>JAVIAB010000001.1:43869446-44504446 GCA_032433765.1 Megaustenia siamemsis
AAAAAAAGTAAAGTACGCCAAGTGGCGTATAGGGAAATATGGTGTTAGTGACCCTATATTTTACAGACCTTCAGCACTGATTTTTGGGGTAATGTGGTCAGTATTACGCCCGTGCTGCTTTACTTTCCCAGAAAAAAAATCCGGTACCCATTTAAGGCGGGTGAACCCGGAAGCCGTCGTTGGGATCGAACCCTACCCCTTGTCCGTCGTAGTCCAGTTCACTAAACACTGAGCTGTCGCGGCTCCCGCTATTTCTCATATGGGACTAACTCGCGAAATTATATCCAACGGTTCTTTCATGATTGTTCGCTGTTATAAACAGCTCTGGGAGAATCTAATCTATGTTGCTAAAATGTAGTCTCTGTGGATGAGAGTGATCACTATGAAGGTGTTGTGGCCTTCCAAAATACCGTATTTGTTTGCATGTTCGATCTATTTACTATTCGAAGTTTGAATAGTCCAATCGCTGTTCTTCAATCTCCATTACGTTTCAGATGTTTCCTGCCATTAAATTAATCGAGGTATCGATTCTTTGTCCCCACCCACAAGACAAATAGACTACGTTAATGGGTTGACTTTGTATCAAGGGTCGCTCGTTGTTTAATCGCTATGATTTTTTTTTATCGAGTCTTCTTGTAAGCTTTCTTTGTGATCACCATGAGCCACATGATATATCACTTCTCTCTCTCTCTGCGACATTGACTCAATCAGAGTATTACTCCATCAGAGGGACTCTCTCGTGGTCAGCTTTCTAAGCGAATCGATTGCCCCGACGGTCAGTGCACTGACGGCGTGCGAAATGGTCGGAGAACTCAATCTCAATGTGTGCCATGTGTCGCGCTTGTGTGGTGACTACAATAGTGCTCAAAGAAATATTTGGTATGATTGAGAGCCACACAGAGCCCCGCCAATGCAGATGGAGCAGACACTTGCAACTATCGCCCGTTCAATCCGCAACCTGTTGATCAGATCAGCCCCAGAGCAAAAGACACAATCTCATGTGAAACCTGATAAAACCTGATTCATTGTCACATGAGGCAGAACCATTTAGTTCCATCGTGAAACTGCCCAGCTCCGTCAAGTCATTCACACATATTCCAAACCCTGAGAACGGCAAAGATTGTTTGAGAGTTGCCTCAACTGATGCGTCCGGACTACATGTGGTGTCGCTGCCATCGATCTCCGGGCGTATTTGTAAACGAGATCCTAGTACCGACACACGGTCCGAAATATCCGTGCTGACAACTGTCATTGTTTGGGCATGTCCTGCAGTTCCGTCACAAACCGAGTCATTATAGACACCGTAAGGTACAGTTTGCCCCAAACAACCGTCTGTACAAGCCAGGTCACCAGCCTCCAAGGTCACAAACGAAGCTAGCAGAACAAAGACTTGATCTACAGCGGTGGCCAACGAACCGTGCACAACCATCTATTACCCGTGGTTACATTTCCAAAAATCCGTCAACTCGCTGTGATAACAGACAGCGCGACGCCCAAAGTCAACACTGTGTTTTACACAGTGGACATGGGTGCGTCCCATGACCATTCTATTGTAGCCTGTGCGCAGGCGAAGTATGTTGACTTGATCGCTCCTTGATAGTTGGTGGTCAATTCTCGTTATGCTTGGGTGTTTATGTTTCAATTTTTCATGGAACTGACCCTTGAGGATGGATTTGGCTTCATCATAACTGAGCGGATGGTTCTCTTGTGGTAATCTCCTTCCCTCTTTAGCTAATTTGCGCGTTCGTGTATATTACAGTACTTAATGACTACTCTCTGGAAGTTGGTCCAGGGTTGTTTTCAAGTCATCATTGTTCTTGGGGCTTTTTAGAGCTGAAAGTACTGACAGTTCACTAATTTATTGTGCATGTTATTTTTGTGTTGCAGCATAGAGATCAGAGCCGCAGCTTCTGCTGAGTTGTTTGAGAATTCTCCAGTAGCTCTTGGCTTGGTGACCTCGTCCTGATTGTTCAGCGTCAAGAACACACCTCTCCCTACATTTCTGGGATTTGTCATGTGGGACCAAGAGTCCTGTGGGTAGGTATCGTGTATGTTTTTCTGCTACTTGTTTTCTTTCTGTGTCTGATTGGGTGACTATTTTCATGATTCCTGTTATATTTTCCTGACGTTCTGGTATTCTATGTTTTACATGAGACATATCAGATGGGCCTAAGTTTCGTTATTGTTTGGGAAAGTACTGAGTCTCCAGTAGTTAGTCAATTGGCAATTGCAGCGAAGTTGCTCCTTTATTCGTACAATTCCGGAACAGATATTCTTTGGTGCATGGGGTGGCTAAGGAGCCTTCTATATTTCTATATTGCAATACTTTAGTGACCCGTCTGTCATCTAAGGGTTACTGTTACTGTCAATCCTGTTACTGTTTTTAGTCATGATAGGTGTAGATTTCATAGCACCAGTGATACGGTGCTGACGGGCGGCTTGGTTCTGTTAATTTTGCTAAGGTGTGATCAAGGCCCTCTGAAGCATAGGTCTTCAACAAACACTTTCAGCTCCCTATGAAGCATAGGTCTTCATCATCATCATATGCCATACCGGTTGGCGTAGGTGATCATGTCCATCCACAATCTTCTATCTACAGTATCAGTTTTGTTGTTGACTGTTTTCCATGCCATGACACCAAGCTATCCAGTATTTTCTCTCTTTGTCGCCCGCGATCTCTCTTTCCTTTTATTTTGCAGTTGTAACCAAGTATTCCAACTTTCTTCTTCTCATGATGTGCCTGAAAAATGTTGATTGGTTCTTTCTGAAGTTTTTGAAGAGCTCCCTTTTGTTTGGCCTTTTTGAGAACTTCCTCATTGGTCTTTTTAGCAATTAAGAAGGAAGTTTCATCCTTCTTATTGAGATTGTACTATCGGAGATCGCAGCCATTGTCTCTATCATGATTCTGCCTGCCCATCGCATTGTTCTTTGTTGACCATAACCGGCACTACTTGTCGATGCTCCCACAACACCATCCACCACCTGCTCCAATGCTTCACATAGCCATGATAAAGTAAAAAATTTAAAAGGAACCCCGTTACGCCATAGTGACCATAAATTTAAGAACATGATTTTCGGGGTAATGTGGTTGGTATTCCGCCCGCGCCGCTTTACTTTGCTCACGGTATGCACAGAGCACTTAACTCAGTAGCTCCTGCAACAAGCCGACTTGGAAATGAGGAAACTGCAAGAAGGAACATTTGCAGACATAGCCTTCAATGGTCCTGCCGCCTATCCATCACATTGCCGGAAGAAAATCACGTCCTCCTGAAAATGATGATCGTCATAGAAATATATGGCGCTGATGATGTTAGGACATCGTGTTTACTCCAACTCCGACATACAAAACACAGTTCGTCTTCAGATATCCCCGATGCACACCAAACGCAAGATCGCAAGATTTGACATTATTATAATGATGCATTATCATGACTATGCATGAAGGTCTCTCCAGGATTGGTAAAAGATCGTTCTCCAATCAGTGCCTGAAAATGTTTCATTTCAGTATGGTAGTCCCTACCGTCGGTTGGAAATAAGTCCCGCATCATGGACAAGGCCGTTTTCAGTGCTTCCAGCATGCGTTAATGCGCTGGCCTTTGCTGCTCGGAATTGTTCTTTTGAGTTTGCCATTACTGACTGCCATTCTTTAGCTTAGGTGTGGTGTGCGTTGACCCATGATTCGTCCAAATATACAATATCATACCGTTCACTCCGCCGCTCACTGATCTGTCTCAGGTATTTGCTTCGAGCAATGACCAAATGTGGTTTTTCACAAATAATATTCCTACAGTTTTTCTGAAAGTGAAGCCAGCTCCTCTCACAATCTTCCATAGAGTACTTTTAGAAATGTCAATAATGCAGTCTGCATGCAAATTCATTTCAAATTCCTGAGAGTAACATTATTAGCAAACATTTTCAATATCTCACGTTTTATGACATCCATGTCAAAGCTGTCGACTTTCCTTTTCCATCCTTGATTGACATGAGTGCACTCTGAGTCTTCTTTAATCCAACGAGAAAATGACGATCTATTAAGACCAAGCGCGAGTTGCGTTCGTCTCTCTGGGTCATGAATATCACAATATAAATAAACCTTCTTGGATTCCCTAAGAAAGTGCTGATATAGTAAAAAAGTAACCTTTTGCATAGTTATAAATTTGCATTTCAAACTCATTGTAATTTAGATATAAATGTTGGTATTTAAAGTCAACAAAGTCTACTGAGTCTTCACAAAATTAATAAAGATACGCCTTCCCTTCGGTAATCCTGCAAGGGATTTTCCTGAAGTTATGGTTTCTGCAATAGCCAAACTATTTTACGTGAACGACCGCACCAAATTAATGTATATATCCTAAAATTGTCAAATTCAAACAGGGTGAATTTAATATAGCCTAAAGAAGAAAACTTCGTTGATTGATGGCTTGACAAGCTGTCATTGTAAAAAGTATTGTTATGGAAACAGCACCATAGATTTTAGAGCAGTGATCTCTGCAATATGTGCCATTTTGGCACGCAAGGTTTCTGTTTTTGAGATTGTGGTTCTGCCCTATGTGCCGTCTTCGGCTCGAAAGGACAATAGAAAGAAGAAAACTTTTAGACGATCAAATTTCTCAGAGCAAAAAAATATTTCTATAACGTCATCAATATTCTAAGATTGCATGCAAATTTTGAAATGTTTACAGCACTCGGAAAAAATGACAAATAATCAACAACAGAAAAAAATATGGACCAAGGCAGGATCGAACCCGTACTCAGTGGCACAGCGTCTTGCCACGAAAAGCCAACGCTAGGGAACACTGCCACTCAGCTAACTAAAAATTAGCTTCGTAGCTAATGTCTTTTCGCGAAGGCTTTCCCATGACTATAGCATAAGGCTGCGATCACAGATCGGAAATATTTTTCCTGTTAGACAAATATCTCCCGGATAGGGTAGGGCTGAATATTTGCGTTGCAGACAAACATTTGCAGAGAAACGAAACAGCACGAATAGTAGTTTCCAGTTGTTTTAGACTGGAGACAAATAATAATAAATGAATATTATTTTAGAGGGAATCTTCCGAGGCGATCCTCCCTCTCGTTATACCCTGGGAGTTTCCATTTTTCATGATACTGGCCTTTGATGATGGAACTGGCCTCGAGCTGACCAGATGGCGAACTCGCCCCTCACCCCCCCCCCCCCCACCTAATTTGCATTATAACAAATCCACAAATTCGTTTCCATGTATATTACAGTGTGATGGCATCCACTGGATGACTACTCTCTGGAAGTTATTGCACAGTTGGTCCAGGGTTGTTCATCTAGCTTGGGTTTTAGTCGTTCTTGGGTTTTTCTTTTGGTTCTCTTAGCTTAGTGATCTCTTCCTGGTTTATCGTGGTTAAAACACACCTCCTCCTCTATTTTTGGTGTCATTTTGTACTGTGCATTTGTGTGACCACTAGTCCTGTAGGCAGTTGTCGTTTGTGTGTTTTTCTGCTATGTGTTTTCTCTCTGCCTTTTTCGTGATTCCTATTATGTCTTCCTTAAAGTTCTGGTATTTTGTGCTTCCCATGAGGAGTCGTATCAGATGGGCTTATGAGTTTCATTGTTTGTGACAGTACTGGGTCACTAGTTGCCAGTTCTTTAGAGATTGCAACGAAGTTACTCCTCTTTAATCATCCTTTTCCGAAACGTTATTCTTGAATTTATAATAATGATACACAATTGTATATACTAAAAACGTCGAGGTTTGACTTTGCTAAAACTCAAAGTGCATTGTTCAATCTCAATAGAATCTTGAAGAGCATTACTTAGACAAATATAAAGAATTGTGGTCCGCATATCCAGGAGCCGCGATAGCTCAGTGTGTGAATTTAACTACAAAGGACAAGAGGTCGGGTTTGATCCCGACCGACCGGCTTTCCGGGTTCACCCAGATTTTTTTGTGTACAGATTTTTATGGTCCCTGTGACCAGGGTTCTTTACTTTATGTTAGGTACAGATAACCGCTATTTCTCATTTTAAAAAAAGTAAAGTACGCCAAGTGGCGTATAGGGAAATATGGTGTTAGTGACCCTATATTTTACAGACCTTCAGCACATGATTTTTGGGGTAATGTGGTCAGTATTACGCCCGTGCTGCTTTACTTTCCCAGAAAAAAAATCCGGTACCCATTTAAGGCTGGGTGAACCCGGAAGCCGTCGGTTGGGATCGAACCCTACCCCTTGTCCGTCGTAGTCCAGTTCACTAACCACTGAGCTGTCGCGGCTCCCGCTATTTCTCATATTTGGGACTAACTCGCGAAATTATATCCAACGAGTTCTTTCATGATTGTTCGCTGTTATAAACAGCTCTGGGAGAATCTAATCTATGTTGCTAAAATGTAGTCTCTGTGATGAGAGTGATCACTATGAAGGTGTTGGTGGCCTTCCAAAATACCGTATTTGTTTGCATGTTCGAATCTATTTACTATTCGAAGTTTGAATAGTCCAATCGCTGTTCTTCAATCTCCATTTACGTTTCAGATGTTTCCTGCCATTAAATTAATCGAGGTATCGAATCTTTGTCCCCACCCACAAGACAAATAGACTACGTTAATGGTTGACTTTGTATCAAGGGTCGCTCGTTGTTTAATCGCTATGATTTTTTTTTATCGAGTCTTCTTGTAAGCTTTCTTTGTGGATCACCATGAGCTCACATGATATATCACTTCTCTCTCTCTCTGCGACATTGACTCAATCAGAGTATTACTCCATCAGAGAGGACTCTCTCGTGGTCAGCTTTCTAAGCGAATCGATTGCCCCGACGGTCAGTGCACTGACGGCGTGCGAAATGGTCGGAGAACTCAATCTCAATGTGTGCCATTGTCGCTTGTGTGGTGACTACAATAGTGCTCAAAGAAATATTTGGGTATGATTTGAGAGCCACACAGAGCCCCGCCAATGCAGATGGAGCAGACACTTGCAACTATCGCCCGTTCAATCCGCAACCTGTTGATCAGATCAGCCCCAGAGCAAAAGACACCAATCTCATGTGAACCCTGATAAAACCTGATTCATTGTCACATGAGGCAGAACCATTTAGTTCCATCGTGAAACTGCCCAGCTCCGTCAAGTCATTCACACATATTCCAAACCCTGAGAACGGCAAAGATTGTTTGAGAGTTGCCTCAACTGATGCGTCCGGACTACATGTGGTGTCGCTGCATCATCTTCCGGGCGTATTTGTAAACGAGATCCTAGTACCGACACACGGTCCGAAATATCCGTGCTGACAACTGTCATTGTTTGGGCATGTCCCTGCAGTTCCGTCACAAACCGAGTCATTATAGACACCGTAAGGTACAGTTTGCCCAAACCAACCGTCTGTACAAGCCAGGTCACCAGCCTCCAAGGTCACAAACGAAGCTAGCAGAACAAAGACTTGATCTACAGCGGTGGCCAACGAACCGTGCACAACCATCTATTACCCGTGGTTACATTTCCAAAAATCCGTCAACTCGCTGTGATAACAGACAGCGCGACGCCCAAAGTCAACACTGTGTTTACACAGTGGACATGGGTGCGTCCCATGACCATTCTATTGTAGCCTGTGCGCAGGCGAAGTATGTTGACTTGATCGCTCCTTGATAGTTGGTGGTCAATTCTCGTTATGCTTTGGGTGTTTATGTTTCAATTTTTCATGGAACTGACCCTTGAGGATGGATTTGGCTTCATCATAACTGAGCGGATGGTTCTCTTGTGGTAATCTCCTTCCCTCTTTAGCTAATTTGCGCGTTCGTGTATATTACAGTACTTAATGACTACTCTCTGGAAGTTGGTCCAGGGTTGTTTTCAAGTCATCATTGTTCTTGGGGCTTTTTAGAGCTGAAAGTACTGACAGTTCACTAATTTATTGTGCATGTTATTTTTGTGTTGCAGCATAGAGATCAGAGCCGCAGCTTCTGCTGAGTTGTTTGAGAATTCTCCAGTAGCTCTTGGCTTGGTGACCTCGTCCTGATTGTTCAGCGTCAAGAACACACCTCTCCCTACATTTCTGGTGGATTTGTCATGTGGGACCAAGAGTCCTGTGGGTAGGTATCGTGTATGTTTTTCTGCTACTTGTTTTCTTTCTGTGTCTGATTGGGTGACTATTTTCATGATTCCTGTTATATTTTCCTGACGTTCTGGTATTCTATGTTTTACATGAGACATATCAGATGGGCCTAAGTTTCGTTATTGTTTGGGAAAGTACTGAGTCTCCAGTAGTTAGTCAATTGGCAATTGCAGCGAAGTTGCTCCTTTATTCGTACAATTCCGGAACCAGATATTCTTTGGTGCATGGGGTGGCTAAGGAGCCTTCTATATTTCTATATTGCAATACTTTAGTGACCCGTCTGTCTAGGGTTACTGTTACTGTCAATCCTGTTACTGTTTTTAGTCATGATAGGTGTAGATTTCATAGCACCAGTGATACGGTGCTGACGGGCGGCTTGGTTCTGTTAATTTTGCTAAGGTGTGATCAAGGCCCTCTGAAGCATAGGTCTTCAACAAACACTTTCAGCTCCCTATGAAGCATAGGTCTTCATCATCATCATATGCCATACCGGTTGGCGTAGGTGATCATGTCCATCCACAATCTTCTATCTACAGTATCAGTTTTGTTGTTGACTGTTTTCCATGCCATGACACCAAGCTATCCAGTATTTTCTCTCTTTGTCGCCCGCGATCTCTCTTTCCTTTTATTTTGCAGTTGTAACCAAGTATTCCAACTTTCTTCTTCTCATGATGTGCCTGAAAAATGTTGATTGGTTCTTTCTGAAGTTTTTGAAGAGCTCCATTTTTGTTTGGCCTTTTTGAGAACTTCCTCATTGGTCTTTTTAGCTGTCCAGGGAACTTTCAACATTCTTCTGAGAAAACCCATCTCTGTGGCCTCTTAGTCTTTTCATTTGTTTATCCATGATTCGCTTCCATAGGTCAGAATTGGTTCTATCATCGGTTCACCGATGAACTCTCATTATTTTTATTGACATAGATTTGTTGCATAAGATATTTTTTCATTTTCTGAAATGCCATTTTGCCATTTTGAGCTATTCTGCTTTTTATTTCTGAGTGGTCCCCATTAACGTCGTTAGCTGTAAATATAAGGTTGTGATTTGTCATGATTATTCCAGGCAATTTAAGAAGGTAGTTTGCCATTCCTTTCCTTCTTGGCATGATTGTACTAGTCGGAGATCGCAGCCATTGTCTCTATACATGAGATCCTCTGCCTGCCATCGCGGTGTGACCATAACCGGCACTACTTGTCGATGCTCCCACAACACCATCCACCACCTGCTCCAATGGCTTCACATAGCCCTGATAAAGTAAAAAAAGTAAAGAACCCCCGTTACGCCATAGTGACCATAAATTTTACAGACACATGATTTTCGGGGTAATGTGGTTGGTATTCCGCCCGCGCCGCTTTACTTTGCTCACGGTATGCACAGAGCACTTAACTCAGTAGCTCCTGCAACAAGCCGGACTTGGAACATGAGGAAACTGCAAGAAGGAACACTTTGCAGACATAGCCTTCAATGGTTCCTGCCGCCTATCCATCACATTGCCCGGAAGATCACGTCCTCCTGAAAATGATGATCGTCATAGTAAATATATGGCGCTTGATGATGTTAGGACATCGTGTTTAATCCAACTCCGACATACAAAAACACAGTTCGTCTTCAGATTATCCCCGATGCACCAACGCAAGATCGCAAGATTTGACATATTATAATGAGCATTATCATGACTATGCATGAAGGCTCTCCAGGATTGAGATCGTTCTCCAATCAGTGCCTGAAAATGTTTCATTTCAGTATGGTAGTCCCTGTCGGTTGGAAAATAAGTCCCGCATCATGGACAAGGCCGTTTCAGTGCTTCCAGCATGCGTTAATGCGTGGCCTTTGCTGCTCGGATTTTTCTTTTGAGTTTGCCATTACTGACTGCCATTCTTTAGCTTAGGTGTGGTGTGCGTTGACCCATGATTCGTCCAAATATACAATATCATACCGTTCACTCCGCCGCTCACTGATCTGTCTCAGGTATTTGCTTCGAGCAATGACCAAATGTGGTTTTTCACAAATAATATTCCTACAGTTTTTTCTGAAAGTGAAGCCAGCTCCTCTCACAATCTTCCATAGAGTACTTTTAGAAATGTCAATAATGCAGTCTGCATGCAATATTCATTTCAAATTCCTGAGAGTAACATTATTAGCAAACATTTTCAATATCTCACGTTTTATGACATCCATGTCAAAGCTGTCGACTTTCCTTTTCCATCCTTGATTGACATGAGTGCACTCTGAGTCTTCTTTAATCCAACGAGAAAATGACGATCTATTAAGACCAAGCGCGAGTTGCGTTCGTCTCTCTGGGTCATGAATATCACAATATAAATAAACCTTCTTGGATTCCCTAAGAAGTGCTGATATAGTAAAAAAGTAACCTTTTGCATAGTTATAAATTTGCATTTCAAACTCATTGTAATTTAGATATAAATGTTGGTATTTAAAGTCAACAAAGTCTACTGAGTCTTCACAAAATTAATAAAGATACGCCTTCCCTTCGGTAATCCTGCAAGGGATTTTCCTGAAGTTATGGTTTCTGCAATAGCCAAACTATTTTACGTGAACGACCGCACCAAATTAATGTATATATCCTAAAATTGTCAAATTCAAACAGGGTGAATTTAATATAGCCTAAAGAAGAAAACTTCGTTGATTGATGGCTTGACAAGCTGTCATTGTAAAAAGTATTGTTATGGAAA
Source organism: Megaustenia siamemsis (assembly GCA_032433765.1). NCBI lineage: Eukaryota > Metazoa > Mollusca > Gastropoda > Stylommatophora > Ariophantidae > Megaustenia > Megaustenia siamemsis. The sequence goes on from JAVIAB010000001.1 coordinate 43,880,206, forward strand.
CAGCACCATAGATTTTAGAGCAGTGATCTCTGCAATATGTGCCATTTTGGCACGCAAGGTTTCTGTTTTGAGATTGTGGTTCTGCCCTATGTGCCGTCTTCGGCTCGAAAGGACAATAGAAAGAAGAAAACTTTTAGACGATCAAATTTCTCAGAGAAAAAAAATATTTCTATAACGTCATCAATATTCTAAGATTGCATGCAAATTTTGAAATGTTTACAGCACTCGGAAAAAAATGACAAATAATCAACAACAGAAAAAAATATGGACCAAGGCAGGATCGAACCCGTACTCAGTGGCACAGCGTCTTGCCACGAAAAGCCAAACGCTAGGGAACACTGCCACTCAGCTAACTAAAAATTAGCTTCGTAGCTAATGTCTTTTCGCGAAGGCTTTCCCATGACTATAGCATAAGGCTGCGATCACAGATCGGAAATATTTTTCCTGTTAGACAAATATCTCCCGGATAGGGTAGGGCTGAATATTTGCGTTGCAGACAAACATTTGCAGAGAAACGAAACAGCACGAATAGTAGTTTCCAGTTGTTTTAGACTGGAGACAAATAATAATAAATGAATATTATTTTAGAGGGAATCTTCCGAGGCGATCCTCCCTCTCGTTATACCCTGGGAGTTTCCATTTTTCATGATACTGGCCTTTGATGATGGAACTGGCCTCGAGCTGACCAGATGGCGAACTCGCCCCTCACCCCCCCCCACCTAATTTGCATTATAACAAATCCACAAATTCGTTTCCATGTATATTACAGTGTGATGGCATCCACTGGATGACTACTCTCTGGAAGTTATTGCACAGTTGGTCCAGGGTTGTTCATCTAGCTTGGGTTTTAGTCGTTCTTGGGTTTTTCTTTTGGTTCTCTTAGCTTAGTGATCTCTTCCTGGTTTATCGTGGTTAAAACACACCTCCTCCTCTTTTTGGTGTCATTTTGTACTGTGCATTTGTGTGACCACTAGTCCTGTAGGCAGTTGTCGTTTGTGTGTTTTTCTGCTATGTGTTTTCTCTCTGCCTTTTTTCGTGATTCCTATTATGTCTTCCTTAAAGTTCTGGTATTTTGTGCTTCCCATGAGGAGTCGTATCAGATGGGCTTATGAGTTTCATTGTTTGTGACAGTACTGGGTCACTAGTTGCCAGTTCTTTAGAGATTGCAACGAAGTTACTCCTCTTTAATCATCCTTTTCCGAAACGTTATTCTTGAATTTATAATAATGATACAATTGTATATACTAAAAACGTCGAGGTTTGACTTTGCTAAAACTCAAAGTGCATTGTTCAATCTCAATAGAATCTTGAAGAGCATTACTTAGACAAATATAAAGAATTGTGGTCCGCATATCCAGGAGCCGCGATAGCTCAGTGTGTGAATTTAACTACAAAGGACAAGAGGTCGGGTTTGATCCCGACCGACCGGCTTTCCGGGTTCACCCAGATTTTTTTGTGTACAGATTTTTATGGTCCCTGTGACCAGGGTTCTTTACTTTATGTTAGGTACAGATAACCGCTATTTCTCATTTAAAAAAAGTAAAGTACGCCAAGTGGCGTATAGGGAAATATGGTGTTAGTGACCCTATATTTTACAGACCTTCAGCACATGATTTTTGGGGTAATGTGGTCAGTATTACGCCCGTGCTGCTTTACTTTCCCAGAAAAAAAATCCGGTACCCATTTAAGGCTGGGTGAACCGGAAGCCGTCGGTTGGGATCGAACCCTACCCCTTGTCCGTCGTAGTCCAGTTCACTAACCACTGAGCTGTCGCGGCTCCCGCTATTTCTCATATTTGGGACTAACTCGCGAAATTATATCCAACGAGTTCTTTCATGATTGTTCGCTGTTTATAAACAGCTCTGGGAGAATCTAATCTATGTTGCTAAAATGTAGTCTCTGTGATGAGAGTGATCACTATGAAGGTGTTGGTGGCCTTCCAAAATACCGTATTTGTTTGCATGTTCGAATCTATTTACTATTCGAAGTTTGAATAGTCCAATCGCTGTTCTTCAATCTCCATTTACGTTTCAGATGTTTCCTGCCATTAAATTAATCGAGGTATCGAATCTTTGTCCCCACCCACAAGACAAATAGACTACGTTAATGGTTGACTTTGTATCAAGGGTCGCTCGTTGTTTAATCGCTATGATTTTTTTTTATCGAGTCTTCTTGTAAGCTTTCTTTGTGGATCACCATGAGCTCACATGATATATCACTTCTCTCTCTCTCTGCGACATTGACTCAATCAGAGTATTACTCCATCAGAGAGGACTCTCTCGTGGTCAGCTTTCTAAGCGAATCGATTGCCCCGACGGTCAGTGCACTGACGGCGTGCGAAATGGTCGGAGAACTCAATCTCAATGTGTGCCATTGTCGCTTGTGTGGTGACTACAATAGTGCTCAAAGAAATATTTGGGTATGATTTGAGAGCCACACAGAGCCCCGCCAATGCAGATGGAGCAGACACTTGCAACTATCGCCCGTTCAATCCGCAACCTGTTGATCAGATCAGCCCCAGAGCAAAAGACACCAATCTCATGTGAACCCTGATAAAACCTGATTCATTGTCACATGAGGCAGAACCATTTAGTTCCATCGTGAAACTGCCCAGCTCCGTCAAGTCATTCACACATATTCCAAACCCTGAGAACGGCAAAGATTGTTTGAGAGTTGCCTCAACTGATGCGTCCGGACTACATGTGGTGTCGCTGCCATCGATCTCCGGGCGTATTTGTAAACGAGATCCTAGTACCGACACACGGTCCGAAATATCCGTGCTGACAACTGTCATTGTTTGGGCATGTCCCTGCAGTTCCGTCACAAACCGAGTCATTATAGACACCGTAAGGTACAGTTTGCCCCAAACCAACCGTCTGTACAAGCCAGGTCACCAGCCTCCAAGGTCACAAACGAAGCTAGCAGAACAAAGACTTGATCTACAGCGGTGGCCAACGAACCGTGCACAACCATCTATTACCCGTGGTTACATTTCCAAAAATCCGTCAACTCGCTGTGATAACAGACAGCGCGACGCCCAAAGTCAACACTGTGTTTTACACAGTGGACATGGGTGCGTCCCATGACCATTCTATTGTAGCCTGTGCGCAGGCGAAGTATGTTGACTTGATCGCTCCTTGATAGTTGGTGGTCAATTCTCGTTATGCTTTGGGTGTTTATGTTTCAATTTTTCATGGAACTGACCCTTGAGGATGGATTTGGCTTCATCATAACTGAGCGGATGGTTCTCTTGTGGTAATCTCCTTCCCTCTTTAGCTAATTTGCGCGTTCGTGTATATTACAGTACTTAATGACTACTCTCTGGAAGTTGGTCCAGGGTTGTTTTCAAGTCATCATTGTTCTTGGGGCTTTTTAGAGCTGAAAGTACTGACAGTTCACTAATTTATTGTGCATGTTATTTTTGTGTTGCAGCATAGAGATCAGAGCCGCAGCTTCTGCTGAGTTGTTTGAGAATTCTCCAGTAGCTCTTGGCTTGGTGACCTCGTCCTGATTGTTCAGCGTCAAGAACACACCTCTCCCTACATTTCTGGTGGATTTGTCATGTGGGACCAAGAGTCCTGTGGGTAGGTATCGTGTATGTTTTTCTGCTACTTGTTTTCTTTCTGTGTCTGATTGGGTGACTATTTTCATGATTCCTGTTATATTTTCCTGACGTTCTGGTATTCTATGTTTTACATGAGACATATCAGATGGGCCTAAGTTTCGTTATTGTTTGGGAAAGTACTGAGTCTCCAGTAGTTAGTCAATTGGCAATTGCAGCGAAGTTGCTCCTTTATTCGTACAATTCCGGAACCAGATATTCTTTGGTGCATGGGGTGGCTAAGGAGCCTTCTATATTTCTATATTGCAATACTTTAGTGACCCGTCTGTCATCTAAGGGTTACTGTTACTGTCAATCCTGTTACTGTTTTTAGTCATGATAGGTGTAGATTTCATAGCACCAGTGATACGGTGCTGACGGGCGGCTTGGTTCTGTTAATTTTGCTAAGGTGTGATCAAGGCCCTCTGAAGCATAGGTCTTCAACAAACACTTTCAGCTCCCTATGAAGCATAGGTCTTCATCATCATCATATGCCATACCGGTTGGCGTAGGTGATCATGTCCATCCACAATCTTCTATCTACAGTATCAGTTTTGTTGTTGACTGTTTTCCATGCCATGACACCAAGCTATCCAGTATTTTCTCTCTTTGTCGCCCGCGATCTCTCTTTCCTTTTATTTTGCAGTTGTAACCAAGTATTCCAACTTTCTTCTTCTCATGATGTGCCTGAAAAATGTTGATTGGTTCTTTCTGAAGTTTTTGAAGAGCTCCCTTTTTGTTTGGCCTTTTTGAGAACTTCCTCATTGGTCTTTTTAGCTGTCCAGGGAACTTTCAACATTCTTCTGAGAAAACCCATCTCTGGCCTCTTAGTCTTTTCATTTGTTTATCCATGATTCGCTTCCATAGGTCAGAATTGGTTCTATCATCGGTTCACCGATGAACTCTCATTATTTTTATTGACATAGATTTGTTGCATAAGATATTTTTTCATTTTCTGAAATGCCATTTTGCCATTTTGAGCTATTCTGCTTTTTATTTCTGAGTGGTCCCCATTAACGTCGTTAGCTGTAAATATAAGGTTGTGATTTGTCATGATTATTCCAGGCAATTTAAGAAGGTAGTTTGCCATTCCTTTCCTTCTTGGCATGATTGTACTAGTCGGAGATCGCAGCCATTGTCTCTATACATGAGATCCTCTGCCTGCCATCGCGGTGTGACCATAACCGGCACTACTTGTCGATGCTCCCACAACACCATCCACCACCTGCTCCAATGGCTTCACATAGCCCTGATAAAGTAAAAAAAGTAAAGAACCCCCGTTACGCCATAGTGACCATAAATTTTACAGACACATGATTTTCGGGGTAATGTGGTTGGTATTCCGCCCGCGCCGCTTTACTTTGCTCACGGTATGCACAGAGCACTTAACTCAGTAGCTCCTGCAACAAGCCGGACTTGGAACATGAGGAAACTGCAAGAAGGAACACTTTGACATAGCCTTCAATGGTTCCTGCCGCCTATCCATCACATTGCCCGGAAGATCACGTCCTCCTGAAAATGATGATCGTCATAGTAAATATATGGCGCTTGATGAGTCCCGCATCATGGACAAGGCCGTTTTCAGTGCTTCCAGCATGCGTTAATGCGCTGGCCTTTGCTGCTCGGAATTGTTCTTTTGAGTTTGCCATTACTGACTGCCATTCTTTAGCTTAGGTGTGGTGTGCGTTGACCCATGATTCGTCCAAATATACAATATCATACCGTTCACTCCGCCGCTCACTGATCTGTCTCAGGTATTTGCTTCGAGCAATGACCAAATGTGGTTTTTCACAAATAATATTCCTACAGTTTTTTCTGAAAGTGAAGCCAGCTCCTCTCACAATCTTCCATAGAGTACTTTTAGAAATGTCAATAATGCAGTCTGCATGCAATATTCATTTCAAATTCCTGAGAGTAACATTATTAGCAAACATTTTCAATATCTCACGTTTTATGACATCCATGTCAAAGCTGTCGACTTTCCTTTTCCATCCTTGATTGACATGAGTGCACTCTGAGTCTTCTTTAATCCAACGAGAAAATGACGATCTATTAAGACCAAGCGCGAGTTGCGTTCGTCTCTCTGGGTCATGAATATCACAATATAAATAAACCTTCTTGGATTCCCTAAGAAAGTGCTGATATAGTAAAAAAGTAACCTTTTGCATAGTTATAAATTTGCATTTCAAACTCATTGTAATTTAGATATAAATGTTGGTATTTAAAGTCAACAAAGTCTACTGAGTCTTCACAAAATTAATAAAGATACGCCTTCCCTTCGGTAATCCTGCAAGGGATTTTCCTGAAGTTATGGTTTCTGCAATAGCCAAACTATTTTACGTGAACGACCGCACCAAATTAATGTATATATCCTAAAATTGTCAAATTCAAACAGGGTGAATTTAATATAGCCTAAAGAAGAAAACTTCGTTGATTGATGGCTTGACAAGCTGTCATTGTAAAAAGTATTGTTATGGAAACAGCACCATAGATTTTAGAGCAGTGATCTCTGCAATATGTGCCATTTTGGCACGCAAGGTTTCTGTTTTTGAGATTGTGGTTCTGCCCTATGTGCCGTCTTCGGCTCGAAAGGACAATAGAAAGAAGAAAACTTTTAGACGATCAAATTTCTCAGAGCAAAAAATATTTCTATAACGTCATCAATATTCTAAGATTGCATGCAAATTTTGAAATGTTTACAGCACTCGGAAAAAATGACAAATAATCAACAACAGAAAAAAATATGGACCAAGGCAGGATCGAACCCGTACTCAGTGGCACAGCGTCTTGCCACGAAAAGCCAAACGCTAGGGAACACTGCCACTCAGCTAACTAAAAATTAGCTTCGTAGCTAATGTCTTTTCGCGAAGGCTTTCCCATGACTATAGCATAAGGCTGCGATCACAGATCGGAAATATTTTTCCTGTTAGACAAATATCTCCCGGATAGGGTAGGGCTGAATATTTGCGTTGCAGACAAACATTTGCAGAGAAACGAAACAGCACGAATAGTAGTTTCCAGTTGTTTTAGACTGGAGACAAATAATAATAAATGAATATTATTTTAGAGGGAATCTTCCGAGGCGATCCTCCCTCTCGTTATACCCTGGGAGTTTCCATTTTTCATGATACTGGCCTTTGATGATGGAACTGGCCTCGAGCTGACCAGATGGCGAACTCGCCCCTCACCCCCCCCCCCCACCTAATTTGCATTATAACAAATCCACAAATTCGTTTCCATGTATATTACAGTGTGATGGCATCCACTGGATGACTACTCTCTGGAAGTTATTGCACAGTTGGTCCAGGGTTGTTCATCTAGCTTGGGTTTTAGTCGTTCTTGGGTTTTTCTTTTGGTTCTCTTAGCTTAGTGATCTCTTCCTGGTTTATCGTGGTTAAAACACACCTCCTCCTCTATTTTTGGTGTCATTTTGTACTGTGCATTTGTGTGACCACTAGTCCTGTAGGCAGTTGTCGTTTGTGTGTTTTTCTGCTATGTGTTTTCTCTCTGCCTTTTTTCGTGATTCCTATTATGTCTTCCTTAAAGTTCTGGTATTTTGTGCTTCCCATGAGGAGTCGTATCAGATGGGCTTATGAGTTTCATTGTTTGTGACAGTACTGGGTCACTAGTTGCCAGTTCTTTAGAGATTGCAACGAAGTTACTCCTCTTTAATCATCCTTTTCCGAAACGTTATTCTTGAATTTATAATAATGATACACAATTGTATATACTAAAAACGTCGAGGTTTGACTTTGCTAAAACTCAAAGTGCATTGTTCAATCTCAATAGAATCTTGAAGAGCATTACTTAGACAAATATAAAGAATTGTGGTCCGCATATCCAGGAGCCGCGATAGCTCAGTGTGTGAATTTAACTACAAAGGACAAGAGGTCGGGTTTGATCCCGACCGACCGGCTTTCCGGGTTCACCCAGATTTTTTTGTGTACAGATTTTTATGGTCCCTGTGACCAGGGTTCTTTACTTTATGTTAGGTACAGATAACCGCTATTTCTCATTTTAAAAAAAGTAAAGTACGCCAAGTGGCGTATAGGGAAATATGGTGTTAGTGACCCTATATTTTACAGACCTTCAGCACATGATTTTTGGGGTAATGTGGTCAGTATTACGCCCGTGCTGCTTTACTTTCCCAGAAAAAAAATCCGGTACCCATTTAAGGCTGGGTGAACCCGGAAGCCGTCGGTTGGGATCGAACCCTACCCCTTGTCCGTCGTAGTCCAGTTCACTAACCACTGAGCTGTCGCGGCTCCCGCTATTTCTCATATTTGGGACTAACTCGCGAAATTATATCCAACGAGTTCTTTCATGATTGTTCGCTGTTATAAACAGCTCTGGGAGAATCTAATCTATGTTGCTAAAATGTAGTCTCTGTGATGAGAGTGATCACTATGAAGGTGTTGGTGGCCTTCCAAAATACCGTATTTGTTTGCATGTTCGAATCTATTTACTATTCGAAGTTTGAATAGTCCAATCGCTGTTCTTCAATCTCCATTTACGTTTCAGATGTTTCCTGCCATTAAATTAATCGAGGTATCGAATCTTTGTCCCCACCCACAAGACAAATAGACTACGTTAATGGTTGACTTTGTATCAAGGGTCGCTCGTTGTTTAATCGCTATGATTTTTTTTTATCGAGTCTTCTTGTAAGCTTTCTTTGTGGATCACCATGAGCTCACATGATATATCACTTCTCTCTCTCTCTGCGACATTGACTCAATCAGAGTATTACTCCATCAGAGAGGACTCTCTCGTGGTCAGCTTTCTAAGCGAATCGATTGCCCCGACGGTCAGTGCACTGACGGCGTGCGAAATGGTCGGAGAACTCAATCTCAATGTGTGCCATTGTCGCTTGTGTGGTGACTACAATAGTGCTCAAAGAAATATTTGGGTATGATTTGAGAGCCACACAGAGCCCCGCCAATGCAGATGGAGCAGACAATTGCAACTATCGCCCGTTCAATCCGCAACCTGTTGATCAGATCAGCCCCAGAGCAAAAGACACCAATCTCATGTGAACCCTGATAAAACCTGATTCATTGTCACATGAGGCAGAACCATTTAGTTCCATCGTGAAACTGCCCAGCTCCGTCAAGTCATTCACACATATTCCAAACCCTGAGAACGGCAAAGATTGTTTGAGAGTTGCCTCAACTGATGCGTCCGGACTACATGTGGTGTCGCTGCCATCGATCTCCGGGCGTATTTGTAAACGAGATCCTAGTACCGACACACGGTCCGAAATATCCGTGCTGACAACTGTCATTGTTTGGGCATGTCCCTGCAGTTCCGTCACAAACCGAGTCATTATAGACACCGTAAGGTACAGTTTGCCCCAAACCAACCGTCTGTACAAGCCAGGTCACCAGCCTCCAAGGTCACAAACGAAGCTAGCAGAACAAAGACTTGATCTACAGCGGTGGCCAACGAACCGTGCACAACCATCTATTACCCGTGGTTACATTTCCAAAAATCCGTCAACTCGCTGTGATAACAGACAGCGCGACGCCCAAAGTCAACACTGTGTTTACACAGTGGACATGGGTGCGTCCCATGACCATTCTATTGTAGCCTGTGCGCAGGCGAAGTATGTTGACTTGATCGCTCCTTGATAGTTGGTGGTCAATTCTCGTTATGCTTTGGGTGTTTATGTTTCAATTTTTCATGGAACTGACCCTTGAGGATGGATTTGGCTTCATCATAACTGAGCGGATGGTTCTCTTGTGGTAATCTCCTTCCCTCTTTAGCTAATTTGCGCGTTCGTGTATATTACAGTACTTAATGACTACTCTCTGGAAGTTGGTCCAGGGTTGTTTTCAAGTCATCATTGTTCTTGGGGCTTTTTAGAGCTGAAAGTACTGACAGTTCACCAATTTATTGTGCATGTTATTTTTGTGTTGCAGCATAGAGATCAGAGGATGGCCGCAGCTTCTGCTGAGTTGTTTGAGAATTCTCCAGTAGCTCTTGGCTTGGTGACCTCGTCCTGATTGTTCAGCGTCAAGAACACACCTCTCCCTACATTTCTGGTGGATTTGTCATGTGGGACCAAGAGTCCTGTGGGTAGGTATCGTGTATGTTTTTCTGCTACTTGTTTTCTTTCTGTGTCTGATTGGGTGACTATTTTCATGATTCCTGTTATATTTTCCTGACGTTCTGGTATTCTATGTTTTACATGAGACATATCAGATGGGCCTAAGTTTCGTTATTGTTTGGGAAAGTACTGAGTCTCCAGTAGTTAGTCAATTGGCAATTGCAGCGAAGTTGCTCCTTTATTCGTACAATTCCGGAACCAGATATTCTTTGGTGCATGGGGTGGCTAAGGAGCCTTCTATATTTCTATATTGCAATACTTTAGTGACCCGTCTGTCATCTAAGGGTTACTGTCAATCCTGTTACTGTTTTTAGTCATGATAGGTGTAGATTTCATAGCACCAGTGATACGGTGCTGACGGGCGGCTTGGTTCTGTTAATTTTGCTAAGGTGTGATCAAGGCCCTCTGAAGCATAGGTCTTCAACAAACACTTTCAGCTCCCTATGAAGCATAGGTCTTCATCATCATCATATGCCATACCGGTTGGCGTAGGTGATCATGTCCATCCACAATCTTCTATCTACAGTATCAGTTTTGTTGTTGACTGTTTTCCATGCCATGACACCAAGCTATCCAGTATTTTCTCTCTTTGTCGCCCGCGATCTCTCTTTCCTTTTATTTTGCAGTTGTAACCAAGTATTCCAACTTTCTTCTTCTCATGATGTGCCTGAAAAATGTTGATTGGTTCTTTCTGAAGTTTTTGAAGAGCTCCCTTTTTGTTTGGCCTTTTTGAGAACTTCCTCATTGGTCTTTTTAGCTGTCCAGGGAACTTTCAACATTCTTCTGAGAAAACCCATCTCTGTGGCCTCTTAGTCTTTTCATTTGTTTATCCATGATTCGCTTCCATAGGTCAGAATTGGTTCTATCATCGGTTCACCGATGAACTCTCATTATTTTTATTGACATAGATTTGTTGCATAAGATATTTTTTCATTTTCTGAAATGCCATTTTGCCATTTTGAGCTATTCTGCTTTTTATTTCTGAGTGGTCCCCATTAACGTCGTTAGCTGTAAATATAAGGTTGTGATTTGTCATGATTATTCCAGGCAATTTAAGAAGGTAGTTTGCCATTCCTTTCCTTCTTGGCATGATTGTACTAGTCGGAGATCGCAGCCATTGTCTCTATACATGAGATCCTCTGCCTGCCATCGCGGTGTGACCATAACCGGCACTACTTGTCGATGCTCCCACAACACCATCCACCACCTGCTCCAATGGCTTCACATAGCCCTGATAAAGTAAAAAAAGTAAAGAACCCCCGTTACGCCATAGTGACCATAAATTTTACAGACACATGATTTTCGGGGTAATGTGGTTGGTATTCCGCCCGCGCCGCTTTACTTTGCTCACGGTATGCACAGAGCACTTAACTCAGTAGCTCCTGCAACAAGCCGGACTTGGAACATGAGGAAACTGCAAGAAGGAACACTTTGCAGACATAGCCTTCAATGGTTCCTGCCGCCTATCCATCACATTGCCCGGAAGATCACGTCCTCCTGAAAATGATGATCGTCATAGTAAATATATGGCGCTTGATGATGCATCGTCCCAACTCGCATCAAAACACAGTCGATTATCCCCGATGACACGCATCGCGATTAATGATGCATCATGCTATGCATGAAGGTCTCCCAGGATTGTAAAAGATCGTTCTCCATCAGTGCCTGAAAATGTTTCATTTCAGTATGGTAGTCCCTACGTCTTGGAAATAAGTCCCGCATCATGGACAAGGCCGTTTTCAGTGCTTCCAGCATGCGTTAATGCGCTGGCCTTTGCTGCTCGGAATTGTTCTTTTGAGTTTGCCATTACTGACTGCCATTCTTTAGCTTAGGTGTGGTGTGCGTTGACCCATGATTCGTCCAAATATACAATATCATACCGTTCACTCCGCCGCTCACTGATCTGTCTCAGGTATTTGCTTCGAGCAATGACCAAATGTGGTTTTTCACAAATAATATTCCTACAGTTTTTTCTGAAAGTGAAGCCAGCTCCTCTCACAATCTTCCATAGAGTACTTTTAGAAATGTCAATAATGCAGTCTGCATGCAATATTCATTTCAAATTCCTGAGAGTAACATTATTAGCAAACATTTTCAATATCTCACGTTTTATGACATCCATGTCAAAGCTGTCGACTTTCCTTTTCCATCCTTGATTGACATGAGTGCACTCTGAGTCTTCTTTAATCCAACGAGAAAATGACGATCTATTAAGACCAAGCGCGAGTTGCGTTCGTCTCTCTGGGTCATGAATATCACAATATAAATAAACCTTCTTGGATTCCCTAAGAAAGTGCTGATATAGTAAAAAAGTAACCTTTTGCATAGTTATAAATTTGCATTTCAAACTCATTGTAATTTAGATATAAATGTTGGTATTTAAAGTCAACAAAGTCTACTGAGTCTTCACAAAATTAATAAAGATACGCCTTCCCTTCGGTAATCCTGCAAGGGATTTTCCTGAAGTTATGGTTTCTGCAATAGCCAAACTATTTTACGTGAACGACCGCACCAAATTAATGTATATATCCTAAAATTGTCAAATTCAAACAGGGTGAATTTAATATAGCCTAAAGAAGAAAACTTCGTTGATTGATGGCTTGACAAGCTGTCATTGTAAAAAGTATTGTTATGGAAACAGCACCATAGATTTTAGAGCAGTGATCTCTGCAATATGTGCCATTTTGGCACGCAAGGTTTCTGTTTTTGAGATTGTGGTTCTGCCCTATGTGCCGTCTTCGGCTCGAAAGGACAATAGAAAGAAGAAAACTTTTAGACGATCAAATTTCTCAGAGCAAAAAATATTTCTATAACGTCATCAGTATTCTAAGATTGCATGCAAATTTTGAAATGTTTACAGCACTCGGAAAAAATGACAAATAATCAACAACAGAAAAAAATATGGACCAAGGCAGGATCGAACCCGTACTCAGTGGCACAGCGTCTTGCCACGAAAAGCCAAACGCTAGGGAACACTGCCACTCAGCTAACTAAAAATTAGCTTCGTAGCTAATGTCTTTTCGCGAAGGCTTTCCCATGACTATAGCATAAGGCTGCGATCACAGATCGGAAATATTTTTCCTGTTAGACAAATATCTCCCGGATAGGGTAGGGCTGAATATTTGCGTTGCAGACAAACATTTGCAGAGAAACGAAACAGCACGAATAGTAGTTTCCAGTTGTTTTAGACTGGAGACAAATAATAATAAATGAATATTATTTTAGAGGGAATCTTCCGAGGCGATCCTCCCTCTCGTTATACCCTGGGAGTTTCCATTTTTCATGATACTGGCCTTTGATGATGGAACTGGCCTCGAGCTGACCAGATGGCGAACTCGCCCCTCCCCCCCCCCCCCCCTAATTTGCATTATAACACCTAATTTGCATTATAACAAATCCACAAATTCGTTTCCATGTATATTACAGTGTGATGGCATCCACTGGATGACTACTCTCTGGAAGTTATTGCACAGTTGGTCCAGGGTTGTTCATCTAGCTTGGGTTTTAGTCGTTCTTGGGTTTTTCTTTTGGTTCTCTTAGCTTAGTGATCTCTTCCTGGTTTATCGTGGTTAAAACACACCTCCTCCTCTATTTTTGGTGTCATTTTGTACTGTGCATTTGTGTGACCACTAGTCCTGTAGGCAGTTGTCGTTTGTGTGTTTTTCTGCTATGTGTTTTCTCTCTGCCTTTTTTCGTGATTCCTATTATGTCTTCCTTAAAGTTCTGGTATTTTGTGCTTCCCATGAGGAGTCGTATCAGATGGGCTTATGAGTTTCATTGTTTGTGACAGTACTGGGTCACTAGTTGCCAGTTCTTTAGAGATTGCAACGAAGTTACTCCTCTTTAATCATCCTTTTCCGAAACGTTATTCTTGAATTTATAATAATGATACACAATTGTATATACTAAAAACGTCGAGGTTTGACTTTGCTAAAACTCAAAGTGCATTGTTCAATCTCAATAGAATCTTGAAGAGCATTACTTAGACAAATATAAAGAATTGTGGTCCGCATATCCAGGAGCCGCGATAGCTCAGTGTGTGAATTTAACTACAAAGGACAAGAGGTCGGGTTTGATCCCGACCGACCGGCTTTCCGGGTTCACCCAGATTTTTTTGTGTACAGATTTTTATGGTCCCTGTGACCAGGGTTCTTTACTTTATGTTAGGTACAGATAACCGCTATTTCTCATTTTAAAAAAAGTAAAGTACGCCAAGTGGCGTATAGGGAAATATGGTGTTAGTGACCCTATATTTTACAGACCTTCAGCACATGATTTTTGGGGTAATGTGGTCAGTATTACGCCCGTGCTGCTTTACTTTCCCAGAAAAAAAATCCGGTACCCATTTAAGGCTGGGTGAACCCGGAAGCCGTCGGTTGGGATCGAACCCTACCCCTTGTCCGTCGTAGTCCAGTTCACTAACCACTGAGCTGTCGCGGCTCCCGCTATTTCTCATATTTGGGACTAACTCGCGAAATTATATCCAACGAGTTCTTTCATGATTGTTCGCTGTTATAAACAGCTCTGGGAGAATCTAATCTATGTTGCTAAAATGTAGTCTCTGTGATGAGAGTGATCACTATGAAGGTGTTGGTGGCCTTCCAAAATACCGTATTTGTTTGCATGTTCGAATCTATTTACTATTCGAAGTTTGAATAGTCCAATCGCTGTTCTTCAATCTCCATTTACGTTTCAGATGTTTCCTGCCATTAAATTAATCGAGGTATCGAATCTTTGTCCCCACCCACAAGACAAATAGACTACGTTAATGGTTGACTTTGTATCAAGGGTCGCTCGTTGTTTAATCGCTATGATTTTTTTTTATCGAGTCTTCTTGTAAGCTTTCTTTGTGGATCACCATGAGCTCACATGATATATCACTTCTCTCTCTCTCTGCGACATTGACTCAATCAGAGTATTACTCCATCAGAGAGGACTCTCTCGTGGTCAGCTTTCTAAGCGAATCGATTGCCCCGACGGTCAGTGCACTGACGGCGTGCGAAATGGTCGGAGAACTCAATCTCAATGTGTGCCATTGTCGCTTGTGTGGTGACTACAATAGTGCTCAAAGAAATATTTGGGTATGATTTGAGAGCCACACAGAGCCCCGCCAATGCAGATGGAGCAGACACTTGCAACTATCGCCCGTTCAATCCGCAACCTGTTGATCAGATCAGCCCCAGAGCAAAAGACACCAATCTCATGTGAACCCTGATAAAACCTGATTCATTGTCACATGAGGCAGAACCATTTAGTTCCATCGTGAAACTGCCCAGCTCCGTCAAGTCATTCACACATATTCCAAACCCTGAGAACGGCAAAGATTGTTTGAGAGTTGCCTCAACTGATGCGTCCGGACTACATGTGGTGTCGCTGCCATCGATCTCCGGGCGTATTTGTAAACGAGATCCTAGTACCGACACACGGTCCGAAATATCCGTGCTGACAACTGTCATTGTTTGGGCATGTCCCTGCAGTTCCGTCACAAACCGAGTCATTATAGACACCGTAAGGTACAGTTTGCCCCAAACCAACCGTCTGTACAAGCCAGGTCACCAGCCTCCAAGGTCACAAACGAAGCTAGCAGAACAAAGACTTGATCTACAGCGGTGGCCAACGAACCGTGCACAACCATCTATTACCCGTGGTTACATTTCCAAAAATCCGTCAACTCGCTGTGATAACAGACAGCGCGACGCCCAAAGTCAACACTGTGTTTACACAGTGGACATGGGTGCGTCCCATGACCATTCTATTGTAGCCTGTGCGCAGGCGAAGTATGTTGACTTGATCGCTCCTTGATAGTTGGTGGTCAATTCTCGTTATGCTTTGGGTGTTTATGTTTCAATTTTTCATGGAACTGACCCTTGAGGATGGATTTGGCTTCATCATAACTGAGCGGATGGTTCTCTTGTGGTAATCTCCTTCCCTCTTTAGCTAATTTGCGCGTTCGTGTATATTACAGTACTTAATGACTACTCTCTGGAAGTTGGTCCAGGGTTGTTTTCAAGTCATCATTGTTCTTGGGGCTTTTTAGAGCTGAAAGTACTGACAGTTCACCAATTTATTGTGCATGTTATTTTTGTGTTGCAGCATAGAGATCAGAGGATGGCCGCAGCTTCTGCTGAGTTGTTTGAGAATTCTCCAGTAGCTCTTGGCTTGGTGACCTCGTCCTGATTGTTCAGCGTCAAGAACACACCTCTCCCTACATTTCTGGTGGATTTGTCATGTGGGACCAAGAGTCCTGTGGGTAGGTATCGTGTATGTTTTTCTGCTACTTGTTTTCTTTCTGTGTCTGATTGGGTGACTATTTTCATGATTCCTGTTATATTTTCCTGACGTTCTGGTATTCTATGTTTTACATGAGACATATCAGATGGGCCTAAGTTTCGTTATTGTTTGGGAAAGTACTGAGTCTCCAGTAGTTAGTCAATTGGCAATTGCAGCGAAGTTGCTCCTTTATTCGTACAATTCCGGAACCAGATATTCTTTGGTGCATGGGGTGGCTAAGGAGCCTTCTATATTTCTATATTGCAATACTTTAGTGACCCGTCTGTCATCTAAGGGTTACTGTTACTGTCAATCCTGTTACTGTTTTTAGTCATGATAGGTGTAGATTTCATAGCACCAGTGATACGGTGCTGACGGGCGGCTTGGTTCTGTTAATTTTGCTAAGGTGTGATCAAGGCCCTCTGAAGCATAGGTCTTCAACAAACACTTTCAGCTCCCTATGAAGCATAGGTCTTCATCATCATCATATGCCATACCGGTTGGCGTAGGTGATCATGTCCATCCACAATCTTCTATCTACAGTATCAGTTTTGTTGTTGACTGTTTTCCATGCCATGACACCAAGCTATCCAGTATTTTCTCTCTTTGTCGCCCGCGATCTCTCTTTCCTTTTATTTTGCAGTTGTAACCAAGTATTCCAACTTTCTTCTTCTCATGATGTGCCTGAAAAATGTTGATTGGTTCTTTCTGAAGTTTTTGAAGAGCTCCCTTTTTGTTTGGCCTTTTTGAGAACTTCCTCATTGGTCTTTTTAGCTGTCCAGGGAACTTTCAACATTCTTCTGAGAAAACCCATCTCTGTGGCCTCTTAGTCTTTTCATTTGTTTATCCATGATTCGCTTCCATAGGTCAGAATTGGTTCTATCATCGGTTCACCGATGAACTCTCATTATTTTTATTGACATAGATTTGTTGCATAAGATATTTTTTCATTTTCTGAAATGCCATTTTGCCATTTTGAGCTATTCTGCTTTTTATTTCTGAGTGGTCCCCATTAACGTCGTTAGCTGTAAATATAAGGTTGTGATTTGTCATGATTATTCCAGGCAATTTAAGAAGGTAGTTTGCCATTCCTTTCCTTCTTGGCATGATTGTACTAGTCGGAGATCGCAGCCATTGTCTCTATACATGAGATCCTCTGCCTGCCATCGCGGTGTGACCATAACCGGCACTACTTGTCGATGCTCCCACAACACCATCCACCACCTGCTCCAATGGCTTCACATAGCCCTGATAAAGTAAAAAAAGTAAAGAACCCCCGTTACGCCATAGTGACCATAAATTTTACAGACACATGATTTTCGGGGTAATGTGGTTGGTATTCCGCCCGCGCCGCTTTACTTTGCTCACGGTATGCACAGAGCACTTAACTCAGTAGCTCCTGCAACAAGCCGGACTTGGAACATGAGGAAACTGCAAGAAGGAACACTTTGCAGACATAGCCTTCAATGGTTCCTGCCGCCTATCCATCACATTGCCCGGAAGATCACGTCCTCCTGAAAATGATGATCGTCATAGTAAATATATGGCGCTTGATGATGTTAGGACATCGTGTTTAACCAACTCCGAACATACAGTTCGTCTTCAGATGATGACACCGCAAGATCGCAAGATATAATGCATTATCTGACTATGCATGAAGGTCTCTCCATTGGTAAAAGATCGTTCAGTGCCTGAAAATGTTTCATTTCATATGGTACCGTCTTGATAAGTCCCGCATCATGGACAAGGCCGTTTTCAGTGCTTCCAGCATGCGTTAATGCGCTGGCCTTTGCTGCTCGGAATTGTTCTTTTGAGTTTGCCATTACTGACTGCCATTCTTTAGCTTAGGTGTGGTGTGCGTTGACCCATGATTCGTCCAAATATACAATATCATACCGTTCACTCCGCCGCTCACTGATCTGTCTCAGGTATTTGCTTCGAGCAATGACCAAATGTGGTTTTTCACAAATAATATTCCTACAGTTTTTTCTGAAAGTGAAGCCAGCTCCTCTCACAATCTTCCATAGAGTACTTTTAGAAATGTCAATAATGCAGTCTGCATGCAATATTCATTTCAAATTCCTGAGAGTAACATTATTAGCAAACATTTTCAATATCTCACGTTTTATGACATCCATGTCAAAGCTGTCGACTTTCCTTTTCCATCCTTGATTGACATGAGTGCACTCTGAGTCTTCTTTAATCCAACGAGAAAATGACGATCTATTAAGACCAAGCGCGAGTTGCGTTCGTCTCTCTGGGTCATGAATATCACAATATAAATAAACCTTCTTGGATTCCCTAAGAAAGTGCTGATATAGTAAAAAAGTAACCTTTTGCATAGTTATAAATTTGCATTTCAAACTCATTGTAATTTAGATATAAATGTTGGTATTTAAAGTCAACAAAGTCTACTGAGTCTTCACAAAATTAATAAAGATACGCCTTCCCTTCGGTAATCCTGCAAGGGATTTTCCTGAAGTTATGGTTTCTGCAATAGCCAAACTATTTTACGTGAACGACCGCACCAAATTAATGTATATATCCTAAAATTGTCAAATTCAAACAGGGTGAATTTAATATAGCCTAAAGAAGAAAACTTCGTTGATTGATGGCTTGACAAGCTGTCATTGTAAAAAGTATTGTTATGGAAACAGCACCATAGATTTTAGAGCAGTGATCTCTGCAATATGTGCCATTTTGGCACGCAAGGTTTCTGTTTTTGAGATTGTGGTTCTGCCCTATGTGCCGTCTTCGGCTCGAAAGGACAATAGAAAGAAGAAAACTTTTAGACGATCAAATTTCTCAGAGCAAAAAATATTTCTATAACGTCATCAGTATTCTAAGATTGCATGCAAATTTTGAAATGTTTACAGCACTCGGAAAAAATGACAAATAATCAACAACAGAAAAAAATATGGACCAAGGCAGGATCGAACCCGTACTCAGTGGCACAGCGTCTTGCCACGAAAAGCCAAACGCTAGGGAACACTGCCACTCAGCTAACTAAAAATTAGCTTCGTAGCTAATGTCTTTTCGCGAAGGCTTTCCCATGACTATAGCATAAGGCTGCGATCACAGATCGGAAATATTTTTCCTGTTAGACAAATATCTCCCGGATAGGGTAGGGCTGAATATTTGCGTTGCAGACAAACATTTGCAGAGAAACGAAACAGCACGAATAGTAGTTTCCAGTTGTTTTAGACTGGAGACAAATAATAATAAATGAATATTATTTTAGAGGGAATCTTCCGAGGCGATCCTCCCTCTCGTTATACCCTGGGAGTTTCCATTTTTCATGATACTGGCCTTTGATGATGGAACTGGCCTCGAGCTGACCAGATGGCGAACTCGCCCCTCACCCCCCCCCCCCCCACCTAATTTGCATTATAACAAATCCACAAATTCGTTTCCATGTATATTACAGTGTGATGGCATCCACTGGATGACTACTCTCTGGAAGTTATTGCACAGTTGGTCCAGGGTTGTTCATCTAGCTTGGGTTTTAGTCGTTCTTGGGTTTTTCTTTTGGTTCTCTTAGCTTAGTGATCTCTTCCTGGTTTATCGTGGTTAAAACACACCTCCTCCTCTATTTTTGGTGTCATTTTGTACTGTGCATTTGTGTGACCACTAGTCCTGTAGGCAGTTGTCGTTTGTGTGTTTTTCTGCTATGTGTTTTCTCTCTGCCTTTTTTCGTGATTCCTATTATGTCTTCCTTAAAGTTCTGGTATTTTGTGCTTCCCATGAGGAGTCGTATCAGATGGGCTTATGAGTTTCATTGTTTGTGACAGTACTGGGTCACTAGTTGCCAGTTCTTTAGAGATTGCAACGAAGTTACTCCTCTTTAATCATCCTTTTCCGAAACGTTATTCTTGAATTTATAATAATGATACACAATTGTATATACTAAAAACGTCGAGGTTTGACTTTGCTAAAACTCAAAGTGCATTGTTCAATCTCAATAGAATCTTGAAGAGCATTACTTAGACAAATATAAAGAATTGTGGTCCGCATATCCAGGAGCCGCGATAGCTCAGTGTGTGAATTTAACTACAAAGGACAAGAGGTCGGGTTTGATCCCGACCGACCGGCTTTCCGGGTTCACCCAGATTTTTTTGTGTACAGATTTTTATGGTCCCTGTGACCAGGGTTCTTTACTTTATGTTAGGTACAGATAACCGCTATTTCTCATTTAAAAAAAGTAAAGTACGCCAAGTGGCGTATAGGGAAATATGGTGTTAGTGACCCTATATTTTACAGACCTTCAGCACATGATTTTTGGGGTAATGTGGTCAGTATTACGCCCGTGCTGCTTTACTTTCCCAGAAAAAAAATCCGGTACCCATTTAAGGCTGGGTGAACCCGGAAGCCGTCGGTTGGGATCGAACCCTACCCCTTGTCCGTCGTAGTCCAGTTCACTAACCACTGAGCTGTCGCGGCTCCCGCTATTTCTCATATTTGGGACTAACTCGCGAAATTATATCCAACGAGTTCTTTCATGATTGTTCGCTGTTATAAACAGCTCTGGGAGAATCTAATCTATGTTGCTAAAATGTAGTCTCTGTGATGAGAGTGATCACTATGAAGGTGTTGGTGGCCTTCCAAAATACCGTATTTGTTTGCATGTTCGAATCTATTTACTATTCGAAGTTTGAATAGTCCAATCGCTGTTCTTCAATCTCCATTTACGTTTCAGATGTTTCCTGCCATTAAATTAATCGAGGTATCGAATCTTTGTCCCCACCCACAAGACAAATAGACTACGTTAATGGTTGACTTTGTATCAAGGGTCGCTCGTTGTTTAATCGCTATGATTTTTTTTTATCGAGTCTTCTTGTAAGCTTTCTTTGTGGATCACCATGAGCTCACATGATATATCACTTCTCTCTCTCTCTGCGACATTGACTCAATCAGAGTATTACTCCATCAGAGAGGACTCTCTCGTGGTCAGCTTTCTAAGCGAATCGATTGCCCCGACGGTCAGTGCACTGACGGCGTGCGAAATGGTCGGAGAACTCAATCTCAATGTGTGCCATTGTCGCTTGTGTGGTGACTACAATAGTGCTCAAAGAAATATTTGGGTATGATTTGAGAGCCACACAGAGCCCCGCCAATGCAGATGGAGCAGACACTTGCAACTATCGCCCGTTCAATCCGCAACCTGTTGATCAGATCAGCCCCAGAGCAAAAGACACCAATCTCATGTGAACCCTGATAAAACCTGATTCATTGTCACATGAGGCAGAACCATTTAGTTCCATCGTGAAACTGCCCAGCTCCGTCAAGTCATTCACACATATTCCAAACCCTGAGAACGGCAAAGATTGTTTGAGAGTTGCCTCAACTGATGCGTCCGGACTACATGTGGTGTCGCTGCCATCAGATCTCCGGGCGTATTTGTAAACGAGATCCTAGTACCGACACACGGTCCGAAATATCCGTGCTGACAACTGTCATTGTTTGGGCATGTCCCTGCAGTTCCGTCACAAACCGAGTCATTATAGACACCGTAAGGTACAGTTTGCCCCAAACCAACCGTCTGTACAAGCCAGGTCACCAGCCTCCAAGGTCACAAACGAAGCTAGCAGAACAAAGACTTGATCTACAGCGGTGGCCAACGAACCGTGCACAACCATCTATTACCCGTGGTTACATTTCCAAAAATCCGTCAACTCGCTGTGATAACAGACAGCGCGACGCCCAAAGTCAACACTGTGTTTTACACAGTGGACATGGGTGCGTCCCATGACCATTCTATTGTAGCCTGTGCGCAGGCGAAGTATGTTGACTTGATCGCTCCTTGATAGTTGGTGGTCAATTCTCGTTATGCTTTGGGTGTTTATGTTTCAATTTTTCATGGAACTGACCCTTGAGGATGGATTTGGCTTCATCATAACTGAGCGGATGGTTCTCTTGTGGTAATCTCCTTCCCTCTTTAGCTAATTTGCGCGTTCGTGTATATTACAGTACTTAATGACTACTCTCTGGAAGTTGGTCCAGGGTTGTTTTCAAGTCATCATTGTTCTTGGGGCTTTTTAGAGCTGAAAGTACTGACAGTTCACTAATTTATTGTGCATGTTATTTTTGTGTTGCAGCATAGAGATCAGAGCCGCAGCTTCTGCTGAGTTGTTTGAGAATTCTCCAGTAGCTCTTGGCTTGGTGACCTCGTCCTGATTGTTCAGCGTCAAGAACACACCTCTCCCTACATTTCTGGTGGATTTGTCATGTGGGACCAAGAGTCCTGTGGGTAGGTATCGTGTATGTTTTTCTGCTACTTGTTTTCTTTCTGTGTCTGATTGGGTGACTATTTTCATGATTCCTGTTATATTTTCCTGACGTTCTGGTATTCTATGTTTTACATGAGACATATCAGATGGGCCTAAGTTTCGTTATTGTTTGGGAAAGTACTGAGTCTCCAGTAGTTAGTCAATTGGCAATTGCAGCGAAGTTGCTCCTTTATTCGTACAATTCCGGAACCAGATATTCTTTGGTGCATGGGGTGGCTAAGGAGCCTTCTATATTTCTATATTGCAATACTTTAGTGACCCGTCTGTCATCTAAGGGTTACTGTTACTGTCAATCCTGTTACTGTTTTTAGTCATGATAGGTGTAGATTTCATAGCACCAGTGATACGGTGCTGACGGGCGGCTTGGTTCTGTTAATTTTGCTAAGGTGTGATCAAGGCCCTCTGAAGCATAGGTCTTCAACAAACACTTTCAGCTCCCTATGAAGCATAGGTCTTCATCATCATCATATGCCATACCGGTTGGCGTAGGTGATCATGTCCATCCACAATCTTCTATCTACAGTATCAGTTTTGTTGTTGACTGTTTTCCATGCCATGACACCAAGCTATCCAGTATTTTCTCTCTTTGTCGCCCGCGATCTCTCTTTCCTTTTATTTTGCAGTTGTAACCAAGTATTCCAACTTTCTTCTTCTCATGATGTGCCTGAAAAATGTTGATTGGTTCTTTCTGAAGTTTTTGAAGAGCTCCCTTTTTGTTTGGCCTTTTTGAGAACTTCCTCATTGGTCTTTTTAGCTGTCCAGGGAACTTTCAACATTCTTCTGAGAAAACCCATCTCTGTGGCCTCTTAGTCTTTTCATTTGTTTATCCATGATTCGCTTCCATAGGTCAGAATTGGTTCTATCATCGGTTCACCGATGAACTCTCATTATTTTTATTGACATAGATTTGTTGCATAAGATATTTTTTCATTTTCTGAAATGCCATTTTGCCATTTTGAGCTATTCTGCTTTTTATTTCTGAGTGGTCCCCATTAACGTCGTTAGCTGTAAATATAAGGTTGTGATTTGTCATGATTATTCCAGGCAATTTAAGAAGGTAGTTTGCCATTCCTTTCCTTCTTGGCATGATTGTACTAGTCGGAGATCGCAGCCATTGTCTCTATACATGAGATCCTCTGCCTGCCATCGCGGTGTGACCATAACCGGCACTACTTGTCGATGCTCCCACAACACCATCCACCACCTGCTCCAATGGCTTCACATAGCCCTGATAAAGTAAAAAAAGTAAAGAACCCCCGTTACGCCATAGTGACCATAAATTTTACAGACACATGATTTTCGGGGTAATGTGGTTGGTATTCCGCCCGCGCCGCTTTACTTTGCTCACGGTATGCACAGAGCACTTAACTCAGTAGCTCCTGCAACAAGCCGGACTTGGAACATGAGGAAACTGCAAGAAGGAACACTTTGCAGACATAGCCTTCAATGGTTCCTGCCGCCTATCCATCACATTGCCCGGAAGATCACGTCCTCCTGAAAATGATGATCGTCATAGTAAATATATGGCGCTTGATGAGTCCCGCATCATGGACAAGGCCGTTTTCAGTGCTTCCAGCATGCGTTAATGCGCTGGCCTTTGCTGCTCGGAATTGTTCTTTTGAGTTTGCCATTACTGACTGCCATTCTTTAGCTTAGGTGTGGTGTGCGTTGACCCATGATTCGTCCAAATATACAATATCATACCGTTCACTCCGCCGCTCACTGATCTGTCTCAGGTATTTGCTTCGAGCAATGACCAAATGTGGTTTTTCACAAATAATATTCCTACAGTTTTTTCTGAAAGTGAAGCCAGCTCCTCTCACAATCTTCCATAGAGTACTTTTAGAAATGTCAATAATGCAGTCTGCATGCAATATTCATTTCAAATTCCTGAGAGTAACATTATTAGCAAACATTTTCAATATCTCACGTTTTATGACATCCATGTCAAAGCTGTCGACTTTCCTTTTCCATCCTTGATTGACATGAGTGCACTCTGAGTCTTCTTTAATCCAACGAGAAAATGACGATCTATTAAGACCAAGCGCGAGTTGCGTTCGTCTCTCTGGGTCATGAATATCACAATATAAATAAACCTTCTTGGATTCCCTAAGGAAGTGCTGATATAGTAAAAAAGTAACCTTTTGCATAGTTATAAATTTGCATTTCAAACTCATTGTAATTTAGATATAAATGTTGGTATTTAAAGTCAACAAAGTCTACTGAGTCTTCACAAAATTAATAAAGATACGCCTTCCCTTCGGTAATCCTGCAAGGGATTTTCCTGAAGTTATGGTTTCTGCAATAGCCAAACTATTTTACGTGAACGACCGCACCAAATTAATGTATATATCCTAAAATTGTCAAATTCAAACAGGGTGAATTTAATATAGCCTAAAGAAGAAAACTTCGTTGATTGATGGCTTGACAAGCTGTCATTGTAAAAAGTATTGTTATGGAAACAGCACCATAGATTTTAGAGCAGTGATCTCTGCAATATGTGCCATTTTGGCACGCAAGGTTTCTGTTTTTGAGATTGTGGTTCTGCCCTATGTGCCGTCTTCGGCTCGAAAGGACAATAGAAAGAAGAAAACTTTTAGACGATCAAATTTCTCAGAGCAAA
This sequence comes from Megaustenia siamemsis, assembly GCA_032433765.1. Classification (NCBI taxonomy): domain Eukaryota; kingdom Metazoa; phylum Mollusca; class Gastropoda; order Stylommatophora; family Ariophantidae; genus Megaustenia; species Megaustenia siamemsis. The sequence goes on from JAVIAB010000001.1 coordinate 43,905,093, forward strand.
AAATATTTCTATAACGTCATCAGTATTCTAAGATTGCATGCAAATTTTGAAATGTTTACAGCACTCGGAAAAAATGACAAATAATCAACAACAGAAAAAAATATGGACCAAGGCAGGATCGAACCCGTACTCAGTGGCACAGCGTCTTGCCACGAAAAGCCAAACGCTAGGGAACACTGCCACTCAGCTAACTAAAAATTAGCTTCGTAGCTAATGTCTTTTCGCGAAGGCTTTCCCATGACTATAGCATAAGGCTGCGATCACAGATCGGAAATATTTTTCCCGTTAGACAAATATCTCCCGGATAGGGTAAAAAAAGTAAAGTACCCCCCCGTCACGCCAAGTGGCGTATAGGGAAATATGGTGTTAGTGACCCTATATTTTACAGACCTTCAGCACATGATTTTTGGGGTAATGTGGTCGGTATTACGCCCGTGCTGCTTTTACTTTCCCAGAAAAAATCCGGTACCCATTTAAGGCTGGGTGAACCCGGAGCCGTCGGTTGGGATCGAACCCTACCCCTTGTCCGTAGTAGTCCAGTTCACTAACCACTGAGCTATCGCGGCTCCTACTAATTTTTAGGGAATTAGTAAAACCCAGGTGTCCTCGCCAGGATTACGAACCCCGGCTGTTGCCGTGGTAAGCCAACCGTCCCGGATAGGGTAGGGCTGAATATTTGCGTTGCAGACAAACATTTGCAGAGAAACGAAACAGCACGAATAGTAGTTTCCAGTTGTTTTAGACTGGAGACAAATAATAATAAATGAATATTATTTTAGAGGGAATCTTCCGAGGCGATCCTCCCTCTCGTTATACCCTGGGAGTTTCCATTTTTCATGATACTGGCCTTTGATGATGGAACTGGCCTCGAGCTGACCAGATGGCGAACTCGCCCCTCACCCCCCCCCCCCCACCTAATTTGCATTATAACAAATCCACAAATTCGTTTCCATGTATATTACAGTGTGATGGCATCCACTGGATGACTACTCTCTGGAAGTTATTGCACAGTTGGTCCAGGGTTGTTCATCTAGCTTGGGTTTTAGTCGTTCTTGGGTTTTTCTTTTGGTTCTCTTAGCTTAGTGATCTCTTCCTGGTTTATCGTGGTTAAAACACACCTCCTCCTCTATTTTTGGTGTCATTTTGTACTGTGCATTTGTGTGACCACTAGTCCTGTAGGCAGTTGTCGTTTGTGTGTTTTTCTGCTATGTGTTTTCTCTCTGCCTTTTTTCGTGATTCCTATTATGTCTTCCTTAAAGTTCTGGTATTTTGTGCTTCCCATGAGGAGTCGTATCAGATGGGCTTATGAGTTTCATTGTTTGTGACAGTACTGGGTCACTAGTTGCCAGTTCTTTAGAGATTGCAACGAAGTTACTCCTCTTTAATCATCCTTTTCCGAAACGTTATTCTTGAATTTATAATAATGATACACAATTGTATATACTAAAAACGTCGAGGTTTGACTTTGCTAAAACTCAAAGTGCATTGTTCAATCTCAATAGAATCTTGAAGAGCATTACTTAGACAAATATAAAGAATTGTGGTCCGCATATCCAGGAGCCGCGATAGCTCAGTGTGTGAATTTAACTACAAAGGACAAGAGGTCGGGTTTGATCCCGACCGACCGGCTTTCCGGGTTCACCCAGATTTTTTTGTGTACAGATTTTTATGGTCCCTGTGACCAGGGTTCTTTACTTTATGTTAGGTACAGATAACCGCTATTTCTCATTTAAAAAAAGTAAAGTACGCCAAGTGGCGTATAGGGAAATATGGTGTTAGTGACCCTATATTTTACAGACCTTCAGCACATGATTTTTGGGGTAATGTGGTCAGTATTACGCCCGTGCTGCTTTACTTTCCCAGAAAAAAAATCCGGTACCCATTTAAGGCTGGGTGAACCCGGAAGCCGTCGGTTGGGATCGAACCCTACCCCTTGTCCGTCGTAGTCCAGTTCACTAACCACTGAGCTGTCGCGGCTCCCGCTATTTCTCATATTTGGGACTAACTCGCGAAATTATATCCAACGAGTTCTTTCATGATTGTTCGCTGTTATAAACAGCTCTGGGAGAATCTAATCTATGTTGCTAAAATGTAGTCTCTGTGATGAGAGTGATCACTATGAAGGTGTTGGTGGCCTTCCAAAATACCGTATTTGTTTGCATGTTCGAATCTATTTACTATTCGAAGTTTGAATAGTCCAATCGCTGTTCTTCAATCTCCATTTACGTTTCAGATGTTTCCTGCCATTAAATTAATCGAGGTATCGAATCTTTGTCCCCACCCACAAGACAAATAGACTACGTTAATGGTTGACTTTGTATCAAGGGTCGCTCGTTGTTTAATCGCTATGATTTTTTTTTATCGAGTCTTCTTGTAAGCTTTCTTTGTGGATCACCATGAGCTCACATGATATATCACTTCTCTCTCTCTCTGCGACATTGACTCAATCAGAGTATTACTCCATCAGAGAGGACTCTCTCGTGGTCAGCTTTCTAAGCGAATCGATTGCCCCGACGGTCAGTGCACTGACGGCGTGCGAAATGGTCGGAGAACTCAATCTCAATGTGTGCCATTGTCGCTTGTGTGGTGACTACAATAGTGCTCAAAGAAATATTTGGGTATGATTTGAGAGCCACACAGAGCCCCGCCAATGCAGATGGAGCAGACAATTGCAACTATCGCCCGTTCAATCCGCAACCTGTTGATCAGATCAGCCCCAGAGCAAAAGACACCAATCTCATGTGAACCCTGATAAAACCTGATTCATTGTCACATGAGGCAGAACCATTTAGTTCCATCGTGAAACTGCCCAGCTCCGTCAAGTCATTCACACATATTCCAAACCCTGAGAACGGCAAAGATTGTTTGAGAGTTGCCTCAACTGATGCGTCCGGACTACATGTGGTGTCGCTGCCATCAGATCTCCGGGCGTATTTGTAAACGAGATCCTAGTACCGACACACGGTCCGAAATATCCGTGCTGACAACTGTCATTGTTTGGGCATGTCCCTGCAGTTCCGTCACAAACCGAGTCATTATAGACACCGTAAGGTACAGTTTGCCCCAAACCAACCGTCTGTACAAGCCAGGTCACCAGCCTCCAAGGTCACAAACGAAGCTAGCAGAACAAAGACTTGATCTACAGCGGTGGCCAACGAACCGTGCACAACCATCTATTACCCGTGGTTACATTTCCAAAAATCCGTCAACTCGCTGTGATAACAGACAGCGCGACGCCCAAAGTCAACACTGTGTTTTACACAGTGGACATGGGTGCGTCCCATGACCATTCTATTGTAGCCTGTGCGCAGGCGAAGTATGTTGACTTGATCGCTCCTTGATAGTTGGTGGTCAATTCTCGTTATGCTTTGGGTGTTTATGTTTCAATTTTTCATGGAACTGACCCTTGAGGATGGATTTGGCTTCATCATAACTGAGCGGATGGTTCTCTTGTGGTAATCTCCTTCCCTCTTTAGCTAATTTGCGCGTTCGTGTATATTACAGTACTTAATGACTACTCTCTGGAAGTTGGTCCAGGGTTGTTTTCAAGTCATCATTGTTCTTGGGGCTTTTTAGAGCTGAAAGTACTGACAGTTCACTAATTTATTGTGCATGTTATTTTTGTGTTGCAGCATAGAGATCAGAGCCGCAGCTTCTGCTGAGTTGTTTGAGAATTCTCCAGTAGCTCTTGGCTTGGTGACCTCGTCCTGATTGTTCAGCGTCAAGAACACACCTCTCCCTACATTTCTGGTGGATTTGTCATGTGGGACCAAGAGTCCTGTGGGTAGGTATCGTGTATGTTTTTCTGCTACTTGTTTTCTTTCTGTGTCTGATTGGGTGACTATTTTCATGATTCCTGTTATATTTTCCTGACGTTCTGGTATTCTATGTTTTACATGAGACATATCAGATGGGCCTAAGTTTCGTTATTGTTTGGGAAAGTACTGAGTCTCCAGTAGTTAGTCAATTGGCAATTGCAGCGAAGTTGCTCCTTTATTCGTACAATTCCGGAACCAGATATTCTTTGGTGCATGGGGTGGCTAAGGAGCCTTCTATATTTCTATATTGCAATACTTTAGTGACCCGTCTGTCATCTAAGGGTTACTGTTACTGTCAATCCTGTTACTGTTTTTAGTCATGATAGGTGTAGATTTCATAGCACCAGTGATACGGTGCTGACGGGCGGCTTGGTTCTGTTAATTTTGCTAAGGTGTGATCAAGGCCCTCTGAAGCATAGGTCTTCAACAAACACTTTCAGCTCCCTATGAAGCATAGGTCTTCATCATCATCATATGCCATACCGGTTGGCGTAGGTGATCATGTCCATCCACAATCTTCTATCTACAGTATCAGTTTTGTTGTTGACTGTTTTCCATGCCATGACACCAAGCTATCCAGTATTTTCTCTCTTTGTCGCCCGCGATCTCTCTTTCCTTTTATTTTGCAGTTGTAACCAAGTATTCCAACTTTCTTCTTCTCATGATGTGCCTGAAAAATGTTGATTGGTTCTTTCTGAAGTTTTTGAAGAGCTCCCTTTTTGTTTGGCCTTTTTGAGAACTTCCTCATTGGTCTTTTTAGCTGTCCAGGGAACTTTCAACATTCTTCTGAGAAAACCCATCTCTGTGGCCTCTTAGTCTTTTCATTTGTTTATCCATGATTCGCTTCCATAGGTCAGAATTGGTTCTATCATCGGTTCACCGATGAACTCTCATTATTTTTATTGACATAGATTTGTTGCATAAGATATTTTTTCATTTTCTGAAATGCCATTTTGCCATTTTGAGCTATTCTGCTTTTTATTTCTGAGTGGTCCCCATTAACGTCGTTAGCTGTAAATATAAGGTTGTGATTTGTCATGATTATTCCAGGCAATTTAAGAAGGTAGTTTGCCATTCCTTTCCTTCTTGGCATGATTGTACTAGTCGGAGATCGCAGCCATTGTCTCTATACATGAGATCCTCTGCCTGCCATCGCGGTGTGACCATAACCGGCACTACTTGTCGATGCTCCCACAACACCATCCACCACCTGCTCCAATGGCTTCACATAGCCCTGATAAAGTAAAAAAAGTAAAGAACCCCCGTTACGCCATAGTGACCATAAATTTTACAGACACATGATTTTCGGGGTAATGTGGTTGGTATTCCGCCCGCGCCGCTTTACTTTGCTCACGGTATGCACAGAGCACTTAACTCAGTAGCTCCTGCAACAAGCCGGACTTGGAACATGAGGAAACTGCAAGAAGGAACACTTTGCAGACATAGCCTTCAATGGTTCCTGCCGCCTATCCATCACATTGCCCGGAAGATCACGTCCTCCTGAAAATGATGATCGTCATAGTAAATATATGGCGCTTGATGAGTCCCGCATCATGGACAAGGCCGTTTTCAGTGCTTCCAGCATGCGTTAATGCGCTGGCCTTTGCTGCTCGGAATTGTTCTTTTGAGTTTGCCATTACTGACTGCCATTCTTTAGCTTAGGTGTGGTGTGCGTTGACCCATGATTCGTCCAAATATACAATATCATACCGTTCACTCCGCCGCTCACTGATCTGTCTCAGGTATTTGCTTCGAGCAATGACCAAATGTGGTTTTTCACAAATAATATTCCTACAGTTTTTTCTGAAAGTGAAGCCAGCTCCTCTCACAATCTTCCATAGAGTACTTTTAGAAATGTCAATAATGCAGTCTGCATGCAATATTCATTTCAAATTCCTGAGAGTAACATTATTAGCAAACATTTTCAATATCTCACGTTTTATGACATCCATGTCAAAGCTGTCGACTTTCCTTTTCCATCCTTGATTGACATGAGTGCACTCTGAGTCTTCTTTAATCCAACGAGAAAATGACGATCTATTAAGACCAAGCGCGAGTTGCGTTCGTCTCTCTGGGTCATGAATATCACAATATAAATAAACCTTCTTGGATTCCCTAAGGAAGTGCTGATATAGTAAAAAAGTAACCTTTTGCATAGTTATAAATTTGCATTTCAAACTCATTGTAATTTAGATATAAATGTTGGTATTTAAAGTCAACAAAGTCTACTGAGTCTTCACAAAATTAATAAAGATACGCCTTCCCTTCGGTAATCCTGCAAGGGATTTTCCTGAAGTTATGGTTTCTGCAATAGCCAAACTATTTTACGTGAACGACCGCACCAAATTAATGTATATATCCTAAAATTGTCAAATTCAAACAGGGTGAATTTAATATAGCCTAAAGAAGAAAACTTCGTTGATTGATGGCTTGACAAGCTGTCATTGTAAAAAGTATTGTTATGGAAACAGCACCATAGATTTTAGAGCAGTGATCTCTGCAATATGTGCCATTTTGGCACGCAAGGTTTCTGTTTTTGAGATTGTGGTTCTGCCCTATGTGCCGTCTTCGGCTCGAAAGGACAATAGAAAGAAGAAAACTTTTAGACGATCAAATTTCTCAGAGCAAAAAATATTTCTATAACGTCATCAGTATTCTAAGATTGCATGCAAATTTTGAAATGTTTACAGCACTCGGAAAAAATGACAAATAATCAACAACAGAAAAAAATATGGACCAAGGCAGGATCGAACCCGTACTCAGTGGCACAGCGTCTTGCCACGAAAAGCCAAACGCTAGGGAACACTGCCACTCAGCTAACTAAAAATTAGCTTCGTAGCTAATGTCTTTTCGCGAAGGCTTTCCCATGACTATAGCATAAGGCTGCGATCACAGATCGGAAATATTTTTCCGTTAGACAAATATCTCCCGGATAGGGTAAAAAAAAGTAAAGTACCCCCCCGTCACGCCAGTGGCGTATAGGGAAATATGGTGTTAGTGACCCTATATTTTACAGACCTTCAGCACATGATTTTTGGGGTAATGTGGTCGGTATTACGCCCGTGCTGCTTTTACTTTCCCAGAAAAAATCCGGTACCCATTTAAGGCTGGGTGAACCCGGAGCCGTCGGTTGGGATCGAACCCTACCCCTTGTCCGTAGTAGTCCAGTTCACTAACCACTGAGCTATCGCGGCTCCTACTAATTTTTAGGGAATTAGTAAAACCCAGGTGTCCTCGCCAGGATTACGAACCCCGGCTGTTGCCGTGGTAAGCCAACCGTCCCGGATAGGGTAGGGCTGAATATTTGCGTTGCAGACAAACATTTGCAGAGAAACGAAACAGCACGAATAGTAGTTTCCAGTTGTTTTAGACTGGAGACAAATAATAATAAATGAATATTATTTTAGAGGGAATCTTCCGAGGCGATCCTCCCTCTCGTTATACCCTGGGAGTTTCCATTTTTCATGATACTGGCCTTTGATGATGGAACTGGCCTCGAGCTGACCAGATGGCGAACTCGCCCCTCACCCCCCCCCCCCCCACCTAATTTGCATTATAACAAATCCACAAATTCGTTTCCATGTATATTACAGTGTGATGGCATCCACTGGATGACTACTCTCTGGAAGTTATTGCACAGTTGGTCCAGGGTTGTTCATCTAGCTTGGGTTTTAGTCGTTCTTGGGTTTTTCTTTTGGTTCTCTTAGCTTAGTGATCTCTTCCTGGTTTATCGTGGTTAAAACACACCTCCTCCTCTATTTTTGGTGTCATTTTGTACTGTGCATTTGTGTGACCACTAGTCCTGTAGGCAGTTGTCGTTTGTGTGTTTTTCTGCTATGTGTTTTCTCTCTGCCTTTTTTCGTGATTCCTATTATGTCTTCCTTAAAGTTCTGGTATTTTGTGCTTCCCATGAGGAGTCGTATCAGATGGGCTTATGAGTTTCATTGTTTGTGACAGTACTGGGTCACTAGTTGCCAGTTCTTTAGAGATTGCAACGAAGTTACTCCTCTTTAATCATCCTTTTCCGAAACGTTATTCTTGAATTTATAATAATGATACACAATTGTATATACTAAAAACGTCGAGGTTTGACTTTGCTAAAACTCAAAGTGCATTGTTCAATCTCAATAGAATCTTGAAGAGCATTACTTAGACAAATATAAAGAATTGTGGTCCGCATATCCAGGAGCCGCGATAGCTCAGTGTGTGAATTTAACTACAAAGGACAAGAGGTCGGGTTTGATCCCGACCGACCGGCTTTCCGGGTTCACCCAGATTTTTTTGTGTACAGATTTTTATGGTCCCTGTGACCAGGGTTCTTTACTTTATGTTAGGTACAGATAACCGCTATTTCTCATTTAAAAAAAAGTAAAGTACGCCAAGTGGCGTATAGGGAAATATGGTGTTAGTGACCCTATATTTTACAGACCTTCAGCACATGATTTTTGGGGTAATGTGGTCAGTATTACGCCCGTGCTGCTTTACTTTCCCAGAAAAAAAATCCGGTACCCATTTAAGGCTGGGTGAACCCGGAAGCCGTCGGTTGGGATCGAACCCTACCCCTTGTCCGTCGTAGTCCAGTTCACTAACCACTGAGCTGTCGCGGCTCCCGCTATTTCTCATATTTGGGACTAACTCGCGAAATTATATCCAACGAGTTCTTTCATGATTGTTCGCTGTTATAAACAGCTCTGGGAGAATCTAATCTATGTTGCTAAAATGTAGTCTCTGTGATGAGAGTGATCACTATGAAGGTGTTGGTGGCCTTCCAAAATACCGTATTTGTTTGCATGTTCGAATCTATTTACTATTCGAAGTTTGAATAGTCCAATCGCTGTTCTTCAATCTCCATTTACGTTTCAGATGTTTCCTGCCATTAAATTAATCGAGGTATCGAATCTTTGTCCCCACCCACAAGACAAATAGACTACGTTAATGGTTGACTTTGTATCAAGGGTCGCTCGTTGTTTAATCGCTATGATTTTTTTTTATCGAGTCTTCTTGTAAGCTTTCTTTGTGGATCACCATGAGCTCACATGATATATCACTTCTCTCTCTCTCTGCGACATTGACTCAATCAGAGTATTACTCCATCAGAGAGGACTCTCTCGTGGTCAGCTTTCTAAGCGAATCGATTGCCCCGACGGTCAGTGCACTGACGGCGTGCGAAATGGTCGGAGAACTCAATCTCAATGTGTGCCATTGTCGCTTGTGTGGTGACTACAATAGTGCTCAAAGAAATATTTGGGTATGATTTGAGAGCCACACAGAGCCCCGCCAATGCAGATGGAGCAGACAATTGCAACTATCGCCCGTTCAATCCGCAACCTGTTGATCAGATCAGCCCCAGAGCAAAAGACACCAATCTCATGTGAACCCTGATAAAACCTGATTCATTGTCACATGAGGCAGAACCATTTAGTTCCATCGTGAAACTGCCCAGCTCCGTCAAGTCATTCACACATATTCCAAACCCTGAGAACGGCAAAGATTGTTTGAGAGTTGCCTCAACTGATGCGTCCGGACTACATGTGGTGTCGCTGCCATCAGATCTCCGGGCGTATTTGTAAACGAGATCCTAGTACCGACACACGGTCCGAAATATCCGTGCTGACAACTGTCATTGTTTGGGCATGTCCCTGCAGTTCCGTCACAAACCGAGTCATTATAGACACCGTAAGGTACAGTTTGCCCCAAACCAACCGTCTGTACAAGCCAGGTCACCAGCCTCCAAGGTCACAAACGAAGCTAGCAGAACAAAGACTTGATCTACAGCGGTGGCCAACGAACCGTGCACAACCATCTATTACCCGTGGTTACATTTCCAAAAATCCGTCAACTCGCTGTGATAACAGACAGCGCGACGCCCAAAGTCAACACTGTGTTTTACACAGTGGACATGGGTGCGTCCCATGACCATTCTATTGTAGCCTGTGCGCAGGCGAAGTATGTTGACTTGATCGCTCCTTGATAGTTGGTGGTCAATTCTCGTTATGCTTTGGGTGTTTATGTTTCAATTTTTCATGGAACTGACCCTTGAGGATGGATTTGGCTTCATCATAACTGAGCGGATGGTTCTCTTGTGGTAATCTCCTTCCCTCTTTAGCTAATTTGCGCGTTCGTGTATATTACAGTACTTAATGACTACTCTCTGGAAGTTGGTCCAGGGTTGTTTTCAAGTCATCATTGTTCTTGGGGCTTTTTAGAGCTGAAAGTACTGACAGTTCACTAATTTATTGTGCATGTTATTTTTGTGTTGCAGCATAGAGATCAGAGCCGCAGCTTCTGCTGAGTTGTTTGAGAATTCTCCAGTAGCTCTTGGCTTGGTGACCTCGTCCTGATTGTTCAGCGTCAAGAACACACCTCTCCCTACATTTCTGGTGGATTTGTCATGTGGGACCAAGAGTCCTGTGGGTAGGTATCGTGTATGTTTTTCTGCTACTTGTTTTCTTTCTGTGTCTGATTGGGTGACTATTTTCATGATTCCTGTTATATTTTCCTGACGTTCTGGTATTCTATGTTTTACATGAGACATATCAGATGGGCCTAAGTTTCGTTATTGTTTGGGAAAGTACTGAGTCTCCAGTAGTTAGTCAATTGGCAATTGCAGCGAAGTTGCTCCTTTATTCGTACAATTCCGGAACCAGATATTCTTTGGTGCATGGGGTGGCTAAGGAGCCTTCTATATTTCTATATTGCAATACTTTAGTGACCCGTCTGTCATCTAAGGGTTACTGTTACTGTCAATCCTGTTACTGTTTTTAGTCATGATAGGTGTAGATTTCATAGCACCAGTGATACGGTGCTGACGGGCGGCTTGGTTCTGTTAATTTTGCTAAGGTGTGATCAAGGCCCTCTGAAGCATAGGTCTTCAACAAACACTTTCAGCTCCCTATGAAGCATAGGTCTTCATCATCATCATATGCCATACCGGTTGGCGTAGGTGATCATGTCCATCCACAATCTTCTATCTACAGTATCAGTTTTGTTGTTGACTGTTTTCCATGCCATGACACCAAGCTATCCAGTATTTTCTCTCTTTGTCGCCCGCGATCTCTCTTTCCTTTTATTTTGCAGTTGTAACCAAGTATTCCAACTTTCTTCTTCTCATGATGTGCCTGAAAAATGTTGATTGGTTCTTTCTGAAGTTTTTGAAGAGCTCCCTTTTTGTTTGGCCTTTTTGAGAACTTCCTCATTGGTCTTTTTAGCTGTCCAGGGAACTTTCAACATTCTTCTGAGAAAACCCATCTCTGTGGCCTCTTAGTCTTTTCATTTGTTTATCCATGATTCGCTTCCATAGGTCAGAATTGGTTCTATCATCGGTTCACCGATGAACTCTCATTATTTTTATTGACATAGATTTGTTGCATAAGATATTTTTTCATTTTCTGAAATGCCATTTTGCCATTTTGAGCTATTCTGCTTTTTATTTCTGAGTGGTCCCCATTAACGTCGTTAGCTGTAAATATAAGGTTGTGATTTGTCATGATTATTCCAGGCAATTTAAGAAGGTAGTTTGCCATTCCTTTCCTTCTTGGCATGATTGTACTAGTCGGAGATCGCAGCCATTGTCTCTATACATGAGATCCTCTGCCTGCCATCGCGGTGTGACCATAACCGGCACTACTTGTCGATGCTCCCACAACACCATCCACCACCTGCTCCAATGGCTTCACATAGCCCTGATAAAGTAAAAAAAGTAAAGAACCCCCGTTACGCCATAGTGACCATAAATTTTACAGACACATGATTTTCGGGGTAATGTGGTTGGTATTCCGCCCGCGCCGCTTTACTTTGCTCACGGTATGCACAGAGCACTTAACTCAGTAGCTCCTGCAACAAGCCGGACTTGGAACATGAGGAAACTGCAAGAAGGAACACTTTGCAGACATAGCCTTCAATGGTTCCTGCCGCCTATCCATCACATTGCCCGGAAGATCACGTCCTCCTGAAAATGATGATCGTCATAGTAAATATATGGCGCTTGATGAGTCCCGCATCATGGACAAGGCCGTTTTCAGTGCTTCCAGCATGCGTTAATGCGCTGGCCTTTGCTGCTCGGAATTGTTCTTTTGAGTTTGCCATTACTGACTGCCATTCTTTAGCTTAGGTGTGGTGTGCGTTGACCCATGATTCGTCCAAATATACAATATCATACCGTTCACTCCGCCGCTCACTGATCTGTCTCAGGTATTTGCTTCGAGCAATGACCAAATGTGGTTTTTCACAAATAATATTCCTACAGTTTTTTCTGAAAGTGAAGCCAGCTCCTCTCACAATCTTCCATAGAGTACTTTTAGAAATGTCAATAATGCAGTCTGCATGCAATATTCATTTCAAATTCCTGAGAGTAACATTATTAGCAAACATTTTCAATATCTCACGTTTTATGACATCCATGTCAAAGCTGTCGACTTTCCTTTTCCATCCTTGATTGACATGAGTGCACTCTGAGTCTTCTTTAATCCAACGAGAAAATGACGATCTATTAAGACCAAGCGCGAGTTGCGTTCGTCTCTCTGGGTCATGAATATCACAATATAAATAAACCTTCTTGGATTCCCTAAGGAAGTGCTGATATAGTAAAAAAGTAACCTTTTGCATAGTTATAAATTTGCATTTCAAACTCATTGTAATTTAGATATAAATGTTGGTATTTAAAGTCAACAAAGTCTACTGAGTCTTCACAAAATTAATAAAGATACGCCTTCCCTTCGGTAATCCTGCAAGGGATTTTCCTGAAGTTATGGTTTCTGCAATAGCCAAACTATTTTACGTGAACGACCGCACCAAATTAATGTATATATCCTAAAATTGTCAAATTCAAACAGGGTGAATTTAATATAGCCTAAAGAAGAAAACTTCGTTGATTGATGGCTTGACAAGCTGTCATTGTAAAAAGTATTGTTATGGAAACAGCACCATAGATTTTAGAGCAGTGATCTCTGCAATATGTGCCATTTTGGCACGCAAGGTTTCTGTTTTTGAGATTGTGGTTCTGCCCTATGTGCCGTCTTCGGCTCGAAAGGACAATAGAAAGAAGAAAACTTTTAGACGATCAAATTTCTCAGAGCAAAAAATATTTCTATAACGTCATCAGTATTCTAAGATTGCATGCAAATTTTGAAATGTTTACAGCACTCGGAAAAAATGACAAATAATCAACAACAGAAAAAAATATGGACCAAGGCAGGATCGAACCCGTACTCAGTGGCACAGCGTCTTGCCACGAAAAGCCAAACGCTAGGGAACACTGCCACTCAGCTAACTAAAAATTAGCTTCGTAGCTAATGTCTTTTCGCGAAGGCTTTCCCATGACTATAGCATAAGGCTGCGATCACAGATCGGAAATATTTTTCCCGTTAGACAAATATCTCCCGGATAGGGTAAAAAAAGTAAAGTACCCCCCCGTCACGCCAAGTGGCGTATAGGGAAATATGGTGTTAGTGACCCTATATTTTACAGACCTTCAGCACATGATTTTTGGGGTAATGTGGTCGGTATTACGCCCGTGCTGCTTTTACTTTCCCAGAAAAAATCCGGTACCCATTTAAGGCTGGGTGAACCCGGAGCCGTCGGTTGGGATCGAACCCTACCCCTTGTCCGTAGTAGTCCAGTTCACTAACCACTGAGCTATCGCGGCTCCTACTAATTTTAGGGAATTAGTAAAACCCAGGTGTCCTCGCCAGGATTACGAACCCCGGCTGTTGCCGTGGTAAGCCAACCGTCCCGGATAGGGTAGGGCTGAATATTTGCGTTGCAGACAAACATTTGCAGAGAAACGAAACAGCACGAATAGTAGTTTCCAGTTGTTTTAGACTGGAGACAAATAATAATAAATGAATATTATTTTAGAGGGAATCTTCCGAGGCGATCCTCCCTCTCGTTATACCCTGGGAGTTTCCATTTTTCATGATACTGGCCTTTGATGATGGAACTGGCCTCGAGCTGACCAGATGGCGAACTCGCCCCTCACCCCCCCCCCCCCCACCTAATTTGCATTATAACAAATCCACAAATTCGTTTCCATGTATATTACAGTGTGATGGCATCCACTGGATGACTACTCTCTGGAAGTTATTGCACAGTTGGTCCAGGGTTGTTCATCTAGCTTGGGTTTTAGTCGTTCTTGGGTTTTTCTTTTGGTTCTCTTAGCTTAGTGATCTCTTCCTGGTTTATCGTGGTTAAAACACACCTCCTCCTCTATTTTTGGTGTCATTTTGTACTGTGCATTTGTGTGACCACTAGTCCTGTAGGCAGTTGTCGTTTGTGTGTTTTTCTGCTATGTGTTTTCTCTCTGCCTTTTTTCGTGATTCCTATTATGTCTTCCTTAAAGTTCTGGTATTTTGTGCTTCCCATGAGGAGTCGTATCAGATGGGCTTATGAGTTTCATTGTTTGTGACAGTACTGGGTCACTAGTTGCCAGTTCTTTAGAGATTGCAACGAAGTTACTCCTCTTTAATCATCCTTTTCCGAAACGTTATTCTTGAATTTATAATAATGATACACAATTGTATATACTAAAAACGTCGAGGTTTGACTTTGCTAAAACTCAAAGTGCATTGTTCAATCTCAATAGAATCTTGAAGAGCATTACTTAGACAAATATAAAGAATTGTGGTCCGCATATCCAGGAGCCGCGATAGCTCAGTGTGTGAATTTAACTACAAAGGACAAGAGGTCGGGTTTGATCCCGACCGACCGGCTTTCCGGGTTCACCCAGATTTTTTTGTGTACAGATTTTTATGGTCCCTGTGACCAGGGTTCTTTACTTTATGTTAGGTACAGATAACCGCTATTTCTCATTTAAAAAAAGTAAAGTACGCCAAGTGGCGTATAGGGAAATATGGTGTTAGTGACCCTATATTTTACAGACCTTCAGCACATGATTTTTGGGGTAATGTGGTCAGTATTACGCCCGTGCTGCTTTACTTTCCCAGAAAAAAAATCCGGTACCCATTTAAGGCTGGGTGAACCCGGAAGCCGTCGGTTGGGATCGAACCCTACCCCTTGTCCGTCGTAGTCCAGTTCACTAACCACTGAGCTGTCGCGGCTCCCGCTATTTCTCATATTTGGGACTAACTCGCGAAATTATATCCAACGAGTTCTTTCATGATTGTTCGCTGTTATAAACAGCTCTGGGAGAATCTAATCTATGTTGCTAAAATGTAGTCTCTGTGATGAGAGTGATCACTATGAAGGTGTTGGTGGCCTTCCAAAATACCGTATTTGTTTGCATGTTCGAATCTATTTACTATTCGAAGTTTGAATAGTCCAATCGCTGTTCTTCAATCTCCATTTACGTTTCAGATGTTTCCTGCCATTAAATTAATCGAGGTATCGAATCTTTGTCCCCACCCACAAGACAAATAGACTACGTTAATGGTTGACTTTGTATCAAGGGTCGCTCGTTGTTTAATCGCTATGATTTTTTTTTATCGAGTCTTCTTGTAAGCTTTCTTTGTGGATCACCATGAGCTCACATGATATATCACTTCTCTCTCTCTCTGCGACATTGACTCAATCAGAGTATTACTCCATCAGAGAGGACTCTCTCGTGGTCAGCTTTCTAAGCGAATCGATTGCCCCGACGGTCAGTGCACTGACGGCGTGCGAAATGGTCGGAGAACTCAATCTCAATGTGTGCCATTGTCGCTTGTGTGGTGACTACAATAGTGCTCAAAGAAATATTTGGGTATGATTTGAGAGCCACACAGAGCCCCGCCAATGCAGATGGAGCAGACAATTGCAACTATCGCCCGTTCAATCCGCAACCTGTTGATCAGATCAGCCCCAGAGCAAAAGACACCAATCTCATGTGAACCCTGATAAAACCTGATTCATTGTCACATGAGGCAGAACCATTTAGTTCCATCGTGAAACTGCCCAGCTCCGTCAAGTCATTCACACATATTCCAAACCCTGAGAACGGCAAAGATTGTTTGAGAGTTGCCTCAACTGATGCGTCCGGACTACATGTGGTGTCGCTGCCATCAGATCTCCGGGCGTATTTGTAAACGAGATCCTAGTACCGACACACGGTCCGAAATATCCGTGCTGACAACTGTCATTGTTTGGGCATGTCCCTGCAGTTCCGTCACAAACCGAGTCATTATAGACACCGTAAGGTACAGTTTGCCCCAAACCAACCGTCTGTACAAGCCAGGTCACCAGCCTCCAAGGTCACAAACGAAGCTAGCAGAACAAAGACTTGATCTACAGCGGTGGCCAACGAACCGTGCACAACCATCTATTACCCGTGGTTACATTTCCAAAAATCCGTCAACTCGCTGTGATAACAGACAGCGCGACGCCCAAAGTCAACACTGTGTTTTACACAGTGGACATGGGTGCGTCCCATGACCATTCTATTGTAGCCTGTGCGCAGGCGAAGTATGTTGACTTGATCGCTCCTTGATAGTTGGTGGTCAATTCTCGTTATGCTTTGGGTGTTTATGTTTCAATTTTTCATGGAACTGACCCTTGAGGATGGATTTGGCTTCATCATAACTGAGCGGATGGTTCTCTTGTGGTAATCTCCTTCCCTCTTTAGCTAATTTGCGCGTTCGTGTATATTACAGTACTTAATGACTACTCTCTGGAAGTTGGTCCAGGGTTGTTTTCAAGTCATCATTGTTCTTGGGGCTTTTTAGAGCTGAAAGTACTGACAGTTCACTAATTTATTGTGCATGTTATTTTTGTGTTGCAGCATAGAGATCAGAGCCGCAGCTTCTGCTGAGTTGTTTGAGAATTCTCCAGTAGCTCTTGGCTTGGTGACCTCGTCCTGATTGTTCAGCGTCAAGAACACACCTCTCCCTACATTTCTGGTGGATTTGTCATGTGGGACCAAGAGTCCTGTGGGTAGGTATCGTGTATGTTTTTCTGCTACTTGTTTTCTTTCTGTGTCTGATTGGGTGACTATTTTCATGATTCCTGTTATATTTTCCTGACGTTCTGGTATTCTATGTTTTACATGAGACATATCAGATGGGCCTAAGTTTCGTTATTGTTTGGGAAAGTACTGAGTCTCCAGTAGTTAGTCAATTGGCAATTGCAGCGAAGTTGCTCCTTTATTCGTACAATTCCGGAACCAGATATTCTTTGGTGCATGGGGTGGCTAAGGAGCCTTCTATATTTCTATATTGCAATACTTTAGTGACCCGTCTGTCATCTAAGGGTTACTGTTACTGTCAATCCTGTTACTGTTTTTAGTCATGATAGGTGTAGATTTCATAGCACCAGTGATACGGTGCTGACGGGCGGCTTGGTTCTGTTAATTTTGCTAAGGTGTGATCAAGGCCCTCTGAAGCATAGGTCTTCAACAAACACTTTCAGCTCCCTATGAAGCATAGGTCTTCATCATCATCATATGCCATACCGGTTGGCGTAGGTGATCATGTCCATCCACAATCTTCTATCTACAGTATCAGTTTTGTTGTTGACTGTTTTCCATGCCATGACACCAAGCTATCCAGTATTTTCTCTCTTTGTCGCCCGCGATCTCTCTTTCCTTTTATTTTGCAGTTGTAACCAAGTATTCCAACTTTCTTCTTCTCATGATGTGCCTGAAAAATGTTGATTGGTTCTTTCTGAAGTTTTTGAAGAGCTCCCTTTTTGTTTGGCCTTTTTGAGAACTTCCTCATTGGTCTTTTTAGCTGTCCAGGGAACTTTCAACATTCTTCTGAGAAAACCCATCTCTGTGGCCTCTTAGTCTTTTCATTTGTTTATCCATGATTCGCTTCCATAGGTCAGAATTGGTTCTATCATCGGTTCACCGATGAACTCTCATTATTTTTATTGACATAGATTTGTTGCATAAGATATTTTTTCATTTTCTGAAATGCCATTTTGCCATTTTGAGCTATTCTGCTTTTTATTTCTGAGTGGTCCCCATTAACGTCGTTAGCTGTAAATATAAGGTTGTGATTTGTCATGATTATTCCAGGCAATTTAAGAAGGTAGTTTGCCATTCCTTTCCTTCTTGGCATGATTGTACTAGTCGGAGATCGCAGCCATTGTCTCTATACATGAGATCCTCTGCCTGCCATCGCGGTGTGACCATAACCGGCACTACTTGTCGATGCTCCCACAACACCATCCACCACCTGCTCCAATGGCTTCACATAGCCCTGATAAAGTAAAAAAAGTAAAGAACCCCCGTTACGCCATAGTGACCATAAATTTTACAGACACATGATTTTCGGGGTAATGTGGTTGGTATTCCGCCCGCGCCGCTTTACTTTGCTCACGGTATGCACAGAGCACTTAACTCAGTAGCTCCTGCAACAAGCCGGACTTGGAACATGAGGAAACTGCAAGAAGGAACACTTTGCAGACATAGCCTTCAATGGTTCCTGCCGCCTATCCATCACATTGCCCGGAAGATCACGTCCTCCTGAAAATGATGATCGTCATAGTAAATATATGGCGCTTGATGAGTCCCGCATCATGGACAAGGCCGTTTTCAGTGCTTCCAGCATGCGTTAATGCGCTGGCCTTTGCTGCTCGGAATTGTTCTTTTGAGTTTGCCATTACTGACTGCCATTCTTTAGCTTAGGTGTGGTGTGCGTTGACCCATGATTCGTCCAAATATACAATATCATACCGTTCACTCCGCCGCTCACTGATCTGTCTCAGGTATTTGCTTCGAGCAATGACCAAATGTGGTTTTTCACAAATAATATTCCTACAGTTTTTTCTGAAAGTGAAGCCAGCTCCTCTCACAATCTTCCATAGAGTACTTTTAGAAATGTCAATAATGCAGTCTGCATGCAATATTCATTTCAAATTCCTGAGAGTAACATTATTAGCAAACATTTTCAATATCTCACGTTTTATGACATCCATGTCAAAGCTGTCGACTTTCCTTTTCCATCCTTGATTGACATGAGTGCACTCTGAGTCTTCTTTAATCCAACGAGAAAATGACGATCTATTAAGACCAAGCGCGAGTTGCGTTCGTCTCTCTGGGTCATGAATATCACAATATAAATAAACCTTCTTGGATTCCCTAAGGAAGTGCTGATATAGTAAAAAAGTAACCTTTTGCATAGTTATAAATTTGCATTTCAAACTCATTGTAATTTAGATATAAATGTTGGTATTTAAAGTCAACAAAGTCTACTGAGTCTTCACAAAATTAATAAAGATACGCCTTCCCTTCGGTAATCCTGCAAGGGATTTTCCTGAAGTTATGGTTTCTGCAATAGCCAAACTATTTTACGTGAACGACCGCACCAAATTAATGTATATATCCTAAAATTGTCAAATTCAAACAGGGTGAATTTAATATAGCCTAAAGAAGAAAACTTCGTTGATTGATGGCTTGACAAGCTGTCATTGTAAAAAGTATTGTTATGGAAACAGCACCATAGATTTTAGAGCAGTGATCTCTGCAATATGTGCCATTTTGGCACGCAAGGTTTCTGTTTTTGAGATTGTGGTTCTGCCCTATGTGCCGTCTTCGGCTCGAAAGGACAATAGAAAGAAGAAAACTTTTAGACGATCAAATTTCTCAGAGCAAAAAATATTTCTATAACGTCATCAGTATTCTAAGATTGCATGCAAATTTTGAAATGTTTACAGCACTCGGAAAAAATGACAAATAATCAACAACAGAAAAAAATATGGACCAAGGCAGGATCGAACCCGTACTCAGTGGCACAGCGTCTTGCCACGAAAAGCCAAACGCTAGGGAACACTGCCACTCAGCTAACTAAAAATTAGCTTCGTAGCTAATGTCTTTTCGCGAAGGCTTTCCCATGACTATAGCATAAGGCTGCGATCACAGATCGGAAATATTTTTCCCGTTAGACAAATATCTCCCGGATAGGGTAAAAAAAAGTAAAGTACCCCCCGTCACGCCAAGTGGCGTATAGGGAAATATGGTGTTAGTGACCCTATATTTTACAGACCTTCAGCACATGATTTTTGGGGTAATGTGGTCGGTATTACGCCCGTGCTGCTTTTACTTTCCCAGAAAAAATCCGGTACCCATTTAAGGCTGGGTGAACCCGGAGCCGTCGGTTGGGATCGAACCCTACCCCTTGTCCGTAGTAGTCCAGTTCACTAACCACTGAGCTATCGCGGCTCCTACTAATTTTTAGGGAATTAGTAAAACCCAGGTGTCCTCGCCAGGATTACGAACCCCGGCTGTTGCCGTGGTAAGCCAACCGTCCCGGATAGGGTAGGGCTGAATATTTGCGTTGCAGACAAACATTTGCAGAGAAACGAAACAGCACGAATAGTAGTTTCCAGTTGTTTTAGACTGGAGACAAATAATAATAAATGAATATTATTTTAGAGGGAATCTTCCGAGGCGATCCTCCCTCTCGTTATACCCTGGGAGTTTCCATTTTTCATGATACTGGCCTTTGATGATGGAACTGGCCTCGAGCTGACCAGATGGCGAACTCGCCCCTCACCCCCCCCCCCCCCACCTAATTTGCATTATAACAAATCCACAAATTCGTTTCCATGTATATTACAGTGTGATGGCATCCACTGGATGACTACTCTCTGGAAGTTATTGCACAGTTGGTCCAGGGTTGTTCATCTAGCTTGGGTTTTAGTCGTTCTTGGGTTTTTCTTTTGGTTCTCTTAGCTTAGTGATCTCTTCCTGGTTTATCGTGGTTAAAACACACCTCCTCCTCTATTTTTGGTGTCATTTTGTACTGTGCATTTGTGTGACCACTAGTCCTGTAGGCAGTTGTCGTTTGTGTGTTTTTCTGCTATGTGTTTTCTCTCTGCCTTTTTTCGTGATTCCTATTATGTCTTCCTTAAAGTTCTGGTATTTTGTGCTTCCCATGAGGAGTCGTATCAGATGGGCTTATGAGTTTCATTGTTTGTGACAGTACTGGGTCACTAGTTGCCAGTTCTTTAGAGATTGCAACGAAGTTACTCCTCTTTAATCATCCTTTTCCGAAACGTTATTCTTGAATTTATAATAATGATACACAATTGTATATACTAAAAACGTCGAGGTTTGACTTTGCTAAAACTCAAAGTGCATTGTTCAATCTCAATAGAATCTTGAAGAGCATTACTTAGACAAATATAAAGAATTGTGGTCCGCATATCCAGGAGCCGCGATAGCTCAGTGTGTGAATTTAACTACAAAGGACAAGAGGTCGGGTTTGATCCCGACCGACCGGCTTTCCGGGTTCACCCAGATTTTTTTGTGTACAGATTTTTATGGTCCCTGTGACCAGGGTTCTTTACTTTATGTTAGGTACAGATAACCGCTATTTCTCATTTAAAAAAAGTAAAGTACGCCAAGTGGCGTATAGGGAAATATGGTGTTAGTGACCCTATATTTTACAGACCTTCAGCACATGATTTTTGGGGTAATGTGGTCAGTATTACGCCCGTGCTGCTTTACTTTCCCAGAAAAAAAATCCGGTACCCATTTAAGGCTGGGTGAACCCGGAAGCCGTCGGTTGGGATCGAACCCTACCCCTTGTCCGTCGTAGTCCAGTTCACTAACCACTGAGCTGTCGCGGCTCCCGCTATTTCTCATATTTGGGACTAACTCGCGAAATTATATCCAACGAGTTCTTTCATGATTGTTCGCTGTTATAAACAGCTCTGGGAGAATCTAATCTATGTTGCTAAAATGTAGTCTCTGTGATGAGAGTGATCACTATGAAGGTGTTGGTGGCCTTCCAAAATACCGTATTTGTTTGCATGTTCGAATCTATTTACTATTCGAAGTTTGAATAGTCCAATCGCTGTTCTTCAATCTCCATTTACGTTTCAGATGTTTCCTGCCATTAAATTAATCGAGGTATCGAATCTTTGTCCCCACCCACAAGACAAATAGACTACGTTAATGGTTGACTTTGTATCAAGGGTCGCTCGTTGTTTAATCGCTATGATTTTTTTTTATCGAGTCTTCTTGTAAGCTTTCTTTGTGGATCACCATGAGCTCACATGATATATCACTTCTCTCTCTCTCTGCGACATTGACTCAATCAGAGTATTACTCCATCAGAGAGGACTCTCTCGTGGTCAGCTTTCTAAGCGAATCGATTGCCCCGACGGTCAGTGCACTGACGGCGTGCGAAATGGTCGGAGAACTCAATCTCAATGTGTGCCATTGTCGCTTGTGTGGTGACTACAATAGTGCTCAAAGAAATATTTGGGTATGATTTGAGAGCCACACAGAGCCCCGCCAATGCAGATGGAGCAGACACTTGCAACTATCGCCCGTTCAATCCGCAACCTGTTGATCAGATCAGCCCCAGAGCAAAAGACACCAATCTCATGTGAACCCTGATAAAACCTGATTCATTGTCACATGAGGCAGAACCATTTAGTTCCATCGTGAAACTGCCCAGCTCCGTCAAGTCATTCACACATATTCCAAACCCTGAGAACGGCAAAGATTGTTTGAGAGTTGCCTCAACTGATGCGTCCGGACTACATGTGGTGTCGCTGCCATCGATCTCCGGGCGTATTTGTAAACGAGATCCTAGTACCGACACACGGTCCGAAATATCCGTGCTGACAACTGTCATTGTTTGGGCATGTCCCTGCAGTTCCGTCACAAACCGAGTCATTATAGACACCGTAAGGTACAGTTTGCCCCAAACCAACCGTCTGTACAAGCCAGGTCACCAGCCTCCAAGGTCACAAACGAAGCTAGCAGAACAAAGACTTGATCTACAGCGGTGGCCAACGAACCGTGCACAACCATCTATTACCCGTGGTTACATTTCCAAAAATCCGTCAACTCGCTGTGATAACAGACAGCGCGACGCCCAAAGTCAACACTGTGTTTTACACAGTGGACATGGGTGCGTCCCATGACCATTCTATTGTAGCCTGTGCGCAGGCGAAGTATGTTGACTTGATCGCTCCTTGATAGTTGGTGGTCAATTCTCGTTATGCTTTGGGTGTTTATGTTTCAATTTTTCATGGAACTGACCCTTGAGGATGGATTTGGCTTCATCATAACTGAGCGGATGGTTCTCTTGTGGTAATCTCCTTCCCTCTTTAGCTAATTTGCGCGTTCGTGTATATTACAGTACTTAATGACTACTCTCTGGAAGTTGGTCCAGGGTTGTTTTCAAGTCATCATTGTTCTTGGGGCTTTTTAGAGCTGAAAGTACTGACAGTTCACTAATTTATTGTGCATGTTATTTTTGTGTTGCAGCATAGAGATCAGAGCCGCAGCTTCTGCTGAGTTGTTTGAGAATTCTCCAGTAGCTCTTGGCTTGGTGACCTCGTCCTGATTGTTCAGCGTCAAGAACACACCTCTCCCTACATTTCTGGTGGATTTGTCATGTGGGACCAAGAGTCCTGTGGGTAGGTATCGTGTATGTTTTTCTGCTACTTGTTTTCTTTCTGTGTCTGATTGGGTGACTATTTTCATGATTCCTGTTATATTTTCCTGACGTTCTGGTATTCTATGTTTTACATGAGACATATCAGATGGGCCTAAGTTTCGTTATTGTTTGGGAAAGTACTGAGTCTCCAGTAGTTAGTCAATTGGCAATTGCAGCGAAGTTGCTCCTTTATTCGTACAATTCCGGAACCAGATATTCTTTGGTGCATGGGGTGGCTAAGGAGCCTTCTATATTTCTATATTGCAATACTTTAGTGACCCGTCTGTCATCTAAGGGTTACTGTTACTGTCAATCCTGTTACTGTTTTTAGTCATGATAGGTGTAGATTTCATAGCACCAGTGATACGGTGCTGACGGGCGGCTTGGTTCTGTTAATTTTGCTAAGGTGTGATCAAGGCCCTCTGAAGCATAGGTCTTCAACAAACACTTTCAGCTCCCTATGAAGCATAGGTCTTCATCATCATCATATGCCATACCGGTTGGCGTAGGTGATCATGTCCATCCACAATCTTCTATCTACAGTATCAGTTTTGTTGTTGACTGTTTTCCATGCCATGACACCAAGCTATCCAGTATTTTCTCTCTTTGTCGCCCGCGATCTCTCTTTCCTTTTATTTTGCAGTTGTAACCAAGTATTCCAACTTTCTTCTTCTCATGATGTGCCTGAAAAATGTTGATTGGTTCTTTCTGAAGTTTTTGAAGAGCTCCCTTTTTGTTTGGCCTTTTTGAGAACTTCCTCATTGGTCTTTTTAGCTGTCCAGGGAACTTTCAACATTCTTCTGAGAAAACCCATCTCTGTGGCCTCTTAGTCTTTTCATTTGTTTATCCATGATTCGCTTCCATAGGTCAGAATTGGTTCTATCATCGGTTCACCGATGAACTCTCATTATTTTTATTGACATAGATTTGTTGCATAAGATATTTTTTCATTTTCTGAAATGCCATTTTGCCATTTTGAGCTATTCTGCTTTTTATTTCTGAGTGGTCCCCATTAACGTCGTTAGCTGTAAATATAAGGTTGTGATTTGTCATGATTATTCCAGGCAATTTAAGAAGGTAGTTTGCCATTCCTTTCCTTCTTGGCATGATTGTACTAGTCGGAGATCGCAGCCATTGTCTCTATACATGAGATCCTCTGCCTGCCATCGCGGTGTGACCATAACCGGCACTACTTGTCGATGCTCCCACAACACCATCCACCACCTGCTCCAATGGCTTCACATAGCCCTGATAAAGTAAAAAAAGTAAAGAACCCCCGTTACGCCATAGTGACCATAAATTTTACAGACACATGATTTTCGGGGTAATGTGGTTGGTATTCCGCCCGCGCCGCTTTACTTTGCTCACGGTATGCACAGAGCACTTAACTCAGTAGCTCCTGCAACAAGCCGGACTTGGAACATGAGGAAACTGCAAGAAGGAACACTTTGCAGACATAGCCTTCAATGGTTCCTGCCGCCTATCCATCACATTGCCCGGAAGATCACGTCCTCCTGAAAATGATGATCGTCATAGTAAATATATGGCGCTTGATGAGTCCCGCATCATGGACAAGGCCGTTTTCAGTGCTTCCAGCATGCGTTAATGCGCTGGCCTTTGCTGCTCGGAATTGTTCTTTTGAGTTTGCCATTACTGACTGCCATTCTTTAGCTTAGGTGTGGTGTGCGTTGACCCATGATTCGTCCAAATATACAATATCATACCGTTCACTCCGCCGCTCACTGATCTGTCTCAGGTATTTGCTTCGAGCAATGACCAAATGTGGTTTTTCACAAATAATATTCCTACAGTTTTTTCTGAAAGTGAAGCCAGCTCCTCTCACAATCTTCCATAGAGTACTTTTAGAAATGTCAATAATGCAGTCTGCATGCAATATTCATTTCAAATTCCTGAGAGTAACATTATTAGCAAACATTTTCAATATCTCACGTTTTATGACATCCATGTCAAAGCTGTCGACTTTCCTTTTCCATCCTTGATTGACATGAGTGCACTCTGAGTCTTCTTTAATCCAACGAGAAAATGACGATCTATTAAGACCAAGCGCGAGTTGCGTTCGTCTCTCTGGGTCATGAATATCACAATATAAATAAACCTTCTTGGATTCCCTAAGAAAGTGCTGATATAGTAAAAAAGTAACCTTTTGCATAGTTATAAATTTGCATTTCAAACTCATTGTAATTTAGATATAAATGTTGGTATTTAAAGTCAACAAAGTCTACTGAGTCTTCACAAAATTAATAAAGATACGCCTTCCCTTCGGTAATCCTGCAAGGGATTTTCCTGAAGTTATGGTTTCTGCAATAGCCAAACTATTTTACGTGAACGACCGCACCAAATTAATGTATATATCCTAAAATTGTCAAATTCAAACAGGGTGAATTTAATATAGCCTAAAGAAGAAAACTTCGTTGATTGATGGCTTGACAAGCTGTCATTGTAAAAAGTATTGTTATGGAAACAGCACCATAGATTTTAGAGCAGTGATCTCTGCAATATGTGCCATTTTGGCACGCAAGGTTTCTGTTTTTGAGATTGTGGTTCTGCCCTATGTGCCGTCTTCGGCTCGAAAGGACAATAGAAAGAAGAAAACTTTTAGACGATCAAATTTCTCAGAGCAAAAAATATTTCTATAACGTCATCAGTATTCTAAGATTGCATGCAAATTTTGAAATGTTTACAGCACTCGGAAAAAATGACAAATAATCAACAACAGAAAAAAATATGGACCAAGGCAGGATCGAACCCGTACTCAGTGGCACAGCGTCTTGCCACGAAAAGCCAAACGCTAGGGAACACTGCCACTCAGCTAACTAAAAATTAGCTTCGTAGCTAATGTCTTTTCGCGAAGGCTTTCCCATGACTATAGCATAAGGCTGCGATCACAGATCGGAAATATTTTTCCTGTTAGACAAATATCTCCCGGATAGGGTAGGGCTGAATATTTGCGTTGCAGACAAACATTTGCAGAGAAACGAAACAGACGAATAGTAGTTTCCAGTTGTTTTAGACTGGAGACAAATAATAATAAATGAATATTATTTTAGAGGGAATCTTCCGAGGCGATCCTCCCTCTCGTTATACCCTGGGAGTTTCCATTTTTCATGATACTGGCCTTTGATGATGGAACTGGCCTCGAGCTGACCAGATGGCGAACTCGCCCCTCACCCCCCCCCCCCCCACCTAATTTGCATTATAACAAATCCACAAATTCGTTTCCATGTATATTACAGTGTGATGGCATCCACTGGATGACTACTCTCTGGAAGTTATTGCACAGTTGGTCCAGGGTTGTTCATCTAGCTTGGGTTTTAGTCGTTCTTGGGTTTTTCTTTTGGTTCTCTTAGCTTAGTGATCTCTTCCTGGTTTATCGTGGTTAAAACACACCTCCTCCTCTATTTTTGGTGTCATTTTGTACTGTGCATTTGTGTGACCACTAGTCCTGTAGGCAGTTGTCGTTTGTGTGTTTTTCTGCTATGTGTTTTCTCTCTGCCTTTTTTCGTGATTCCTATTATGTCTTCCTTAAAGTTCTGGTATTTTGTGCTTCCCATGAGGAGTCGTATCAGATGGGCTTATGAGTTTCATTGTTTGTGACAGTACTGGGTCACTAGTTGCCAGTTCTTTAGAGATTGCAACGAAGTTACTCCTCTTTAATCATCCTTTTCCGAAACGTTATTCTTGAATTTATAATAATGATACACAATTGTATATACTAAAAACGTCGAGGTTTGACTTTGCTAAAACTCAAAGTGCATTGTTCAATCTCAATAGAATCTTGAAGAGCATTACTTAGACAAATATAAAGAATTGTGGTCCGCATATCCAGGAGCCGCGATAGCTCAGTGTGTGAATTTAACTACAAAGGACAAGAGGTCGGGTTTGATCCCGACCGACCGGCTTTCCGGGTTCACCCAGATTTTTTTGTGTACAGATTTTTATGGTCCCTGTGACCAGGGTTCTTTACTTTATGTTAGGTACAGATAACCGCTATTTCTCATTTTAAAAAAAGTAAAGTACGCCAAGTGGCGTATAGGGAAATATGGTGTTAGTGACCCTATATTTTACAGACCTTCAGCACATGATTTTTGGGGTAATGTGGTCAGTATTACGCCCGTGCTGCTTTACTTTCCCAGAAAAAAAATCCGGTACCCATTTAAGGCTGGGTGAACCCGGAAGCCGTCGGTTGGGATCGAACCCTACCCCTTGTCCGTCGTAGTCCAGTTCACTAACCACTGAGCTGTCGCGGCTCCCGCTATTTCTCATATTTGGGACTAACTCGCGAAATTATATCCAACGAGTTCTTTCATGATTGTTCGCTGTTATAAACAGCTCTGGGAGAATCTAATCTATGTTGCTAAAATGTAGTCTCTGTGATGAGAGTGATCACTATGAAGGTGTTGGTGGCCTTCCAAAATACCGTATTTGTTTGCATGTTCGAATCTATTTACTATTCGAAGTTTGAATAGTCCAATCGCTGTTCTTCAATCTCCATTTACGTTTCAGATGTTTCCTGCCATTAAATTAATCGAGGTATCGAATCTTTGTCCCCACCCACAAGACAAATAGACTACGTTAATGGTTGACTTTGTATCAAGGGTCGCTCGTTGTTTAATCGCTATGATTTTTTTTTATCGAGTCTTCTTGTAAGCTTTCTTTGTGGATCACCATGAGCTCACATGATATATCACTTCTCTCTCTCTCTGCGACATTGACTCAATCAGAGTATTACTCCATCAGAGAGGACTCTCTCGTGGTCAGCTTTCTAAGCGAATCGATTGCCCCGACGGTCAGTGCACTGACGGCGTGCGAAATGGTCGGAGAACTCAATCTCAATGTGTGCCATTGTCGCTTGTGTGGTGACTACAATAGTGCTCAAAGAAATATTTGGGTATGATTTGAGAGCCACACAGAGCCCCGCCAATGCAGATGGAGCAGACACTTGCAACTATCGCCCGTTCAATCCGCAACCTGTTGATCAGATCAGCCCCAGAGCAAAAGACACCAATCTCATGTGAACCCTGATAAAACCTGATTCATTGTCACATGAGGCAGAACCATTTAGTTCCATCGTGAAACTGCCCAGCTCCGTCAAGTCATTCACACATATTCCAAACCCTGAGAACGGCAAAGATTGTTTGAGAGTTGCCTCAACTGATGCGTCCGGACTACATGTGGTGTCGCTGCCATCAGATCTCCGGGCGTATTTGTAAACGAGATCCTAGTACCGACACACGGTCCGAAATATCCGTGCTGACAACTGTCATTGTTTGGGCATGTCCCTGCAGTTCCGTCACAAACCGAGTCATTATAGACACCGTAAGGTACAGTTTGCCCCAAACCAACCGTCTGTACAAGCCAGGTCACCAGCCTCCAAGGTCACAAACGAAGCTAGCAGAACAAAGACTTGATCTACAGCGGTGGCCAACGAACCGTGCACAACCATCTATTACCCGTGGTTACATTTCCAAAAATCCGTCAACTCGCTGTGATAACAGACAGCGCGACGCCCAAAGTCAACACTGTGTTTTACACAGTGACATGGTGCGTCCCATGACCATTCTATTGTAGCCTGTGCGCAGGCGAAGTATGTTGACTTGATCGCTCCTTGATAGTTGGTGGTCAATTCTCGTTATGCTTTGGGTGTTTATGTTTCAATTTTTCATGGAACTGACCCTTGAGGATGGATTTGGCTTCATCATAACTGAGCGGATGGTTCTCTTGTGGTAATCTCCTTCCCTCTTTAGCTAATTTGCGCGTTCGTGTATATTACAGTACTTAATGACTACTCTCTGGAAGTTGGTCCAGGGTTGTTTTCAAGTCATCATTGTTCTTGGGGCTTTTTAGAGCTGAAAGTACTGACAGTTCACCAATTTATTGTGCATGTTATTTTTGTGTTGCAGCATAGAGATCAGAGGATGGCCGCAGCTTCTGCTGAGTTGTTTGAGAATTCTCCAGTAGCTCTTGGCTTGGTGACCTCGTCCTGATTGTTCAGCGTCAAGAACACACCTCTCCCTACATTTCTGGTGGATTTGTCATGTGGGACCAAGAGTCCTGTGGGTAGGTATCGTGTGTTTTTTCTGCTACTTGTTTTCTTTCTGTGTCTGATTGGGTGACTATTTTCATGATTCCTGTTATATTTTCCTGACGTTCTGGTATTCTATGTTTTACATGAGACATATCAGATGGGCCTAAGTTTCGTTATTGTTTGGGAAAGTACTGAGTCTCCAGTAGTTAGTCAATTGGCAATTGCAGCGAAGTTGCTCCTTTATTCGTACAATTCCGGAACCAGATATTCTTTGGTGCATGGGGTGGCTAAGGAGCCTTCTATATTTCTATATTGCAATACTTTAGTGACCCGTCTGTCATCTAAGGGTTGTAATCCTGTTACTGTTTTTAGTCATGATAGGTGTAGATTTCATAGCACCAGTGATACGGTGCTGACGGGCGGCTTGGTTCTGTTAATTTTGCTAAGGTGTGATCAAGGCCCTCTGAAGCATAGGTCTTCAACAAACACTTTCAGCTCCCTATGAAGCATAGGTCTTCATCATCATCATATGCCATACCGGTTGGCGTAGGTGATCATGTCCATCCACAATCTTCTATCTACAGTATCAGTTTTGTTGTTGACTGTTTTCCATGCCATGACACCAAGCTATCCAGTATTTTCTCTCTTTGTCGCCCGCGATCTCTCTTTCCTTTTATTTTGCAGTTGTAACCAAGTATTCCAACTTTCTTCTTCTCATGATGTGCCTGAAAAATGTTGATTGGTTCTTTCTGAAGTTTTTGAAGAGCTCCCTTTTTGTTTGGCCTTTTTGAGAACTTCCTCATTGGTCTTTTTAGCTGTCCAGGGAACTTTCAACATTCTTCTGAGAAAACCCATCTCTGTGGCCTCTTAGTCTTTTCATTTGTTTATCCATGATTCGCTTCCATAGGTCAGAATTGGTTCTATCATCGGTTCACCGATGAACTCTCATTATTTTTATTGACATAGATTTGTTGCATAAGATATTTTTTCATTTTCTGAAATGCCATTTTGCCATTTTGAGCTATTCTGCTTTTTATTTCTGAGTGGTCCCCATTAACGTCGTTAGCTGTAAATATAAGGTTGTGATTTGTCATGATTATTCCAGGCAATTTAAGAAGGTAGTTTGCCATTCCTTTCCTTCTTGGCATGATTGTACTAGTCGGAGATCGCAGCCATTGTCTCTATACATGAGATCCTCTGCCTGCCATCGCGGTGTGACCATAACCGGCACTACTTGTCGATGCTCCCACAACACCATCCACCACCTGCTCCAATGGCTTCACATAGCCCTGATAAAGTAAAAAAAGTAAAGAACCCCCGTTACGCCATAGTGACCATAAATTTTACAGACACATGATTTTCGGGGTAATGTGGTTGGTATTCCGCCCGCGCCGCTTTACTTTGCTCACGGTATGCACAGAGCACTTAACTCAGTAGCTCCTGCAACAAGCCGGACTTGGAACATGAGGAAACTGCAAGAAGGAACACTTTGCAGACATAGCCTTCAATGGTTCCTGCCGCCTATCCATCACATTGCCCGGAAGATCACGTCCTCCTGAAAATGATGATCGTCATAGTAAATATATGGCGCTTGATGAGTCCCGCATCATGGACAAGGCCGTTTTCAGTGCTTCCAGCATGCGTTAATGCGCTGGCCTTTGCTGCTCGGAATTGTTCTTTTGAGTTTGCCATTACTGACTGCCATTCTTTAGCTTAGGTGTGGTGTGCGTTGACCCATGATTCGTCCAAATATACAATATCATACCGTTCACTCCGCCGCTCACTGATCTGTCTCAGGTATTTGCTTCGAGCAATGACCAAATGTGGTTTTTCACAAATAATATTCCTACAGTTTTTTCTGAAAGTGAAGCCAGCTCCTCTCACAATCTTCCATAGAGTACTTTTAGAAATGTCAATAATGCAGTCTGCATGCAATATTCATTTCAAATTCCTGAGAGTAACATTATTAGCAAACATTTTCAATATCTCACGTTTTATGACATCCATGTCAAAGCTGTCGACTTTCCTTTTCCATCCTTGATTGACATGAGTGCACTCTGAGTCTTCTTTAATCCAACGAGAAAATGACGATCTATTAAGACCAAGCGCGAGTTGCGTTCGTCTCTCTGGGTCATGAATATCACAATATAAATAAACCTTCTTGGATTCCCTAAGAAAGTGCTGATATAGTAAAAAAGTAACCTTTTGCATAGTTATAAATTTGCATTTCAAACTCATTGTAATTTAGATATAAATGTTGGTATTTAAAGTCAACAAAGTCTACTGAGTCTTCACAAAATTAATAAAGATACGCCTTCCCTTCGGTAATCCTGCAAGGGATTTTCCTGAAGTTATGGTTTCTGCAATAGCCAAACTATTTTACGTGAACGACCGCACCAAATTAATGTATATATCCTAAAATTGTCAAATTCAAACAGGGTGAATTTAATATAGCCTAAAGAAGAAAACTTCGTTGATTGATGGCTTGACAAGCTGTCATTGTAAAAAGTATTGTTATGGAAACAGCACCATAGATTTTAGAGCAGTGATCTCTGCAATATGTGCCATTTTGGCACGCAAGGTTTCTGTTTTTGAGATTGTGGTTCTGCCCTATGTGCCGTCTTCGGCTCGAAAGGACAATAGAAAGAAGAAAACTTTTAGACGATCAAATTTCTCAGAGCAAAAAATATTTCTATAACGTCATCAGTATTCTAAGATTGCATGCAAATTTTGAAATGTTTACAGCACTCGGAAAAAATGACAAATAATCAACAACAGAAAAAAATATGGACCAAGGCAGGATCGAACCCGTACTCAGTGGCACAGCGTCTTGCCACGAAAAGCCAAACGCTAGGGAACACTGCCACTCAGCTAACTAAAAATTAGCTTCGTAGCTAATGTCTTTTCGCGAAGGCTTTCCCATGACTATAGCAGAAGGCTGCGATCACAGATCGGAAATATTTTTCCTGTTAGACAAATATCTCCCGGATAGGGTAGGGCTGAATATTTGCGTTGCAGACAAACATTTGCAGAGAAACGAAACAGACGAATAGTAGTTTCCAGTTGTTTTAGACTGGAGACAAATAATAATAAATGAATATTATTTTAGAGGGAATCTTCCGAGGCGATCCTCCCTCTCGTTATACCCTGGGAGTTTCCATTTTTCATGATACTGGCCTTTGATGATGGAACTGGCCTCGAGCTGACCAGATGGCGAACTCGCCCCTCACCCCCCCCCCCCCCCCCACCTAATTTGCATTATAACAAATCCACAAATTCGTTTCCATGTATATTACAGTGTGATGGCATCCACTGGATGACTACTCTCTGGAAGTTATTGCACAGTTGGTCCAGGGTTGTTCATCTAGCTTGGGTTTTAGTCGTTCTTGGGTTTTTCTTTTGGTTCTCTTAGCTTAGTGATCTCTTCCTGGTTTATCGTGGTTAAAACACACCTCCTCCTCTATTTTTGGTGTCATTTTGTACTGTGCATTTGTGTGACCACTAGTCCTGTAGGCAGTTGTCGTTTGTGTGTTTTTCTGCTATGTGTTTTCTCTCTGCCTTTTTTCGTGATTCCTATTATGTCTTCCTTAAAGTTCTGGTATTTTGTGCTTCCCATGAGGAGTCGTATCAGATGGGCTTATGAGTTTCATTGTTTGTGACAGTACTGGGTCACTAGTTGCCAGTTCTTTAGAGATTGCAACGAAGTTACTCCTCTTTAATCATCCTTTTCCGAAACGTTATTCTTGAATTTATAATAATGATACACAATTGTATATACTAAAAACGTCGAGGTTTGACTTTGCTAAAACTCAAAGTGCATTGTTCAATCTCAATAGAATCTTGAAGAGCATTACTTAGACAAATATAAAGAATTGTGGTCCGCATATCCAGGAGCCGCGATAGCTCAGTGTGTGAATTTAACTACAAAGGACAAGAGGTCGGGTTTGATCCCGACCGACCGGCTTTCCGGGTTCACCCAGATTTTTTTGTGTACAGATTTTTATGGTCCCTGTGACCAGGGTTCTTTACTTTATGTTAGGTACAGATAACCGCTATTTCTCATTTTAAAAAAAGTAAAGTACGCCAAGTGGCGTATAGGTGTTATAGGTATATGGTGTTAGTGACCCTATATTTTACAGACCTTCAGCACATGATTTTTGGGGTAATGTGGTCAGTATTACGCCCGTGCTGCTTTACTTTCCCAGAAAAAAAATCCGGTACCCATTTAAGGCTGGGTGAACCCGGAAGCCGTCGGTTGGGATCGAACCCTACCCCTTGTCCGTCGTAGTCCAGTTCACTAACCACTGAGCTGTCGCGGCTCCCGCTATTTCTCATATTTGGGACTAACTCGCGAAATTATATCCAACGAGTTCTTTCATGATTGTTCGCTGTTATAAACAGCTCTGGGAGAATCTAATCTATGTTGCTAAAATGTAGTCTCTGTGATGAGAGTGATCACTATGAAGGTGTTGGTGGCCTTCCAAAATACCGTATTTGTTTGCATGTTCGAATCTATTTACTATTCGAAGTTTGAATAGTCCAATCGCTGTTCTTCAATCTCCATTTACGTTTCAGATGTTTCCTGCCATTAAATTAATCGAGGTATCGAATCTTTGTCCCCACCCACAAGACAAATAGACTACGTTAATGGTTGACTTTGTATCAAGGGTCGCTCGTTGTTTAATCGCTATGATTTTTTTTTATCGAGTCTTCTTGTAAGCTTTCTTTGTGGATCACCATGAGCTCACATGATATATCACTTCTCTCTCTCTCTGCGACATTGACTCAATCAGAGTATTACTCCATCAGAGAGGACTCTCTCGTGGTCAGCTTTCTAAGCGAATCGATTGCCCCGACGGTCAGTGCACTGACGGCGTGCGAAATGGTCGGAGAACTCAATCTCAATGTGTGCCATTGTCGCTTGTGTGGTGACTACAATAGTGCTCAAAGAAATATTTGGGTATGATTTGAGAGCCACACAGAGCCCCGCCAATGCAGATGGAGCAGACACTTGCAACTATCGCCCGTTCAATCCGCAACCTGTTGATCAGATCAGCCCCAGAGCAAAAGACACCAATCTCATGTGAACCCTGATAAAACCTGATTCATTGTCACATGAGGCAGAACCATTTAGTTCCATCGTGAAACTGCCCAGCTCCGTCAAGTCATTCACACATATTCCAAACCCTGAGAACGGCAAAGATTGTTTGAGAGTTGCCTCAACTGATGCGTCCGGACTACATGTGGTGTCGCTGCCATCAGTATCAGATCTCCGGGCGTATTTGTAAACGAGATCCAAGTACCGACACCGGGGTCCGAAATATCCGTGCTGACAACTGTCATTGTTTGGGCATGTCCATGCAGTTCCGTCACAAACCGAGTCATTATAGACACCGTAAGGTACAGTTTGCCCCAAACCAACCGTCTGTACAAGCCAGGTCACCAGCCTCCAAGGTCACAAACGAAGCTAGCAGAACAAAGACTTGATCTACAGCGGTGGCCAACGAACCGTGCACAACCATCTATTACCCGTGGTTACA
Source organism: Megaustenia siamemsis (assembly GCA_032433765.1). Taxonomy (NCBI): domain Eukaryota; kingdom Metazoa; phylum Mollusca; class Gastropoda; order Stylommatophora; family Ariophantidae; genus Megaustenia; species Megaustenia siamemsis. The sequence goes on from JAVIAB010000001.1 coordinate 43,939,825, forward strand.
TTTCCAAAAATCCGTCAACTCGCTGTGATAACAGACAGCGCGACGCCCAAAGTCAACACTGTGTAAAGCATAGCTCGAACGCGTCCATCATGGTGCGTCCCATGACCATTCTATTGTAGCCTGTGCGCAGGCGAAGTATGTTGACTTGATCGCTCCTTGATAGTTGGTGGTCAATTCTCGTTATGCTTTGGGTGTTTATGTTTCAATTTTTCATGGAACTGACCCTTGAGGATGGATTTGGCTTCATCATAACTGAGCGGATGGTTCTCTTGTGGTAATCTCCTTCCCTCTTTAGCTAATTTGCGCGTTCGTGTATATTACAGTACTTAATGACTACTCTCTGGAAGTTGGTCCAGGGTTGTTTTCAAGTCATCATTGTTCTTGGGGCTTTTTAGAGCTGAAAGTACTGACAGTTCACCAATTTATTGTGCATGTTATTTTTGTGTTGCAGCATAGAGATCAGAGGATGGCCTCAGCTTCTGCTGATTTGTTTGAGAATTCTCCAGTAGCTCTTGGCTTGGTGACCTCGTCCTAATTGTTCAGCATCAAGAACACACCTCTCCCTACATTTCTGGTGGATTTGTCATGTGGGACCAAGAGTCCTGTGGGTAGGTATCGTGTGTTTTTCTGCTACTTGTTTTCTTTCTGTGTCTGATTGGGTGACTTTTTCATGATTCCTGTTATATTTTCCTGACGTTCTGGTATTCTATGTTTTACATGAGACATATCAGATGGGCCCAAGTTTCGTTATTGTTTGGGAAAGTACTGAGTCTCCAGTAGTTAGTCATTGGCAATTGCAGCGAAGTTGCTCCTTTATTCGTACAATTCCGGAACCAGATATTCTTTGGTGCATGGGGTGGCTAAGGAGCCTTCTATATTTCTCAGCTTTTGCAATACTTTAGTGACCCGTCTGTCATCTAAGGGTTGTAATCCTGTTACTGTTTTTAGTCATGATAGGTGTAGATTTCATAGCACCAGTGATACGGTGCTGACGGGCGGCTTGGTTCTGTTAATTTTGCTAAGGTGTGATCAAGGCCCTCTGAAGCATAGGTCTTCAACAAACACTTTCAGCTCCCTATGAAGCATAGGTCTTCATCATCATCATATGCCATACCGTTTGGCGTAGGTGATCATGTCCATCCACAATCTTCTATCTACAGTATCAGTTTTGTTGTTGACTGTTTTCCATGCCATGACACCAAGCTATCCAGTATTTTCTCTCTTTGTCGCCCGCGATCTCTCTTTCCTTTTATTTTGCAGTTGTAACCAAGTATTCCAACTTTCTTCTTCTCATGATGTGCCTGAAAAATGTTGATTGGTTCTTTCTGAAGTTTTTGAAGAGCTCCCTTTTTGTTTGGCCTTTTTGAGAACTTCCTCATTGGTCTTTTTAGCTGTCCAGGGAACTTTCAACATTCTTCTGAGAAAACCCATCTCTGTGGCCTCTTAGTCTTTTCATTTGTTTATCCATGATTCGCTTCCATAGGTCAGAATTGGTTCTATCATCGGTTCACCGATGAACTCTCATTATTTTTATTGACATAGATTTGTTGCATAAGATATTTTTTCATTTTCTGAAATGCCATTTTGCCATTTTGAGCTATTCTGCTTTTTATTTCTGAGTGGTCCCCATTAACGTCGTTAGCTGTAAATATAAGGTTGTGATTTGTCATGATTATTCCAGGCAATTTAAGAAGGTAGTTTGCCATTCCTTTCCTTCTTGGCATGATTGTACTAGTCGGAGATCGCAGCCATTGTCTCTATACATGAGATCCTCTGCCTGCCATCGCGGTGTGACCATAACCGGCACTACTTGTCGATGCTCCCACAACACCATCCACCACCTGCTCCAATGGCTTCACATAGCCCTGATAAAGTAAAAAAAGTAAAGAACCCCCGTTACGCCATAGTGACCATAAATTTTACAGACACATGATTTTCGGGGTAATGTGGTTGGTATTCCGCCCGCGCCGCTTTACTTTGCTCACGGTATGCACAGAGCACTTAACTCAGTAGCTCCTGCAACAAGCCGGACTTGGAACATGAGGAAACTGCAAGAAGGAACACTTTGCAGACATAGCCTTCAATGGTTCCTGCCGCCTATCCATCACATTGCCCGGAAGATCACGTCCTCCTGAAAATGATGATCGTCATAGTAAATATATGGCGCTTGATGAGTCCCGCATCATGGACAAGGCCGTTTTCAGTGCTTCCAGCATGCGTTAATGCGCTGGCCTTTGCTGCTCGGAATTGTTCTTTTGAGTTTGCCATTACTGACTGCCATTCTTTAGCTTAGGTGTGGTGTGCGTTGACCCATGATTCGTCCAAATATACAATATCATACCGTTCACTCCGCCGCTCACTGATCTGTCTCAGGTATTTGCTTCGAGCAATGACCAAATGTGGTTTTTCACAAATAATATTCCTACAGTTTTTTCTGAAAGTGAAGCCAGCTCCTCTCACAATCTTCCATAGAGTACTTTTAGAAATGTCAATAATGCAGTCTGCATGCAATATTCATTTCAAATTCCTGAGAGTAACATTATTAGCAAACATTTTCAATATCTCACGTTTTATGACATCCATGTCAAAGCTGTCGACTTTCCTTTTCCATCCTTGATTGACATGAGTGCACTCTGAGTCTTCTTTAATCCAACGAGAAAATGACGATCTATTAAGACCAAGCGCGAGTTGCGTTCGTCTCTCTGGGTCATGAATATCACAATATAAATAAACCTTCTTGGATTCCCTAAGAAAGTGCTGATATAGTAAAAAAGTAACCTTTTGCATAGTTATAAATTTGCATTTCAAACTCATTGTAATTTAGATATAAATGTTGGTATTTAAAGTCAACAAAGTCTACTGAGTCTTCACAAAATTAATAAAGATACGCCTTCCCTTCGGTAATCCTGCAAGGGATTTTCCTGAAGTTATGGTTTCTGCAATAGCCAAATATTTTACGTGAACGACCGCACCAAATTAATGTATATATCCTAAAATTGTCAAATTCAAACAGGGTGAATTTAATATAGCCTAAAGAAGAAAACTTAGTTGATTGATGGCTTGACAAGCTGTCATTGTAAAAAGTATTGTTATGGAAACAGCACCATAGATTTTAGAGCAGTGATCTCTGCAATATGTGCCATTTTGGCACGCAAGGTTTCTGTTTTTGAGATTGTGGTTCTGCCCTATGTGCCGTCTTCGGCTCGAAAGGACAATAGAAAGAAGAAAACTTTTAGACGATCAAATTTCTCAGAGCAAAAAATATTTCTATAACGTCATCAGTATTCTAAGATTGCATGCAAATTTTGAAATGTTTACAGCACTCGGAAAAAATGACAAATAATCAACAACAGAAAAAAATATGGACCAAGGCAGGATCGAACCCGTACTCAGTGGCACAGCGTCTTGCCACGAAAAGCCAAACGCTAGGGAACACTGCCACTCAGCTAACTAAAAATTAGCTTCGTAGCTAATGTCTTTTCGCGAAGGCTTTCCCATGACTATAGCAGAAGGCTGCGATCACAGATCGGAAATATTTTTCCTGTTAGACAAATATCTCCCGGATAGGGTAGGGCTGAATATTTGCGTTGCAGACAAACATTTGCAGAGAAACGAAACAGACGAATAGTAGTTTCCAGTTGTTTTAGACTGGAGACAAATAATAATAAATGAATATTATTTTAGAGGGAATCTTCCGAGGCGATCCTCCCTCTCGTTATACCCTGGGAGTTTCCATTTTTCATGATACTGGCCTTTGATGATGGAACTGGCCTCGAGCTGACCAGATGGCGAACTCGCCCCCTCACCCCCCCCCCCCCCCCCCCACCTAATTTGCATTATAACAAATCCACAAATTCGTTTCCATGTATATTACAGTGTGATGGCATCCACTGGATGACTACTCTCTGGAAGTTATTGCACAGTTGGTCCAGGGTTGTTCATCTAGCTTGGGTTTTAGTCGTTCTTGGGTTTTTCTTTTGGTTCTCTTAGCTTAGTGATCTCTTCCTGGTTTATCGTGGTTAAAACACACCTCCTCCTCTATTTTTGGTGTCATTTTGTACTGTGCATTTGTGTGACCACTAGTCCTGTAGGCAGTTGTCGTTTGTGTGTTTTTCTGCTATGTGTTTTCTCTCTGCCTTTTTTCGTGATTCCTATTATGTCTTCCTTAAAGTTCTGGTATTTTGTGCTTCCCATGAGGAGTCGTATCAGATGGGCTTATGAGTTTCATTGTTTGTGACAGTACTGGGTCACTAGTTGCCAGTTCTTTAGAGATTGCAACGAAGTTACTCCTCTTTAATCATCCTTTTCCGAAACGTTATTCTTGAATTTATAATAATGATACACAATTGTATATACTAAAAACGTCGAGGTTTGACTTTGCTAAAACTCAAAGTGCATTGTTCAATCTCAATAGAATCTTGAAGAGCATTACTTAGACAAATATAAAGAATTGTGGTCCGCATATCCAGGAGCCGCGATAGCTCAGTGTGTGAATTTAACTACAAAGGACAAGAGGTCGGGTTTGATCCCGACCGACCGGCTTTCCGGGTTCACCCAGATTTTTTTGTGTACAGATTTTTATGGTCCCTGTGACCAGGGTTCTTTACTTTATGTTAGGTACAGATAACCGCTATTTCTCATTTTAAAAAAAGTAAAGTACGCCAAGTGGCGTATAGGTGTTATAGGTATATGGTGTTAGTGACCCTATATTTTACAGACCTTCAGCACATGATTTTTGGGGTAATGTGGTCAGTATTACGCCCGTGCTGCTTTACTTTCCCAGAAAAAAAATCCGGTACCCATTTAAGGCTGGGTGAACCCGGAAGCCGTCGGTTGGGATCGAACCCTACCCCTTGTCCGTCGTAGTCCAGTTCACTAACCACTGAGCTGTCGCGGCTCCCGCTATTTCTCATATTTGGGACTCACTCGCGAAATTATATCCAACGAGTTCTTTCATGATTGTTCGCTGTTATAAACAGCTCTGGGAGAATCTAATCTATGTTGCTAAAATGTAGTCTCTGTGATGAGAGTGATCACTATGAAGGTGTTGGTGGCCTTCCAAAATACCGTATTTGTTTGCATGTTCGAATCTATTTACTATTCGAAGTTTGAATAGTCCAATCGCTGTTCTTCAATCTCCATTTACGTTTCAGATGTTTCCTGCCATTAAATTAATCGAGGTATCGAATCTTTGTCCCCACCCACAAGACAAATAGACTACGTTAATGGTTGACTTTGTATCAAGGGTCGCTAGTTGTTTAATCGCTATGATTTTTTTTTATCGAGTCTTCTTGTAAGCTTTCTTTGTGGATCACCATGAGCTCACATGATATATCACTTCTCTCTCTCTCTGCGACATTGACTCAATCAGAGTATTACTCCATCAGAGAGGACTCTCTCGTGGTCAGCTTTCTAAGCGAATCGATTGCCCCGACGGTCAGTGCACTGACGGCGTGCGAAATGGTCGGAGAACTCAATCTCAATGTGTGCCATTGTCGCTTGTGTGGTGACTACAATAGTGCTCAAAGAAATATTTGGGTATGATTTGAGAGCCACACAGAGCCCCGCCAATGCAGATGGAGCAGACACTTGCAACTATCGCCCGTTCAATCCGCAACCTGTTGATCAGATCAGCCCCAGAGCAAAAGACACCAATCTCATGTGAACCCTGATAAAACCTGATTCATTGTCACATGAGGCAGAACCATTTAGTTCCATCGTGAAACTGCCCAGCTCCGTCAAGTCATTCACACATATTCCAAACCCTGAGAACGGCAAAGATTGTTTGAGAGTTGCCTCAACTGATGCGTCCGGATTACATGTGGTGTCGCTGCCATCAAGTAAAGTAGGTTCAGATCTCCGGGCGTATTTGTAAACGAGATCCAAGTACCGACACCGGGGTCCGAAATATCCGTGCTGACAACTGTCATTGTTTGGGCATGTCCATGCAGTTCCGTCACAAACCGAGTCATTATAGACACCGTAAGGTACAGTTTGCCCCAAACCAACCGTCTGTACAAGCCAGGTCACCAGCCTCCAAGGTCACAAACGAAGCTAGCAGAACAAAGACTTGATCTACAGCGGTGGCCAACGAACCGTGCACAACCATCTATTACCCGTGGTTACATTTCCAAAAATCCGTCAACTCGCTGTGATAACAGACAGCGCGACGCCCAAAGTCAACAATGTGTAAAGCATAGCTCGAACGCGTCCATCATGGTGCGTCCCATGACCATTCTATTGTAGCCTGTGCGCAGGCGAAGTATGTTGACTTGATCGCTCCTTGATAGTTGGTGGTCAATTCTCGTTATGCTTTGGGTGTTTATGTTTCAATTTTTCATGGAACTGACCCTTGAGGATGGATTTGGCTTCATCATAACTGAGCGGATGGTTCTCTTGTGGTAATCTCCTTCCCTCTTTAGCTAATTTGCGCGTTCGTGTATATTACAGTACTTAATGACTACTCTCTGGAAGTTGGTCCAGGGTTGTTTTCAAGTCATCATTGTTCTTGGGGCTTTTTAGAGCTGAAAGTACTGACAGTTCACCAATTTATTGTGCATGTTATTTTTGTGTTGCAGCATAGAGATCAGAGGATGGCCTCAGCTTCTGCTGATTTGTTTGAGAATTCTCCAGTAGCTCTTGGCTTGGTGACCTCGTCCTAATTGTTCAGCATCAAGAACACACCTCTCCCTACATTTCTGGTGGATTTGTCATGTGGGACCAAGAGTCCTGTGGGTAGGTATCGTGTGTTTTTCTGCTACTTGTTTTCTTTCTGTGTCTGATTGGGTGACTTTTTTCATGATTCCTGTTATATTTTCCTGAAGTTCTGGTATTCTATGTTTTACATGAGACATATCAGATGGGCCCAAAGTTTCGTTATTGTTTGGGAAAGTACTGAGTCTCCAGTAGTTAGTTCATTGGCAATTGCAGCGAAGTTGCTCCTTTATTCGTACAATTCCGGAACCAGATATTCTTTGGTGCATGGGGTGGCTAAGGAGCCTTCTATATTTCTCAGCTTTTTGCAATACTTTAGTGACCCGTCTGTCATCTAAGGGTTGTAATCCTGTTACTGTTTTTAGTCATGATAGGTGTAGATTTCATAGCACCAGTGATACGGTGCTGACGGGCGGCTTGGTTCTGTTAATTTTGCTAAGGTGTGATCAAGGCCCTCTGAAGCATAGGTCTTCAACAAACACTTTCAGCTCCCTATGAAGCATAGGTCTTCATCATCATCATATGCCATACCGGTTGGCGTAGGTGATCATGTCCATCCACAATCTTCTATCTACAGTATCAGTTTTGTTGTTGACTGTTTTCCATGCCATGACACCAAGCTATCCAGTATTTTCTCTCTTTGTCGCCCGCGATCTCTCTTTCCTTTTATTTTGCAGCTGTAACCAAGTATTCCAACTTTCTTCTTCTCATGATGTGCCTGAAAAATGTTGATTGGTTCTTTCTGAAGTTTTTGAAGAGCTCCCTTTTTGTTTGGCCTTTTTGAGAACTTCCTCATTGGTCTTTTTAGCTGTCCAGGGAACTTTTAACATTCTTCTGAGAAAACCCATCTCTGTGGCCTCTTAGTCTTTTCATTTGTTTATCCATGATTCGCTTCCATAGGTCAGAATTGGTTCTATCATCGGTTCACCGATGAACTCTCATTATTTTTATTGACATAGATTTGTTGCATAAGATATTTTTTCATTTTCTGAAATGCCATTTTGCCATTTTGAGCTATTCTGCTTTTTATTTCTGAGTGGTCCCCATTAACGTCGTTAGCTGTAAATATAAGGTTGTGATTTGTCATGATTATTCCAGGCAATTTAAGAAGGTAGTTTGCCATTCCTTTCCTTCTTGGCATGATTGTACTAGTCGGAGATCGCAGCCATTGTCTCTATACATGAGATCCTCTGCCTGCCATCGCGGTGTGACCATAACCGGCACTACTTGTCGATGCTCCCACAACACCATCCACCACCTGCTCCAATGGCTTCACATAGCCCTGATAAAGTAAAAAAAAGTAAAGAACTCCCGTTACGCCAAGTGGCGTATAGGGAATATGGTGTTAGTGACCATAAATTTTACAGACCTTCGGCACATGATTTTCGGGGTAATGTGGTTGGTATTACGCCCGCGCCGCTTTACTTTGCTCACAGCATGCACAGAGCACTTAACTCAGTAGCTCCTGCAACATGCCGGACTTGGAACATGAGGAAACTGCAAGAAGGAACACTTTGCAGACATAGCCTTCAATGGTTTCTGCCGCCTATCCATCACATTGCCCGGAAGATCACGTCCTCCTGAAAATGATGATCGTCATAGTAAATATATGGCGCTTGATGATGTTAGGACATCGTGTTTAACTCCAACTCCGAACATACAAAACATAGTTCGTCTTCAGATTATCCCCGATGCACACCAAACGCAAGATCGCAAGATTTGACATTGTGATATGATGCATTATCATGACTATGCATGAAGGTCTCTCCAGGATTGGTAAAAGATCGTTCTGCAATCAGTGCCTGAAAATGTTTCATTTCAGTATGGTAGTCCCTACCGTCGGTACTTTTTGATTGGAAAATAAGTCCCGCATCATGGACAAGGCCGTTTTCAGTGCTTCCAGCATGCGTTAATGCGCTGGCCTTTGCTGCTCGGAATTGTTCTTTTGAGTTTGCCATTTACTGACTGCCATTCTTTAGCTTAGGTGTGGTGTGCGTTGACCCATGATTCGTCCAAATATACAATATCATACCGTTCACTCCGCCGCTCACTGATCTGTCTCAGGTATTTGCTTCGAGCAATGACCAAATGTGGTTTTTCACAAATAATATTCCTACAGTTTTTCTGAAAGTGAAGCCAGCTCCTCCCACAATCTTCCATAGAGTACTTTTAGAAATGTCAATAATGCAGTCTGCATGCAATATTCATTTCAAATTTCTGAGAGTAACATTATTTAGATTAATTAATGCAACATTTATTATATTCCCTAAGGAAGTGCTGATATAGTAAAAAAGTAACCTTTTGCATAGTTATAAATTTGCATTTCAAACTCATTGTAATTTAGATATAAATGTTGGTATTTAAAGTCAACAAAGTCTACTGAGTCTTCACAAAATTAATAAAGATACGCCTTCCCTTCGGTAATCCTGCAAGGGATTTTCCTGAAGTTAGTGTTTCTGCAATAGCCAAACTATTTTACGTGAACGACCGCACCAAATTAATGTATATATCCTAAAATTGTCAATATGCCTAAAGAAGAAAACTTTTAGAAAACTCTGAGAAATCAAATTTCTCAGAGCAAAAAATATTTCTATAACGTCATCAATATTCTAAGATTGCATGCAAATTTTGAAACCAAAATAACAAGCGGTTATCACGCAAAACTAATTCAGGTGTGATTATGAATTATAGTCCTATAGATGACTTGAGAACAACGCATAACGAGAGTGACGGATACTAGCTATCAAGGACGGATACGCACAGGCAATAAGAAATCACGTTCACCAATTTCAAAATAGGTACAACCAGCCTATGTACACAAAAAAATCTATGTACACTGGATTCCAAACTCTAATGAAGGCAGCTGTCTGTTTAAGCGATTCAATTGCTCCATATAGTTTCTCTTCCAGGGAGGTGGGTGTGGACCACATTGTCCTTTTCAGGTCTGTGTACCTCGGGCAATCCTGTAGAACATGTTTTGTTGTCATTGGCTGGTAGTACCTATTTTGAGTTTGGTGAACATGTGGTTTCTCATTCTGTTGTGGCTAGTGCGTAGGCGAAGTATGATGACCCGATCCCTCCTTGATAGTTGGAGGTATCCCATCCCTCTCGTGACTGGAGACAAATAATAATAAATGAATATTATTATAGAGGGATACTTCCGAGGCGATAATCAGTGAATCAATTCAGAGGAAGAGGTATGTTTACAGCACTCGGAAAAAATGACAAATAATCAACAACAGAAAAAAATATGGACTAAATTAAGGACTATATTTATCTATATTATATGGACTAATAAAGCTAATGTCTTTTCGCGAAGGCTTTCCCATTACTATAGCATAAGGCTGCGATCACAGCTCGGAAATATTTTTCCTGTTAGACAAATATCTCCCGGATAGGGTAGGGCTGAATACTTGCGTTGCAGACAAACATTTGCAGAGAAACGAAACAGCACGAATAGTATAGTCCGTTCAGATTCGTTTGCCTAGACATTAATTTATTTTTTTCAAAAACTTATTGTTCATTTGCATTGATCTTTTGAAGTTAGGTTTAGAATACTAATGTCGCTATAAAAATATTTTTTTATCAAAGAAATGTGATCCAGTTTCAAAGATGCCTTATTTAACCTATATTTAAAAAAAAGTTAATCGATATTATAAACACCGGCGGGATTATGTAGATGCTTACATCTCACAGCTGATTCTTTAACATATAGGCATGACCTTCACGGCTGAATGCGCACCGTCCTAAAATAGTTATGTTTCCACTATAAATTTTTATAAAGAAATGTTACATATGAAATTTCCCGTTTAGCACAAAATGACATTTTAGCCGAAACCGGAAATTATGTGACGTCAAAATCACGGCCGTAGACTCGAGTTCGAGTCATAATTCAGAGGCAAATCTCAATATTTACAGAAAGGAGGCGGCACTACCCATATTATCTTCTGCAAGTCTATGTGAGAATGAATATAAAGGCAAAATATTTTACTGAGCATAACATTGCTATAAAGATTTATCAATACTTCTGCAGAGAGCGTAAAAAGGGACATCTTTATTGTTCTTTATCAAACCCTGAGAAGAGAACAATGCATATTTTATGTTTGTGTAAACGTTCATTTGATCGAATAGTTAAAGGAAGCGGTTATTATTGCCAACAAATGCAAGAAAGCAAGGAAGGAAAGAAACGTTAGACAGTTTTGATAAGGACCTAGTAAAAAGAGAAATCTGTCGAATGTTTGATATAAACGAAGAAGTGACACTTAGAAAGTTGAAGCTTTGGCTGAAAACTAACAACGACATTGAAATATCAAAAACTTCATTATGGAAAATATTAAGAAGTGCAGGCTTCACCTTTAGAAAGTATGCTGGTGGAAAAAAACATTATTTGTGAGAAGCCACATCTAGTAGCTCTTAGAAGCAAGTATTTACGTGAAGTGAAGGAAATGCGCGAAAATGATTATGATATTGTTTATTTAGATGAAACTTGGATCAACGCTCATCATACAAATGAAAAGGAATGGCAGTTAGCAGATGGAAGTATTAAAAGATCAGTACCAAGCAGTAAAGGGCAACGTTTGATAGTTGCACATGCAGGTAGCAGACATAATGGGTTGTTGCAGAATGCTCATCTCGTTTTCATTTCAAAATCCATAGACAATAGAGACTACCACTCCGAAATGAATGGGCACATATTTAAAGACTCGATCGAGAAAAGTATCCTTCCAACATTAGATCGACCTTCTTGTCTGATAATGGACAATGCTTCATACCATAACGTAGTTAACGTAGAAGATAGAATCCCAACATCATCAAGTACAAAAGATGCAATCAAAATGTGGCTCATAAAAGAACACATACAAGTTAACGACAGCTACTTGAAACCCGAATTGCTTAGCCTTGTAAAACAGACACAACGTACAAAGATATTTAAAATAGACAAGTTAATTCAAGAACATGGCCATAGATGTTTGAGACTACCTCCATATCATGCACACTTAAATCCTATAGAACTAGTTTGGGCAAAAGTTAAAGGACACGTAGCATATACAAATAAAACTTTCAAATTATGCGATGTTGAGACACTTACAAATCAGGCTCTATCAAATATAAATAAAGACTACTGGGTAAAATGTGAGGATCATGTGTTACGACAAGAAGAGGAATATTGGAAAAAGGATGGTTTGTTGTTTGTTCAGCCGAAAGCAGTAATCGACCTATTTGACTCGTCTGATTCTGAATGATCATTACTCTGATTAAGTCTACAGATAAATAGTTTGATTTGCAAAATTTCATAGTTGATTTGTTAAACAGTTTATTGTTCAAGACCACCCAAGCAATCAAAAATATGTTATAAGCAAACCAACAACCATTACTTTGAATGGAAGCCTGCTTGAGTCAGTACAGAAGTTCAGCTATCTTGGATCCACTATTACAGCCACACTTTCCTTAGATGAGGAACTAAATGTACGTATTTGAAAGGCAGCGACAACATTTGGGAAACTCACACCAAGAGCATGGAACTATATCAAATTGACTCTACGAACAAAAGTTCTATATATAATTTAAAATTTGTATACTTGCCACCAAGTAAAATTTTATGAACACGCCTATGGGTCATCGTTGCACTAGATTACTGTAAAACATTTTGATTTGGGTCAAAATAATAGTTACATGGGCAAAGATCAAAGGAATTCGCCGCTTTAAGAAAACCGTTATAGCTAGACATCGAGTAACACATATGTTCTCGTGACATGGACATTTTAACACCGTATGCCAAAAATCATGTGAAATCATCAAGAACTTTTGAATTATAAATCATAACATCTCGGCAAACGAATCTGAACGGACTATAGCTTGGGTTTTAGTCGTTCTTGGGTTTTTCTTTTGGTTCTCTTAGTTTGCTGATCTCTTCCTGGTTTATCGTGGTTAAAACACACCTTCTCCTCTATTTTTGGTGTCATTTTGTACTGTGCATTTGTGTGACCACTAGTCCTGTAGGCAGTTGTCGTTTGTGTGTTTTTCTGCTATGTGTTTTCTCTCTGCCTTTTTTCGTGATTCCTATTATGTCTTCCTTAAAGTTCTGGTATTTTGTGCTTCCCAATGAGTAGTCGTATCAGATGGGATTATGAGTTTCATTGTTTGTGACAGTACTGGGTCACTAGTTGCCAGTTCTTTAGAGATTGCAACGAAGTTACTCCTCTTTAATCATCCTTTTCCGAAACGTTATTCTTGAATTTATAATAATGATACACAATTGTATATACTAAAAACGTCGAGGTTTGACTTTGCTAAAACTCAAAGTGCATTGTTCAATCTCAATAGAATCTTGAAGAGCATTCTGCAACAACCCATTATGTTGACATTATTAGACAAATATAAAGAATTGTGGTCCGCATATCCAGGAGCCGCGATAGCTCAGTGTGTGAATTTAACTACAAAGGACAAGAGGTCGGGTTTGATCCCGACCGACCGGCTTTCCGGGTTCACCCAGATTTTTTTGTGTACAAGTTATGGTCCCTGTGACCAGGGTTCTTTACTTTATGTTAGGTACAGATAACCGCTATTTCTCATTAAAAAAAAAGTAAAGTACCCCCGTCACGCCAAGTGGCGTATAGGGAAATATGGTGTTAGTGACCCTATATTTTACAGACCTTCAGCACATGATTTTCGGGGTAATGTGGTTGGTATTACGCCCGCGCCGCTTTACTTTCCCAGAAAAATCCGGTACCCATTTAAGGCTGGGTGAACCCGGAAGCCGTCGGTTGCGATCGAACCCCGCCCCTTGTCCTTTGTAGTCCAGTCCACTAACCACTTAGCTATCGCGGCTCCCTACATAACCCTGATAGGATAGGCAACAGGAGCTCCACCTTGCCCAGGGGTGTCCCGAAGACTAGCGGAGGAAAGGAGACGTCTTACTCCTTCTTTGGTAGTGCAGAACTCTACCCCGCTGTTATAGGTCTTCAACAAACACTTTCCTCCCTGTGGAACATAGGTCTTCAACAAATACTTTCAACTCTCTTTGGAGCATAGGTCTTCAACAAATACTTTCAACTCCCTTTGGAGCATAGGTCTTCAACAAACACTTTCAGTTCCTTGTAGAGAATAGATCTTCAACAAACACTTTCCAAACCGTTCTGTTTCCTGGAATTTTTAAAATTAATTCCGTCTTCCCCGTCATTATTGTCTCTGCAGAAGCAGACCTGTATTCTCAAGAATATTTTGCCCTTAATCTTTGCCATCATCTTCGTTGTATCTCTTTTATCCACTGACATTTGACTGGTACTTTTCCATAATTCTATGTTAATGATATTAAGAAATTTCCTTCCATTTTATTCTGCGCCAATCCTTCCTTTTTATTCTGCGCTGATATTACGATATATATCCATTACTGGAAGTCTGTGTTGTGATTATCATTTTTGTTGATCTCTATGTTCCACAATAGGACTCACTTGACATTGGAGCTGGTAATTTATATTTCCGTATTTATTTTATTTGGATTTCTGTTTCCCAGTGCAATGAAGGCTTTTCCTGCTTTTTGTATCCCTAGTTTGGTACCATTCTCTGTTCCTCTTTCTTGGTCTACATTAATGCTTATATTTATCTGTGTGTGTGCGTGCAATTCATAAAAATAATATACAAAATGGTGCCAACTTACATCTACTGATTACCTGCTACTGACCTTCTGTTAGATGACAAAGGCCATATAAAATATAAATTGCAGTATAATTGACTCAATAAAGATGATTATATATGATAAAGAAATAAATTAATCCTCCGCATTTGTAGATTTGCTAAAAGGTTAATTTACATTGTTAGAGCAAGCAAAATTATGGGAGAAAATAGACAACTAATCACACGGATAATTAGTTTAACAAAAAGTTAGCCAGGTTATGACTAACCAAGGCACCTGAAGCCCCACACCAGGAAGAAATGCGATCGAATTCGTCTTGCATTGTGGAGGCGATTTCCCCGTCTGTCTCTTCCCTGTCGATAAACCAGAATATCATCAGCAAAATATCACCCCTCCCATCCAGCTGTTGTTCCGTGATCTTTATTGTGTACACCTTAAATAGAACTGGTGACAATGGTGAGCCTTATGGCAGCCCTGGACAAATGGATGTTGGCTCGGAAGACCAACTTCCACATCTGAGTATCACTTTTCTTTGAAACAGTGCCGCGGCGATCCATCTAATGAGGAAGGGGTGCACCGCCAGTTTGAGGAGCATATGCATGAGATATTCAAATAGTGCCCTGTTGTATGCATTCACCAGATATATAGCAGCAGCACATGTCTTCTCTCGTCTGTGGAAGCCTTCGAAGTCATAGACAGAGACTGCCGCATTGAGCCATTTCTCTTTGTTATATCTATAACCTCCGAGTGTGGGTGGGAATACGCGTTTCTGTTCAAGGGGACACGTGAGGACACGGGCACCTATTTTCTCCAGCAGCTTGCCCGCAGTGTTCTGCATTGTGATGATTCTGTAGGCACTGATCTCTCTCTCTCTCTCTCTGCGATCAGGACTCAGATGTGGTTGTAGAATCAGATTAGGATCCCATAATCACATGGTCTGCTATCAGGTTAAGTGTGTTGATCGCCCCCACAGGCAGAACATCACAATTAGTGTCTGCCAGATCTACTCTGATTGAACACCCGTTAAAACGTTGCACTGTGTTCTGAGTCTGAATAAAATGCAAACCTGAATAAAATGCTGGCTGAAATCGGATGCACTGGGCCACTGGCGACACACAGTGCAACGTTTTAACGAGTGTTCAATCAGTGGATCTAATTGTGATGTTCTGCCTGTGGGGGCGATCAATACACTTAACCTGACAGCTGACCATGTGAGAGTCTGGAGTCTTGCTCTGATTCCTGATTGCAGAGAGAGAGATATTTCATCTCCCGAACAAAGAAGTAACTGTAGTCCCCATCGTCTCAGCACACGCATAGACATAAGGTAAAACCGCACAGAAAGTGAACACAACCAACGGTTCCCTGTCATACGATGTCATTATTCATCGTAAACAATAGGAATATCGAAACATGACGAAAACGGATGAGACACAAGGTATACACAGAGCACTTAATTCAGTAGCTCAAGTAGTTAGTACATTTAAGTGCTGGCCAGGTGGGTCTAGGCTTAATTCCCATATGTGGCCATTTTTTAAAAACCGCCGAATATCGCCGTGCGTACTACTCAACTTCATCAACGCAGATGTGTGATCGGCGCAGATAATTTACAATCGAAATTAATCAGACCCCAAATGCAACTTCTGCAGCGACCGAAAGAACGTGACCCAGTTCTTGAAAACAGAAGTCCCTTCCAAACAATTGTCTACGGAAAACGACTCACAACCTGGTGGTCATCAAAGCGAGCATTTCAGACGATGACTACCCCACAGCTATGGGGTTTCCCACCGGTTCACACTCTTTATAACGAGCTGAAGGGAGTTCACGGAGTTAGCCCAAACCGATGCCTTAAAGAGTGTATAAATGAAATATCATGTGGGCTCATGGTGATCCCCGAAGACGTTTACAAAGAAGACTCGATAAAAAAAAATCGATTACCAGAAACGTAAATCGAGATTGAAGAACAGCGATTGGACTGTTCGTGAAACTTCGTGAACCCGGAAAGCCGGTCGGTCGTGATCAAACTCGAACTCTTGTCCTTTGTAGTTAAAATTCACACACTGAGCTATCGCGGCTCCTGGATATGCGGACCACAATTCTTTATATTTGTCTAAGTAATGCTCTTCCAGATTCTATTGAGTTTGAACAATGCACCCGTAATAACCTGTAAAAAAATACCTGTAATAACACTTGTCCCGATGGTAACTTTGGGCTACAGTGCAAACAGACGTGTTCTGATGCCTGTGACCCGGAAAGTGCTGACTGTACGTGCAAGGAAACGTACTGTGAACAATCAACCGGACACTGTGCATGCAAGGGAACGTTCTATGGGTCAGACTGCTCTCAAATCTGTTTGAACGAAACCTGTGAACAGTTATTAAGGGCCTGCATCTCGTATGTCGATGATTCACAGAACATTTTAAGAAAAGTCTGCAGACTAACCTAAGCATATGGATATCTCAATGTGTTTATGTGCTAGACTTAGTTCATTTCTTGGTGTTTTTCCATGAAGCCATGACTCATATCTTGATGTGTTTCTGTGCTAGCCATGTCTCAAATCTTAGCTTGTGTGTGTGTGTGTGCGCGTGCTAGCCATTGCTGATATCTAGGTGTGTATTATGTTAGTCATATATCATATCTTGGTGTGTCCGTGTTAATAATTTCTCATATCTTTATGTGCGTCTGATAGTAATATCTCATAACTTAGTGTGTGTTAGTCATGTGTCATATCTTTGTGTGTGCATGTCTGTGTTTGACACATCCCATATCCTTGTGTGTGCATGGTTATGTAAGTTACATCTCATATCTTTGTGTGTGCACGCCTATGTTAGTCATATCTTATATCTGTATGTATGTCTATGTTAGGTATGTGTCATATTTTTGTGTGTGCATGTCTATGTCAGTCATGTGTCATATATCTTGATGTGTGTCGGTGTTAGTCATGTCTCGTATCGCTGTGTACATGTCTGTGTTATTCACATCTCATATCTTTGTGTGTGCGTGTCTGTGTTAGTCAACTCTAGTGACTCGGGCTCGGCACCTCGTAAACCTGGGAGGGCAGACCATATAAGGGCAGAATCCCCCTACAGAAAAGACACTGCTGCCTTGCAGGAAGATTGGGGACAATCAAAGGCTAAGGAAAGCGAACCTGAATAAAATGCTGGCTGAAATCGGATGCACTGACTGGGCCACTGGCGCAGAACACAGTAAAAAAGTAAAGTACCCCCCGTCACGCCAAGTGGCGTATAGGGAAATATGGTGTTAGTGACCCTATATTTTACAGACCTTCAGCACATGATTTTTGGGGTAATGTGGTCGGTATTACGCCCGTGCTGCTTTACTTTCCCAGAAAAAATCCGGTACCCATTTAAGGCTGGGTGAACCTGGAGCCGTCGGTTGGGATCGAACCCTACCCCTTGTCCGTAGTAGTCCAGTTCACTAACCACTGAGCTATCGCGGCTCCCACTAATTTTTAGGGAATTAGTAAAACCCAGGTGTCCTCGCCAGGGAACGAACCCCGGCTGTTGCCGTGGTAAGCCAACCGCCTATCGATTGCGCTAACCGGACACCCCAGAACACAGTGCAACGTATTAACGGGTCAGAGTGGATCTGGCAGAATCTAAATGTGTTGGTTGTTCTCTGTGGGGGAGAACACACTTAACCTGACAGCTGACTTCATATGGGAGTCTGGAATCCTACTCTGATTGATTGAGAGAGAGAGAGAGAGAGAGAGAGAGAGAGAGAGAGAGAGAGAGAGAACAATGCACTTTTTTCAGTTTTGAGTTTTGGCAGTCACTTCGAGTTCAAACTTGCCGATCATGCAGAGATGCGACTGTATGTTAACATGTATGGTCAAAACGACTGCCTGCTAGCAGTTGCGAACTCTGAGTCTTAACTCAATATTATGTATGTTCAGTTATTTGCGAGTCATCATCATTGCACTCCGAACATGTCCGAACATTGCACTCAGATCCCCTCCTCAGCAATTCCCTCAGTGTCCAGCGACTGACGACGCCAGTTCTATGTTGGTTGATAAGTCTTCTTACACGCCCACTAAGTTTCTTATTTCTGGTTGTGCCCATCTAACTCCCATTTCTATCATCCCGAAGAAGTGACGTGGATCTGTGTTTATCGAAGTCATGTGCTCTTCCCACATCTCGGACGGCATTGATGATGTCCGCCCGATCCATTGGTTGCCTGTCCTCAACGACAGCGCAGATAGCCAACCTGTCCGCTCTTTCATATCACAAAGGTGACCGTACGTATTTTAGATGCGTACAGAACCCGCCTCCACTTTTTTTTATCATGCTCAGCGAATCACTCAGTATACATGCGTGTGTGTAGTCTTGTGAACCATTTGAATGCCTTGGTCACTGCCATCGCCTCCATTGTCATGCTACTCGTGGTCATGACGTATGCACAAGTCTTCCTTGACTATTCTGCCTGCCGAGCGTGCTGTAAATGCCCATGCACTTCTTTGGTGTCGTCTTACAGATCCGTCTGTATAGACGGTGTTATCCCTAACCACGACCGGGTTCTGTTCCCTACTTTTCCTGTCGAGTGTGACAATACACATGAAAGTCCTCTTGACTTTCACCATGATGCACTGATATCCACTCCTCACCAACGCTGATATGGGTAAGCCCACAGACCTGTTTGATCTTCTGCTCGCTCGGCCCACCTTTGATCTGTGTTGAGCACGTGGTGCAATGGATGCTGTGTCTAATCTTCAGGTATGCTCGTGCTCTCCAGATCTTGATTCTGTCATCCATGTTTGGAAAGGCAAGAAGATACCTCATTGCTACACAGGGAGTGTTCCTCGTACATCGCAGGATAATGCGCATGGCTTCATTTTGTGTTTTCTCCAGCCTATCAATTTGAGTAAAATTGCCAGGGCATACTCAATTGGTGCGAGGACTAATCCCTGGAATAGAAGATGTTGGCAACTGCCATAACCTTCAAGGCGGCTAATCCTTTGCGGGATTTTATTATCACATGGTCGACGTGGTCCCGAAAACACAGGCTGCGATCAAACTCCGAGGTATGTCATCAACTTGTCCCTGGTCACCTCATCAGCTCCCAAGCGTACTACTGGTGTGGTCGTATTAATTTGTTAGATTGTTAAGGGAGAACCATGAATCTGATGCTTTATTAGGCCAAGCAGGAAGAAATGCGAACGAGTTCGTCTTGCATTGTGGAGGCGATTCCCCGTCTGTCTCTTACCAGAATATCATCAGCAAAAGTCATAGTTCTTCCCCTCCCATCCAGCTGTTGTTCCGTGATCGTTATTGTGTACATGTTAAATAGAACGGGTAACAAAGGTGAGCCTTGTGGCAGCCCTGGACAAATGGATGTTGGCTCGGAAGACCAACTTCCACATCTATCACCTTCATATGCATGAGATATTTAAATTATACCTGTTGTATGCATCCTATAGCAGTAGCACGTCTCCTCTCTTCTGTGGAAGCCTTCGAAGACGCCATAGGCAAAGATTGCCGCATTGAGCCATGTCTCTTTGTTATATCTATAACCTCCGAGTGTGGGTGGGAACGCATTTCTGTTCAAGGTGACAGGTGAGGACACGGGCAACTATTTTCTCCAGCAGCTTGACCGTAGTGTTCAGCATTGTGATGATTCTGTAGTAACTGATCTGAGAATAGTCCTTGTTTGGCTTCGGTAGCTCATTTCTAATTCTGGCGACTCCAGATAAATGTGGTAACTGACAACGGAAGAAAAAAATGCTTTGGTGAGCGAAATTTTAATTCACGGAGTGAATTCTAGAACACTGCAACAAAACTCATGTATCTCCCAAACAAAGAAAGGTAGTTGTAGTCCCCATCATAGCAGTCTCAACACAAGCCAAAAGGCGAAACCGCACAGAAATTGAACACAGCCAACTGTTTCCTGTCCTACGATATCATTCATGGTAAACAATTGGAATTCGAACATGATCAAAACACACAGCTCACGGTGTGCACCTAACTTCCTGCAACAAGCCGGAATTGGAATATGAGGAATCTTCAAGAAGGAAAACTTTTATACATAGCCTACAATGGTTCCTGCCGCCTATCCGCCATATTGACCAGAAGTTCAGGACCTACTGATAATAATGATCGAAATATATAGCGTTAGAACGTCTTTTTTGACTCGAACATATAAAACACAGTCGTCGTATTTATCGCCGTCGCAAATCGAACTAACCGTATCAAGCAGACCGTTCTTCATAATGAGCCAACATAGCTATGGCCGGTCTAGGAATATACGATGAGCCATTATGATGCACACACAACAATGGCTGCGCCCATAGATTCCTGATTATACTCTAGTGTAGGGATGGCCAATTAGGTGCCCGCGGGCCACAAGTGGCCCGCGACGTCCTTTTTGTGGCGGATATAAAATCAGGTTGCATTGAGCAAAATGTCCTGGGTAAAATTGATTGTTACCATTAACTTCTACCATGGAGAAAGCTAACTCAAATATTCCCTAGTAGACCTATGTTTAAAACTCGGAACACTCTAGTAGTTAGTTTAACGTCGACTTCCCGTCAATCCCGGCCCATCCTTTTTTTCCTTTTGATCATCCTGCGACCGACTTAAACAAAGGAAGAAGCCAACGAATGGTTCTAGAGCCGACTCTCGGTTCGGCGAGTTCAGTTTCCGCCAAGAAATAGAGTCATCCACCTCCACCAGTCCAACACATTCACCTCACAATTATTTTACTTTCTTTCTCTCCAAACAGTCAAACAGTCCTTTCATCAGCAAAATTATATATATCCGATCTGATCATTCTGATTTTGACGAGTTACAGTGAACAGTTCCATTTGAACAGGATTGTGATATTGTTGTAATCTGTGTTTTCATTTTCTTTTGCTTCGGTCGTGGACATATGAACAATAAACGTCAATTAAATTAAAAAATAAGATTTTTTCATGAGAAATGGGAAGACGATTTTATTTATCAACAATAAGGATAGCAAACCGCAGTGCCTTGGGTGTTTGCAAGTGTTAACGAACTAGGCGTAGAAATGTATGTATATATATATATATATATATACAATGACGTCATTGAAACATCAGAATCGTGTGGCGGCAGCTACAAAGAGTCTGTAAATAAAGAGTATAATCTTAAATTACAAATCTAAATACACGTACTACATTGGTACAATACGTTCTACACGTGTGTGCGATTTGAAGAAAAAAGTTAGTGCTCAGCAATCGGTTTTTACTACATTAACAACAAAACGTTGTCAAAAAAAGTCAAAGCGTGTGCTTGAGATTGCTGTGATGGGGACTCTAGCTAACTCTCTTTCTCTTGGAGATGAGATAGTTCCAGTGAGCCTGGCAAACTTTGCCCAATCTGCTCTCTTATAGTTCCAGCGGGGAAGAACTTCCACTGAAAGTTTGACTTTGACTGTGGTCATTATCTCCAAGTTTGTTCAGCACTTTACTGTTTAATTTAATGGATATGTTGCAAATTCTAGGTCGGGAGTGGTGTTCCATCTTCTTGAGTAGGAGGGGGGGGGTGTCAGGCGGGGGGGGGGGTGTTGGTCTCGAGGCAAGACGCTGGACGACAGAGAGGTTGTGGGTTCAAATACCGGCTCCCCAATTTGGGATTTTTGTCAATGGGCAACCACCCCTGGTCTCTGCAGCGAGGCCCTGCTTGAAACGTCAAATTACTCATGGGCGGAAAAAATATGTGGCGAGGGACCCCTCTGCCAAGGAAAAATGGATTAACACGCAAAATTCAGTTCCTAGTCTCTAGGAGACTTCGTCGGAGCTGGCGTAGAAATGTATGTATATATATATATATATATATACAATGACGTCATTGAAACATCAGAATCGTGTGGCGGCAGCTACAAGAAGGGAGCGGAGGACATCATCAATTGTGTTTTTACTAACTACAGGTCATGTGGCTTCTGTTGGATTGGAAATTATAACTTACCACCACTGTGTCTATATGTTTGGAATTGGAGTCATCAATGATGGCCTAACATCATAAAGTGCTACGACGATCATCATTTTCGGGAGGACGTAAACTCACATGGTATGTGGATGACGTCATGGGACGCACCAAAATGGCAGCTTATTTATATTCGAGCTATGGACTAAGCAATGTTTACTTTGAATACCACGATAAATGTTATTGCAGCGAGTTGGCAGATTTTTGAAAATGTATTCAGGGGTTTGAACATAAATGTTTGTTCACAGTTCGTTAACCTTCGCTGTAGATAAAGTCTTTAATTTGATGGCTTGGTTTGTGACATTGGTAGCTAAGGACCTAACTTGTGCAAACGGATGGCATTGGTAGGGATCATTTTGAATCTATGAAGTGGGCTCATTTGTGTTTAACTCAAAAGCATATGTGCTTTTTAACCAAAGAACTTTTTTTGGGGACTCAATGAAGATATCCCCGATGGAAGAATAAGTTGTACTATTAGTCCCATAAATGATTCGCTTCCAGAGGTTTATGATGTAAACAAAGCAGTTTTGTCATTGCAAGTGAATAATGTCTACACCTATAATTGGTCAGGATTGTGTAGCAGCAGCAGCTTTATAGCGAACACAGAAAACATCATAGGATTGTGCTGTTCTGAAACAGCTATGCCATGCTATCCTAGAATTGCCTTTAATGGGATTACTGTGACCACAAACCACTCTCCATGTGTGTGCCACATATTTACACCCCAGAAAGAAATACTGAATATAACAACATCATGTGCCGTCTGTGATATTAATGACCACAGACCAGGAGCCTCCAGTATGATTGATACAACTGTTGCACCAAGCATTTCATCAGCAGAGCCATATCTATGGAATGTTAATCTGACATTGTTCTTGAATGATGTCCAAGTTAATGAGACATCAGAATCGTGTGGCGGCAGCTACAAGAAGGGAGCGGAGAACATCATCAATTGTGTTTTTACTAACTACAGGTCATGTGGCTTCTGTTGGATTGGAAATGATAACTTGCCACCACTGTGTGTCTATATGTTTGGAATTGGAGTCATGAATGATGGCCTAACATCATCAAGTGCTATGACGATCATCATTTTCGGGAGGACGTGAACTCCCATGGTATATGGTGGATAGGCGGCAGGAACCATTGAAGGCTATGTCTGAAAAGTGTTCCTTGTTGCAGTTTCCTCATATTCCAAGTCCGGCTTGTTGCAGGAGCTACTGAGTTAAGTGCTCTGTGCACACCGTGAGCTGTGTGTCTCATCCGTTTTGATCCTGCTTCGATATCCCGCTTGTTTACGATGAATGATGATATCGTATGACAGGGAACAGTTGGATGTGTTCACTTTCTTTGCGGTTTCGCCTTATGTCTTTTGGCGTGTGCTGAGACTGCAACGATGGGGACTACAGTTACCTTTCTTTGTTTGGGAGATGAATTAGTAATTCGGATGATTCCACTGGCACGGGCGGTTGAGCAATTATGGATTTTAATTCGTTTGCTGTGAGACCGAGGCCTTCCATAGCCAATAACAATATATACAATATATGAAATATCCCCATATTTGTGGCTGTTGATTATGTCTATTATGTGGTCCATACTACCACATAAAGGTGATGCAGGCAATGTCTATCTCCTCCTCTGCTAGGCTTGTTTTTTTGTGGTATATGCTTAATCTTAAAAAAAAAAATAATAAAGTACCCCGTCACGCCAATTGGCTTATAGGGAATATGATGTTAGTGACCATGATTTTTGGGGTAATGTGGTATTACGGTATTGCGGCCCGTGCCGCTTTACTTTCCCAGAAAAAATCCGGTACTCACTAAAGGCTGGGTGGACCGGAAGCCGTCGGTTGGGATCGAACTCTTGTCCTTTGAAGTCTAGTTCAGTAACCACTGAGATATTGCGGCCCTAACTTAGGTTATTGATTATCTTTCCATTAATTTGTATGCATGGTATCTCTGTGATGATTTTAAATATTTGCTCTGTGTATAGTTTGAACATCTTTCCGCCCATGTGTTACCGGTGCCTCATTATGAGGAAAGTAAAGAATAGTGACACTGTGACCTTCAGGCATGTCGTAAGAGGCGATTAAGGAGGTTGATCGATGGCTTGACAAGCTGTCATTGTAAAAAGTATTGTTATGGAAACAGAGCCATAGATTTTAGAACAGTGATCTCTGCAATATGTGCTATTTTGGCACGCAAGGTTTTTGTTTTGAGATTATGGTTCTGCCCTATGTGCCGTCTTCGGTACAAACAAAAAGCTGCAAGGCGCGAAAACCAAGATGCAAAACACATGCCTTTAGCACCAAAAGAGCATCAGATGACCATCTTTACCCAGACTGAATTAGATTAGATGTTGCCCTCAAAGGATTGAAGTTCAAATGTTCCCCTGGTAAAGATTTCTCCAACGAAATGCTCCTATGAGACAGAAAGCCAAGAGCCAGCTTCTAAGGATAATAAATGCTAGCTGGAAGAGAGAACACGTGCCGGCAGTCTGGAAGCTATTATGGTGCCCATCCTCAATTGTGGAAAAGACCCACTAGACCCAAGTGAAACAGGGTATAGTAGTGACAAATTTGAAACAGGGCGATAAGTTAGGGAAGAACTAGATAGTAAACAAAAGGGAGATAAGATATGGCTGAGTGATAAGTGTTCAGGTGTGCGTAAAACAGGTGAACGAAATCTAAGGGCACGAGAAAACGGGAGAAGTGGGAATCAAAGGTTAGAGTGAGAAGACAAAGGAAGAGATCAGCTCAGTTGCAGGCTAGAAGGCTAGTTCGATGCGGACGTACAGATCAGTACCGTGAACTGGAGAAGTTGGTTTGAAAGTTGAAAGTTAAGTTAGTCGTAGGGCGACAGTCATGTAGACCATGTAGATTAGTTGTGTGAATTTCATGGAGACGTGTCAGTTATTTGTGATAGTGGTGATACTAGGTTTACTTGGTACAGTAGGGCTGTACAATGTTCATGTTACTTTATTTGCAAGAACTTGATTGTGAATCAGGTGGGTACAGAATTTTTGAGATTTTTGGAGGTCATTTGTGATCGCCACAGTGGAAGACTTGAGTAAGTGTTCCATCGAGACATTTGTATAGCTTGAATAGCTTATACCATGTATAGAAACATTTTCCCATCCTGTGTGACCGTGTGACACTTGAGATAAGTCGTCCCAGAAGAGACAATTAGCCGAGCTTGAGAGCTCAAAAATATGTGTGGAAATAATAGTCAGATCCTAGGGGATCGTAAACAGCCGAAGTTGTAATGTAAGTCAGGAGAGACAGAGTGGAAGTCAGTGCAACGCAAGTAGCATAGTATGGGATTCGGTGCTGACAGGAAGCTGAATCTGACAGTGTGGGAGGCAGATAATAGTGCCTTTTAGCTCTGAGGTTAATGGAGCAAGGCGGGAGTCTAATGTTAACTCGTATATTGTCTTTGTGCATCGTGATGTATGATCCGGACATGTTCTTGTGTCAAATAAACTGTTATTTGGTTATGGAAGGCCCGGAATCACTGCAAACTCCATAATTGCTCAACCGCCCGTGCCAGTGGAATCATCTGAATTACTAACTCATTCCCAACAAAGAACGGTAGCAGTCTCAGCACACGCCAAAAGACAAGGCGAAACCGCATAGAAAGTGAACACGGCCAACTGTTCCCTGTCATACGATATCAAAGCATTCATCGTAAACAATTGGAATATCGGAACATGATTAAAACAGATGAAACACACAGTTCATGGTGTGCACAGAGCACTTAACTCCTGCAACGGACTTGGAATATGAGGAAACTGCAACAAGGAACACTTTTCAGACATAGCCTTCAATGGTTCCTGCCGCCTATCCACCATATTGCCCGGAAATTCACGTCCTCCTGAAAATGATGATCGTCATAGTATTTAAATGTATGATTATGCGCTTGATGATGTTAGGACATCGTGTTTGACTCCAACTCCGAACTTACAAAACACAGTTCGTCGTCAAATTATCCCCGTTTCACACCAAACAACAGATCGCAAGGTTAGCGCATGGTCGGTCTTGGGACACACAATGAGCCATTATGATGACGTAGCACGCACAAAATTGTCTGCACCCATGGATTCCTGATTACTCTAGTGAATGCAGTGTACAACTACCGAAACATGGTGCAAATACCTCAACGACATAAAACTTCGGCTGACTTGACGGAGCCCACCACATAATTGCGTTGGAAATTGTAAATACCTTGCGGCACCTAACACCATCAACGGCACTCATTGTAACGTAAAACACAGATCAACACTAGACGGTGGAAGGTCGCATTCACAATACTTGATTTCTCAAAACGGAGTATTGCCGTGCGTGCAACGCCAATTCATTGGCGTAGATATGATAAGTAGAACATCATTTCGACTTGAATGCAGAAAATTGCAACGGAAAGCCGAAATTGATCCAAAGCAATTTCTGCAGCGATCGAAAGAACGTCATCATGGAAACGGAATCAACAACAGGAGGCTGGTCAACTCATGGCTGGGCTCTGTGGGTGAGACGACGGGGCAGAGGCAGCGGTTCGACGGACGGGGTTGTCAAGTTCAACTCAGCAGTCACAGCAAATGTTCTGTAGCATCAATTCGCATTGTTGCGGATAGATAACGGAGCAACGATCAAGGGGCCTGTTACGGATTCATTGTATCTGACAGTCATGGTGACTGACAGCAGTGTACCGGCCAGTGCAGTGTGCCGAAGTGAGTGACGGCAGTGAATGCGCATCGAGGAGGGGGGGGGGGGGAAATGAGCTACATCGGGGCTAAGGTCAGTCAACGGCGTCGAATGGTAACATCGTTGAGTCAACAGCAACAGTGAACAGCAACGGGTGGTGACGCGCACGCAAACACATGCATGCACACAACCCCCCCCCCCCCCCCCGAGGGAAAGCAGAATGTCATATATGGTCTATAGATATTACACAAGTATCTATAGACCAATTAGCTTACTGAGCTGTCATGAGTAAACTCATGGAAAGGCTGGTTAACAGAAGACTTATGTGGCATTTGGAGACAAAACAAAACGTACCACAACAAAGTGGCTTCCGTCAGCACAAATCAACTGAAGACCTGGTCACCTACATTGCACAGGAAATTTTCATAAATTACATCGTAAAGGACATTCCACGCAGCAATATACGTAGATGATCTGGCGTTATGGGCTCGTGAGGTGGCTGGATCCAAGATGCAAGATGCCCTAGGTGAACTTGAAAAATGGACGAACACCTGGTTCTTACCAATTAACCAAAAAAACTACATATACAATTTTCAGCCTATCAAGAAACACACTCTCTGCAAACTTGAAGATAAAAGACCATACGCTCCCTATTGACCAAAAATCCAACATATCTTGGTGTCACCATGAATCGCAGAATGACTTGGAAAAATCAGATTGACAGAGCAAGGAAAAAAGCCAGAAAGCGAACAAATATTATGAAGAACTTGGCAGGAACGGACGGACGGACGGGGGGGGGGGGGGGGGGGGGGGCAGACAGCAATATTTTTAAAAGATTATACGTAGGAAGAGTCAGACCAGTTCTAGAGAATGGAGTCACAGCCTGGACTTCCAAATCACACCTTAGCAAAATTAACAGAACACAGAACCAAGGGAACATTCTACGGGTCAGACTGCACTCTCAAATCTCCGGACAACTGTTTGAAACCTGTGAACAGTTAATCGGGGATACTACAACAAACCCAAGCATATGGATACCTTAATGTGTTTCTGTGCTGGACATGGTTCATTTCTTGGTGTTTTTCTGTGCTAGCCATGGCTCCATCTTAGCTAGTGTGTGTGTGTGCCTGCTGACCATGGCTCATATCTTGGTGTGTGTCATGTTAGTCATATCTCATATCTTGGTGTGTCCGTGTTAATCATGTCTCATATCTTTATGTGTGTAGTATCTGTGTTAGTCATTTGTCATATCTTTGTGTGTGCATGATTGGGTAGTGATAACTCATATCTTTGTGTGCATGTTTATGTTAGTCATGTGTCATATATCTTTTATATATGTCAGTGTTAGTCATGCCTCGTATCGCTGTGTGCATGTCAGTGTTAGTCACATACATCTCATATATTTGTGTGTACATGTCTGTGTTAATCATCTCTAGTGACGGGCAGATGGTGCTCGTAAACCTGGGAGGGCCAACTATCTAAGGGCAGAATCCCCCATATGGATACAAAGTGTTACATTCCTATCTGGAATATAAAACAAGAGCCAGATAACGAAACAGTGAGAAATATGGATACAAAAAGTTACATTCCAATCTGGAACGTGAAAAAAGAGCCAGATAATGAAAGCCAGACAGTAAAGATGGAAGCAAACAGAGAGGAAGAACTTTGTCCACTGTTATTAAGAACAGACTAATTCATCTCTTTCTTGTCCTGACAATGACATTTTTCTATATTGTGAGAAATGTCAGCAGAAATACGAAGAAAGTTGCCCGGAGCATGTTTATATTTGATAATGCTGAGGCAGGTCAAGATAATGGCTGCAGTCAAGATACTAATCTCCAGGTGGTAAATAACAGTAAACCTAGACAAATGATAGGGAAAGAGCGTATTTCAGTGTCTAGTTTATTTGACTCCTTGTGATGATTATCAAGGTACAGAACTGAGAACATGCAAGAGAAAACAAACAGAAAAGAAGCCTTACAAATGTGATGTATGTGGTGTAAGTTTTACTGAAAGTGGCAGTCTAATGAAATACAAGAGAAAACATACAGGAGAGAAGCCTTGCAAATGTGATGTGTGTGGTGTCTCTCTCTCTCTGCGATCAGGACTCAGAGTAGGATTCCAGACTCTCACATGAAGTCAGTTGTCAGGTTAAGTGTGTTGATCGCCCCCAAAGACAGAATATCACATTTAGAGTCTGCCAGATCCACTCTGATTGAACACCCGTTAATACGTTGCACTGTGTTTTGCGCCAGTGGCCCAGTGCATCCGATTTCAGCCAGCATTTTATTCAGGTTCGCTTTCCTTAGCCTTTGATTGTCCCCAATCTTCCTGTAAGGCAGCAGATTGTCTTTTCTGTAGGGGGATTCTGTCCTTAGATGGTCTGCCCTCCCAGGTTTACGAGCACCATCTGCCCGAGTCACTAGAGGTGACTAACACAGACATGCACACATAAAGATATAAGATGTGAATAACACTGACATGTACACAGCGAATACGAGACATGACTAACACCGACACACATCATGATATATGACACATGAATAACATAGAAATGCACATAAAGATATGGCACATACCTAACATAGACATACACGCAAAGATATAAGATATGACTAACATAGGCGTGCACAAACAAAGATATGAGATGTGACTACATAGCCATGCACACACAAGGATATGAGATATGACTAACATAAGCACACAAAGATGTGAGATATCCCTAACCCAGACATGCACAAACAAAGATATGACACATCACTAACACAGATACACACTAAGTTATGAGATATTACTAAACTCAGACGCACATAAAGATATGAGACATGATTAACACGGGCACACCAAGATATGAGATACATGACACACACATAGATGATGGATAGATGGACGTCATGGGACGCACCAAGATGGCACCTTATATATATATATTCGGGTAATGTAAAGAATGACTCATCTTAATGTGTTTCTGTGCTAGTCATGGCCCATCTCTCACACAAGATATGAGATGTGACCAACATGACACACACCAAGATATTAGCCATGGCAAGCACACACACACAAGCTAAGATATGAGCCATGGCTAGCACAGAAACACATGAAGATATGAGCCATGGCTTCACGGAAAAACACCAAGAAATGACCTATGTCCAACACAGAAATACATTAAGGTATCCATATGCTTGGGTTATTGGTTATTGGTTACGGAAGGCCCGTGCCAGTGGAATCATCCGAATTACTAACACATCTCCCAAACAAAAAAAGGTAACTGTAGTCCCCATCGTAGCAGTCTCAGCACACGCCAAAAGACATAAGGCGAAACCGGGCAGAAAATGAACACAGCAAACTGTTCCCTGTCATACGATATCATCATTCATCGTAAACAAGCGGGATATCGAAGCAGGATCAAAACGGATGAGACACACAGCTCACGGTGTGCACAGAGCACTTAACTCAGTAGCTCCTGCAACAAGCCGGACTTTGAATATGAGGAAACTGCAACAAGGAACACTTTTCAGACATAGCCTTCAATGGTTCCTGCCGCCTATCCACCATATACCATGGGAGTTCACGTCCTCTTGAAAATGATGATCGTCATAGCATGATGTTAGGCCGTCATTGATGACTCCAATTTCAAACATATAGACACACAGTGGTGGTAAGTTATCATTTCCAATCCAACAGAAGCCACATGACCTGTAGTTAGTAAAACCACAGAGAGAATATGATTTTGTGACCTTCACTGATTCACTCTTAGATGTGAATGTGTAGTTTACACAAGAGGAGAAGTTTTCAACTACAGTGATCCCATTGAAGGCAATTCTGGGATAACAAGGCAAGTCTCCCATATATCAGCAGAACTTGATGTTCTCCGCTCCCTTCTTGTAGCTGCCGCCACACGATTCTGATGTCTCATTAACTTGGACATCATTCAAGAACAATGTCAGATTAACATTCCATAGATATTTTTTTCTCTGCTGATGAAATGCTTGGTGCAATAGTTGTATCAATCATACTGGAGGCTCCTGGTCTGTGGTCATTAATATCACAGACGGCACATGATGTTGTTATATTCAGTATTTCTTTCTGGGGTGTAAATATGTGGCACACACATGGAGAGTGGTTTGTGTAATCCCATTAAAAGCAATTCTAGGATAGCATGGCATAGCTGTTTCAGAACAGCACAATCCTATGATGTTTTCTGTGTTCGCTATAAAGCTACTGCTGCTACACAATCCTAACCAATTATAGGTGTGGACATTATTCACTTGCAATGACAAAACTGCTTTGTTTACATCATAACCTCTGGAAGCGAATCATTTATGGGACTAATAGTACAATTTATTCTTCCATCGGGGATATCTCATTGAGTCCCAAAAAAGGTCTTGGTTAAAAAGCACATATGCTTTTGAGTTAAACACACAATGAGCCCACTTCATAGATTCAAAATGATCCTTGCCAATGCCATCCGTTTGCACAAGTTAGGTCCTTAGCTACCAACGTCACAAACGTCTGAAACAAAGCCATCGAATTAACGACTTTATCTACAGCGAAGGTTAACGAACTGTGAACAAACATTTATGTTCAAACCCTTGAAAACATTTTCAAAAATCTGCCAACTCGCTGCAATAACATATATCGTGTTGTTCAATGTAAACATTGCTTAGTCCATAGCTCGAATATAAATAAGCTGCCATTTTGGTGCACCCATGACGTCATCTCTTGCTTGGCTTTGTTGTAGTACTCTTCTTAACGTGGGAATCATCGACATCCGAGACGCAGGCCCGATTAACTGTTCACAGGTTTCGTTCAAACAGTTGTCCGGAGATTTGAGAGACCAGTGTGACCCGTAGAACGTTCCCTTGCATGCACAGTTCCCGGTTGACTGTTCACAGGTGTCGTTGAAACATTTGTCCGGACATTTGAGAGTGCAGTCTGACCCGTTGCACGTACAGTCTGCACTTTCCGGGTCACATATGATGTCACAGCCATCAGAACACGTCTGTTTGCACTGTAGGCCAAAATTACCATCGAGACAAGTGTCACTACAAGTGTAGCCAGGATTTTACATTGTAGGCATTTTCCGGATTTTTCCTCACATAAAGGACAGACACACAGAAGTCATTCACATAAATCCTAAACCAGGAGAACGACAAAGATTGAGAGTTGCCTTAACTGATGTAGAATCTGTGTCCGGATTACATGTGATGTAGTTGTTATCAAACAAGAAAGTAGGTTCTGATTTTGGGCGTATTTGTAAACGAGATCCAAGTACTGACACTGGGGTCCGAAATATTCGTGCTTGACAACTGTCATTGTTTGGGCATGTCCCTGTAGTTTTGTCACAAACTGAGTCATTATAGCAGTGACGTTGTAACATACAAATTCGTCCAACCGGCTGCACAAATTAGGTCATTAACTTCCAAGGTCTCAAATCAAACGAAGCCAGCATGATTAAGGACTTGATCTACAGCAGTGGTTAACGAACTGTTTACAAACATTTATTAACAAACCGTGGTTACATTTCTAAAAATCCGCCAACTCGCTGTGATAACAAATAGCTTCAGTCAACATTGTTTAAATGATGGCTCGGACGCGATCATGCTGCCATCTTGGTGTGTGGTGTAAGTTTTACTGAAAGTGGCAAGCTAACGATACACAAGAGAAAACATACAGGAGAGAAGCCTTACAAATGTGATGTGTAAGTTATACTCAAAGAGCCCATCTAGTAGTCCACAAAATAAAAACATACAGGAGAGAAGCCTTACAAATGTGATGTTTGTGGCGTAAGTTTTAGTGTCAGTTATGACTTAAAATATCCGGACACCAGAGCCGCAGTTAATAGCAAAACAAAGACCAATCTCTATGACAATGACTGCACACACACACAATTGAGAAGTGGAACCAATTCTGATTACTGGTATCTGAACTTTGCAACGCCCCAGTAGACTCACACCATTCGAATCTATCATCGAGCGAGCACTATGATTCGGGTAAAGAATGCCACTCTAAATGCTTTCTCTGACAGTGGCGGAGTAGTGTTCCAGTATAATGGTATATCATACCCTAATTTATCTGTGAACACTATTGTAGTCAAAACACAAACGCCAATGGCACACATTAAGATTGAGTTCTCACCGACCATTTCGCAGGCCGACAGTGCACTGACGGTATGTGAGGTGCAAACATTTACAGACACCCATTGTCTGGACGAGCATTCTTGGTCGTTTTGTGCAATGTGTAGTGGGTGTAGTAAAGGCTGCAATGCCATCTTCGGTACTTGTCACGGCAACTGTTCACATGGGATCTATGGACACGACTGTTCCGGGTCTTGTCTAAGTGTCTGTCCTTTATTTGAGGAAAAATCCGGAAAATGCCTACAATGTAAACATCTTTGCTATACCGGTAATGAAAATTGTCCCGATGGTAATTTTGGGCTACAGTGCAAACAGACGTGTTCTGATGGCTGTGTCATCATATGTGACCCGGACTGTACGTGCAAGGAAACTGCAAATGTCCGGACAACTGTTTCAATAACACATGTGAACAGTCAACCGGGAACTGTACATGCAAGGGAAAGGTCAGACCGCACTCTCAAATCTCCGGACAACTGTTTGAACGAAACAGTTAATCGGGGCCTGCGACTCGTATTATTCCCACGTTAAGAAGAGTCTGCCGACTACAACAAACCCAAGCATATGGATACCTTAATGTGTTTCTGTGCTGGACATGGTTCATTCTTGGTGATTTTCCGTGAAGCCATGGCTTATATTTTGATGTGTTTCTGTGCTAGCCATGGCTCATATCTTGGCTTGTGTGTCATGTTAGTCATATCTCATATCTTGGTGTGTCCGTGTTAATCATGACTCATATGTTTATGTGTGTCTGTGTTTAGTCATATCTCATATCTTAGTGTGTGTCTGTGTTAGTCATGTGTCATATCTTTGTGTGTGCATGTCTGGGTTAGTGATATCTCATATCTTGTGTGTGCATGGCTATGTTAGTCACATCTCATATCTTTGTGTGCATATCTATGTTAGTCATGTGTCATATATCTTGTTGTGTATCAGTGTTAGTCATGCCTCGTTTCGCTGTGTGCATGTCTGTATTAGTCACCTCTAGTGACTCGGGCAGATGGTGCTCGCAAACCTGGGAGGGTCGACCATCTAATCCCCCTACAGAAAAGACAATCTGCTGCCTTGCAGGAAGTTTGGGGACAATCTAA
Source organism: Megaustenia siamemsis (assembly GCA_032433765.1). Taxonomy (NCBI): domain Eukaryota; kingdom Metazoa; phylum Mollusca; class Gastropoda; order Stylommatophora; family Ariophantidae; genus Megaustenia; species Megaustenia siamemsis. The sequence goes on from JAVIAB010000001.1 coordinate 43,974,048, forward strand.
GGAAAGCAAACCTGAATAAAATGCTGGCTGAAATCGGATGCACTGGGCCACTGGCGCAGAACACAGTGCAACGTATGTAAAGATTTAAAGGATTATTTAAAGGAATAAAGTTTTCATTTTTAGAGCTCTTATTTGTCTGCGCGTTCGTTTCCATGTATATTACAGTGTGATAGTATCCATTGGATGACCACTCTCTGGAAGTTATTGCACAGGGAACAGGCAAATAATTGCAATGCTGCGGTAAAGCTGGTAGCAAGGAGCCAATGGTGGGGTGTGCTAAACACTCCAAGGTATGGTGACAGCTTTACAAATAAAGAACACAACACAATACTGACGTTTCGGCCTGTGGCCTTCTTCAGAATACAGGGACAACGACAACAAGCGGAGAAGCACAATTACTACATGTTAGATGATAAAGTGGAGGGCGAGGAAAGTAGGATGCAAAAATAAGAAAAGAGAGAAATGAATTTTACATGATGAGAGGTATGATGGGCGTCAAAATATATAAATAGAAAAAGAGAGAGAAAAATGTATAATAAATTTTACTTAGCTGAGCTCAGAGCAGGGAGCAGGAAAACTGTAATCCGTGCTGAAACCAGTCGGAATGACTAAATGACTAAAAGCGCAGAGAACGTGTATAGAAAGCAACACGTGACAAAGACAGGTCAGTAAAGAGGGCAAAAAGGATCAAATATCGGGAAAACCAAAAAGGGGGGGGGGGAAAGGGGGCATAGACGAGGATACTCCTGGGACACAACAAGCAATACATATAAATCACTCAACAATGGAAGTGAGAGATCACGCGAGAGGTTAAGAGAAAGAAATAGAATGACACGACAAAGTAGTAAACTAGGCAGTGGGTGAGAGAGATGGACTCTACAGAATGGATGGCCTCGAACTGAACGAGTTGAGAGGTAGGTCAACGAAAGGAAGGATTGGATACTGGAGGAAGAGATACGGTGAGGAAGAATAATAAAGCCGGTATAATGAGAAGGGCGATAGAGGGGTGGTCCGGAGGAAGTAAGTCTATCGGGAGGTAGGGAAGTATTGGAGGAGGAGGTATGGAGAGGAGGGATAAGAAGCAGGTATGTGAAAACTGGATAGGGGGAGAGGCGGTAGGTCAGAAGTGAATGGAAAAAGAGAAAGTCTGGAAGAAGTGGAGCAATAGGGGATGGTGTGCAAGAGGTATGAACCATAGGAGGTAAAGAAGTAGGGAAATGATAGAACAAAGGGGGGAATGAAAGTGGGCATCAGGATAAGGGGGATACTGGAATAGTAGGTATAGATGAGTAGTGACTACAAGTTAATAGAGAGGAGAGGGGTGAGCTAGGAGTAGATCAGCAGAGGGGTGGTAGGAAGGACGAGGGACAATAGAGGTGGGCAGAGAGATCGTACGTACAGTCCACGTGGAGAGGTGATATAGTGATAAAGAGGTAAAGGACATGAAGATAGTCAGAAGAGAAAAAGGTGTAGGGAGAGGGGGGTTTAGGAGGAAGAAGGCAAGATGGGGGTACTCAAAGAGGATATGAAAAGCAGGGATGGACGAGTAGAGGACCCAAGAAGAGAAATAGGAAGAGAGGTCCATAGGTGGGAGGGTGGAGTCGGAGGCCGGAGGGTCCTCAGAGGGACAGGGATACATTGATGCCACGAGGGTGAGGCAGCCCCAACGAGCGATCAGACGGTGCTCCAGAGTGAGCCGACTGTGGTGATCAGAGGAGCATGATATTAGGCCAGTTACCAAGACATCAGTCTTACCTCGATGGCCCTTCGAGTTAAAGTGGGCTGCTACAGGAGTATTGCACAGTTGGTCTAGGGTTGTTCTCAAGTCATCTAGCTCACTGTTCTTGGAGTTTTTTTAGAGCTGCTAGGACTGACAGTGCATCAGTCAGTATCACCAATTTCCTGTGCATGTTATTTTTGTGTTGTATATCTAGCTTTGCAGCGTCTTTGAGAGATTCAGTTTTCTACTTTATAGTTGTTTGCAAATTTCCCAGTAGCTATTGACTTGGTGATCTCTTCCTGGTTATTCAGCCTCAAGAACACACCTCCTCCTCTATTTCTGGTGGCATTTGTAGCAGAGCCATCTGTGTATATGTGTGACCAGGAGTCCTGTGGACTCGTTTGTGTGTTTTTCTGCTGTGTGTTTTCTCTATGTGCCTGGGTGCCTTTTTTCGTGATTCCTATTGTCTTCCTTAAGTTCTGGTATTTTGTGTTTCCCATGAGGAGTCATATCAGATGGGTTTATGGGTTTCGGCATTGTTTGTGACAGTACTGGGTTGCCAGTTCTTTAGAAATTGCAACGAAGTTACTCCTCTTTAATCATCCTTTTCCGAAACCAGTTATTCTTGACTTTATAATAATGATACGCAATTGTGTATACTAAAAAAGTGAAACTGATTACTTCCGAATCTTGTAGAATTAAATATTTTCCGTCACGTTCTGGCAAAATGGCACGTCTGTCGGATTTTAGAGCATCCGATTTATTTGGAAGACTGGTTAGATGTTATAGGAAACATTCAACTTATAGCATTAAACAAGTTTGTGGGATCAGAAAATAGGCCAAACCATCTGTGTTAAGGTAGGTTGGAAACACTGTGATTTTTTTGTTAATCCTCTTTGAGTTTGAAACAGTGTGAGAGATCAGATTGTGTATTAAAATAAAAAATATTATTGTTTGTAGTCAATTTTGAATCGGTGATCATGGTGATGAATCTCTTGTCAATGTCACTTTTAATTTTCTACTTTCAATCCACTTTTTCAGTTCTTTGACTTTGACTAGGTCTTTGTAATGTGTGAAGCTTGAGGACCAAGCCTAGCAACATACTACTAACTAACTAAGTCACTAATGTGTCCCTTAGTAAATCCTAAACTAAAAAATCATGGTCCTGTTGTAGCGTGTAGTGTAGTGAAGTGTAAGTAACTCAAGTATAAACTATAAACTACTACTGTAAACTAAACCAACCAAACAATATATTCATTATTCATTTTAGGTAATTTCCTAGTTTGATCAGATATATTATTTCAGTTGGAAGAGTGATGTCCCCTAAAATATGTCTGCCAAAATACAGTGGTTCTACGCATTCTTGGCGTTGGTGTCATTAACGCTGGCATGTAATCATTTCGGAGTATCTGTTGATTGGGCGTTGGGTCCAGGGGTTAGGTTTAGCTTTAGTGTTAAATATTTATAAATATATTATAACGCGTGACAAAAAACGACGCCACTCGGCCTAATTATGATCTTCTGATCGAAGGGAATTGTGCGGATACAGTAGTACCAAATTCAAGTAAGTGAACTCAGAACTGCTTAGCTGGTTTTTAAATATTAGACAAACTAGCCTATATATATAGGCGGATAATTAGTAAGAAGAAGCATAAGAAAGGATAGGGGTTCAGCCAATTATTAATTAACATCTCGATTTGGACGCAGACGCTGACCCGAACGCCACGCTGACCCAAACGCCAGTGTGAGTGACACATGCCAGCGTAATGACCCCAACGCCAAGAATGCGTAGAACCACTGTATTTTGGCAGACATATTTTAGGGGACATCACTCTTCCAAACTGAAATAATATATCTGATCAAACTAGGAAATTACCCATTTTTATTTAGTAATTTACGAGTTTAGTTTAGTATCCAAAATTATTTCTGCTAAAACCGATTTATCTTCCCTCACTAACCGGGTAGTGAATTAAAAACTGTTTCTAGTTTTAACAAGGTTTTAGGGTGGTTATGTTATAATGTTTTAAAAATTTACCAGGGTTACTTGTAGGTTATTCCAAACCCTAAACTTTTTAAAACCGAACCCAGTCCAGTGAGTGAGTCCAGGAGTCATCTAAATCTAATGACATGAGAGTGACCGAATAATGTGCAAGGGGACAGGGGACGTTACTCCAAGCAGAAATATTTGAGACACTAAACTTACAAATAGTAAATTACCATATTTAACTTTTTCAGGACCAGAACAGGAAACAGTAATTTTCAGATTTGGACCAGGTTAATTTTCCTGCTTCCAGAAATTTTACCATATAACTTTTTCATTTGACTACTTCACACAATAATTTAGATAAATGTGGCATGTGTTATACATCACCGGAAAGGGAAATGGATACAGAAAATGAAAATAACAATATATTTATGATATGTGATTATTTAAAGGAATAAAATATTTTTAAAATATAAAATATTCAAGGTAGATCATTTTTAATTTAAAATATTGTAATTCACTTACCCTTTTCCATGTTTATATGTGTTGCTATCCGTTTGTCTTGAAATATTACACAACATATCCAAATTCCTCCAAAACACACTTGTTTGATTAATTTATGTCCACAAATAACGAAATTATGTACATTTTTGTAAAGTAAATGATCCCAGAATTTAAAATATTATAAATTTATGTGACGTCAGAACAATATTATTTACAAGTCAATTTATTATTTTTATTTACACAACTGGACTTATTTTGTGTGATATGTCCCTAAAGTACCAGTTTCGTTATCAGAATAACTACCACTTGATTCCTCTGAGACACTGATAGTGCAGGAATAGACGGCATCCACTAGCTAAACCTAAGCCTTTTTTACCTTTTTATCATAACTTTTACCAATATTCCCACCCATTATCACAACAAAATTATTGTCCAAGTCTAAATACTATGAATACTCTATTTCTGAATCACTCATTAACAAGGTTTCGAACATAGATCTAGCTTGTTCTGCACTATATCGTTTTGGTCGACTGCAAGAAGTATCAACAGTAGGCGTGGCCATTATGTGACAAAAATTTGAGAAATAAACAATGAATATAAATTAAAATTTTCCAACGTTCGAAACTCAGACCACGCGGGTATCAGCAGAAAGGGAAAGTGAGAACTCTCCTACTTCTGGAAATCAAGTATTGGTTGAAATAAAAATGAAAATCAGTAAAAACGAATCAAATATTCAGCTACACCAGAAATAACCGACGTATAGGTGATAAGTTGGAAATGATCAGTTTTATAGAACCGAGGTGTCGGATAATAGTCCGGAAAGAGTTAAAATATTTTTTTCAGCTATGTAATCCAGTGACACAGGACTACTCAGGATATTACTAAGAATCATGCGAAGTGTGCGAAACAAAATCAGTCCAGAAATTAGTGATAAACAGTGGTGGTTTTGTTGGAGGTAAAAGTACAAACAATGCCATATACATCATAAGATCTTTAGGAGAAAGAGCCATAGAGGTGAAAACAGATCTATACCTGTTTCATAGATTATATCAAAGCATTTGACAAAGTAAAGCACCAGCTTGGTGACCAAGAAATAATCAAAATTTTAGAAGGCATAAACTTTGGGATCAAAGATCTAGAATAATAAAGAATGTGTAAAGGTAAAGGTAAAGTACGAGACTTGAACCGGCGTCTTAGCACGCGAGTATACACCCATATGTGCTCGGCCGCCTATCCAGAAATGTTCGGATATTTCTGTATAGTGTAGCCTCAAGCATCGAAACTCAGATGCGAAGCGACATTCCTCACCTTCCCAGGATAATATACCCTGGTACCCATTTCTGCCAACGGCTGGGTCGACCGTGGGGGTATTTTTTTTTTATTCCAACCACGAGTACAATTCACACTGCTCCCAGCGGGAATCGAACACGGGTTGTCCGAACGTCGGTAGTCTAGTCGGGTGGTTTTCCCAACTAGGCTACCGAGGCCCCCAAAGAATGTGTATTAGCAACAAACAGTGCCAGTGGCCATAAGAACTAGAAATCAACTGAAAATGTTTCAACAAATAAAACAAGGTTTTAGGCAAGGTTGTGTGCTAGCTGTCACCAGATTTATTTAACAGTGAGATTATTTTAAGATCCTTAAGGGATATGCCTGGAATAACAATTGGAGGTCAATAACATCAAGTCATCTGTTCAATCAAAAACATGTCTAAGGCAAGGCAACTTTGCTGCTTTGCTGTAGTCACTTTTTTCAGGGTTTAGTTTTTATTTTTAAAAATTTAATTGAAGTAATATTACTACAAATGTTACTGTTTTTATTTTATTATCTTTTATTATTTTCATTACCATAAAATTACTACAAATGTTACTTTTATTATTATTACTGCAATAGTAACCTGGCACCTGCATCTCTATTCTATGGCCATTAGTCAGATGCACCCCAACATGTTGGATAGAATTGGTCTTGGTAATACCAACTTCAACCTAAGTACATGCTGGCTGAACTGATTCAAAGTGCGACATTGAGTTGCGGAAAGTTGCAGTCTTTGGTGATGCTGGATCAGTTTTATAAAAAAAAAACAACTGATTAGTGGAAGCAAAGCGAAATACGGGAAATTCTCAAGCAATTTGAACCAAAGAATGTGTACAGCGCAATATAGGTATCTTTTATAAAGTGTGTCCCAAACTACACACTTTCTGAAAAAGGAGAAGAGTGCAGTGGTTACAAGATTCCACAAGACAGAAAGAGGATAGCTGAGAGATGTGAGTTAGGGGACCTTCTCATAAAAAAAACAAAACAAAAAGCACTCTTCCTTCCTCTCTCTCTCTCTCTCTCTCTCTTTTTCTCTAACTGCTGAACCTGTTTCTAAAGTTGACACTGTACATTACTCTGTTATTAAACCTAATTTGGATATAACGAGATATGGTCATAACAACATTTTGATAGTCTTGACGATCTCGTTATAACCAGATTCTACTGTATTCTACTGTGCATTAAATACTTTCTCCTTTGAGTTATTGAGCTATTTGCGGGTCATCATCATTGCACTCCGAACATGTCCATAGGTGCCCAGATCCCCTCCTATCCCCTCCTCAGCAATTCCCGCAGTGTCCAGCGACTGACGACTCCAGTTCTGTGTTGGTTGATAAGTCTTCTTATACGGCCACTAAGTTTCTCATTTCTGGCTGTGCCCATCTTAACTCCCATTTCCATCATCCGAAGAAGTGACGTGGATCTGTGTTTGTCGAAGTCCTGTGCTCTTCCACATCTTGGAGGGCATTGATGATGTCCGCCCGATCCATTGGTTGCCCGTCCTCAACGACAGCACAGCTAGCTAACCTGTCCACTCTTTCATTTCCTCATACTCCCGCATGTCCAGGGACATAGACAAAGGTGACCTTACGTATTTTGGATTTCTGCAACGACTCTACCCAGTGCATGCGTACAGAGCTCGCCTCCACTTTTTTTATTATGCTCATCGAATCACTCAGTATACATGCGTGGGTGTAGTCTTGTGACTCTAACCATTTGAATGCCTTGGTCACTGCCATCACCTCCATCGTCATGCAACTCATGGTCATGACGTATGCACCACTGTCTTCTTTGACTATTCTGCCTGCTGAGCGTGCTGTAAATACCCATCACTTCTTTGGTGTCGTCTTACAGATCCGTTTGTATAGATGACTGCATCTTTCTCATCGGTGTTATCGCAGATGAGACCGTTGACCTGAGCATTAACCGCGACCGGGTTCTGTTCCCTACTTTTCCTGTCGAATGTGACAATACACGAGAAAGTCCCTTTGAACGACGTAGGCACTGGTATCCATTCCTCACCAACGCTGATATTGCTAAGCCCACAGACCTGTTTGATGACATCTTTTCTCGGCCCACCCATGATTTGCCTCTTTTTAGCCTGGCACCTTTCCCTGTGTTGAGCACATGGTGCAATGGATGCTCTTTATCTGTACTAATCTTCAGGTATGCTCGTGCTCTACAAATCTTGATTCTGTCATCCATGGTTGGAAAGTCAAGAAGATACCTCATTGCTACACAGGTTGTGTCCCTTGTACATCCCAAGAATGGAAGCGCATGGTTTCATTTTGTATTTTCTCCAGCCTATCAATTTGAGTCGTACTGACAGTAAGAATTACCAGGGCATACTCGATTGGTGCGAGGACTAATCCTGGAACAGAAGAGTAAGCAGCCTCTGCTCGATGTTGGCAGCTGCCATGACCATCAAGGCGACTAATCCTTTGTGGGATTTTGTTATCACATGGTCGAAAACTGAGGCTGCGTTAAAACTTAACTCTATGTCATCAACTTGTCCCTGGTCACCTCATCAGCTCCCATTCGTACTACTGGTGTGGTCGTATTAACGATACGATTGTTAAGGGAGAACCATGAAACTGATGCTTTATTAGGATTAACCAAGGCACCTGAAACCCCACACCAGGAAGAAATGCGATCAAGTTCGTCTTGCATTGTGGAAGCGATTCTCCATCTGTCTCTTTCCTGTCGATATACCAGAATATCATCAGCAAAAGTCATAGTTCTTCCCCTCCCATCCAGCTGTTGTTCCGTGATCGTTATTGTGTACACGTTAAATAGAACTGGTGACTTTCTCCTTTAGTTATGTGTATTTGCTCCTTAAGTCTATCGAAAAGGATATTGTTTAGGGTCTAGGAATGGATTAATCATTTTCCTTTATTTTAATGGGGAAAGCTGATTTGGGCTTTGAATGATTCATCGTTTGAATGGCCTCCTGGGACAAATTAAGTTTAAGATGAAACACCACTGTATGTATGTCCAGAAGAAAAAAATATAACATGGAAGGAAAAGCAGTGGGAGGAGCAGACCACTTCATATAAATTGGAAGATGCATAGGCCAGGAAGGAGACACAAAGAAATTAGAATTAGAATAGCAAAGGCAGCAATGACTTTCAGAAACCTGAATTAATATCCTAGACATATTGTATGGAAATCAAAATTACTAAACACAAAAACAAAGCTCAGAAATTTCAAATCAATTTTATTATCCACTCATACTTGCAAAAGCTTGAAAATAACTAAAGAAATAGAAAATAAATTAGATGTATTTGAAAACAAATGGTTCAGGAAAATAGCCATTTTCTTGATTCTTCCGTGCTGTTAAACGTCGCATAAGGCTTGTAGTGTTTTTCGCCCCCATCTCTTTTCTGGGCGCGACATTCAATCTTATCTAATGAGTCTTTGCCCGACAACTTTGCTTCTCTTATAAGTGTTCTTTTTTAGTGTCTCTTAGGTCTTCCCTGTTTCCCATAGCAGATCCTGATTTTGAATTCTCTTGTTGTCATCTCAACACATGTCCATCTTCTTTCCTTAATTGTAAATGAGATCTTTGGTTGCATGGCAATTTCTCTTATTCCAATATTAGTCTTGAGTTCTTTCTATTGTACACAGAGAAATAGCCACATACATGGTATGAATTCAAGACTAGTGCAGAGATGAGAGAAAAGACAAAGTAAAGCTTCACAAAATATCATTTAGAGTCAAGAGAAGAAGGTTGACATATGTTGGCCCATTCATTAAACACATGACATAAAGCTAGTGATGCAATGAATCCCAGGACACTCCAACACACAGGAAATGATAAGGCGGATAAATTAGCTAAGAGAGGATCCAAATAATACAATTTCACACAGATATCTCTTTAAGCACAGCCAAACAAATCATAGACTCGACCAATAGAGAAGATTGGCTGAATGGAAGGGCCATGGGAAAAACAGGGTGAGAACTTTTTAAATACTTGGCGAGGCCAAATCACCATGACAGCATTAACAACCTGAAACAAAGAGACTAAACCACCATCTTCAGACTGAGAACCGGTTATGTACCACTGAACAATCACATCAATAGAATGCAATGAAACCAAACTCCAGCATGTCCACTCTGTGAACACCCACGTGAAACAGTAGAACATGATCATGTTGAGTGTCCTAAGCTCACTGACATCAGAGCGACGCTACTTCCTCAAAGACACGATAAGTGGAACACCTTGTATGGAACAAAGAAACTTATTAATACACGCATATATCATTTTATGGCATTGGGCCGAAGGCTATCAGCTCACAGGCTACTGGATCCATAACACACAGCACATGAGAAAAGACAAGAGAATCTCAAAGCAAGCCCTCAAGTGAGAACTGGAGGGTAAAAGAAAAAGAGGCTAACCTAGAGAAAGGCTAAAAAGAGTACTGAGGCACGAGGCAACATCTTCCTTACTGAGGTTGAGAGGCTTGCCCACAATAAGGATGTGCGGACGTACTTCCGTTTCCATGATGGCGGAACTAAGTCACGTTCTCTCGATCGCTGCAGAAATTGCTTTAGAATCTGATCAATTTCGGCTTTCCGTTGCAATTTTCTGCATTCAAGTCGAAATGATGTTCTACTTATCATATCTATGCCAATGAATTGGCGTTGCACACACGACAATACTCCGTTTCGACAAATCAAGTGTTGTGAATGCGACTTCCACCATCTAGTGTTGATCTGCGTTTTACGTCACAATGAGTGCTGTTCAATGACCGTTGATGATGTTTGCTGCAAGTTATTTACAATTTCCAACGCATTAATGTGGTGGGCTCCATCAAGTCAGCCGAAGTTTTATCTCGTTGGGGAATTTGCACCATATTTCGTTAGTTGTAGACTGCATTCACTAGAGTAATCAGGAATCCATGGCGCAGACATTTTGTGCGTGCTACGTCATCATAATGGCTCATCGTGTGTCCCAAGACCGACCATGCGCTAATCTTGCGATCTGTTGTTTGGTGTGCAACGGGGATAATCTGACGACGAACTGTGTTTTGTATTTTCGGAGTTGGAGTCAAACACAATGTCCTAACATCATCAAGCACTATACATTTAAATACTATGACGATCATCATTTTCAGGAGGACGTGAACTTCCGGGCAATATGGTGGATAGGCGGCAGGAACCATTGAAGGCTATGTCTGAAAAGTGTTCCTTGTTGCAGTTTCCTCATATTCCAAGTCCGGCTTGTTGCAGGAGCTACTGAGTTAAGTGCTCTGTGCACACCGTGAGCTGTGTGTTTCATCCGTTTTGATCATGTTCCGATTTTCCAATTGTTTACGATGAATGCTGATATCGTATGATAGGGAACAGTTGGCCGTGTTCACTTTCTATGCGGTTTCTTTGTTTGGGAGATGAGTTAGTAATTCGGATGATTCCACTGGCACGGGCGGTTGAGCAATTATGGATTTTAATTCGTTTGCAGTGATACCGGGGCCTTCCATAACCAAGTAAGGATGTGCGGTGAGATATAATGCAGGTCATATTTAAAGTCTGACACTAAATAACAGAGATCTAAAACATGGAAAATCTGGAGAAAACATGGAGATTTGTGCCCTATATTTTGTTTTTGCAGGACAAAATATATGTATATTTATTAATTTTATGTATTGTAAACCATTTCCTTCCCAACATCGAGTATACTCGTCCATAAAAATTTGAACAATGTACCTGAAACGAGGACACTTGTCATCAATTTAGAACATTATCTTTAATAATTTATTAAGGGATGTAACCAATATTTATAGCCATGACTTTTCTAGACTATTTCCCTTCTATCAGTTTTATTCTTTGAGTTTTTCCAGCTATATTTGGGAAAATGTAATAAATAGTGATTTTTATGGCTTGATCTGCATTTTCTCAACAATGGACGTCAGGTGGAATCGAACTGCACTGTATAAAACTGAACTAATTGGAATAACAATGTAATAAATAAAACAGTAAATAAAGATAATAAATTACTCAATATATTTAGTGTTTATTATATTTTTCTTTTGCAGTGACATTTTGTTTTAGACATAAGTAACATATAAAAGGACAAAAATGTATTTTTTTTTATTTACTTGTTTCTAAACATCACACACACATAATTTTTACATATTCAAATTCCTCATCCATTTGTTTCAACGAACGTATATAAATTAAGCATGCAGGTGCAATAGGTCCGGAGATATGTCTCTCTAAAGAATATATGTTATTTAACATATAGGAGAAAAGTAACAAACAACACAAGAAAAGATAGAATACCAAATGAAACTATTAGAAAAATGGTAGGAACTAAACCCTGCCAAGAATATATAGAACAACAACTTAAATTGTTTGGCCACTTGGTCAGAATGAACCCTTACCAATCACCATCAAGGACGTTCTTCTCGAGAATGCATGGAAAAAGACCAAGAGGAAGACCCAGAAGAAGATGGATAGATGCAGTGACAGAGACATGTAACAACAAAGGAAAATCACTAATTCAGACAGTTCGAGCAGCTCAAGAATGACAAATGATATAAACCATGACACCTTTTAGGTATCAGTGAAAAGAGAAAAGAAGAAGAAGAACATATAGGAATACATGTTTCATATTTTATCAAGGTTTTTAAAAGTCATTGCTGCCATTCCTATTCTAATTTCTTTCATTATGTCATCTTGATCTATGCAGCTTCCATTATATACAAAGTGATCTTATGGACTGTTGTTTGATGTACGATGAGGATAATCCAACGAATGTGTTTCATATGTTCAGATTTGGAGACAAAAACGATGTTCTAACATCATCAAGCGCTATACATAACAAAAATATGACGATCAAAATTTTCAGGACGTGAACTTCTGGTCGATATGGTGGATAGACGGCAGGGACAATTAAAGGCTGTGTCTGAACAGTGTTCCTTGTTGCAGTTTCCTCATATTCCAAGTCTGACTTGCTGCCAGAGCTACTGAGTTAAGTGCTCTGTGCACACCGTGAGCTGTGCATTTCATTCGTTTTGATTGTGTTTTGATATTCCAATTGCTTACAATGAATGATATCGTATGACGGGGAACAGATGGCTGTGTTCACTTACTGTGCAGTTTCGCCTTATGTCTTTTGGCATATGCTGAGACTGCTGTGATGGGGACTGCAGCTACATTTCTTTGATATTAATTCAGATGATTCCACTGGCAAGGGCGTTTGAGCAGTTATGGATTTTAATTCGTTTGCAGTGATAATGGGGTCTTCCATAACCATACTGAAGTGAATACTACTTCTACTTCTTTCACTGCTTTTCCTTCAAGCCACATTTTATCTACTGGGTAAATTTGATTTTTCATTACTTTCTTCTTTTCTTGGTTGATCTCAAGTCCTATTTTACTAGCCATTGAGAATTTGGCATTGTTTTTTGCCATATTTTTAGTCCAGTATCAGGTGGTACTTTTTTAAGATAAAGTCTGCTAGTGAAGGGGAATATGTACATTTTTTGTGACAAACTTCATTATATATATATATTTATTCATTCATTTTCCTCTCGAGCTGAAGATGGTATATACAGCCGAAGTCATGGTTCTCCACAGTGGATGATTTTTTGCTAGTTCTTGTAGGTCGTGGTTGTTTCTTAATCCTGTGGTTGAGCTTTTCCTTGTGCCAATGTACAACACAATGTGATTAATTTACAACAGAGAAATTGCAAATTTTCTAAACAGTACTTGTATTTGACACTTCATATGATGACACTAAACATCATCTAGATCTCGTACAAAAGTTCGTTCATACTGTACTTTAGTTACACTTCATTCATCTGGATAAAGATCTTTGCATATAAGTCACTCATCACATATGTAGTTCAGTACAGCTATCGCTGTAAAAAGATCTATCAAACCATATCATTAGTTGAAATTCTGTATATGTGTCTAGGTTACAACAGATGTTATGATGCTCTTTAGGTTCTGTAATTAAATCTGTAACTTCTTTTACCCAGCACACAATTATGATAATCTGACTTCTAGGCATAACTTGTATCAATAACTTCTCCTATGAAATCTGTATACTCTTACTCCTGATTTCCCATATAAGCACTAATCTCTTTGAAGACCCAAAATATCCACCTGTAGCTAAACATCTTCCCTTGAAACAATTCTTTCTGAATAATCCTCTCACTAAAACCTGTTAGGATCAGCCGTCTGAATGTTTTCAAAGTCTTGAATATCAAGTTAACTCTCTTTCTCTTTTACATCTCGGTTGTCCCCAAAAGCTAATTACTGGTTCCTTAAATAGCATAGCACCACACTAACTTTAGGTCCTTTTCCTATCTTTTCATCTTATCCTATCTGTTTTGACAGTGTCTCTCACAATTGTTATCCTAATCCTTTCTATCTTATCTCTTAAAGGAATGTATCAATGGAATTTTCACACTAAAGCAATTTGCAGATAAAGCAACAGAATGCAGCTAAAATCTATGTTAAAAAATGTAGTCTTCATAGATCAAGAAAAGGTGTTTGACGGAAGTAACAGAGAGCACTAAGGTGACACTGAAAATATACTGAGTAAATCAACACCTAATTAACATAAGCAAACGTCTCTACAACAGAAGTAGTTGCACTGTAAGAGCATACAATACTTTGAAGTTAAGAGTCCAACAGAGTTTTTCTATGGAAATTAGTCAAGAATCATTCTTTCAGTAGAGTATATATATCTATCTATTGACCTTTCGAGCCGTAACCGGCCCATAGGGCGTAGACCAAGATACACCTTCTCCTATATGGATTTTTTTGTTCTAGCAGTTTTCTTTTAAAGATATTTTATCAAATCTCGCCATCTGTCTCTGTTCTGTGCAAGCAGTTCTGTCTCATTGAGGGAGCCGACTCCTGCTGCTCTTGCCTCTCTCATCAATGTTCTTCTCAGTGTCTCCCTGGGTCTTCCTCTTTTTCTTTTACCTGTTGTTTCCCATATGAGGGCTTGCTTTGCTATTCGGTTATTATCTCTTCTCATCACATGTCCAACGTATGACCATCGTACCAGAGTATATATATAAAAAAAAAATTAATTAAATGATTTGGCCAACATGGCAGTACAGAAAAAAAAAAACTAAACACAATCCACATAGCTATCAACTTGTGAGAGGTGAAGGAGTGAACAGTGGAGTAGAGGAATTTTTTATTATGCATTTATTTATTTAGTAATTAATAAATGATTAACTATAAAAAATATAACTTTACAACCTAACAAAAACTGAGAATAAGCCTTGAAAGAAATGGATATACAGAATATTAAAAACACTCAGAAGATACCAAATAAAGAGCAAAAGGCTACAAACTATTGCTCCCCTTGATGCTGACGGGCAAATGCGGAGGGAACAAAGAAGAATTGTTAAACTTTTCTCTTATATCATCATTTCTGATTCTGTCTTTCTTTGTCATTCAGCTTTCTTCTCAGGCATCTAACTTTATTTGTGGCAAATTGTTTTTTCATCTGTTGATTTTATTCACTATCTTTTATAGTGTTTTTGGAGAACTGCTAGTAAAAAAAAATAAATTTTTTCTCTTTTTAATAAAGGGGTGGATTAAAGGAGTACAGCAACACAAAGGTGTCACATTTCTTCATGTCAATGATGGATCGGTGTCAAAATCTCTTCAGATTGTTATACCACAGTCACTGGCTCAAACTACAGAGGTTACATTTGGCAGCTGTGTAGAAGTTCAAGGTGTACTGAAAGAAAGTCCTGCAAGGGGACAAAATGTTGAACTGATGTCTACTTCTATTAATGTTTTAGGATCATGTGATCCTTATGTAAGTTGTTTATATAATTTATTTTTACATTGCATCTTTTTAAACTTTGTGACAATACCTGTCAATCTCTTGCAATTAAAAATTGTTATACCAGAATAAAACTAATGAAAAAAATGCTTCATACAACTGATGTTTTATGTCCGCAGCTTTTTTTCTGAAAAAAAATTACTAGAACTCTATCACCTATCAGTATGTTTTGAGCCAAGACAGAAAAGACAAACATTCTAGACTCTTCTGTCTGACAATATATTAAGTGCTGGACTTTGCAAAGGATCTGCATTGTTATCTTGCAACTTGTCCCTGTTCTGAGTGAGCCTCTCAACCTTGGCTTGATAGCTGATACTCTCTGTTGTTCCTTCGAGTGTTCTTTTTAGTGTTTTGCTAGCTTGGCCTCCTTTACTTTTACCCTCTGGTTCCCATTTGAAGGCTTGCTTTGAGATTCTCTTGTTGTCACTTCCCATCACATAGCCCACATATGTCCACCTCTTTCTCTTTTTCTTGATTATAGATTATACTTTTGGATGCTTGCCATTTCTCTTATTTCTGCAGTAAGTCCTATTTTACTAGACATCGAGGACTGGGCACTTGTGTTTTCTTTCATCACAATCACATTGCTACCGATAAGAACTATGTTGTCCCTAAACAAAAGTCCTCTAATTAAAATCCAAATGCCCATCCAATGCCTTTGTTACCTGTACAGTATTTCTGCATTATGAAGTCGATGGCAATTCCAAATAATAAGGGAGATAAAATACATCCTTATTTCACTCTGGTTCAATCTGGAACATTCACTCTGTTTAGTAATTGTTCTTTCTAATATCTAGTTGGTAGTTCAAGGGTATTTATTTCATTTTGCACAAAAAGGTAATTAATTTAAATGAAAATCAATTCAGAAAAAGGAAAACAACTGTGTATATGACAGCCAATAACATTAATTTATATGTTACCAGACAAAGACATTAATTATGGTAAAAGGGAGAATACAGGGAAAGGAATAATATAAGGGAATAAATTCTAATTGTCAGTGACTAGCGTTTACTTTTAAAAAAATTGAACGTTTTTACGCTTATTTTGTTTGCCTTTTTATGTATTCATCTTATCATTCACTTCCTCAAGAATCATTACTGAATGTTGTCTGACATGGAGTAAGAAAAGGTTCCCCTCTACACCTTGCTAGGCGTAAGGGGAATATGGTGTTAATAACCATATTTTTCTATGATCACAGCACATTCTTAGGGTAATGTGGTCGGTATCATGCCAGGTTGCCTTTACTTCTCTGAAAAATCTCTGAGTAGTTTATATTTATATATTTTTTTAAATGCAATCAGTTTAATTGCAATCAACATAGATTTAAATTTTTTAAATCCTATAGCGATTACAGGTATAATGCTAGTCCACACGTGCACAAACATACATGGATTACTTTGTAGGGGCCCTAAGACTAATGAAATCTCAGGACTTCAAATTATAGATAAATTTATATTTATTTATTATCAAATTATATAAAAAAAAAGTAAAGTACCCCCGTCACGCCAAGTGGCGTATAGGGAACAGGGAAATATGGTGTTAGTGACCCTATATTTTACAGACCTTCAGCACATGATTTTTGGGGTAATGTGGTCGGTATTACGCCCGTGCTGCTTTACTTTCCCAGAAAAAAAATCCGGTACCCATTTAAGGCTGGGTGAACCCGGAAGCCGTCGGTTGCGATCGAACCCTACCCCTTGTCCTTTATAGTCCAGTTCACTAACCACTGAGCTATCGCGGCTCCCATATAAAATTATAGATAGGTAAAATGCTAGAGCATGTTTTTTTTTTCACCCATCAACAGTTTTAAAAAATCAGTTTTATTACAGAAAACAAACATTAGCAATTATTAATATTTTTAAACAAATTGACATATTTTGTTAAAAGAAAATTTATTTAATATATCATTAAATAATACAAAACAGTACATTTAAACAAACAGTTTGACCTTGGAGATCATGGGAGTAACTAAAATGATGACCTGGATAGAAACACCACCTTTTATTCAAGTAAATTTTCTGAGTGACTTGATTAGCATGCTCTGGAAAAATTAACACAACTTCAAAATTAACTTTTCACAATTTTTGTGTGGTGAGGACTTCCAGTTCCAAGGTGGTAGAATAGAGCTTGTGTTCCATCAACTGCCGCAGGATTTGCTTTGGAGGCTAATCATTTTCAGCACTCTGTTGTAGGTTGCTGTGCTAAAGTCAACTGAAGGTCCAATTTTTATGATTCAGTGCCTGTGCTACCAATGCCAGACCTGGACCCTAGATGCAAGAACAATAAGAAAAATAACCTTTACAGAGATGAAATGTGTTAGACGAATGACAGGAAACAGTCTGAGAGATAAGATCAGAAATGAAGAACTGAGAAAAAAGCTAGGAATAGCCCCCGCCATAGAATATATAAGGAAACAACAGATAAAATGGTTTGGCCATGTGACAAGGCAGAAAGATCAAAACACAACACAACGAGCCTTCAATAAACGTTGTGAGAACACCAGACCCAAGGGTCGACCATGAAAAAGATGGATCGATGGAATATTAGAAGCACTAGGAAACATAACAGCAGCAGAGGCGAACAGAAAAGCAAAAGACCGCAAATTATATCTCCCCTCGACGCTGAAAGGCAGATGAGGAAGGAAAGAAGAAGAAGAAGTGCCTGTGCAATGGAGTTGTGCTTCTGACCTCTGTCTTTTATAGTAGGGTTAGGCGGTGTGAATATGTCCTTTGTTGTCAAGTTTTTGTCCGTACTACATCATGGCTTTGAGAGCTGTTCTGTAACAATATAATCACCGTAGGATTTGCCAGTTACTTCATACTCTGTCATGTGGTGTACTGTGCCAAAATAACTGAAGATTCCACTTTAGGGATTTTGCGCTGGTGCTACGGTATTTATGCAACTGGCTGTGGTCTTTTCAGGGAAACAAGAATTGTGGATATTTAGCTGTATGTAGCATAGATGCAAACTTACATAAATATACATTCTAAAGGAAGGATAGAGAGAACATATGACAGAAAAAATGAAATAATGTCTTAAAATTAAGGGCACAATGTAGCACTGATGAGAACATATGCTTAAAAATGACTGCAGGATGACTTGCATAAAAATGGCAGAATGATAGATCTGGAAAAAGATCAGGAAAGAGTTTTCACATTGGTTTGGATGACAAGATAAAAGACAAAGAGAAAAATACAGCAGAGTGAATGAATGGAACTGAGAGCAGGAGTTTGACTATCTGAGACAGAGATTAGGCCTTCGCCTTTCAGCAGTTAGAGCTTTGTGGTATACCAACATGGCAGAGAAATCACTAGGAAATCTGGCAAGTGAAGCATTGCGGTTTTCAGCATGAGAATGAAGATAGAAGCAGCAATGGTGGCAATAACATAGTTATCTCTCTGGTTACAGAGAACATTATTCATGCAGTCATGATGACTGACTAGCAAAGGAGAAGATTGACATATGATTGATATACAGAAGATTGTGGATGCAGCTCTTTGATGGCTCTACAGTGAGTGTGTTAACCTGGGTGTACTGTCCAGGGCATGCTGGTGTACACGGCAGTGATTAAGTAAATAATCTCACAGGCAGTTCTGACACAACACTGAACGTGGCCTTACTCTGGACAAAGAGAACATCGCCAAGTTTGTTCTTCACTCCTTAAGAGAAGAGGAGGAGTATGGGTGGGACACAGATGTATACATTGAGAGACTCTTGAATCTAAAGGTGGAAAAGGGGCCTGGTCGATCCAGAGTGTTTAGTGGGAAAAGCAGATGTATCTAAAATAACTTACCATACAGGAACAATCAGTCTGCATATGCTTTGAGTTTCCTGGGACAGGTGGTGGAGCTGATATGGGGATGCCCCAACTGCAATGAAACTAATTCCACGAATGGACAGATACAGGCTTATGCACATGTGTATTTCCTCATTGACTCATGAATATGCTTAGTACACATTTGAACACTTGCTCTTTAAAACATCTATTTCAGTTTCACGCAGTCATGATGTCAAATACAGACCGGAATGTTTGTCTAGCTGTCATAAAAATAACACCTGGACTATATAATTTATATTATGATCCGCTTAATTCACGACATTTAGTCTCTCAGATTAACATTTTGAATCTAGATTTGTTTATAAAGCAGTACAGTTTCATAATTTCGGTGAGTAAAAGTGAAAGTCATAATTTTTTTGAGCACATCAATTTGGTTGAACTTGTATCTGGAGTAGGTTTATGTTTTTGTGCTCACTGCGCTGTTCATAAGTGATATTAATAATATCTTACGATAACGCTTCACAACATCTCTAATATTAATATTTTTAATCTATGTTTGTTTTGTACAACAATACAATTTAATTAATAATTTTGGCGAGTAAAAGTGAAAGTCATAATTTTTTGGATAATTTCAATTTTGTTAAATTTGCATTTGAAGTTGAAACATTTTTGTGCTTATGGCGCCAGTTAAAGTCAGGAACACTGGGCTATTAGACGACTGTTGTTAGTTTAGCAAATTTGCATGATGAAACAACAGACACAGCACTGTCAGTGGCTTTATATAAACAATAATTCTTTTTACAGCGGCAAAGTGCAGGAAAGTTCTGAATGTCAGTTAGAAACACCATAATTTTTTGTCAGTGGAAAGCTTTATTTGTGTCTTATTAAGGGTCTATATTGTGTTAACGTGATTTAGGTCATTTCAGCTAAAAAGTATGCCTCAAACAGGCGTGAATGAAAAGAGAAGTACTAAGCACAATTCAAACACGACTTGCAACTGGTTGGGCTTGACAACAATGGTTACAGTACTCTAAGGAGGACAATTCTAACAAAAGTCTGCTTAATTTTCATGCCAGGGCACACGGATGTAAGAGGTAATGACCGTGTGACTTGCCAGTTTGGCTGGTGTTGAGTGCAGAAGGGCATGCTGATGTTCTGAAGGCCCCCAGGGATGCTGGACAATAAAAGTGACTCCAAAAATGATCCTGAATCCACATCCATGATCAGGCTTCATGAATATCTTGTCAAGGTTGGATATATCAGATGGGAATTAAAAAAAAGTAGTAAAGAGCCCCCGTCACGCCAAGTGGCATATAGGTAGTATGGTGTTAGTGACCATAAATTTCACAGACCTTCAGCACATGATTTTTGGGGTAATGTGGTTGGTATTACGCTCGTGCCGCTTTACCAGAAAAAATCCTGTACCCATTTAAGGCTGGGTGAACCTGGAAGCCGTCGGTTGGGATCAAACCTTACCTCTTGTCCTTTGTAGTCCAGTTCGCTAGCCACTGAGCTGTCGCGGCTTCCATCAGATAGGAATGCTATACAGAAATTCAAAGACTTATCAACCAACACAACACTGGCATCAGTCGACATCAGTCGCTACATATTGAAATGATTGAGGGATAGATGTACTTCAGAAGAGTTCTGAGCACTTATGGACTTGTTTGACGTGCAATGCGGATGACCTGTTGACTTAACTAAGCTAAATTGATGTTGTTACATCTCACCTTGATGTTTACAATCTGAATTCATATTAGCAGTTGATTTACAATTTTTGTTATGCTTGTGAGTTCTATGTATTAATTCCTACAAAAGAAACATAATTGACATACACCATTGTACACGACAACAACAGTGGTACACAGCTTCAGTTTCATCCAATCTTGTCAAATGAGGTAATGTGTTATCATGTTGTTTTTTTTTATGTCACCATGTGATGGATAGATTGTTTATTTCTAATGCTCTAAAATAAGTAGAACGAGATGACGATTTTGATGTTTGTGAATCTGCAGTCCAGGTACGACTCCTGGATTTTCAGGTTTAGAGGAATGTTACCTAAATTCATAAGAGCTACAGAGAGAAAAGAGGAAGACTTTTGAGAGCCAGCATAGTTTTATTTTTTAGTCATATCATGGTGCCAGATTTGTTGAGGAGGAGGTCTGAACAATTATGACCAATTGTGTGATGAAAATAATCTGATAACTTGCTTATTTTTGTGGTGAAATATTTCATTAAAAAAATATATCTTTTGCAAAAGGTATTCACTGGTTATATGGCAAGTGAGGTCAGTCATACATTTGTCATTGAAGATTGGTGGCAATTTTTCAGCAGTTTTAACTGTGAAAATTTGTTAATGAGTACATTACATTAATACTGTATTTTCTCAGTACATTCTCTTTAATGTAAAGGTTTCATTTCTTTGAATTGATTATTTTTTAAAATCATAATAAAACAGTTTAAGAAAGCTTAAATGTGATGTTCTTTCAAGGTCAGATTAGTACTACTTTGATCTTTTTCATTGGGAGTGTGAATCATAGGCCAATGCCTACTCTGCTTTTCTGCAAAAAGTTGCTTTTTTTGCCTTTAAAGGTTAAAAAGATTTTGAAACAATTGGTTTAATAGTTCTAAAGTTGCTAATTGGTGATCAGGAAAAGGAATTTTAATGTCATGAAGAACATACTAACATCAAAACAATAACACCAGGGCTAAAACTAAGAATAGCAAAATGTTACATCTACTCAATATTCCTATATGGTGCAGAAACATGGGCATTAGACAAGAAAACAGAACAGAAAATTGAAGCCTTTGATATGTGGATATATAGAAGAATAGGTAGAATTGGATGGAAGGAAAAGAAAACAAACAATGAAGTCTTTAAAGAACTAAAAATGAAAAGAGAACTACTAAGCACAATTCAAACACGACAAATGCGATTTTTGGGCCATGTTAAAAGACACAATAGCCTACTAAAAGTAATCCTGGAGGGGAAAATACAAGGTAAAAGAGGCAGAGGCAGACCAAGACTAACATGACCGAGTAACATCAAAAGATGGACAAATCAGCCTATGACAACCTGCACCATCAAAGCAAGAGACAGAGCAGAATGGCGCTCCATGGTAGCCAACCTTCGTTGTGGAGACGGCACTCGATGATGATGATCAGGAACAGTCTTTCTTTATAAATTAGGTTTGTTAAAATGATTACAAATGTTTAATGTCATCCAAAATTAGTTAATAATTGGAAACACAATGCCATGCAAATCCACATTAGTGAAATAATGGAGGGAAATCACACCATATTTTTCATTTTATTGTCTTATGAAGTGTGGTCTAATTTTAAAAGCAAGGTAGTCTTTTCTTTATAGTGTAATGAAATAGTATAAATTGTAATGAAACTTGCTTGTTTATTAGCAAAGTTTGATTTTATTGATCAATGCTGACATTTTATTTATAATAATAATGAAAGGTGATGGGACTCTATGTTACTTTGAAGTGTGCAGTTGAAAGTCATACATAATATATAGGCTGGTGTACTAAAAAGAGAATAAGAAAAAAATCATACATATTATGTATTATATATATATATATATATATATATATATATATATATATATATATATATATATATAAATTTCAAGTTATCAGGGCTCAGCTCATAGTTGAAATAAGGTTTTTTTTATTCAGATTAACATATTTTTGAGGTTCATCCAACTTCAAAAAATTAATATTGGAGATTTTTTTTCAGGGTAAGTCTAGCAAAAGGCTGAATATATCATCATCATCAAGTACCGGGCCTACTGGTGTAGGTGATCATGTCTCTCCACAACTTTCAATCTCGACAGTTCTTTATCATTTCTGTTGTTGACCTTCTGCCAAGCCATTCTCTTAAGCTGTCTATTTTTTCTCTTTGCTTCCCTCTATCTCTTCGTCCCTCTATTTTTCCATTTGTTACAATATATTCCAGTTGTTCTCTTCTCATTACATGGCCAAAAAATGATGATTGTTTCTTCCTAATATTGGAAATTAGCTCTCTTTTTGCTTTGACCTCTTTCAGAACATTTTCATTACTCTTCTTAGCTGTCCATGGTATTCTCAACATTCTTCTGTAAAACCACATTTCTACAGACTCCAGTGATTTTCTTGTCTGTTGTCCTATTGTCCATGATTCACATCCATATGTTAAGACTGGCTCTACATAATATTTAAGAGAACTCTTTTTCTTGTTTCTATTGTCAAAAATGGATTGCATAGTATCTTCCTCATTTTTTGGAAAGCTGTTTTTTCCTGCGTCATTCTGCATCTCACCTCTTTTGTACATCTTCCGTCTGAGGGTAACGAAGTTCCCAAGTATTTAAATTCAGTTACCTGTTTTAATATTGTTCCTCATATTCCACTTCCGGCTTGTTGTCGGAGTTAAGTGCTCTGTGCACACCGTGAGCTGCGTGTTTCATCCGTTTTGATCATGTTTCGATATTCCAATTGTTTACGATGAATGATGCTATCGTATGACAGGGAACAGTTGGCTGTGTTCACTTTCTGTGCGGTTTCGCCTTATGTCTTTTGGCGTGTGCTGATACTGCTGTGATGGGGACTATAGCTACCTTTCTTTGTTTGAGAGATGAGAAAGTCTCTTTGTTGTGGAAGGTGGATGTTCTGCCTTGATGGGGATAATTTTCTAAGAGTGGCATCTCACTTTTGAGGTGAGAATACCACTCATGTGTATTAACAGTGACTTAGACAGTATTCTCAGGAAGCTTATTAGTGCATTTTGAAGGCTTCAGAACCAGTTTTTTTTCAAGACAACCAGAAATCAATGCACACATGTAGAATATGAATATATAAAAATCTGACAAATTTTGCATGTTGTGCATACATGGGGACAGGCTTCTAGTTTGGCAGGTACATTGGTGCATAGTTGTCACATGCATTGTCATAATACCAATATGTTATATATGATATAGTTATAGCCCTGTTATTCAACCAGTTTATTTCTATAATCAGTTATGTGAATATTTTAATGAAAAACTAGCAAATTTTGAATGATATTAATGTTAATAGTAATGTTTGTTTCACTTTATTTTTACACTTTATGCATCTAATTTCCTATATTTTTTAATTTTAAGGAATTTCCTCTAAAGCAGCGCACTAGACATCCTCCTCAGTATACAAGAAACTTTCTTCACTTAAGGCCTAAAACAAATGTTTTTAGTGCAATGCTCCGAATTAGAAATGCTGCATCAATGGCAGTGCACAGTTTCTTTCAGGTTTGTGATTATATTTCATAATTTTAGCTCATCATCATCAAGTAGTACACCTACTAGTGTAATTTCCGATATTCCGATGAATGATATCGCATAACGGACTGTTCAGCTGCGTTCACTTTCGGTGCTGCTTGGCCTTATGTCTTTTGGCATGTGCTGTAGCTGCTATGATGGGGACTGCAACTGCCTTTGTTTGGATCTTTCAATGAGATGAGTTTTAATTCAAATGATTCCACTGGCACGGATGGTTGAGCAATTATAGATTTAAATTTGTTTGCAGTTATACCGGGGCTTCGACTAACCATAATCATAACCTACTAGTGTATGTGAAATTCCTCAATAAATTATGCCAATTGTTGTCATTTTCACTGTTAACATCCTACCATGCCATTCTGTTAAGTTCATCTTTTCTATCATCTTTTCTCCTTGATCTCTTTCCTCAAATTTTATGATTGTCACAAATTGTTCCAGCTGCCGTTGTCTGGCAGCTTGAGCACCATGACCAGCTCTAAACCTATGTCGGCAGGAGTTTTCCAGAACGGAAATAGTTAAGTGGGTAGGATTGAAACTAAAGAGAAAACCATGTCATCCAGGTTGGAGGTTGCAATAAAGTGAGTAAAAAAAAAGATGCTTGTTATAAAAATAAAAATGGGAAAACAATTTGTTGTGGGGTGGACATCCAGAACTTGGAGCTTACATGACTGGAGTGGTGTAATCTGAGAGGAAGTCATTGCTACAAGTATTGATGTCCTAGCTGCAAAACATGAAAGTAGTCTGGGTTTCAGGATTGTAAAAACTATGAACAAATTATGAAAATTGAAACGAATTACAAACAAAATTAAAACTACAAGATCAGTGTATGATAAACTGAAAGCAGATGGACACAAACAAGAAGAATCAAAACAGCAACTGGAGAAACTGTACTTTAATCTGGAAGAAAAAATAAACAACACAGTGATGGAGAAAGTAATCCTGTCAAGAGAAACAGATAAAATATTGCTTAAAAAGAAACTAATAAAAAAATACTATAAAAGTAAGTCTAAGAAAGAGATTTACCATCGCTTATTTCGGTGCTATGCATGAATAAATGAAGTTATGGCAAATATTTCTACCAACTACAAAAAAAAAAAAAAAAAAAAAAAAAAAAAAAAGCATGCCCAAAAACATGCAAAAGTGGTATCAAATAACACACACAAATGATGGGGGAATTGTGGAATGAACCCTGTAAAAGAAAATGGGAACAAAGTGATGCTTTTCTGTAGTATGAACATTGTTGTTATTGGAAGTACAATTTACACAAAAAAAACATGAGAATTACTCAACAGGTATGATGGAAACCAGATAGATAACCTAATATCAACTTCTTCAGCGATCAGCTATTGCTGTGCATTTAGATGTTTAGACCAGCTTGGGTCATGAACAAGACGGTGCGTTTGAGGTCATCACAGGTGCCCCATAGCTTGTCATGTAGGGTTGTTCCTGTGGGCCATATTTGTATTCTTAGGATGTTTAGAGTGCTGCAGTCCTGTAGTATATGCTCTGGAATTTGTTTGGCTTCTCTGCAGCCACATGTTACAACATCACTGTGTCCTAGCTTGTGTAGATGTGCTCTAAGGCTACAATGGCCTATTCTGAGTCTGAATATCTTGGCCTGCTCATGTCTACTAAGTTTGTTTAGACTGTCATGTTCTGGCTTTATTTTCAATGTAACTCCCTCCATTCTGTTTTCCTAGCTTGCTTCAGGATTGTTTTTATTTTTTTTTTAGGCTCTGGGGTTGGTTGGACTGTTGAAGACTTCCTAATATCAACAAAAGATGGAGACATTCATTGTGAGTCATAAAAGTGAGAAGAGGGGTGGATATAGGAAGTAACCATTGTCTAGTTGTAGCTTGATTAAAAATGAAAGTCCAAAGTTACTTTAAATAATATAAAATAGAGAAACTGGAAAGATAAAAACTGAAATTGTATATAAAACATGAAGAAATGTTACCATGATTTTATAACTAAAAAAGTGCAGAGGGCTGAAGATCTTAACTAGATATTTAACTTCTCGTCCATATTCAGAGATAACAGTAATATTAATAGTTTTATACTATGCAGAAAGAATCTGGAATTTCAAGAGAAAAAACAATTACTAAAGATGGATATCCCCAGAAAAACATGAAGGCTAGAGAAGAGAAAATAAATCAAAAGAAAATTAATGGAAGCAAAGTCTCCAAGGCTATAAGAACAGTACAACAAACAGTTAAAAAAAAAAAAAGTAAAATACTAGAAACAACGAAAAGGCAGTGATGAACAAACTTGCAAGACAAGTAGAAAAAGGTATCTTAAGACATGAGTATAGCACAGTATGTAACCAAATCATAACTGAAAAGTGAACAACAAGCATCAATAATTAGGAGACCTAAAAAACCATTTATCACACACACACACACAAAAAAACACATGAAGAAAAATAAATGGAACTGGAACGCTACAGAGAAACACTCAGTAAAAAACCATCATATTATACAACCCTTGCAATACATAAGGCTGAAGCAGATCTTGACATTAATACTAACCCTCTCTAAAAAGAAGAAATTATCAAAGCCAATAAGGGATTCTTCTTCTATCCTTCCTTTGTTGCCGTTGGCGTCGAGGGGAGATACAATCTGTGATTCTTTGTAAATATAATAAATAAGTAAATAAGGGATTGAGGAACAAATAAAAGCCCCTGTACATAACAGCCTGAATGCAGAGCTTTTCAATGCAAACCCAGCTTTAGCAACTGTAATCTTTGAAGTACTTTTCTTATAAATTTGGCATTTGGAAACAACACCATAGGAATGAACTAAAACAATAATTACAAAACAGCCCCATAAAAGGGAATACACTAATTGAAGTGCTGCAGTAAAGCTGGTAGCAAGTGGTGAGGTGTAACTTACAGTGCAACAAATTATGGTGACAGCTTTACAAAAAATAAACAAATGTTTCGGCCTATATGCAGTCTTTTTCAGGAAATACGAACACAGAAACAGAGAACGAAATGAAGATAAATTAAACTACATGTTCTAGAGTAACCAAACCTAGTAGATCTGAAATAGAAAGTGAAATGAAAAGAGAAAATAAATCGAGAGGGAAAAGTACTCTATTACAGGAAAATCATTAATTAAAAATAGTAGGTAAATAAATAAGCATGGCTAAAACAGATGCAAAGAGATTGAAACGCAACAAAAAAGAGGTGTCATATATACAAAGAAATTGAAGAATTAACAGGAAAAAAAAACACAATAAAAAACTAGATGTTTAAGATCAAAGGTAGGAGAACTGTTGATTGAACAAGAAAGCATAAAGGAACGATGGACGGAATACATTAAAGATCTTTATGATGATGAATGAACAGAAGTAAATATTAAGGATAATGGGGAAGGACTAGAAATACTCAAAGAAGAAATGGAAGACACCTTGTGCAATATGAAAGCAGGAAAAGCTCCTGGACCAGATAATATAACTAAAGAAAAGATTGAAACCATCGGTGATTTTGGAATAGAAAAAATAACAAAAATATTGAATGATATCTACAACACCGGATATATACCTGATGACCTGCTAAAATTAATATTCATAGCCCTACCAAAGAAATCTGGTGCAATTGAATGCAATGATCATTGCACAATAATCTTTATGAGTCACATGATTAAGATATTACTAAGAATCATCATTCAAATAGTGTGAAACAAAATCAGTCCAGAAATTATGATGAACAGTGTAGTTTTGTTGGAGGTAAAGGAATGAACAATGCCATATACATCATAAGATCTTTAGAAGAAAGAGCCATAGAGGTGAAAACTGATCTATACCTATAGTTTTATAGATTATATACCAAAACATTTGACAAAGTAAAGCACCAAGAAATAATCAAAATTTTAGAAGGCATAAATTTTGACAGCAAAGATTTAAGAATAATGAAGAACATGTACTGGCAACAAACAGCAGCCATAAGAACTAGAAATCAATTGAGAATGTTTCAACAAATAAAACAGAATGTTAGACATAGTTGTGTGCTCTCACCAGATTTATTTAATATGTATAGTGAGATTATTTTAAAATCCATAAGTGGCATTCCTGGAAAAACAACGGAGGTCATAATATAAATAATCTATGGTATGCTGATGATACAGTCTTAATCGCTAAGAGTGAAAATGAGTTACAAGAAATGTTAGATATTATAGTGAAGGAAAGCAAAAATAAAGGACTCAGCCTTAATAGTAAAAAGACAGAAGTGATGGTAGCGACAAAGAAAAAAGACATCACTGCAACGCACAATAAAGATAAGTGAAACAATATTAAAACAGGTAAATGAATTTAAATATGTGAGAACATTGTTAATCTCACATGGTAGATGTACAACAGAGGTGGAATGCAGAATAGCTCAGGCAAAACCAACGTTCCAAAAAATGAAGAAGATACTGTGCAATCCATTTTTGACAATAGAAACAACAAAAAGAGTTCTTAAATGTTATGTAGAGCCAGTCATAACATGTGGAAGTGAATCATGAACAATAGGACAACAGACAAGAAAATTACTAGAGGCTGTAGAAATGTGGTTTTACAGAAGAATGTTGAGAATGCCATAGACTCTTAAGAAGAATAATGAAAACATTCTGAAAGTGGCCAGAGCAAGAAGAGAGCTAATTTCCAGCTTAAGAAAATGGCTTGACAGAAGGTAAAATAATAAGTGATAAATAACTGTCGAGATCGAAAGTTGTGGAGAGACATGATCACCTATACCAGCAGGCATGGTACTTGATGATGTTGAGGTAAATAAATGTAAAAACACCTAGCTGGAAATCTAAGCTGAGGCTCTGATCTGTATACAACCGGGAGCCAGATGTCAAATGAGAATGAACCATGCCACATGATAAGAGTTGGTGGAGGGGCAGGAGAGAAGAGGAGGAAAGAAAAAATATGTTGATTGAGGATGTGAAAGATGATGCAAGGATGAGAAGAGGCAGATACTAGTTAGATAAGGAACTGTAACACAGCGTGTCAGTCCACCAGAAATGACAAATGCATGAAAAAACCAAGGAAGATGGCTGCACCAAGGACTACATCATTCTTAATGGGGATTATAGGAGGTTAGATGGCCTCAAGGGGTACAATCTAAGTTGAAGGATGGTATGGTAGTGTGTCTGAAAGAGGTAGCAAAATAGCAAATAGGAGGAAATTGTAAAAAGTAGAGGTAGAACTGAAATCATCATCATCAAGTACTGGGCCTACTGGCGTAGGTGATCATGTCTCTCCACAACTTTCAATCTCGACAGTTATTTATCATTTCTGTTGTTGAGCTTCTGCCAAGCCATTCTCTTAAGCTGTCTGGTATTTGTTCTCTTTATATATTTCTTCTTAGGGAAGGATTCAGAATAAAATCAATACTGAATTAGATGAGCAACAATTTGGATTCAGGAAAAACAGTGGGACAAAAGAAGCCATATTCAGCATGAGAACATTGATTGAAAAGTACACAGAAGTAAACAAACCAATATATGCCTGCTTTATAGACTACACCAAAGCCTTCGATAGAATACACCATAACCAACTCATAGACTGCCTAAAGGATATACATCTAGATGACACAGACATACGACTATGTAATTTGTGTTGGGAGCAAACAGCAATAATAAGATATAACAAGGAGAACTCTACACCAATGGACATAAAAAGAGGAGTAAGACAAGGATGCATCCTATCACCAAGCTTGTTCAATCTATACACTGAGCAAATCTTTAAAAACATCTCAGAGATACCAGGCCTAAACATTAATGGAAAGATAATCAATAACCTAAGATATGCTGATGATACTGTTCTACTAGCAGAAAATCCTAAAGACCTACAACAATTGCTAAATGGGATAAACATAACAAGCAAAAAATATGGACTAGAAATGAATATCAAAAAGACTAAAACTATGATCATAAACAAAGAAAATTCTCAAGACCTACAGTTAAATATCACAGTTGAGGGAATACATCTGGAGACAGTCCAGAGCTACAACTACCTGGGACACATTATAACTAATGATGGAAAATGCAAAACTGAAATAAACAAAAGAATAGGTATGGCAAAAAGTAATTTTAATGCCATGAAAAATATACTAACAACAAAACAAATATCAGCAGGGCTGAAACTAAGAATGGCAAAATGTTACGTCTTCTCAATATTCATGTATGGTGCAGAAACATGGACAAGAAAACAGAACAGAAAATTGAAGCCTTTGAAATGTGGATTTATAGAAGAATAGGTAGAATTGGATGGAAACAAAAGATAACAAACGATAAAGTTTTAAAACAACTGAAAATAAAAAGAGAACTACTAAACACAATTAAGACAAGACAAATGAAATTTTTGGGGCATGTTAAAAGACACAACAGCCTACTAAAAGTAATATTGTAAGGAAAAATACAAGGTAAAAGAGGCAGAGGCAGACCAAGACTAACATGGACGAGTAACATCAAAAGATGGACAAGTCAATCTATGTCAGCCTGCACCATCAAAGCAAGAAACAGAGTAGAATGGCGATCCATGGTAGCCAACCTTCGTTGCGGAAAAGGCACACGATGATGATAATATTTCTTTGCTGTCACATACCAGCTTTCACCATTGCTAAGACATCCAAACATTTCTATGCCAGCTAAACAACAAATGATAAATAGCATTTTCATACCAAATATATATTTGTATAGTTTCTCTTCCAGGGAGGTGGGTGTGGACCACATTGTCCTTCTCAGCTCTGTGTACTGGGGGCAGTCCTGTAGAACATGTTTTGTTGTCATGTTGTCCAGTGTACAGTGATATTGGCTGGTAGTGCCTATTTTGAGTTTGTTGAACATGTGGTTTCTCATTCTGTTGTGGCCAGTTCTTAGGTGAAATATGATGATTTGATCCCTCCTTAATAGTTGGATGTATCCGTCCCTCTCGTTATACTTTGGGTGTTCTCGTTTCCATTTTTCATGGTACTGGCCTTTGATGATGGATTTGGCTTCGTCGTAGCTGACCAGATGGTTCTCTTGTGGTAATCTCCCTCCCTCTTTAGCTAATTTGTCTGCGCGTTCGTTTCCGTGAATATTACAGTGTGATGGTATCCACTGGATGACCACTCTATGGAAGTTATTGTGTAGTTGGTCTAGGGTTGTTCTCAAGTCATCAAGCTCACTGTTCCTGGGTTTTTTTTTAGAGCTGTTAGGACTGATAGTGCATCAGTCAGTATCACCAGTTTCTTGTGCATGTTATTTTTGTGTTGAGTAGCCAGTTTTGCAGCATCTTTGAGGGCTTCAGTTTCAGCTTTATGGTTGTTTGAGTATTTCCCAGTAGCTATTGACTTGGTGATCTCATTCTGGTTTTTCAGCCTCAGGAACATACCTCCTCCTCCATTTCTGGTCACATTTGTAGCGGAGCCATCTGTGTATATGTGTGACCAGGAGTCTTGTGGGTAGTTGCTGTTTGTGTGTTTTTCTGCCATGTGTTTTCTATCTTTGTCTGTTTGTGTGCCTTTTTCCATGATTCCTATTATGTCTTCCTTAAGTTCTGGTATTTTGTGTTTCCCATGAGGAGTCATATCAGATGGGCATAAGGGTTTCGGTAGCGTTTAGAACAGTACTGGGTCACTAGTTGCCAGTTCTTCTTTTGCTAATCTGTTTTTGAAGGCTGTGACTCCATACACTAGGACCGGTCTTACTCTTCCTACGTATAGTCGTTTCAAGATATTGCTGTCTGCTCCCCAGTCCATTCCTGCCAATTTCTTCATAATATCTGTTTGTTTTCTGGCTCTTTTGTTTGCTCTGTCTATCTGATTTATCCATGTCATTCTGCGATTCATGGTGATGCCAAGATATGTTGGCTTTTGGTCAGTAGGAAGTGCATGGTCTTTCATCTTCAATTTTGCAGAGAGTGTGTTTCTTGATAGGCTGAAAATTGTGTATTTTTGTTGTTGTTGATTGTTGATAGTAACCGGGTGTTTGTCCAGTTTTCAAGTTTTCCTAGGGCATCTTGCATTCTGGATCTAGACACTGACATAGATTTTTCACTTGCTTATATCGCCAGGTCGTCTGCGTATATTGCTGAGTGTATTACTGGGTGGAATGTCCATTACGATGTCATTTATGAAAATTAAAAAGGGTGTTGGGGATATGACTTCATCTTGTGGTATTTGGCTGGTGCATTTCCATAATTCTATTTTAGTGATTTTGTCCTGCCATTTCCATCCTTTTATTCTGCACAAGCATCCATTACTGAAAGTCTGTATCTTCATGATTGTCATTTTTGTTCTCCATGTTTCACAGCCATATAATAAAACTGACTTAACATTTGAGTTGAACATTTTTATTTTAATATTTAACCTAATTTCTTTGGACTTCCATATGTTTCTCAGTGCAACAAAAGCTCCTCTTGCTTTTGATATCCTTATTTTGGTATCATTTTATTTTCCTCCCTCTTTATATATATTACTGCCCAGATATATGTAAGATTGTACGTATTGTAGAGGTATTTCTCCTATTTTTATTTGGTTATTGCCAACTGCATTAATTCTCATAATTTTGGTCTTATCTCTATTAATTTTCAGTCCTATCTGTTGTGATCTTTCATCAAGTATGCTCATTTTATCCTGCATCTGATGGTATTTGATAGGAGAGCTATGCCATCAGCAAAGTCTGTTGTTGTTGCTGCATTCGCCAGCTTTCAACTCTGACGAAGTCCCTAGAGACTAGTAACTGAATTTTGCGAGTTAATCCATTTTTTCTCTGGTAGCCGTGTGCACAGGGGTCCCTCTCCGCACATGCAGATAACTCCGACTTCAGAGGTACTCATGTTTTTTCCGTCGATGAGACCAGGGGTAATTGTCGCAGAGAGAAATCATAAATAAATCCCAACCGGTGTAGCTGAGATTTGAACCCACAACCTCTCTGTCCCGAGGCCGATGTCTTGCCTTGAGACCAACCAGTCCCCCATGGACTTGGAATATGAGGAAACTGCAACAAGAAACACTTTTCATGCATAGCCTGCAATGGTTCCTGCTGCCTATCCACCATATACCAGAAGTTTACGTCCTCCTGAAAGTGATGATCGTCATATTCCTTTAAAAATGTATAGCGCTTGATGATGTTAGGCCATCTTTGTTGACTCCAATTTCGAACATATAAACACACAGTCATCAGATTATCCCCGTCATCAGATTATCCCCGTCGCACATCAAATAACAGACCGTAGCAATAGCGTACGGACGGTCTAGGGATTTACGATGAAGTAGCACACAAAATAATGTCTGACGCACTGCAATGACGCGCCCTTTAGAATCCTGATTACTCTAGTGAATGTAGCCTGTGATGAACAGAACACGGTGCAAATTCCCTAAAGAGATAAAACTGAGGCTGACAAAGCATTTCACATTAATGAATAACATGGAAATAACTTGCGCCAAGCAAATCCAACAAAGGTTATGAACAGCACCAATGTGACGTAAAGCGCAGAACAAGCCTAGATGATGGAAGGTCGCATTCACAACACTTGATATGTTGAAAATGGAATATTGCCAGCGTACGTCATTGTTTTATCGGAGGAGATGTAATAAGTAGATCATCATATTGACTTTAACGCATAGGAGTGCAGTAGAGAATTTATGATTTCTCTCTGTGGCAACCACCCCTGGTCTCAGCAGTGAGGCCCGGCTTAAACTGCCAATTACTCATCGATGGGGAAAAATATGAGGAGTTATGTGCCTGTGTGGCGAGGGACCCCTGTGCACATGGCTGCCAGGGAAAAATGCATTAACGCGCAAAATTCAGTTCCTAGTCTCTAGAGACTTCATAAGAGGTAAAAGCTGGCAAACGAAAAAAAAAAAATTTCAAATGCTTCTGTAAGCTGCCCTTCATGCACCTCACTACATTTCATTCCTTCATATATTGTTCTTATCAGGTTAATAAACTATGTGGGGATTCCGTAATGACCCAGTAACTTTCAAAGCATTCCTCTGTCTAAACTATCAAATGCCTTTTCGTAATCTATGAATCCAATATAAAGCGGGGACTGTAGTTCTAAACTTTGTTCAACTATTATACGTAGAGTAGTTATTTGATCAGCACATGATCTGTTTTTCCTAAAACCTGCTTAATCATCTCTCAATTGTTTCTCTATGGCCTTTTTTAGTCTTTCCAGAATGATTCTGCTTAATATTTTTCCTGGCACTGATAGTAGCATAATTCCCTTATAATCTGTGCACTTTTGTAAACTTCCTTTCTGTGGTAGTTTGATCATATAACCTTTCCAGTCTTTAGGTATTTCTTCCCTCTCCCAAATTTTATCTAATAGATTATGTAACAGCTTAGTAGAGGTCTTAACATCTGCTTTGATGGCTTCCGAAGGTATTTCATCTGGTCCTGTGACTTTACCATTTTTTTACTAGTTTGATGGCTTTTATTATTTCTTCCTTGCTTGGTTTTCCACAGTTAACGTGTAACTCTTCTTCTGCTGGTAAGTATATCTGGAGGGTTGAGCCTGGTCTGTTCTTCAAAGTGCTCTTTCCATCTCTCCATTTGTTCCCTTATATTACTAAGCAGATTTCCTTTCTTATCTTTAATAAAGGCATTGATCTGTTTGTATTTTCCACTTAATTTCTGTGTGCTGTTGTACAGTTCTTTCATATTCCCTTTATTTACTGCTTCCTCTGCCTCTTTAGTTAGTTCTTCTATATATTTCCTCTTATCCCTTTTAATGCATCTTCTCACTTCTTTGTTCACCTCTGTAAGGTTCCTGTGTCTTGGCTTTATTACTTCTCATTTTGATTTTCTTTATGTCTGCTTTCTTATTCTTTCTTTCTTTAATTTTATCCAGGGTCTCTGCTGTCATCCATGCCTTATTCTGATGTTCTCTTTTCCCTACTAGTGTGATATTGTGACTGAAAATTTCTTTAATTTCTTGTTCTTTAAGAAACTCTACATTGAAATACTTTCTACCCTCATTCGTTCTAGTATATCTTTTAAGTTTAAGCAGAAGATGATGATCTGAAGCCACATCTGCTCATCTATATTCTTTTACATCCTGTAAGGATGACTTAAACTTATTATTAATACATAAGTGGTCAATTTGATTCTCCGTTCTATGATCTGGTGAAACCCATGTAGCTTTATGTATTTTTTTAAATGTTGGAATATTATTCCTCCTAGGCTCATTTGATTGAGAGCACATAAGTTCATGAATATCTTCCCATTCTCATTTATATCCATATTTATTAGTCCATGTTTTCCCATAATCTCTTTGAAGACTCTGTTGTCCAATCCTACTTTTGCATTTAGATCTCCAATCAAGATTATAATATCCTTGGATTGTCTTCATCCAACTGACATTGCAACTGTTTTTAGAATTAATCTTTAACTAAATCATCCTTATCCTGTGTGTTACCGGGGCTACATTATGAGGGAAGTAGAGAATAGTGACACAGTATTATTATGGAAACAGAGCCATAGATTTTAGAAGCAGTGCTCTCTGCAATATGTGCCATTTTGGCATGCAAGGTTTTGAGATTGTGGTTCTGCCCTATGTGCAGTCTTCGGCTCAAGAGCACAATAGATAGATAGAAATCATCCTTATCATTGGTTGGTGCGTAGCATTGGATAATGTGTATATTTATTTTGTTGTTTTAAATGTTGCTCTCATTAGTTTTGTGGGAGCTGCGATAGCTCAGTGGTTAGTGAACTGGACTACAAAGGACAAGAGGTAGGGTTTGATCCCAACCGACAGCTTCCGGTTCACCCAGCCTTTAATGGGTACCGGATTTTTTTCTGGGAAAGTAAAGCAGCACGGGCGTAATAACGACCACATTACCCAAAAAATCATGTGCCGAAGGTCTGTAAAATTTATGGTCACTAACACCATATTCCCTATATCACTTGGCGTGATGGGGGTACTTTACTTTTTTTTTTTTTTTTTTTTCATTAGTCTTGGCCCTACTGCTTCCCATTCTATCAGTGTCTTCTGTGCATTCTTTGATAACATTATAGCTACCCCTTCACTATGTTGTGCTCCAGATTCCTGGTGTCCTGATGATAAAATCTCTTCTGTATTTAGTTTTGTCCTTTTCTTTCCTAACCATCTTGTTTCATATATTCCCAGAATATCTATTTTGTAATTTCTCATTTCTGCTTCTACTTGTGCAGCTTTTCCATGTTCATTTCAGGAGCCATTTCTGGAGGATTTTCTGGCAGACAAAAGGTGAGTCGCAAACCTGGACTCCTTATGGCTTTCTCCAGATTGCATCATACATCTCTTAGGCAGATAGCCTTTATCTTTGGCACTGGCAGCCCAGTGTCCTTTGGCACTGGCAGCCCAGTGTCTGTCCGTTTCAACTCCCCTGGGCATAGTGGTAAACCTGACATGCAAGTTACTGGCATTGTTTTGTGTCACTCCAGCAATCGCAGCCGGTTCGCCCCTGAGAATCGCCTCATAGCCCAGTTGGGTTCGCTGTCCCCATACTATTTTTGTTGTTGTTTTAGGGCCGAAAAAACTATCACTATTATCTACTGCTAATTTACACATTCTGTATCAGGTCTACATTTCATTAACAAAATCGTTTTTACGATAGTGGCTTGTTTAACGGTTCTATACCAAGCCGGAGAAAAATAATTCCTCCATCTTGGATACAACCGGAAACATTATTACATTTATTTAATTACTAATTTAAGTATTTATTACATTTAATTATTGTATTCATCATCATCATCATCATGTGCCATACCGTTTGGCGTAGGTGATCATGTCCCTCCACAATCTTCTATCTACAGTGCATCGTATCAGTTCTGTTGTTGACTGTTTTCCATGCCATGACACCAAGCTATCCAGTATTTTCTCTCTTTGTCGCCCGCGATCTCTCTTTCCTTTTATTTTGACAGTTGTAACCAAGTATTCCAATTTTCCTCTTCTCATGATGTGCCCGAAAAATGTTGATTGCTTCTTTCTGATGTTTTTTAAGAGCTCCCTTTTTGTGTTGGCCTCTTTGAGAACTTCCTCATTGGTCTTTTTAGCTGTCCAGGGAACTTTCAACATTCTTCTGAGAAATCCCATCTCTGTGGCCTCCAATCGTCTTTTTATTTGTTTGTCCACTGTCCATGATTCGCTTCCATAGGTCAAAATTGGTTCTATATAGCACCAATGAACTCTCTTTCTCATTTTTATTGACATAGATTTGTTGCATAAGATATTTTTAACCTTCTGAAATGCTATTTTTGCCTGAGCTATTCTGCTTTTTATTTCTGTGGTGCATCTCTCATCTGATGTTATTATTGTGCCCAAGTATTTGAAACGTTGCACTTGTTTCAGATTTGTCTCGTTTATTTTTATGCTGCGTGATGAGGGTGATTGTTTCTTCGATATAACCTTTACTTCTGTTTTCTTACTATTCAGACTGAGAACTTTCTTGTTGCTTTCTTTTACTATTATGTCTATCATTTCTTGTAGTTCATTCTCTGTCTGTGAACAGTTAATCGAAGCCTGCGTCTCATATGTCGATGATTCCCATGTTAAGAAGAGTCTGCAGACTACAACAAACCCAAGCATATGGATACCTCAATGTGTTTATGTGCTAGATTTGGTTCATTTCTTGGTGTTTTTCTGTGAAGCCATGGCTCATATCTTAATGTGTTTCTGTGCTAGTCATGGCTCATGTCTTGGTGTGTTTCTGTGCTAGCCATGGCTCAAATCTTAGCTTGTGTGTGTGCTAGCCATATCTCATATCTTGGTGTGTCCGTGTTAATCATGTCTCATATCTTTATATGCGTCTGAGTTTAGTAATATCTCATATCTTAATGTGTATCTGTGTTGGTCATGTGTCATATCTTTGTGTGTGCATGTCTGGGTTAGGGATATTTTATATCTTTGTGTGCATGTTTATGTTTGTCAAATCACATATCTTTGTGTGTGCATGTCTGTGTTTGTCACTTCTCATATCCTTGTATGTGCCTGGCTATGTTAGTCATATCTTATATCTTTGTGTGTATGTCTATGTTAGGTATGTGTCATATCTTTGTATGTACATGTCTATGTTAGTCATATCTCATAACTTTATGTGCATATCTATGTTAGTTATGTGTCATATATCTTGATGTGTGTCGGTGTTAGTCATGTCTCGTATCGCTATGTACATGTCTGTGTTATTCACATCTCATATCTTTGTGTGTGCATGTCTGTGTTAGTCACCTCTAGTGACTCGGGTAGATGGTGCTCCTAAACCTGGGAAGGCAGACCATCTAAGGGCAGAATCCCCCTACAGAAAAGACAATCTGCTGCCTTACAGGAAGATTGGGGACAATCAAAGGCTAAGGAAAGCAAACCTGAATAAAATGCTGGCTGAAATCGGATGCACTGGGCCACTGGCGCAGAACACAGTGCAACGTTTTAACGGGTGTTCAATCAGAGTGGATCTGGCAGACTCTAAATGTGTTATTCTGTCTGCGGGGGCGATCAACACACTTAACCTGACAGCTAACTTCATGTGGGAGTCTGGAATCCTACTCTGATTGAGTCCTGATCG
Organism: Megaustenia siamemsis; assembly: GCA_032433765.1. Taxonomy (NCBI): domain Eukaryota; kingdom Metazoa; phylum Mollusca; class Gastropoda; order Stylommatophora; family Ariophantidae; genus Megaustenia; species Megaustenia siamemsis. The sequence continues at coordinate 44,012,985 of JAVIAB010000001.1, forward strand.
CAGAGAGAGAGAGAGAGAGAGAGATTCTCTGTCTCTGCTATTAAGACTGTGTCATCCGCATATCGCAAATTATTTATGTTGTGACCGTTGACTTCAATTCCTTTTTTGTCTACTATTGATCTCATAATATATTCGCTGTAAAGTGAAAACAAATCCGGCGACAAGAACACAGCCTTGTCTGACTCCTTGTTTTATATATTGGAATTGTCCTGTTTGGTTGCTAATTCGTATAGCTGCTGTTTGTTGCCAGTACATGTTTTTTTTATGATTCGCAGATCCTTGCCATCAATGTTTAATCTCCAGCATATTGATTATTTCCACATGCTTTACTTTGTCATATGCTTTTGTGTAGTCTATAAAGCACATATATAGATCTTTCTTTACCTCTATAGATCTTTCTATCAATGTTCTTGAGATGTATATTGTATTATTGGTGCCCTTTCCTTCCACAAGTCCACATTGTTCCTCACTTATTTCTGGTTTTATTTTGTTCCTTACACGTCTCATGATGATTCTTAGTAATATTTTAGTCATATGGCTCATGAGACTAATAGTGCGATGGTCTTCACAATCAGTGGCGCCTGACTTATTCGGTATGGCTACAAAGTTTTTAGTAGGTCATCCTATTTTAGTAGATCTTCGGGTATGTGTCCAGTGTTATATATGTCATTGAGTAATTTTGTTATGACTTGTACTCCCAACTCTCCTAATGCATCTATCTCTTCGATTGTTATATTGTCAGGACCTGGAGCTTTGCCTCTTTTCATGTGTTGAATTGCGTCCTCCACTTCATTCTGCATTATTGGTGGTCCTGTGTCTTCATTTGAATTGTTTAATTCTGGTCTTTCATCATCATAGAGTTGACTGATATATTCTATCCTGAAATTTTGACTTCTTTTCTTCCTGTTAATTCATTTAACTGATTGTGCATAAATTGTGTTGTTTTTCCATTTCTTCACATTTCTGTTTTAACCATCCTTCCTTTGCTTCTCTGCATTTGTTCTGGATCTCTTTGTGCAATATTTTGTATGACCATTATTCTTTCTTATGTTTTCTTCTTTCATCCATTAGTTGTAATATTTCTTCTGTCATCCATTTCTTTTTGTTGATTCTTTTGGTCACTGGTATTACTTCTTTTGATGTTTGTTGAATCAATTGTTTGAGCATTTCCCACTGCTCTTCGATGTCCTGTATTTTCTCAATAGGACCTCGACTTTGCTGATGACATAGTTCTCATCAGCAGTCAGATAAAAACGATGCAGGAAAACACAAAAGAACTATCATCAATAGCCAGCAAAATTGGGCTTGAGATCAATCATGAAAAGACTAAAGTCATGAAAAGTTTAATTCCAACAGGTGACAAAATATACATGGAAAACAAACCAGTAGAAGAGATCGATCACTTTATCTATCTTGGAAGTCACATTGATCGAGAAGGGGATACGAGTAAAGAAATTAGAATCAGAATGGCTAAAGCAGCAATGTCTTTCAGAAGCCTTGAAAAGTTGTGGAAATCAAAACTCATCAGCACAAACACAAAACTTAGGCTATTCAAATCAAATGTACTATCAACCCGTACATATGCGTGTGAAAGCTGGAAAACAACAAGAGATATAGAAACAAAGTTGAACGCATTCGAAAATAAATGTCTAAGGAAAATACTTGGTATAGCATGGAACGAATTCAAAACAAACGAGGAAATTAGAGAAATCGCCAATCAACCACTAATATCTTCAGTAATAAAGAAAAGATGATGGTCATACGTTGGACATGTGATGAGAAGAAATAATAACCGAATAGCAAAGCAAGCCCTCATATGGGAAACAACAGGTAAAAGAAAAAGAGGAAGACCCAGGGAGACACTGAGAAGAACATTGATGAGAGAGGCAAGAGCAGCAGGAATCGGCTCCCTCAATGAGATAGAACTGCTTGCACAGAACAGAGACAGATGGCGAGATTTGATAAAATATCTTTAAAAGAAAACTGCTAGAACAAAAAAAAAAAGAAAATCATTTAGGAGAAGGTGTATCTTGGTCTACGCCCTATGGGCCGGTTACGGCTCGAAAGGTCAATAGATAGATAGTTAGATTTATCTATTTTGTACTATTGTGCCATACTTATCACTCATCTGTTTATCTACTCTAAGTATATCTAGTTCTAATTTTATATTTCTTGGGAATTTCTGTGCCTTCCAGTTTCATTCTTATCTTTCCAACTACTGGTACATGGTCACTATTGCAATCTGCTCCTGGCCTTGTTTTAACTGATGTTTGCCCATTCCTGAGTCTTCTCTGTACCAGTATAAAATAAATTTGATTGTGTACTTTTTTGTCTGGGCTTTGCCATGTCCATAGTCGCCTAGGGTGTTGTTTTTACCAGGTGTTACCTATAATCATTTCATGTGTCTTTACCCAATCTATCAATCTATTCCCTCTGTCATTCGTCTCTCCAAGGCCACGCCCCCCAGTCACATTTTGCACTTTAGCTGTTCCTAACTTTGCATTGAAATCCCCTAATATAATAGTTATTTCTTGGGTTTACACTGTTCCATGGTTGCCTCTAGCTCCTCGTAAAAAGTGTCAATGTCTTCTTCTTCGCTATTAGTTGTTGGTGTATAAGCTTGAATTATGTTAATATCCATTGGTCTGCCTCTCAATTTTACTAGCAGAATTCTGTCTGATACTGGCCAAAATCCTTTCACTGTTTTGCTTCTTTCTCTATCTAACATGATGCCTACACCTCTTTCGTGTGTGGTTCCCCCAGAGTAAATTACATTTCCACTGTTGCATTGTAATAATCCTGCTCTTGTCCATCTCATTTCACATAGTTCCAAGATGTTCAATTTCATTCTCTTCATTTCTTGGCTGATGTTTTCTAGTTTTCCAACCTGGAATGCTGATCTAATGTTCCAAGTTCCTATTGATAGTGTCTCTTTATTTTTGATCTTGCATACAGTTGCTTGATGACGGTCGGGTGTCACCTGTAGCACACGACGCTCTCTACCGGACGAGGTGGCTGTGAAGCCCCCATTAACGTCGTTAGGTATAAATAGAAGGGTGTGATTTGTCATGATTATTCCAGGCAATTTAAGAAGGTAGTTTGCCATTCCTTTCCTTCTTGGGAGTGACTGTACTAGTCGGAGATCGCAGCCATTATCTCTATACATGAGATCCTCTGCTTGCCATCGCGGTGTGGAGACCATAACCGGCACTACTTTTTGGCTGCTCCCACAACACCATCCACCACCTGCTTCAATGGCTTCACATAACCCTGATAGGGGGCTAAACGGGAGCTCCACCTTGCCCAGGGGTGTCTCGAAGACTAGCGGAGGAAAGGAGACGTCTTACTCCTCCTTTGATAGGGCAGAACTCTACCCCGCTAACCGCGAATTATTGCATTACATGTCCCAAAAATGTAGATTTTCCTTTTCTTATGATTCTTATGGTGCTTCTGATTTCTCCAGCTCTTCCATTATGAATCTTTGCTATCCATGGAATTTGTCACATTCTTCTGATAAACTACATATCAGCTGCCTTCTGTTCTGTTCATGAAATCAGTACCACAGCAGTTGGTAATTCCCCATATCTGCTTCATTCTCTCACAGCTCCTACCAAATGAAAGAGCTATAGTATGGCAAATTCTGAGGACTGGGTCGACTACGATGCAGCTGTAATCAGCACACAGGCGACGATCCAAATGACTTCCATCAAATAGAGAGTGCACAGTTACTTCATCACTCCAGTATCCCTGAAAACACACAAACACAGCAACCAAAATGGTTTAAGTAACTATATTGGTCTTTCCAAAAACAAGGTCACATGCAACCATTTTGCAATGTTAGTTCGTGTTGGCAAGGCCAAACTCTGGATAACTTCATGATGCTCAGGTTACCTCTTCAGCAACCTTCCCAGTGTGTAATTACTGATGATCATAGTAATTGCCACTGTTACCACATGCTAGATTTGTATTTCTTAACAGTTTTTTGACAGTGGCCATTTTTAGCTTACTCTTTTCGACTTTCATGGTTCTTTAATGTGTGTAGAGTACCCTCAGGTACTGGGTGTGTAACCCACACTCAAAGAAAACATGAATTTGAAGAGAAAAATTTTTTCTGTGGTGAGATTTGAATCAGGGACATACTTGTCGAGAGGCCTACATCTTAACCCTGGTAATAGTGTACAACTTTTTAAACATCTTTTTTTATTTGTTGAAACATGTTCAATTAGTTGCCAGCTCTTATCAGTTCTTATGGCTGCTGTTTGTTGGCAGATAGATCCTCTCAAAGCCAAAGACAGCACATAGTTGATGGTGCATTTCTTTATTAGTTTAAGATCTTTGCTGTGAACATTTATGCTCCTAATAATTTGATTTTTTGGTGCTTTAATTTGTTATCTGTCTTGCAGTGTCTATAAAACATAAATGTATTGCCTTAGTGTCTTGACAGATGGGTGGTAGCAAGCAATCATAAGTCACTAGTTTAGAAAAAATGTTAGTGTCTTATGTTGTTGATGGAAAATGTACAACTGAAATAAACAAAAGAATAGGAATGACAAAAAGTAATTTTAATGTCATGAAGAACATACTAACATAAAAACAAATAACACCAGGGCTAAAACTAAGAATAGCAAAATGTTACATCTTCTCAATATTCATGTGGGGCAGAAACATGGACATTAGACAAGAAAACAGAACAGAATTGAAGCCTTTGAAATGTGGATATATAGAAAAATAGGTAGAATTGGATGGAAAGAAAAGAAAACAAACGATGAAGTCTTAAAACAACTAAAAATGAAAAGACAACTACTAAGCACAATTCAAACAAGACAAATGCGATTTGTGGGCCATGTTAAAAGACACAACAGCCTACTAAAAGTAATCCTGGAGGGAAAAATACAAGGTAAAAGAGGCAGAGGCAGACCAAGACTAACATGGATGAGTAACATCATGTAAGATGGAAAAATCAGCCTATGACAACCTGCACCATCAAAGCAAGAGACAGAGCAGAATGGTGCTCCATGGTAGCCAACCTTCGTTGCAGAGACGGCACTTGATGATGATGATGATTGTTAGGATCACCATCACTGCACACTGGATGAATCCATATGTATCTGATCATAGGTACCTTGAGAAAATCTGAGGAAAGTCCTGGCTCACAAGCATGAACTCCGTAGCATGGCATGGGATCTACGGTGTGGGTAGATTTCTGCTGACACCTTTCCCTGGGCAGCAGCCATATTTATGGCCTACTCTTTTTGATTTCAAACTGACTTTGTATAAGGGAATAGGCAAATAATTGCGATGCTGCGGTAAAGCTGGAAGCAAGGAACCAGTGGTGGGGAGTGTAAACACTCCAAGGTATTAAGACAGCTTTACAAGGGAGGAACACAACACAATACTGACGTTTCGGCCTGAGGCCTTCTTCAGACCAGGCATTCCAGCTAAGTGCTCCTAAAAATTTTTTTTATATTTATATATTCTCCTATTCTTTCCATTTACTCATCCTACCTCCCCTCATGTAGCTTTCTTCTTCTTTTTTCATTTCTCTACATCCTACTTCCCTCTTTTCTGTCCACCTCTTCTTTCTTATGATCATGTAGTTATAGATAATTGTGTTTCATCGTTTGTTTTCGTTGTCTTTGTACTCTGAAGAAGGCCTCAGGCCGAAACGTCAGTATTGTGTTGTGTAAAGCTGTCCTTGTAAAGCTGTCTTAATACCTTGGAGTGTTTACACTCCCCACCACTGGTTCCTGACTTTGTATAACCAGAGGCAGACACAGAGTAAGATGGACAGACAACATCAAGGAAGCACTACAGCAACAATTGACAATGAGAGAAGCCACCTAAAGAGCGAGAGCCAGAACTTTTTATCTCCTTCAACAGGTGTACAAGAGGAAATGAAGAAAGCGAAGATTGTTGTTTTTCTTCCTGTTAATTTGTCATCTAGTCTGTGGATAGTATTTTATTTATGCTGCATTCTGATATCTTTGTATAAGTAGTTTAGCTTGAGTTCTTTTGCTACATTGCATTTATTTACAATTTCTGTCATTAATCTTTTATATTCATTTTTGTTTTGCTTTCTTCTGTTTCCATAAACTATAAAATGTCATCTATCATCAAGTTCTTCTTGGCTGATTGAGTTTGGCCCCCTCACCCCCTTAATTTGAGATCCTATTAGACTTGTCTCATTATGCATTCTCTCCATGTGGGGATCTACAAGACTTTGATTTGGTTCTAGACTTCCCCCATTTTGTCACTGAAAGTCTGCCTGACTGGTGACACACAGAGAGGTGTCCTATTACTTATTTTTCCCTATGATGTTTATATTTTTTATTCACTATACTTTAGTTAGCTGTCATTGTAAAAAGTATTGTTATGGAAACAGCGCCATACATTTTAGAGCAGTGATCTCTGCAATATGTGCCATTTTGGCACGCAAGGTTTCTGTTTTTGAGATTGTGGTTCTGCCCTATTGTCTTTGGCTTGAAAGGACAATAGATAGATACTTTAGTTGGACCCTTGTATCTAATTTCTGCTTGTTTGTTTCTATGTATAGTCTGTGTTTCTGGAGAAAACTGCAACATCATAAGCTTTTGAGTTGTCATGTGTCTACTGTTAAGTTATAACTATACCTTTTTCTTGCTTTTTTCTGTTCTCATTAAATTGATTTGGTTAAAAAAAATATATAATGTTCCATATTTTTTTCTCACATAGTCTCAGCATTTTTGGGTTATGATTATATAGAAGAGTTATTATTTGTAGTACTTCTTTGATGGTAAGCTTCAATTTCTTCATTGGGATGCAGGAGATAAGAAAAAAGCTATTACAACATCATATCATCTAATAGATTTTAAGAACCACTATCTTGTGGATTTAAGCTTGTTCATCATCATCTCAGAAAAATAATATGACAAATTGAAATATATTGAATTTGTAATTATAAAGTGAAAAAGTTTTAAAATATATATTTGTATTCATATATGGTTCTATTCTATTCATATAGAGCAACAACTACTTGTTTATTCATACACCCATTCTAACATCCAGTGACTGTGAAGGAGCATGTGAAGTTTTCAAGGTTGAAGTAAGTATTACTACAAAGCTTTTTAGGTATAAATTAATTAAATTTAACAGAATAACAAAGAGATCTTTTCGGCTATTTATTTGTATTTAATGGGAAAAGATAAACTGCCACATATGGAAGTAGCTAACTAAATAAAACATTTTGGGTCAGAATTGAAAAAGAAATTATCATACCCATAAAATTTTAGGACAAAAGTTAAGAAAACAAGTTTTTGATATATGAATTCTTTCTTTCTTTCTTTTTTTTTTTTTCATTTTTTATTTCTTCACTAACTCTTGTAACCATTCAGGTGTTGAGGGAGATGTAAAGTTCTGGTTCTTGCCTTTTAGTGGCTTCATTCATTGTCAGTTGATGCTGTTGTAACTTTTCTTTGATGTTATCTGTCCATCTTACTCTGGGTCTGCCTCTTGCACTTCTCTCTGCTCTTCTTTTAATATATGCTTTGTATGGTAAGGAATCACACAGAATTCTTTCTAGATGGCAAACCAGTTTATTTGTTGTTTCTAAATGTAGCTTAGGATTGGCTCACTGTCTACTCTTTCTCTTGTAATGTCATCTGTCTTTTCTGGTTACTCCAAGCACTTTTCTCTGACTTCACATCTCTGTGGTGATAAGCTTCCTTTTGTGTTTAGATATAAGTGACCATATTTGGCATTGGTTGCACAAATATTGGAAAAATATACTCTGTATCTGTATAAAATGTTTTTTGGTGATAATAGATATTGCTTTGTGTTGAAGTATAGGGGATATCTATCCCAGTATTTTGCTTGCTATTATTTAATCATATATATATATTTATTTTTAGATTTTACTATCTTCAGAGAATGTTGTTCCCAGGTATTTAGTTTGTTACTTGTTTTATAACTTGGTGTTCTATAGCTATGTTTAGTGTCTTCTTTTGTCTTATAAATTATTTGCTTTATATCTTTGTTATTTAATTTTCATGAATTATGTAATTTATGAAAAATTCACAATCATTATTACCATTATGGACATTTACACATAAAAACAGTCTGAGAGATAAGATCAGAAATGAAGAACTGAGAAAAAAGCTAGGAATAGCCCCCACCATAGAATATATAGGGAAACAACAGATAAAATGGTTTGGCCACGTGACAAGGCAGAAAGAACAAAACACAACACAACGAGCCATCAACAAACGTGAGAACACCAGACCCAAGGGTCGACCACGAAAGAGATGGATTGATGGAATATTAGAAGCACTAGGAAACATAACAGCAGCAGAGGTGAACAGAAGAGCAAAAGACCGCAAATTATATCTCCCCTCAATGCTGAAAGGCAGTTGAGAAAGGAAAGAAGAAGAAGAAGACACATAAAAAAAAAAAAAAGACCATCTGCTAGTGGTCAAATAATTGGCGTATATAAGTAAGTTTTTTATATGTGTGTTTTTCATGGAGATGCAGCAAACTAGACAGTTAGTGGTTTTGTTGTCAGAGTTCAGTTTGTGCCACAGCTAAAGAAAGCTTGTTTCCAAAATCAAGAGAAAATGAGAAAATGTTGTCATATCTCCTTCTCCCCCCCCCCCCCCCCCCCCATGAGAAGATAATACTGCAAAAGACACAGAAATCCCCAAGAAATATGAAATGACCATAGAACAGTGTAAATCCCAAGAAATAACTTATATTAGGGGATTTCAATGCAAAGGTAGGAACAGCTAAAGTGCAAAATGTGACGGGTGGACATGGCTTTGGAGAGATGAATGACTGATGGGGATAGATTGGGCAAAGACACATGAAATGATTATAGGTATCACCTGGTTCAAACAACACCTTAGGCGACTATGGACATGGCAAAGCCCAGACAAAAAAGTACACAATCAAATTGATTTTACACTGGTACAGAGAAGACTCAGGAATGGGCTAACATCTGTTAAAACAAGGCCAGGAGCAGATTGCAATATTGACCATGTACCAGTATTTGGAAATATAAGAATAAAACTGCGGAAGACACAGAAATCCCCAAGAAATATGAAATTAGAACTAGATATGCTTAGAGTAGATAGACAGATGAGTGATAACTACAGTACGATTTAAAAAAAAGTAAAGGTTCCCTACACACTTTACTAGTTGTATGGGGAATATGGTGTTAGTGACCATATTTTTCTATGACCATAGCGCATTTTTGGGTGATATAGTTCAATAGTACAAAATAGATATAATGCTATTGAGAAAATACAGGACATCGAGGAGCAGTGGGAAATGCTTAAACAATTGATTCAACAAACATCAAAAGAAGTAATACCAGTGACTAAAAGAATCAACAAAAAGAAATGGATGACAGAAGTACTAGAACTAATGGACGAAAGACGAAAACATAATAAAGAAGAACGGGCATACAAAATATTGCACAAATAGATCCAAAACAAATGTAGAGAAGCAAAGGAGGGATGGTTAAAGCAGAAATGTGAAGAAATGGAAAAATAACAAAAGAAAGACTCAAAATTTATGCACAATCAGTTAAAGGAGTTCTTCTTCTTCTACCATGTAGCTCCCTGTGGAGCATAGGTCTTCAACAAACACTTTCCAAGTCGTTTTGTTTCTTGCAATTATTTTAAGAACATTACATGTCTTCCCCATCATCTTCATCTCTGCTTCTATCTGTCTTCTCCAAGAATTCCTTGGTCTTCCTCTTTGTCTTTTCCCCTGGGGATTCCAAAAAAGGGCCTGTTGTGTAATACTCTCAGTTGGCTTCTGCAGTGTGTGTCCTATCCAGCACCATCATCTTCGCTGTATCTCTTTATCCACTGATATTTGACTGGTACATTTCCATAATTCTATGTTAGTGATTTTGTCCTGCCATTTCCATCCTTTTATTCTGCATAAGCATCCATTAATGAAAGTCTGTATCTTCATGCTTGTCATTTTTGTTCTCCATGTTTCACAGCCATATAATAAAACTGACTTAACATTGGAGTTGAACATTTTTATTTTTGTATTTAACCTAATTTCTTTGGACTTCCATATGTTTCCCAGTGCAACAAAAGCTCCTCTTGCTTTTGATATCCTTATTTTGGTATCATTTTCTGTTCCTCCCTCTTTATCTATATTATTACCCAGATATATGTAAGATTGTGTGTCTAGTAGAGGTATTTCTCCTAATTTTATCTTGTTATTGCCAACTGCATTAATTCTCATAATGTTGGTCTTATCTCTATTAATTTTCGGTCCTATCTTTTGTGATTTTTCATCAAGTATGTTCATTTTATCCTGTATCTGTTAGGGGCCACTGATTATGAGGACCATCGCATTATTAGTCTCATGAGCCACATGATGAAAATATTACTAAGAATCATCATGAGACATTTAAGTAACAAAATAAAACCATAAATAAGTGAAGAACCATGTGGATTTGTGGAAGGAAAAGGCACCAATAATGCAATATACATCTTAAGAACAGGAAGCCGCGATAGCTCAGTGGTTAGTGAACTGGACTACCACGGACAATGGGTAGGGTTCGATCCTAACCGGCGGCTTCCGGGTTCACCCAGCCTTATATGGGTACCAGATTTTTTCTGGCAAAGTAAAGCAGCACGGGCGTAATACTGACCACATTACCCCAAAAATCATGTGCTGAAGGTCTGTAAAATATAGGGTCACTAACACCATATTTCCCTATACGCCACTTGGCGTGACGGGGGTACTTTTTTTTTTTACAACTTAAGAACATTGATAGAAAGAGGTATATATATACATATATATATATATATATATATATATATATATATATAAAACAAGGAGTCAGACAAAGCTGTGCTCTGTCACCGGATTTGTTTTCACTTTATAGCGAAGATATTATGAGATCAATGGTAGACAGAAAAGGAATTGAAGTCAACGGTCATAGCATAAATAATTTGCGATATGCGGATAACACAGTCTTAAAAGCAGAGACAGAGAATGAACTACAATAAATGATAGACTTAATAGTAAAAGAAAGCAAAAAGAAAGGTCTCAATCTGAATAGTAAGAAAACAGAAGTAATGGTCATATCGAAGAAACATTCATCACCATCATCATCATGTGCCGTACCGGTTGGCATAGGTGATCATGTCCTTCCACAATCTTCTATCTACAGTGCATCATATCAGTTCTGTTGTTGACTGTTTTTCCATGCCATGACACCAAGCTATCCAGTGTTTTCTCTCTTTGTCGTCCGCGATCTCTCTTTCCTTTTACCTTTTATTTTGCCGGTTGTAACCAAGTATTCCAAATTTCCTCTTCTCATGATGTGCCCGAAAAATGTTAATGTTTCTTTCTGATGTTTTTTAGGAGTTCCTTTTCTGTGTTGGCCTCTTTGAGAACTTCCTCATTGGTCTTTTTAGCTGTCCAGTGAACTTTCAACATTCTTCTGAGAAATCCCATCTCTGTGGCCTCTAATTGTCTTTTCATTTGTTTGTCTAGTGTCCATGATTCCCTTTCATAGGTCAGAATTGGTTCTATATAGCACCGATGAACTCTCTTTCTCATTTATATTGACATAGATTTGTTGCATAAGATATTTTTCATCTTCTGAAATGCTATTTTGGCCTGAGCTATTCTGCTTTTTATTTCTGTGGTGCATCTTCCATCCGATGTTATTATTGTGCTCACGTATGTGACGCGTTGCACTTGTTTCAAATTTGTCCTATTTATTTTTATGCTGCATGCTGGTAATGATTGTTTCTTCAATATGACCATTTCTTCTGTTTTCTTACTATTCAGACTGTGATCTTTCTTGTTGCTTTCTTTTACTATTATGTCTATCATTTCTTTTAGTTCATTCTCTGTCTCTGCTATTAAGTCTGTCATCCGCATATCGCAAATTATTTATGCTATGACTGTTGACTTCAATTCCTTTTTTGTCTACTATTGATTTCATAATATGTTCACTGTAAAGTGAAAACAAATTCGGCGACAGAACACAGCCTTGTCTGACTCCTTGTTTTATAAGTTGAACTTGCCCTGTTTTGTTGTTAATTCATATTGCTGCTGTTTGTTGCCAGCACATGTTTTTTATGATTCGCAGATCCTTGCCATCAATGTTTAATTTCTCTAGCATATTGATTATTTCCAGAAGCTTTACTTTGTCAAATGCTTTTGCGTAGTCTATAAAGCACATATATAGATCTTTCTTTACCTCTATAGATCTTTCTATCAATGTTCTTGAGATGTATATTGTATTATTGGTGCCCTTTCCTTCCACAAGTCCACATTGTTCCTCACTTATTTCTGGTTTTATTTTGTTCCTTAAACGTCTCATGATGATTCTTAGTAATATTTTAGTCATATGGCTCATGAGACTAATAGTGCGATGGTCTTCACAATCAGTGGCGCCTGACTTCTTCGGTATGGCTACAAAGACAGATTTTAGTAGATCTTTGGGTATATGTCCAGTGTTATATATGTCATTGAGTAGTTTTGTTATGACTTGTACTCCCAGCTCTCCTAATGCATTTATCTCTTCGATTGTTATATTGTCAGGACATGGAGCTTTGCCTCTTTTCATGTGTTGAATTGCATCCTCCACTTCACTCTGCATAATTGGTGGTCCTTTTTTCTTTGTTTGAATTGTTTAACTCTGGTCTTTCATCATCATAGAGTTGACTGATATATTCTGTCCATCTTTCCATTGTCTTCTCCTGTCACATTATTATATTTCCTTCCTTTGAATTAACACATCCTGAAATTTTGACTTCTTCTCTTCCTGTTAATTCATTTAACTGATTGTGCATAAATTGTGTTGTTTTTCCATTTCTTCACATTTCTGTTTTAACCATCCTTCCTTTGCTTCTCTGCATTTGTTCTGGATCTCTTTGTTCAATATTTTGTATGACCGTTCTTCTTTCTTATGTTTTCTTCTTTCATCCATTAGTTGTAATATTTCTTCTGTCATCCATTTCTTTTTGTTGATTCTTTTGGTCACTGGTATTACTTCTTTTGATGTTTGTTGAATCAATTGTTTGAGCATTTCCCACTGCTCTTCGATGTCCTGTATTTTCTCAATAGCATTATATCTATTTTGTACTATCGTGCCATACTTATCACTCATCTGTTTATCTACTCTAAGTATATTTAGTTCTAATTTTATATTTCTTGGGAACTTTAGCTGTTCCTACCTTTGCATTGAAACCCCCTAATATAATAGTTATTTCTTGGGATTTACACTGTTCCATGGTCATGTCTAGCTCATTGTAAAAAGTGTCAATGTCTTTTCTTCGCTATTACTTGTTGGTGTATAAGCTTGAATTATGTTGATATCCATTGGTTTACCTCTCAATTTTACTATCAGAATTCTATCTGATACTGGCCAAAATCCTTTCACTATTTTGCTTCTTTCTATATCTAACATGATGCCTACACCTCTTTCGTGTGTGGTTCCCCCATAGTAAATTACATTTCCGCTGTCGCATTGTAATAATCCTGCTCCTTTCCATCTCATTTCACATAGTCCCAAGATGGTCAATTTCATTCTCTTCATTTCTTGACTGATGTTTTCTATTTTACCAACCTGGAATGCTGATCTAATGTTCCAAGTTCCTATTGCCAGTGTCTCTTTATGAGGAAGAAACAATCATCACCATCATGCAGCATACAAATTAACACGATAAAACTGAAACAAGTGCAATGCGTCAAATACTTGGGCACAATAATAACATCAGATGAAAGATGCACCACAGAAATAAAAAGCAGAATAGCTCAGGACAAAATTGCATTTCAGAAAATGAAAAACATCTTATGCAACAAATCTATGTCAATAGAAGTGAGAAAGTTCATCGGTGCTATATAGAACTAATTCTGACCTATGGAAGCGAATCATGGACACTAGACAAACAAATGAAAAGACGATTAGAGGCCATAGAGATGGGATTTCTCAGAAGAAGGTTGAAAGTTCCTTGGACAGCTAAAAAGACCAATGAGGAAATTCTCAAAGAGACCAAAACAGAAAGGGAACTCCTAAAAAAAACATCAGAAAGAAACAATCAATATTTTTCGGGCACATCATGAGAAGAGGAAAGTTGGAATACTTGGTTACAACTGTCAAAATAACAGGAAAGAGAGATCGCGGACGACAAAGAAAGAAAATATTATAATTTGTTCAGAAATTTGTGCCCACATAGTTTATTATATTTTTTCACCGACCTCCAGTCCGATTTTTGCTCGAGGAAAGAATTTTGCTTATTTGAGGTATATAAAAATAAGATTTTCTTGCTTGTCCTAAATTTTTGGATTTTACAATACCCACATTTGTTGTAAGCAACTCACCAATTAAAAAGGCAAATTTCATGTGCATACCACACAATCTTAGCACTGTTTCGCACGCTTAATTTGTAAGACGTGCGCCACTCTGAGGTTTTTTAGGTAATTTCATTTCCGATTTCTTGTTAAATTGAGATGTAGCATTTTGTAAAGAATGTTAAATCTAAAGAATATTAAAATGTTACATCTTCTCAATATTCCTATATGGTGCAGAAACATGGCCTTTGAAATGTGGATATATAGAAGAATAGGTAGAATTGGATGGAAGGAAAAGAAAACAAACGATGAAGTCTTAAAACAACTAAAAATGAAAAGACAACTACTAAGCACAATTCAAACAAGACAAATGCGATTTTTGGGCCATGTTGAAAGACACAACAGCCTACTAAAAGTAATCCTGGAAGGAAAAATACAAGGTAAAAGAGGCAGACCAAGACTAACATGGACGAGTAACATCAAAAGATGGACAAATCAGCCTATGACAACCTGCACCATCAAAGCAAGAGACAGAGCAGAATGGCGCTCCATGGTAGCCAACCTTCGTTGCGGAGACGGCACTTGATGATGATGATGATGTTAAATTGATCCAGAGGCGTATTTTGACAAAATATTTACTATTAATGAATATTTCTGTATGTGTAATAATTTGTAAGCTGTTGTGAAGTGACTACTTGATTTTTAAAACTATGAAGAGTTTAAAGTGTAGATTCATCACTATGCAAAAGTTAAGTGTGTATATGCACTTGTGCAAGGAATCTAAAAGGGGTCGGTTATATTACGATATAAAAAAACCAGAAAACAGAACACGGGCAGCTTTAAATATAGATTGAAAGTCTTTCATTCGATGGATAGGACAGAGCTTTGACTCTGCACAGGCAGACGGTCAAGCAATGAAGAAAAATAAAAGTTGATAATTTTGACAAATATGTTATTAGACATGAAATTTGGAAAATGTTTGAATCGAATCAACTTGTTACACTGCGCAAACTGAAAGTTTGACTGCAGTTAGAATGTGATATTGAAATCTCAAAAATGACTCTTTGGAAGATCGTAAGAGGCGTTGGTTTCACTTTTAGAAAATCTGCTAGTGGTAGAAATATTGTTTGTGAAAAACCACACCTGATAACTGCCCGAAGCAAATACCTGAGGCAGATCCGTGAGCGATGCATGGAAGGCTACGATATTTGGATGAAACGTGTGTCAATGCTCATCATACATATGAGAAAGAATGGCAATCTGTTGACAGAGAAAATAAAAGAAGCATTCCCAGCAGCAAAGGACAACACATTATATTAGTACATGCTGGCAGTAGAAAGAATGGTCTTGTTAATGACACATAACTTATTTTTCAATCAAAGTCTACAGACAATAGGGACTACCACACTGAAATGAATGGACAAATTTTCAGAGACTGGATAGAGAACACTCTACTCCCCATTCTGGATAGACCTTCATGTCTTGTAATGGACAATGCATCCTATCATAATGCGGTAGCACTGGAAGAGAAAGTTCCTAATTCGTCAAGCATAAAAGATTAAATCATCCCATGGCTTAGAAAAGAAAATGTTTCCTTTCAAAACACCCAGTTAAAACCAGAGTTGTTGCAACTTGTTAGACAAACTAAGAAGACAAAGTTATATAAAATTGATAAAATAATTGCAAGATATGGCCACACATCACTTGGCATCCCACCTTATCATTCAAACCTCAACCCAATAGAACTTGTGTGGGCTAAAATAAAAGGGCAAGCTGCTGCGCAGAACACGACGTTTAAAATTTGTGATGTTAAAGAATTGACGCGTGATGCCCTCTCAACGATAGACATTGAATACTGGAGAAAATGTGACGACCATGTGCTCAGAGAAGAAGAACAATACTGGCAACGAGATGGTTTACAGTTTGTCCAACCGATAACAGCTGTTAACCTCTTAGAGACTTCTGAATCGGAATGGCATATGTATGACATGTGCACAATTTTGTCGATGACACTCTTACTATTTGCTGACTATGTGTGTTTGATGTTCTGGTTGTTCCATATATTTTGTTCATGAGACACCTGCTTTTTGTCGAATATGTGTGTTTGATACTTTGGTCAAAGTTTACCTATCTCTATGACGAAGATATAAAATCAAATGAAAAATTTTGCCCTATTCCTTGTAATACGGATACGCCTTTGGCTTGAATTGTTAGAAAATTAACATAATTTACAGTAAAATCTAATGTTTAGAGCATGCGGTTTGATATTTTTCTAAAATTATATAACAAAAAACGATTTGTGCAAAATTCAGACTACCTTTGTATTTAAATGTTATAAAATCAGTGAAAAAATAAGATTTCATGAAAAAGAATTACAGAAATTCATCAAACAGTTTCCGAGATAATTGATCAACTCTGTGGGCGTGAATTTGAGAATGAATTATAGATAGCATAGTGTCATGGCATAGAAAATGGTCAACAACAGAACTGATACGATGCACGGTACATAGAAGATTGTGGAGGGACATGATCGCCTACGCCAAACGGTATGGGACATGATGATGATGATAGTGAGATTATTTTAAGATCTATAAGGGGCATGCTTGGAATAACAATCGGAGGTCATAATATAAATAGTCAAATATATGCTGATGATACAACAAGAAAACAAAAAAAATTACACATTATCCAATGCTATGCACCAACCTATTGGTTATTGGTTATGGAAGGCCTCGGTATCACAGCAAACGAATTAAAATCCATAATTGCTCAACCGCCCGTGCCAGTGGAATCATCCAAATTACTAACTCATCTCCCAAACAAAGAAAGGTAACTGTAGTCCCCATCGTAGCAGTCTCAGCACACGCCAAAAGACATAAGGCGAAACTGCGCAGAAAGTGAACACAGCCAACTGCTCCCTGTCATACGATATCATCATTCATCGTAAATAATTGGAATATCGAAACATTCCATAGATATGGCTCTGCTGATGAAATGCTTGGTGCAACAGTTGTATCAATCATACTGGAGGCTCCTGGTCTGTGGTTATTAATATAACAGCGGCACATGATGTTGTTATATTCAGTGTTTCTTTCTGGGGTGTAAATATGTGGCACACACATGGAGAGTGGTTTGTGGTCACAGTAATCCCATTAAAGGCAATTCTAGGGTAGCATGGTATAGCTGTTTCAGAACAGCACAATCCTGTCATGTTTTCTGTGTTCGCTATAAAGCTGCTGCTGCTACACAATCCTGACCAATTATAGGTGTGGACATTATTCACTTGCAATGACAAAACTGCTTTGTTTACATCATAGACCTCTGGAAGCGAATCATTTATGGGACTAATAGTACAATTTATTCTTCCATCAGGGATATCTTCATTGAGTCCCCAAAAAAAGGTCTTTGGTTAAAAAGCACATATGCTTTTGAGTTAAACACAAAATGAGCCCACTTCATAGATTCAAAATGGTCCTTGCCAATGCCATCCGTTTGCACAAGTTAGGTCCTTAGCTACCAAGGTCACAAATGAAGCCATCGAATTAAAGACTTTATCTACAGCGAAGGTTAACGAACTGTGAACAAACATTTATGTTCAAACCCTTGAAAACATTTTCAAAATCTGCCAACTCGCTGCAATAACATATATCGTGTTGTTCAATGTAAACATTGCTTAGTCCATAGCTCGAATATAAATAAGCTGCCATTTTGGTGCGTTCCATGATGTCATCCAACCTATATATCATCCAACTATAAATCATCCTTATCATTATAAAGATGATTTAGTTAAAGATGAATTCTATAAACAATTACAGTGTCAGATGGAGGAAAGACGAGCCAAAGATATTATAATCTTGATGGGAGATCTAAATGCTAAAGTAGGATCAGACAACAGAGGCTTTGAAGAGATTATGGGAAAACATGGACTTGGAGATATAAACGAGAATGGAGAGATATTTGTGAATTTCTGTGCCCTTAATCAAGTGAGCCTAGGAGGAACAATATTCCAACATAAAAAAAAATACATAAAGCTACATGGGTGTCACCAGATCTTAGAATGGAAAATCAAATTGATCACTTATGTATTAATAATAAGTTTAAGTCATCCTTACAGGATGTAAAAGTATATAGAGGGGCAGATGTAGCTTCAGATCATCATCTTCTGATAGCCAAAATTTAAATTTAAACTAAAAAGATATACTACAACGAATAAGGGTAGAAAGTATTTCAAGGTAGGGTTTCTTAAAGAACAAGGAATTAAAGATAAATTCGCAGTCACAATATCAAACAAATACCAAGTCCTCCAACAACTAGAAAATACAATAAATATAGAAGATCATTGGAAACAGGTAAAAGATATATGGAAAGAGACAAAAAAAGCCAAAACACAGGAAACATACACACGAGGTGAACAAAGAAGTGAGAAGATGCATTAAAAGGGATAAGAGGAAATATATAGATGAACTAACTAAATAGGCAGAGAAAGCAGCAAATATAGGGAATGTGAAATAACTGTACAACAGCACAAAGAAATGAAGTGGAAATTACAAACAGATCAATGCCTTTATTAAAGATAAGAAAGGAAATCTGCTTAGTAATAAGGGAACAAATGGAGAGATGGAAAGAGCACTTTGAAGAACTTTTGAACAGACCCAGCTCCAATAATCCTCCAGATATACTACCAGCAGAAGAAGAGTTACACGTTAACTGTGGGAAAACCAAGCAAAGAAGAATTAATGAAAGCCATCAAGCTATTAAAAAATGGTAAAGCCACAGGACATGAAATACCTTCGGAAGCCATCAAAGCAGATGTTAACACCTTTATTAAGATGTTACATAATCTATTAGATAAAATTTGGGAGAGGGAAGAAGTACCTAAAGACTGGAAAGAAGGTTACATGATCAAACTACAAAAGAAAGGAAGTTTACAGGAGTGCACAAATCATAGGTGAATTATGCTACTATCAGTGCTAGGAAATGTATTAAGTAGAATCATTCTGGAGACACCAAAAGTGGCTATAGAGAAAGATTTGAGATACGAACAGGCAGATTTGAGGAAAAATAGATCATGTTCGGAGCAAAGTTTAGAACTACAGTCTCCACTTTATATTAGATTAATAGATTACGAAAAGGCATTTATAGCTTAAACAGAGGAATGCTTTGGAAGTTGCTGAGTCATTACGGAATCTTCATAAAAGTTTATTAACCTGATAAGAACAATATATGAAAGAATGAAATGTCATGTGCATGAAGGGCAGCTTACAGAAGCATTTGAAATAAGAACAGGAGTAAGGCAGGGATGCCTTCTGTCTCCATTTCTCTTTCTACTGGCCATAGATTGGATTATGAAAATAACTCAAAACAAAAGAAATGGAAACCAGTGGTCACTGACCAAACAACTTGATGATTTAGACTTTGCTGATGACATAGCTCTCCTATCACACAGCCATCAACAGATGCAGGATAAAATGAGCATACTTGATGAAAGATCACAACAGCTAGGACTGAAAATTAATAGAGATAAGACCAACATTATGAGAATTAATGCAGTTTGCAATAACCAAATAAAATTAGGAGAAATACCTCTACAATACGTACAATCTTAGATATATCTGGGTAATAATATAGATAAAGAGGGAGGAACAGAAAATGATACAAAAATTGGTTATTGGTTATGGAAGGCCTCGGTATCACTGCAAACGAATTAAATCCATAATTGCTCAACCGCCTGTGCCAGTGGAATCATCCGAATTACTAACTCATCTCCCAAACAAAGAAAGGTAACTGTAGTTCCCATCATAGCAGTCTCAGCACACGCCAAAAGACATAAGGCGAAACTGCGCAGAAAGTGAACACAGCCAACTGCTCCCTGTCATACGATATCATCATTCATCGTAAATAATTGGAATATCGAAACATGATCAAAACGGATGAGACACACAGCTCACAGTGTGCATAGAGCACTTAACTCAGTAGCTCCTGCAGCAAGCCGGACTTTGAATATGAGGAAACTGCAACAAGGAACACCCTTCAGACATAGCCTTCAATGGTTCCTGCCGCCTATCCACCATATACCCTGGAAGTTCACGTCCTCCCGAAAATGATGATCGTCATATTGAGAACAAAAAATGTATAGCGCTTGATGGTGTTAGGACATTGTTCTTGACACCAACCGAACACATAAACACACAGGTAGTCGTCGAATTATCCCTGTCACACATCAAACAACAGACCCTACGGTTAGCGTACAACGAACGAAACATGGTGCAATTTCCCAAAGAGGAAAATCTTTGGTCGACTTGAAGGAGCAATCCATTAATGTGTTTGAGCATGTAAATAACTTGCGGTAAAAATCCCAACGTCGGCCATTGAACAGCACTCACTGTGACGTAAACCGCATGTCAACACTAGACGGCGAAGGTCGCCATTACAATACTTGACTTGTCAAAAAGAAACATTGCTGTATGTACTCGTCGGTGCAGATTTGTCCACTTTGTCGCGCAGATTTGCTAAGTAGAACATCATTTTGATTTCAATACAGAAAATTGCAATCAGAGAGCCGAAATTAATCAAACCCCAGATGCATTGTCTGCAGCGATCGAGAGAACGTGAAACGTTCCACCATTTTGAAATGGAAGTCTCTCGACAGTTATTTATCATTTCTGTTGTTGACATTCTGCAAAGCCATTCTCTTAAGCTGTCTGGTATTTTTTCTCTTTGCTTTCCTCTATCTTTTCGTCCCTCAATTTTCCCAGTTGTTACAATATATTCCAGTTATTCTCTTCTCATTACATGACCAAAAAATGTTGATTGTTTCTTCCTAATATTGGAAATTAGCTCTCTTTTTGCTTTGGCCTTTTTCAGAACGTTTTCATTACTCTTCTTAGCTGTCCATGGTATTCTCAAATTCTTCTGTAAAACCACATTTCTACAGACTCCAGTGATTTTCTTGTTTGTTGTCCTATTGTCCATGATTCACATCCATATGTTAAGACTGGCATATTGACCATAGATCGGCATTATGATCAACACTGTATGGAGATTGGTCATTGAGACCCTGTAATGATAATGGTGCATGATTTAGCTAGTTGGTCATACTCATCATTTATGGATTAAGTGGTCACAATATTGCCAGGCAGCCCCACTTTCCAAGATAAATCTCTAGTACTTATTTTCTAAGCCTGGGTGAATCCTGAAACTGTGTTGATTGTGATACAATTTTTGGGACTAAAAGCTTGGAAATTGTTTGTTACAGTTTTTCAACAAGACAACAACTAATGTTTTAAAATTATGGTTATGGTAGGCCCCTGTATCACTGCAAATGAATTAAAATCCATAATTGCTCAATTGCCCCGTGCCAGTGGAATCATCCGAATTAATATTTCATCTCCCGAACAAAGAAAGGTAGCTGCAGTCCCCATCATAGCAGTCTCAGTACACGCCAAAAGACATAAGGCGAATCCTCCAGAATTCAAATTAATCCCTATATTCCTTTGTATTGCACCAGATTAACTCTTATATAGCTCAACTCCAGGAATCTAATTGTCCACCACAAAGTATAACTACTTAAGTCTTCTTACCAGCCCTCTAAGTTTCTCGTTTCTGGCTGTGCCCATAACTTCAATCTCTTTCATCTGAAGGAGTGACGTGGACTCATGATTGCCGAAGTTCTGTGCCATTCCCACTTCTTGGAGGGCATTGATGATGTCCTCCCGATCCATTGGTTGACCGTCCTCAACGCAGCTAGGCAACCTATCCACTCTTTCATTTCCCCGTACTCCTGCATGTCCTGAGACGTAGATAAAGGCGACCTTTCGTATTTTTTTACTACTGCAATAACTCTACCCATTGCATGCGTACAGAGCCCATCTCCACTTTTTTTTATCATGCTCATCGAATCACTCAGTATTCAGGCTTGAGTGTAGTCTTGTGACTCTAACCAGATGAATGCCCTGGTCACTGCCATCAACTCCATCGTCATGCTACTCGTGGTCAAAGCGCTTGACATCTGCATTGACCACGATTGAGTTCTGTTCTCTACATTTCCTGTCGAGTGTGACAATTCACAAGAAAGTCTTCCGCCTCTTTTTAGCCTGACACCTTTCCCTGTGTTGAACTCGTGGATCACATGGTCAACGTGGTCTCAAAAACACAGGCTGCGATCAAACTTAACTCCGAGGTACATAATCAACCTGTCCCTGGTCACCTCATCAGCTTCCATGCGTACCACCAGTGTTCCCGTGTTAACAATATGATTGTTAAGGGAGAATCATGCAACTGATGCTTTATTAGGATTAACCAATGCACCTGATACTCCACACCAGGAAGAGATGAGATCGACTTCATTTTGCATTTTGGAGGTAATTTCCCTATCTCTTCCCTGTCGATATACCAGAAAATCATCGGCAAAACAGTTATAGTTCTTCCCCACCCATCAAGCTGTTGTTCTGTGATGGTTAGTGCGTATATGTTAAATAGAACTGGTGACAATGGTGAACCTTGTGGCAGCCCTGGACAAATGGATGTTGGCTCAGATGACCAACTTCCACATCTGAGTATCACCTTCCTCTGCAACAGTGCTGCAGCGATCCATCTAATGAGGAAGGGTGCACAGCCAGTTTGAAGAGCATGTGCATGAGGTATTCAAATGGTACTCTGTTGTATGCATCCTCAAAATCTATAGCAGCAGCAAATGTCTCCTCTCGTCTGTGGAAGCCTTCGAAGATGTGATAGGCGAAGACTGCCGCTTTGAGCCATGTCTCTTTGTTATATCTATATCCTCCGAGTGTGGGTGGGAATGCATGTATCTGTTCAAGTTGACAGGTGAGTACACAGACTATTTTCTCCCAGTAGCTTGACTACAGTATTTTGCATCGTGATGATTCTGTAGGCACTGATCTGAGAATGGTCCTTGTTTGACTTCGGTATTGGTAATAAGTAGCTGTATAGCCACACCTCCTTAATTTGACCATTCTGAATGCTGGCACTAAACTCTTTGGCCAGTTTTTTTTTAATTCGTTGTCAGCTAAATCACCTATGTCATCATACCGAATCCCCATCTGGACCAGGAGCAGTGTTGTGTGACCTTTAATGTGTTGTGCGAATGGCATCAGTTGTGATTGTGAAATCTTCTTCAAGCGCTACATCCATACACAATTCTGAGAGTGACCCCCATATCTTCATTATTACAACCTCATTTCTTTGATCAGTCTGCTCAATGTAGCGGACACGCTGGGCCTTCCCTTTGCTCTCATCAGATTTGTGCCATATTTGGGCTCTGCTCTGAAAGTCTGGTATACCTCTCTGTTGTGTTGTGCCATTCATGGTCAGATGAAGGCGCCAGAATGTGGCTATAGATTTGTCTAAGTACACTTTTTTACAAAAATCATCCCACGTGGCATCCTTAGCCTGCTTAGCGCATAGTGTGAAGTGCATCATTTTTAGGTTGAACTCTTCTTTCAGATGCACCAAGAGCTCAGGTTGTGCTCTTCCATTAATTCTGGCTTTCTGCCATGTATTGGCTGTTTGTTTCTTGTTCCGCCAAGCTTCCTCGTTTTCTACAAAACACCAGTGCGGCTGTGTCCATCTCTCCTGCCTTTTGCGAGGGGCGCCCTGTTTCCTATGTCTGATTCTGCTAATGATGTTCTGGTCTGTTTTTTCATAGGGGAATGTGTTGAGCTTTCTTTTCTAGCTTCTATTTCTGCCTTTGTCACTTAGGAGGACAAATGGATAGTGATCACTTCCGTGGAATCCCAGTACACATCACCTGTAAACCAGTGTGAAGGCGGAAGACACCAGTTCCACGTCTATGACACTATCAGTTCCCTGTTCGAGTGGCCATTCTGGTTGCCCTTCTATCATTCAAGCACACTAAATCGACCGACTCCAGTGCATTCTCGAGGTCTTCTCCCAGCTTGTTGGTTATGACGTTACCCCACTGGTTGCCTCTAGCATTAAAGTCTCCTCAGAAAATGACGTTTTCCTCCTCGAACGTGAAGAGATTCTGTTATTCTTTTGTGTACACCTTCCCATTACAGGCATACACATTTACAACCATGAAAGGAACTGGGAACTGCAGCCTATCTGCATGTACCTGCAATTCTGCATTGTCTCACACAGACAATCAACCTCAGCTGCCACCATATTGTTTGGCACAAGGATGGCCTGTCCAAGGTGTCGTATGTTGTAAAAACACTGAAATCCAGGGGCAGTAACTGTCCTATCACCAAGAAGTGTTTCTTGCAAAATCATTACATTGGCGCTGCACAGTAGCTTATCAAGAATGGGTCGGTGTTGATTTATGAAAGTACAGTTCCAATATGTAACGCGCACATACTTAGGCATGGGAGCCGCGATAGCTCAGTGGTTAGTGAACTGGACTACCACGGACAAGGGGTAGGGTTCGATCCCAACCGACGGCTTCGGGGTTCACCCAGCCTTAAATGGGTACCGGATTTTTTTTCCGGGAAAGTAAAGCAGCACGGGCGTAATACTGACCACATCACCCCAAAAATCATGTGCTGAAGGTCTGTAAAATATAGGGTCACTAACACCATATTTCCCTATACGCCACTTGGCGTGACGGGGGTACTTTACTTACTTTTACATACTTAGGCATAGCCTCTCACGCTTCGACAGTTTCATACCAGCAAGTTTACCTTTTCTTGTTTTCCTTCTTCGATGTTGTGATTTGGGCTTCATCGGAATACTTACTGTCATCATTGTTGATTGTGTCGCTAAAAGTCAATGCTATGGCTCACGTGCATTCACTCAGTCTCACGGTCCAGAACCCATTTCCACGTTATTGACTGGCCAACTCCAGTCACTCAGCTCTTCGGCACACGGAGACACCACGAGCTTTTAATTTTCGTCATTTAGAAGCTCACAAAAATTAAATTACACTTCTTTGACAACGGAACTGTGAAAACACACTGCCATCTTGGAACGCACAAAATGTGCATTAGCAAAATCAGACATAGGAAACAGCCCCTTGCAGTAGGCAGGGGAGATGTACGCATCCGCCCTCGTGGAACGTGGAAGTCGAGGAAACTTGGCAGTACAAGAGACAAATGGTCAAGACATGGCAGAAACTCAAAAAGAATGGAAGAACACAACCTGAGGTTTTGAAATATCTCAATGAGGAGGTGAACCAAAAAATGGTGCACTTTAAACTATGCGCTAAGTAGGCTAAGATGCCAAATGGGATGATTTCTGTAAAAAAGTGCCTTCATCAGACCATGAATGGCACAACACGACAGAGAGGCATAACCAGACTTGCAGAGCACAGACCAGATATGGCACAAATCTGATGAGAGCAAAGTGAAGGCCCTGCTTGCTCGCTACATTGAGCTGACTGACCAAAGAAATGATGGATACAGGGGTCTCTTTCAGAATTGTGTGAGGATGTAGTGCTTGGAGAAGATCTCACAATCACAACTGATGCCATTCGCACAACATATTAAAGGTCACACAACACTGCTCCTGGTCCAGATGGTGTTCGGTATGATGACATAGGTGATTTAGCTGACAACGAATTAAAAAAAAAACTGGCCAAAGAGTTTAGTGCCAGCATTCAGAATGGTCAAATTAAGGAGGTGTGGCTACACAGCTACTTATTACCAATACCGAAGTCAAACAAGGACCATTCTCAGATCAGTGCCTACAGAATCATCACGATGCAAAATACTGTAGTCAAGCTACTGGGAGAAAATAGTCTGTGTACTCACCTGTCAACTTGAACAGATACATGCATTCCCACCCACACTCGGAGGATATAGATATAACAAAGAGACATGGCTCAAAGCGGCAGTCTTCGCCTATCACATCTTCGAAGGCTTCCACAGACGAGAGGAGACATTTGCTGCTGCTATAGATTTTGAGGATGCATACAACAGAGTACCATTTGAATAGGGAATAATAGAACAAAGAAGTATGTGTTAGCACTCGGAAAAATTGACAGACAAACAACAATAGAAAAAAACGAAGAACAATATATGGTCCGAAGTGGGATCGAACCCGTACTCAGTGGCACCGCGCCTTGCCACGAGAAGCCGAACGCTTGGCACACTACCACGCAGCCAACTAAAAAATTGGCTATTGCAGTAGTCCCACTTCGGACCATATATTGTTCTTCGTTTTTTTCTATTGTTGTTTGTCTGTCAATTTTTCCGAGTGCTAACACATACTTCTTTGTTCTATTATTCCCTATTATCAGATCTTGGAAAGGTTCTGGCAAAAGCAACATACAAAGAATTAGACAACAAAGTGAAAAGTTCGGCAAGAAGAGATACAAGAGCTTATATAGACAACTTGGCAGAGAAAGCAGAGACAGCTGCAATTACAGGAGACAGCAGAACTCTTTATACTGTACAAAAGATGCTGACAAACACCTATACATCCAGTGGAACACCAATTCTAGACAAATCTGGATTAATGCTAACAACAAGCGCAGACATAAAAGCCCGTTGGGCGGAACACTTCAAAGAAATTCTTAACCGTCCACTACCTCACAGTTTAATAGATTTTGAAGCTGAAACACCAGCAGCAGAATTAGATGTAAATTTAGATGACTTCACCTTGAGTGAAATAGAAACCACCTTAAAGCTAATGACCAATAACAAGGCTGCTGGAGAGGATAAGTTAACAGCTGAGATCCTCAAGGCAATTGATAGCCATAATTTAATACATCTCCAAAAAATGTTCAACATCATTTGGAAAACAGAGAAGACGCCTCATAAATGGAAAAAAGGAATCATTGTTAAGATCCCAAAAAAGGGCAATCTTAGAGATTGTAACAATTGGAGAGGCGTGACACTTTTGTCAGTTGCCTCAAAATTATTCTGTAAAATCATCCTAAATAGAATAAAGGATTCAATAGATACAGTAATGCGTGAAGAACAGGCTGGGTTTAGAAAAGGGAGAAGCTGTCTTGACCACATTTTCACTCTACGACTTATATTGGAGGAACACATTGAAAAGCAAAAACCTTTTGTACTTAACTTCATCGACTTCAAAAAAGCATTTGATAGTATTCATAGAGATTCTTTGTGGAAAATTCTGAAGCAATATGGCTTACCATCAAAAATCATAAATATTATCAAAGACATGTATGATGGTTACACATGTGCAGTTCGAACAGAGGAAGGACTGAGCGAATGTTTCCCAATAGAAACTGGGGTTAAACAAGGATGTATTTTATCGCCCTTGTTATTTGGAATTGTTATGGACTTCATAATGAAGAAATGCTGCACTGGTAATAAAGGCATCGAATGGATACAAGGAGACCATTTGGAGGACCTGGACTTTGCTGATGACATAGTTCTCATCAGCAATCAGATAAAAACGATGCAGGAAAACACAAATGAACTATCATCAATAGCCAGCAAAATTGGGCTTGAGGTCAATCATGAAAAGACTAAAGTCATGAAAAGTTTAATTCCAACAAGTGACAAAATATACATGGAAAACAAACCAGTAGAAGAGATCGATCACTTCATCTATCTTGGAAGTCACATTGATCGAGAAGGGGATACAAGCAAAGAAATTAGAATCAGAATGGCTAAAGCAGCAATGTCTTTCAGAAGCCTTGAAAAGTTGTGGAAATCAAAACTCATTAGCACAAACACAAAACTTAGGCTATTCAAATCAAATGTACTATCAACCCTTACGTATGCGTGTGAAAGCTGGAAAACAACAAGAGATATAGAAACAAAGTTGAACGCATTCGAAAATAAATGTCTAAGGAAAATACTTGGTATAGAATGGAACGAATTCAAAACAAACGAGGAAATTAGAGAAATCGCCAATCAACCACTAATATCTTCAGTAATAAAGAAAAGACGATGGTCATACGTTGGACATGTGATGAGAAGAGATAATAATCGAATAGCAAAGCAAGCCCTCATATGGGAAACAACAGGTAAAAGAAAAAGAGGAAGACCCAGGGAGACACTGAGAAGAACATTGATGAGAGAGGCAAGAGCAGCAGGAATCGGCTCCCTCAATGAGATAGAACTGCTTGCACAGAACAGAGACAGATGGCGAGATTTGATAAAATATCTTTAAAAGAAAACTGCTAGAACAAAAATTCATATAGGAGAAGGTGTATCTTGGTCTACGCCCTATGGGCCGGTTACGGCTCGAAAGGTCAATAGATAGATAGATAGATTATTTGTACCCACTACCATTTGAATACCTCATGCACATACTCTTCAAACTGGCTGTGCAAACCTTCCTCATTAGATGGATCGCTGCAGCACTGTTGCAGAGGAAGGTGATACTCAGATGTGGAAGTTGGTCATCTGAGCCAACATCCATTTGTCCAGGGCTGCCACAAGGTTCACCATTGTCACCAGTTCTATTTAACATATACGCACTAACCATCACAGAACAACAGCTTGATGGGTGGGGAAGAACTATGACTGTTTTGCCGATGACTTTCTGGTATATCGACAGGGAAGAGATAGGGAAATTACCTCCAAAATGCAAAATGAAGTCGATCGCATCTCTTCCTGGTGTGGAGTATCAGGTGCATTGGTTAATCCTAATAAAGCATCAGTTGCATGATTCTCCCTTAACAATCATATTGTTAACACGGGAACACTGGTGGTACGCATGGAAGCTGATGAGGTGACCAGGGACAGGTTGATTATGTACCTCGGAGTTAAGTTTGATCGCAGCCTGTATTTTAGGGACCACGTCGACCATGTAATAATAAAACCCCACAAAGGATTAGCCTCCTTGAAGGTCATGGCAGCTGCCAAAATCGAGCAGAGGCTACTTACCCTTCTGTTCCAGGGACTAGTTCTCGCACCAATCGAGTAGGCATTTACAATTCTTATTGTAAATACGACACAAATTTATGGGCTGCAGAAAATATATAATGAAGCTATGCGTATTATTTTGGGGTGTACAAGGGGCATTCCCTGTGTAGCAGTGAGGTATCTTCTTTACGTTCCAACCATAGATGACAGGATCGAGATCTGGAGGACACGACCATACCTGAAGATAAGTGCAGATAAAGAGCATCCATTGCAACGCAACCTCAACGCAGGGAAAGGTGTCAGGCTAAGAAGAGGCAAATCATGAGTGGGCCGAGCAAAAGATGTCATGAAACAGGTCAGTGGGTTTACCAATGTCAACGCTGGCAAGGAGTGAATAAGGTTCCTTACGTCATTCAAAGTGACATTTTCGTGTATTGTCACACTCGACAGGAAATGTATGGAACAGAACTCAGCCGTGGTCAATGCGGAGGTCAACAGTCTATCTATCTATCTTTCGTTCACCCGAAGTATTGTCTATATCTGCAATGTCGTTTCCTGTATAAATTTTACAGTCTTTTGTAATTCTTGCAGTGGCCCATATAGTTTTGTTGGTAGTGTTGTATCTATGGGCCAATGGATTTTCCTCAGTCTACCATATTCAGTGCAGTTTTGAAGTATGTGTTCAGCCTGTCCACACGTACAAGTAGTTGAGGTGCCGATCTTGAATTTTATATACATGGAGTATGGAGTTGATTGTGTCCTGTACTGAGGCGTATAATGATAACTTGTTCATATCTATTCATATTATGAAAGGCATCCTGATTTGGGGCTTGTGGTCCTCTGATTGATTTGATTATCTGTTTCTTATGATGGTATGTAACCGGTGTATCTAGTTGTGTACCTGTTGAACCTTCCTTTGCCAACTGATCTGCTTTCTCATTTCCTGGTATTCCACAGTGAGATGGGATCCACTGCAGGGCAACCCTGTGGTGCTTGCAGAGTTCAGTTAAGGTCTGCAGATGTGGTAATTTTCTGGATTGTAGTGCCTGGAGTACTGATCTTGCTAAGGTCAAAAACACTACAGGCTGCGGCTAAGATTACTGTTCAGCAGTTTTTCTATTGCCAACTTTATTGCTTGTATTTCTGCATCATAATTGTGACAATATTTCCCTGTTGCTATTTTATTCATATCCCTAGTGTTATTTGGGTACTCTATATATGCACCTGCTCTCCCATTCTTTACTGCATTCTGTGCTAATCCATCTGTGTGCACACGAATCTATAGGTCTTGTGGGTATTCTTCATCCAGGAAACTGAGAGTTATTGTTTTTCGCTGTAGACTAATCTGTTCCTCTTTGTCAACTATTCCTTTCACTTCTGTCCGTATTTGAACTGATAATCCTGATTCCTCTGTCCGGGGAGTCTGTTCTGGTATGGACAGTAGGGGTTAACAACTCTTGGCATGTCTGGTGTTTGTCTACTAATACGCTTGGCTTGGTGGATAAAACTGCTTCTCTTAAGTCGTCCCAATGCAAGATTTTGGAATCGGTCCTTCATTATATGTCTCAGCATGCAAGCAAATTTTTCTGCCTGTATCAGCACCTTTGTGTCCCTCCGTTCTCTCAGTGCTGGTATCCTCCACAATTTTTCCATCTCCAATATTGGTGTTGATTTCATTGCACCTGTGATGACCCTAAGTGCCTGGTTTTGTACTTTGTCCAGTTCTTGCAGTATGGTGTTTGATGCTGAGCACCATGCAGATGATCCATATTCTAAATGTGGGCATATACTCTGTTGGTAAACTTTACTGAGTATTTGCCCACTCGCACCCCATGTGGTTCCACACATCTTTCTTAGAATAGCCAATTTCCTCCTTGCTTTTTGAGTTGCCTTATTTATCTGCTGTTTCCAAGATAGTTTGTTATCAAATGTAACTCCGAGATACGTAGCTTGTATGTCTTCTTTCACAGGTTCATTGTTTATGTAGATGGCTCCTGCTTTTTGTTTTGGGGAGAGAGTGAAAAGTGTAGTGCTGCATTTGTCTGTATTGATGCTGAT
This sequence comes from Megaustenia siamemsis, assembly GCA_032433765.1. Lineage (NCBI taxonomy): Eukaryota > Metazoa > Mollusca > Gastropoda > Stylommatophora > Ariophantidae > Megaustenia > Megaustenia siamemsis. The sequence goes on from JAVIAB010000001.1 coordinate 44,044,115, forward strand.
ACACCATCTATTTGTCCATGAATTCAGTGCATTCATAGCTCTTTGTAGCAATTTGGAGGCCACTGTTGCATACTCCTCTGTGCACCACATTACCAAGTCATCTGCATACATTGCCACTTTGATGCCATGTGGTAGTTCAGTAACTAGGTCATTGATGTAGATCAGAAAAAGTGTTGGAGATAGTACCCCACCCTGTGGAATGCCCTGACGCAGTAAGACCTTCTTACTCTTAAGACCATCCAGTTGCGCTCTGGCTCTCCTGTTATGCAGGTATGCTTTGTCCCATTTGTACATCCTGCCATTTACTCCATAATTTCTCAGTTTCTTCAAAAGCCCTTCCTTCCATACCCTATAAAATGCTTTCTTTAGGTCTATCCGTGCTGCTAGTACCAGTTTCTTTTCTTGAAATGCATCCTCAATTTCCTGGGAAAGATAGGTTGCCTGATCATCGGTAGAGTAACACTGTCTAAAGCCTGCTTGTTGTGGGACAAGGAGATTTTCACTTTCCAGGTACCACTGCAGTCTGAGATTGATTATACGTTCCATTGTTTTACACAAACAGCTTGTAAGGCTTATTGGTCTATAGCTGAATGCCGTTGAACCATATTTTCTTGACTTTAGTAATGGTATCATAATTGTTTCTCTCCATGCCTGTGGCACTCTTCACCTGTGATCCAGCAAATGTTGTAGATCTGCAGTAGTTTTGCTTTAGCTGCAGTTCCCAAGTTCTTAATCATTCTGTTGTTGACCTTCTGCCAAGCCATTCTCTTAAGCTGTCTGGTATTTTTTCTCTTTGCTTTCCTCTATCTCTTCGTCCCTCAAATTTCCCAGTTGTTACAATATATTCCAGTTGTTCTCTTCTCATTACATGGCCAAAAAATTATGATTGTTTCTTCCTAATATTTGAAATTAGCTCTCTTTTTGCTTTGGCCTCTTTCAGTTATACTAAATCTCTGTCTCTCTCTAAGTCTCCCTCTCTGCGATCAGGACTCAGAGTAGGATTCCAGACTCTCACATGAAGTCAACTGTCAGGTTAAGTGTGTTGATCGCCCCCACAGACAGAACAACACATTTAGAGTCTGCCAGATCCACTCTGATTGAACACCCGTTAAAACGTTGCACTGTGTTCTGCGCCAGTGGCCCAGTGCATCTGATTTCAGCCAGCATTTTATTCAGGTTTGCTTTCCTTAGCCTTTAATTGTCCCCAATCTTCCTGCAAGGCAGCAGATTGTCTTTTCTGTAGGGGGATTCTGCCCTTAGATGGTCGGCCCTCCCAGGTTTATGAGCACCATCTGCCCGAGTCACTAGAGGTGACTAACACAGACATGCACACAAAGATATGAAATGTGACTAACACAGACATGCACACAGCAATACGAGGCATGACTAATACTGACACACATCAAGATATGAGATATGACTAACATAGACATGCGCACACAAAGATATGACACATGCCTAACATAGACATGTACACAAAGATATGAGATATGACTAACATAGACATGCACATACATGTATATGAGATGTGACTAACATAAACATGCACACAAAGATATGAGAGATCACTAACACAGATACACACTAAGATATGATATATGACTAAACACAGACACACATAAAGATATGAGACATGTTTGACACGGACACACCAAGATATGAGATATGACTAACATGACACACGCCAAGATATGAGTCATGGTTAGCACACACGCACACAAGCTAAGATATGAGCCATGGCTAGTACAGAAATAAACTAAGATATGAGCCATGGCTAGCACAGAAACACATTAAGATATGAGCCATGGCTTCTCGCTAGTACAGAAACAAACTAAGATATGAGCCATGGCTAGCACAGAAACACATTAAGATATGAGCCATGGCTTCACGGAAGCACACCAAGATATGAACCATGTCTAGCACAGAAATACATTAAGATATGAGCCATGACTAGCATGGAAATACACTAAGATATGAACCATGGCCAGCACAGACACACAGTAAGATATGAACCCTGGCCTGCACACACAACCCACCAAGATATGAGCCATGGCTAGCACGGATATACACTAAGATATGAATCATGGCCAGCCCAGACATGCACTAAGATATGACCCATGGCCAGCACATACACCCACTAAGATATCAGCCATGGCTATCGCTGACACCCACTAAGATATGAGCTACGACTAGCACGGATATACACTGAGAATTGAGCCATGGCTCAATTCAAGAGAAGTAGAAGAGGAGGTAGAAGAGCAGCGATCGCGAAAGGTATCCATATGCTTGGGTTTGCTGTAGCCGGCAGACTCTTCTTAACATGGGAATCATCGACATGCGAGACGCAGGCCCTGGATAACTGTTCACAGGTTCTGTTCAAACAGTTGTCCAGAGATTTGAGAGTGCAGTCTGACCCGTCAAACGTTCCATTGCATGTACAGTCTGCACTTTCCGGGTCACATATGATGTCACAGCCATCAGAACACGTCTTTTCGCACTGTAGCCCAAAATTACCATCAAGACAAGTGTCATTGTAGGCATTTTCCAGATTTTTCTCACATAAAGGACAGACACTGAGACAAGACCTGGAGCAGTCGTGTCCATAGATCCCATGTGAACAGTTGCCATGACATGTACCGATGATGACGTTGCAGCCTTTGATACACCCACAACACACTTCGTCCGGTTAGCGCAATCGATAGGCGGTTGGCTTACCACGGCAACAGCCGGGGTTCGTAATCCTGGCGAGGACACCTGGGTTTTACTAATTCCCTAAAAATTAGTAGGAGCCGCGATAGCTCAGTGGTTAGTGAACTGGACTACTACGGACAAGGGGTAGGGTTCGATCCCAACCGACGGCTCCGGGTTCACCCAGCCTTAAATGGGTACCGGATTTTTTCTGGGAAAGTAAAAGCAGCACGGGCGTAATACCGACCACATTACCCCAAAATTCATGTGCTGAAGGTCTGTAAAATATAGGGTCACTAACACCATATTTCCCTATACGCCACTTGGCGTGACGGGGGGTACTTACAACACACTTCACAAAATGACCCAGAATACCCGTCCAGACAATAGGTGTCTGTAAATGTTTGCACCTCGCACACCGTCAGTGCACTGTCAGTCTGCGAGATGGTCAGTGAGAACTCAATCTTAATGTGTGCAATTGGCGTTTGTGTGGTGACTACAATAGTGTTCACAGAAACATTAGGGTATGATATATCATTATACTGGAACACTACGCCGCCACTGTCTGAGAAATCCTTTAGAGTGGCATTCTTTACCCTAATCATAGTGCTAGCTCGATGATAGATTCGAATGGGGTGAATCTTCTGGGGCGTGGCAAAGTTCAGATACCAGTAAAAAGGATTGGTTCCACTTCTCAATTTTGTGTGTGTGCAGTCATTGTCATAGAGATTGGTCTTTGTTTTGCCATTTAGTTATACTAAATAGAAGCAGTTTAAAAGTTTCTTCACTCTTACAACATAATATTTGGAAAATGTTCTATTTGTAACAAGTTATCAATTTATTTGTGTTAATTGAGTTCATACTGTTTACTTGTCTACAGCCACTGAAAAATGATATTCTAATATCAAATTCATCAGAGAATGATAGTGGTGAGATACGAGATGGATCACAAGTTCTAAAAAAATGTGTTTTCAGTCCAGTTTCATCTCAAGAGGATTTTAGCTCCAATTATTTCTTCATGCATCCATCTTTTCTAACAGTGTCTGGCCAGTTGCATCTTGAGGTGATGACAGGGTAGGTGGTATACTAGTATACTTTATGTGCGTATGTTTTATTATATCAGGATTTTTTGGTAGTTTATGAAAGAAAATACAATTAATTTATGATATTGTGCTTAGGTCTTGTAATACATTGTGCAGCTAACGCATGGCTTGAGCTGGCATGTATGTGTTCATTGATTTGTTAGCTACTTTAATTTCTCAATAGAGTTCTTTTCATCCATCTCTACTTTCTCTGTCAGCTTCAATTTCTTTACTGTCTTCTAAATGTTTCACAGGTTTACATACCGCTATGTTTTACAAATTTACTAATGCACAGAGCACTTTACACATCTTTGTACTTTTAGTTAAGCAATACCATGATACTACTTTGATTCCAGATTCTTTACTTATACCATCTCTGCCATAGTGAAGATTCTTATCTTTTTCCCTGCTTTGCCTTTCACTATTGGGGGGGGGGGGGATATAATTTGCAGACTTTTGCTCTTCTGTTGGCCTCTGCTGCTGTTATGTTTCCTAGTGTTTCTAATATTTCATCAATTCATTTTTTTCATGGTTGCTCTTTGAGTCTAGTGTTCTCATAATGTTTATTGAAGACTCGATGTGTTGTTTTGATCTTTCTGTCTTATCATGTGTCTAAACCATTTTACCTTTTGTTTCTTTAAGTATTTTGTGATAGAAATTATTCCTAGCTTTTTCTCAGTTCCTCATTTTTGATCTTATCTCTAAGGCTGTTTCCTGTCTTTCATCACAATTAATCTCGGTTGTGGTTATTTTTGTTGTTTTTTATGTACAGGTCTGGCATTCATTAGTAGCATAATGTTGTAATTGTTTTGTAGAGGCCCATTTTGCCTCTAGTGTTATTGTTTTGTTGGACAGCAGTGGTGATAGCTGTCCACTGATTGGACAAGTTTTGTTGCATTTTGAGTCAATTTCTATTGTAAGATGAATATTGATTGATTGAATATAATAAATAGTCAATATCACGGTGCTACAGGGAAAACCACAGGTCAGTTTCCCTTAGCAGACAATGAAATATATGATCACTCCCATGGTGCACTGGTATTAAACCTCAAATTTCCTCTTCCTATTGTATGTTTTGAATTGAATTTTAAGTTTCTGCAGTAAAAAAAAACTAATTCATTGCATTCATATTATCCATCAGTCACTGTTATCAGCTTCTCTCTCATTTCCATGGTTATGTTCTTCATCATTGGTACTTTAAGCCACAACATCTGCTTTTCCATTGTCATGGATCTCTGCATGAACAGAACAATAAATCCATATCATTTTTCTGAAGTTTTTGAGGCCTCTTTATATGTCAAACATTTTAAGCATTACTCAGAATTGTCTGAGATTCTGAAATCATTACAGCTTATTGGAGCATCTCTTTCATCCGAAGGAGTAGGATGTACTCATGGTTGTCGAAGTCCTGTGCCCTTTCTCACATCTTGAGGGCATTGACGATGTCCGCCCAATCCATTACTGATACATTTCCCAACTGTCTTCATTGACAGCATAGCTAGCCAACCTGTCCTCTCTTTCATTTCCCTGTACTCCCCCATGTCCGGGGACGTAGACAAAGGTGACCCTGCATATTTTTTACTTCTGTAATGACTACCCATTGCCTGCGTACAGAGCCCACCTCCAATTTTCTTATCATGCCTATTGAATCACTTAGTATGCAGGCGCAATGTCCAAGGCTTCAATTTGTTTTTTCTCCAGCCTGTCAATTTGGGTCATACTGACAGTAAGAATTGCTAGGGCATACTCAATTGGTACCTGTCCCTGGAACAGACGGTAAGTAGCCAATGCTCAAATTTGGCAGCTGCCATGACCTTCAAGGCGGCTAATCTTTTGCGGGCTTTTGTTATCACATGGTCGACGTGGTCCCTAAAACAAAATCAAGCTTAACTCCTAGGTACGTCATCAACCTGTCCCTGGTCACCTTATCAGCTCCCATTCGTACTACCAGTGTGTCCGTGTTAACGATATGATTATTAAGTGAGAACCATTCAACTGATGCTTTATTAGGATTAACCAAGACACATGATACTCCACACCAGGAAGAGATGCGATCGAGTTTGTTTTGTTGTCTGGGGGTGATTTCCCTTCTGTCTCTTCCCTGTCGATATACCAGAATATCATCAGAAAAAGTCATAGTTCTTCCCCTCCCATCCAGCTGTTGTTCTGTGATTGTTATTGTGTACACGTTAAATAGAATTGTTGACAATGGTGAGCCTTTGGCAGCACTGGACAAATGGATGTTGGCTCGGATGACCAACTTCCATATCTGAATATCACCTTCCTCTGAAACAGTGATCCATCTAATGAGGAAGGGGTGCACCACCAGTTTGAGGAGCATATGCATGAGATATTCAAATGGTACTCTGTTGTATGCATCCTCCTGATCTATATCGCCGTTAGTGATAATTAGGAGTGGAGGTGGGGGGTGTGATGTGTGTCAGTAGCAAATTGTCAAATTCCTCCAAAAATGTATTTTGAGGCAATAATTTTTATAATGTTATCGTAATCTAGGGTTAATGAAATCACAGACAGATTATTTTTTTAAAAATAATCTAAGAGGAACTCATGTACAATTAAGGAAAGAAGATGGACATATGTCGGACATGTGCTGAGAAAAGACAACAAGAGAATTCCAAAACAGGCTCTTCTAGGGAAAAATCAGGATACAAAAAAAAAAAAAAAAAAAGGAAGACCTTAAGAGACACTAAAAAGAACACTTATAAGAGAGGCAAATTTGGCAGGCATAGACTCAATAGATATCAAAACATCTCGCCCAGAATAGAGCTGGGTGGCAAAAAACACTACAAACCACATGCAATGTCTAACGGCACGGGAAGGACCAAGAATCAAGAATTGGAGATAGTCATAAATAAGTCATCAGTGCAACATTATATATTTTCAACATTATCCCTCATCATACATTGTAACAATATGTATTTATTTGCTATTTTCTAGGGCATTCACAAAAGTTTACAACTTTGGTCCAGTTTTTCGTGCTGAGAACAGTCATGGAAGCCTTCATCTTTCAGAATTCTACATGGTTGAAGCTGAGGTGGCTTTTTTAGATAATTTGGAGCAGTTGTTAATGGTGAGTGTACATTTTCTTCTTTCTTTTTGTTTGGTCAGAAATCTGATGAGCAATTTGTGGCTAGTGTGACTTGTGGTATCTCCTTGGGCAGCTTTAGATGGATCCTCCACTTTGTACAGTCTTTAGCTATCAATTGAAATATGCTGCTTGTCTGACCAACACTATTATTATCAGTTTTCCGATTGTCCATGATTCACATCCATATGTTAAGATTGGCTCTTCATAACATTTAAGAACTCTTTCTTCTTTCTCTTTCTTGTGAAAAATGGTTTCTCAATATCTTCCTCATTTTTGGAAAGATGCTTTTACCTGAGCCATTCTGCATCTCATCTGCATCTACCATCTCAGGTTAAAATTTTTCCCTATTTATCCCTGATATTTAAATTCATTTAGCTGTTTTAATATTATTCCACTTGTCTTTATTGTGCATTGCGGGGAAGTATTTTTCTGTGTTACTACCATTACTTCTGTCTTTATACTAATAAGGCTGAGTCTTTTATTTTTGCTTTCCTTCACTATAAAAAAAAAAAGTAAGCACCCCATCACACCAAGTGGCATAATAGGGAATATGGTGTTAGTGACCATAAATTTTACAGACCTTTGGCACATGATTTTTGGGGTAATATGGTTGGTATTACGCCCGTGCCGCTTTACTTTCCCAGAAAAAAAAATCCGGTACTCATTAAAGGCTGGGTGAAGCGGAAGCTGTCGGTTGAGATCGAACCCTACCTCTTGTCCTTTGTAGTCCAGTTCACTAACCACTGAAATATCACGGCTCTCTTTCCTTCACTATAATGTCTAACATTTCTTGTAACTTATTTTTTCACTCTTAGCGATTAAGACTCTATCATCAGCAAACCTGAGGTTATTTATAGTATGACCTCTAATTGTTATTCCGGGCGTGTCACTTATGGATCTTAAATAATCTCACTATACATATTAAATAAATCTGGTGACTGCACACGACCTTGTCTAACACCTAGTTTTATTTGTTGATACATTCCCAATTGATTTCCAGTTCTTATGGCCACTGTTTGTTGCCAGTAACATTAGGTGGTCTAAAAATAGTCTGAACTTCAACACACAACCCTATATTCACACCAGGCAAAACAAGGGGACTCGAAATTCCTGGCTCAAGTTGATTGAGACCTGAGTTTCACCTCAAGGACTGGATGTGTTACAATGTCTATCTGTATGGTTGTCATAAGTCCGTTGGTATGTTTGGCTATCTAATAGCGTTATTCACTTGGTTTCCTGAGTCACAAAGGGTTGTTTGGTGTCTGCTGATGACCGAGGAAATTTCCCTGGTCATCATCATCATCATGTGCAGTACCGGTTGGCGTTGGCGATATTGTCCTTCCACAATCTTCTATCCACAGTGCATCATATGAGTTCTGTTGTCTTTTTAGCTGTCCAGGGAACTTTCAACATTCTTCTGAGAAATCCCATCTCTGTGGCCTCCAATCGTCTTTTCATTTGTTTGTCTATTGTCCATGATTCGCTTCTATAGGTCAGAATTGGTTCTATATAGCATCAATGAACTCTCTTTCTCATTTCTTTTGACATAAATTTGTTGCATAAGATATTTTTCTTTTTGTGAAATGCTATTTTGGCCTGAGCTATTCTGCTTTTTATTTCTGTGTTGCATCTTCCATCTGATGTTATCACTGTGCCCAAGTATTTCAAACGTTGCACTTGCTTCAGATTTGTCTTGTTTATTTTTATGCTGTATGATGGTGATGATTGTTTCTTCGATATAACCATTACTTCTGTTTTCTTACTATTCAGACTGAGACCTTTCATGTTGCTTTCTTTTACTATTATATCTATCATTTCTTGTAGCTCATTATCTGTCTCTGCTATTAAGGCTGTGTCATCCGCATATCGCAGATTATTTATGTTGTGACCGTTGACTTCAATTCCTTTTTTGTCTACTATTGATCTCATAATATGTTCGCTGTAAAGTGAAAACAAATCCGGCGACAGAACACAGCCTTGTCCTCCTTGTCCTTGACTCCTTGTTTAATAAATTGAAATTGTCCTGTTTGGTTGTTAATTCGTATAGCTGCTGTTTGTTGCCAGTACATGTTTTTTATGATTCGCAGATCCTTGCCATCAATGTTTAATTTTTCCAGCATATTTATTATTTCCACGTGCTTTTCTTTGTAAAATGCTTTTGTGTAGTCTATAAAGCACATATATAGATCTTTCTTTACCTCTATAGATCTTTCTATCATTGTTCTTAAGATGTATGTTGCATTATTGATGCCCTTTCCTTCCACAAATCCACATTGTTCCTCACTTATTTCTGGTTTTATTTTGTTCCTTAGACGTCTCATGATGATTCTTAGTAATATTTTAGTCATATGGCTCATGAGACTAATAGTGCGATGGTCTTCACAATCAGTGGCGCCTGACTTCTTCGGTATGGCTTCAAAGATAGATTTTAGTAGATCTTCGGGTATGTGTCCAATGTTATATATGTCATTGAGTAGTTTTGTTATGACTTGTACTCCCAGCTCTCCTAATGCATTTATCTCTTCAATTGTTATATTGTCGGGACCTGGAGCTTTGCCTCTTTTCATGTGTTGAATTGCGTCCTCCACTTCACTCTGCATAATTGGTGGTCTTTTTTTCTTTGTTTGAATTGTTTAATTCTGGTCTTTCATCATCATAGAGTTGACTGATATATTCTGTCCATCTTTCCATTCTCTTCTCCTGTCCCATTATTATATTTCCTTCCTTTGATTTCACACATCCTGAAACTTTGACTCCTTTTCTTCCTGTTAATTAATTTAATTGATTGTGCATAAATTTTCAGTCTTTCTTTTGTTGTTTTTCCATTTCTTCACATTTCTGTTGTAACGATCCTTCCTTTGCTTCTCTGCACTTGTTTTGGATCTCTTTATGCAATATTTTGTATGTCCGTTCTTCTTTCTTATGTTTTCTTCTTTCGTCCATTAGTTGTAATATTTCTTCTAATTTTTTCCCTGGTCACACCTTAAAAAAAAAGAAAAAACAAGAAATTTTTTTAAAATTTTAGATTTTTTTCACATTAAACGATGTGTCTCACGATCTCCACAAAAAAAAAATCCAACAGCAACAGAAACAAATTAAACATGTATGAGTCTCCAGAAGTGGTAATTATGAAGGTGCAGGGAGGAGGGTAATGTTTGAACATGGAAAAATGTCAAATTTTGAGAAATTTGTATTTTGGTGCTGTAATTTTTACTACAGTATAATAATCTTTTGTGTGTGGTTTTGTTGGAGGTAAAGGAACGAGCAATGCCATATATATCATAAGATCTTTAGTAAAAAGAGCCATAGAGGTGAAAACAGATCTATACCTATGTTTCATAGATTATACCAAAGCATTTGACAAAGTAAAGCACCAAGAAATAATCAAAATTTTAGAAAGCATAAACGTAGGCAGCAGAGATCTAAGAATAATGAAGAACATGTGCTGGCAACAAACAGCGGCCATAAGAACTGGAAACCAATTGGGAATGTTTCAACAAATAAAACAGGGTGTTAGACAAGGTTGTGTGCTGTCACCAGATTTGTTTAATATTTATAGTGAGAATATTTTAAGATTCATAAGGGGCATGCCTGGAATAACAATTGGAGGTCATAATATAAATAATCAAAGGTAAGCTGATGATACAGTCTTAAACGCTAAGAGTGAAAATGAGTTACAGGAAATGTTGGACATTATAGTGAAAGAAAGCAAAAATAAAGGACTCAGCGTTAATTGCAAAAAGACAGAAGTAATGGTAACAACAAAGAAAAAGACATCACCTCAGTGCAAAATAAAGACAAGTGGAACAATATTAAAACAGGTAAATGAATTTAAATATGTGGGAACTTTGTTAACCTCAGACGGAGGATGTACAAAAGAGGTGAGATGCAGAATGACTCAGGCAAAAGCAGCTTTCCAAAAAATGAGGAAGATACTATGCAATCCATTTTTGACAATAGAAACAAGAAAAAGAGTTCTTAAATGTTATGTAGAACCAGTGTTAACATATGGATGCGAATCTAGGACAACAGACAAGAAAATCACTGGAGTCTGTAGAAATGTGGTTTTACAGAAGAATGTTGAGAATACCATGGACAGCTAAGAAGAGTAATGAAAATGTTCTGAAAGAGGTCAAAGTAAAACGAGAGCTAATTTCCAATATTAGGAAGGAACAATCATAATTTTTTTGGCCATGTAATGAGAACAGAACAAGAAGTACCCCCGTCATGTCAAGTGGCGTATAGGGAATATGGTGTTAGTGACCATAAATTTTACAGACCTTCGGCACATGATTTTTGCGGTAATGTGGTCGGTATTACGCCCGTGCCGCTTCACTATCCCAGAAAAAAATCCGGTACCCATTAAAGACTGGGTGAACCCGGAAGCCGTCGGTTGGGATCGAACCCTACCCCTTGTTCTTTGTAGTCCAGTTCACTAACCACTGAGCTTTCGCGGCTCCGAAGCAGGGAGGTAGAAGTGATTAAAGAGTGTACTATAAGAGGGGAGTGAGGTAGTAGAAATTGAGGGGAGATAAGAAGGGCTGAGTAAAATAAAATCATGGGGTCCACGGGACAGTAGGGGTAAGAAGTAAAGAGGATGGACACATCATCACTCATGGGAATTGTAAGACACAGTGTGGGAATGAGACAAAAATTTGTGTTGCAACCTGTACCATGAGCAGGCTTGTGTTAGTTCACCAAAAAGTGGCAGAATAAGTTAGTTGGTGTGTGGTCGCTGCGTGGAACAGACCTTATTCCAGGAGCAGTGATAAGTAGAAGTGTCTTAGAGTAGTTAATAAGATAGTTGTGAAAGTTGACAGCACCAACCATTTAGTGACAGTCAGTGAGAGAGTCTCACAACGTAGACTTCATCAGAAATAGGAAGTTAGAGTGTAGTTGTGCAAGTTAGCAGCAACGAACAATGTAGTGTCAATCCGTGAGTAGTCTCACCAAGTTTAGTCTCCATCAGAAGTGTGAAGATAGAATGTAGTTGTGCTAGTAGCAGCAATGAACAAGTTAGTGTCAATCCGTGAGTAGTCTCACCAAGTTTAGTCTTCATCAGAAGTGTGAAGATAGAATGTAGTTGTACAAGTAGCAGCAATGAACAAGTTAGTGTCAATCCATGAGTATTCTCACCAAGTTTAGTCTTCATCAGAAGTGTGAAGATAGAATGTAGTTGTGCAAGTAGCAGCAACGAACAATTCAGTGACAATTTGTGAGTTAGTCTCACAACATTAGGCTTCATTAGGAGCATAGAGTGGAAGGTAGTGGTGCAGTTTAGCAGCAACAGCCATTCTAGTGACAGTAGGGGAAAGAAGTCAATAAGTCAGGCTTTGTGTAGGAGCATGACGTTATAGTGGGGTGTTCAGACAGTGACACCGAGCAATGTAAATGGCGCTGAGCGATACAAATTTGCAGAGTTCCTAGCAACCAAGAAGGGCTTGATACAGAGTATGACACTCCAGTAGAGAACTTTAGAGGTGAGGTTGAGCGAGACCGACATCGCCAGCTTTGTGATTCGCAATATGGCTGCCATAGGGTGCTAAGGGAGGAATTCCTAAACAACTATTTATTAGAGGAAGGTAGGCGAGGCCAGAATGGCTTGAGAGAGTGCTGCAGTATACCTCTGCGGTGTTGTAGATAACACAGGGGAATGCCTCAAGGTTAGCAGGCAATGTGGGAGAGGCTGCTAACATACCATTGTCATTGTCATTGTCATTGTGAACGTGTTGTGTGAGGTGGACTTCTGAGAATAAAACCTCAGGTGTGTTATTTTTACCTGGTGTTCAGTGAATGCTTTCTCGAGCGCTTGCTGTAAATTGTCTGTGCCTAGCTAAGAATGACCACTGGAAGGGGCCAGCACGCTGGTCTGCAAATAACCAACAGTCGTAACACGAAATAGCACGGAGTACTAAGTTAGGCGATCACCCGGCCAAGGGTGCCACACAAGGGCAGAGTTCCAACGAGGCGACAGTCCCGAGCAGTAACCATCGAACACAGGCTGAGGTCGACTCGACTTATCAATCAACACGGGTCATCAAGACGCAAGTCGTCGTGACACGTTGGCCGTGATACAGTGAAGGAATGTCCCCGTCAATTCATCAAGGCAGTTAGGGGAGTTCAGACACTATCAAGTGCCAGTTGAGGTCAGCTGGTCTATAAGCATGGTGGCAGCTGATGTTGATATGTCTGCTTGGTACAATGCAGAATTACAGGTACATGCGGTTAGGGCACAGGCCCCAGTTCATTTCGTGACTGTAAATGTGTATGCTTGTAATGGGAAGGTGAACACACAACAATGGCAGAATCTCTTCGAGTTCGATGAAGAGAATGTAACTTTCTGCTGAGACTTTAATGCTAGAGGAAACCAGTGGGGTAACGTCATAACCAACAAGCAGGGAGAAGACCTAGAGAACGCACTAGTGTCAGTCGATTTAGTGTGCTTGAATGATGGAAAGGCACTAAGAATGGCCACTCGATCAGGGGACTCTGATAGTGTCATAGATCTTGCACTGGTGTCTTCCACCTTCTCACCAGTTTGCAGGTGGAGTGCACTGGGGTTCCACGGAAGTGATCACTATCCATGTGTCCTCCTATTTGAGAAAAGCAGAAATAGAAGCCAGAAAAGAAAGCTACACACATTCCATTATGAGAAAACAGACCAGGAAGTCATTAGCAAAATTAGCAATAGGAAACAGAGCGCCCCTCGTAGGAGGCAGGAGAGATGGACGCAGCCACCCTGGTGGAATGTAGAAGTCGAGGAAGCTTGGCGGAGCAGAGACAAATGGCCAAGACATGGCAGAAAGCCAGGAAGAATGGAAGAACACAACCTGAGCTCTTGAAGCATCTGAAAGTAGAGGTCGACCAAAAAATGATGCACTTTAAACGGTGTGCTAAGCAGGCTAAGGATGCCAAATGGGATGGCTTCTGTAAAAAAGTGTGCTCAGAAAAATTGCTCGCCACATTCTGGCGCCTTCATCAGAGCATGGATGGCACAACACGACACAGAGGCATACCAGACTTTTTGAGCACGGGCCAGATATGGCACAAATCTGATGAGAGCAAAGGGAAGGCCCTGCTTGCCCGCTACATTGAGCAGACGGACCAAAGAAATGAGGCTGTAAGAATGAGGATAAGGGGATCGCTGTCAAAATTGTGTAAGGATGTAGTGCTGGAAGAAGATCTCACAATCACAACCGATACCATTCACACGACACTTAAAAGGTCACACAACACTGCTCCTGGTCCAGAAGGTGTTCGGTATGTTGACATAGGTGATTTAGCTGACAACGACTTGACAAAACTGGCCAATGAGTTTAATGCCAGCATTAGAATGGCCAGTCTAAGGAGGAGTGGCTACACAGCTACTTACTACCGCTACCGAAGTCAAACAAGGACCTTTCTCAGATCAGTACCTACAGAATCATCACAATGCAGAACACAGCGAGCAAGCTGCTGGAGAAAATAGTTGCCTGTGTCCTCACCTGTCACCTTGAACACAGAAATGCGCATTCCCACCCACACTCAGAGGTTATAAATATAACAAAGAGACATGGCTCAATGCGGCAGTCTTTGCCTATGACGTCTTCGAAGGCTTCCACAGACGAGAGGGGACATGTGCTGCTGCTATAGATCTGGAGGATGCATACAACAGGGTACCATACCATTTGAATATCTCATGCAAATGCTCCTCAAACTGGCGGTGCACCCCTTTTTCATTAGATGGATCGCCACGGCACTGTTTCAGAGGAAGGTGATACTCAGAAGATGTGGAAGTTGGTCTTCCAAGCCAACATCCATTTGTCCAGGGCTGCCACAAGGCTCACCATTGTCACCAGTTCTATTTAATGTGTACACAATAACGATCACGGAACAACAGCTGGACGGGAGGGGAAAAACTATGACTTTTGCTGATGATATTCTGGTATATCGACAGGGAAGAGACAGATGGGGAATCGCCTCCACAATGCAAGACGAACTTGATCGCACTTCCTCCTGGTGTGGGGTTTCAGGTGCCTTGGTTAATCCTAATAAAGCATCAGTTTCATGGTTCTCCCTTAACAATCATATCATTAATATGACCACACCGGTAGTACGAATGGGAGCTGATGAGGTGACCAGGGACAAGTTGATGACATACCTTGGAGTTAAGTTTGATCACAGCCTGTGTTTTCGGGACCACGTTGACCATGTTATAAAAAAATCCCGCAAAGGATTAGCCGCTTTGAAGGTCATGGCAGCTGCCAACATCGAGCAGAGGCTACTTACTCTTCTGTTCCAGGGATTAGTCCTCGCACCAATCGAGTATGCCCTGGAAATTCTTACTGTCAGTACAACTCAAATTGATAGGCTGGAGAAAATACAAAATGCAGCCATGCGCATTATCTTGGGATGTACAAGGGACACTCCCTGTGTAGCAATGAGGTATCTTCTTGACTTTCCAACCATGGATGACAGAATCAAGATCTGGAGAGCACGAGCATACCTGAAGATTAATGCAGATAAAGAGCATCCATTGCACCATGTGATCAAAACACGGAAATGTGCCTGGCTAAAAAGAGGCAAATCATGGGTGGGCCGAGCAGAAGATGTCATCAAACAAGTCTGTGAGCTTACCAATATCAGCGTCGGTGAGGTGTGGTTACCGGTGCCTACAGCATTCAAGGGGACATTCTCATGTATTGTCACACTCAACAGGAAAAGTAGGGAACAGAACCCGGTCGTGGTTAATGCTGAGGTCAACGGTCTCATCTGCGATAACACCTATGAGAAAGATGCAGTCATCTATACAGACGGATCTGTAAGACGACACGAAAGAAGTGCATGGGCATTTACAACACACTTGGCAGGCAGAATAGTCTACGAAGACAGTGGTGCATACGTCATGACCACAAGTAGTATGACAATGGAGGTGATGGCAGTGACCAAGGCATTCACATGGTTAGAGTCACAAGACTACACCCACGCATGTATACTGAGTGATTCGATGAGCATTATTAAAAAAAAGTGGATGGGTGGATTCATTGCAGAAATCCAAAATACATAAGGTCACCTTTGTCTATGTCCCTGGACATGCGGGAGTACGGGGAAATGAAAGAGTGGACAGGTTGGCTAGCTGTGCTGTCGTTGAGGACGGGCAACCAATGGATCGGGCGGACATCATCAATGCCCTCCGAGATGTGGGAAGAGCACAGGACTTCGACAAGCACAGATCCACATCACTTCTTCGGATGATGGAAATGGGAGTTAAGATGGGCACAGCCAGAAATGAGAAACTTAGTGGCGGTGTAAGAAGACTAATCAACCAACACAGAACTGGAGTCGTCAGTCGCTGGACACTGCGGGACTTGCTGAGAAGGGGATCTGAGCACCTAGGAACATGTTCGGAGTGCAATGATGATGACCCGCAAATAACTCAATACACCACAAATTCACTGCAAATTACAAAATAAGAAATAGAAAGATTAATAATAAACTCCATTTTTATTTATTTAATCTAAAATTCACTGCTAGGGAAGGATTATCAATTTTTTAATTGTTATATCACCATAACGACTAGACCTAGAAATGTCCAGCGCGGTTCAAACGGAACTTTTCGACACACAACTGTGTGTTTACACTAAGACAAACACAAGACAAACACGGGGAATGATTTCCTGTCTCAGATTTACGACCTGAATTTGACCTCATTGGTCGGACATGTTAAAATGTCTATAACACTGTAAGTCGTCGATATGTTCGACTAACTCATAGCATTATTCGCTACATTTCCTGAGTTACAAAGGGCTGTTTGATGTCGGCTGACAACTGAGTAAATAAAGAAGATTAACCAATTTCTTGAAACTTGGTCAATTTTATCGCACAGTATGAGATCATATCTCTCAAAATCGGGAAGAAGAAAAAAAATCCAACAACAATGGAAACAAACACTCAGGGGTCACTAGAAGTGGTAATTAGGAAGGTCTACACAGAGGATTTGGAGGGGGGGGGGGGGGGGTGTTGTAATGTTTGAACATAGCAATATGTCAAATTTGGAAGAAATTGTGTTTTGATGCTGTAATTTTTACAACGGTAATTTAGGTTTAAGATGCAATAGTTCTTCTTGACATGTTATATCAGTCCTATCAAAATCTGCAGTAAAAAGATTTTCATCCACCCATATACTTTCAAGTTCAAAATATCATTAAATCGTTTCTATAGATATGCATGAGTAGGTCAGTTGACATTGATAAAATGCAAAGATAAGTTTAATGCAGTCACTACAATGGACACCCCTCTAACTTAAATCAGATGGACTGGCCTAGTCAATTTAATTTAGGTTGTACTTAGAGACCAAACTATAAGGATATTCTATTGATGTTTTAGAAAATTTAGAGAGAATAAAATTCCTTGATCATCCACTGAATATATATTTCATATATCATTAATATGCTACCACCCACCTAAAAGTGAAAATCGCCTACTAGTGGATGGTAAAGTCCAGGTTGAATAGCATTATTGTAAACAATAACTGAGTAGGGTGATATTACTATTTTATCAGTTGAGATATATCTCTGAAAATAATATTAATTTAAAATAGACTTAGAATTAATATAATTAATAATAAATATTTTAATATTATTCAACTTAAAACTCCTGGACCTTTGTGTTTAAAGGCAGTTTTATTTAATCATATATACATTACATAGTAAAGTCTCTCTCTCTCTCTCTCTGCAATCAGGACTCAATCAGAGTTGGAGTCCAGACTCTCACACGAAGACAGGTGTCTGTTTAAGTCTGTTAGATCCACTCCGCTTGAATACTTATTAAAACGCTGCACTGTGTTCTGCACCAGTGGCCAAATGCATCCGATTTCAGCCAGCATTTTGTTCAGGTTTGCTTTCCTTAGCCTTTGATTGTCCCCAATCTTCCTGCAAGGCAGCAGATGATCTTTTCTGTAGGGGGATTCTGCCCTTAGATGGTCGGCCCTCCCAGGTTTACGAGCACCATCTGCCTGAGTCACTAGAGGTGACTAACACAGACATACGACTTGTAATATGAGGAAACTGCAACAAGGAAAACTTTTCGTGCACAGCCTCCAACTGTTCCTGTCGCCTATCCCCATATACCGGTAAGTAACGTCCTCTTGAAAATGATGATCGTCGGTGCACTTGATGATGTTAGGCCATCATTGATGACTCCAATTCCGTACATATAGACACACAGTCAGTCGTCAAATTATCCCCATCGCACATCAAACAGCAGACCGTAAGATTTGTGCATGGCCTGTTTAGGGAACCATTACGATGACGTAGCACACAACAATGTAGCCGAACACGTAATCTCGCTCCCTTTAGATTTCTGTCTTGATTACTCTAGTGTAAGCAGCCTACGACTAACAAAACACGAAGCAAATTCCCCAAAGAGACAAAACTGTGGCTGATGAAGTAGTTTACATTAATGTGTAACATGGAAATAACTTGCGTCAAAGAATTCCAACAACGGTCATAAACAGCACCAATGTGACGTAAAGCGCAAATCAAGTCTAGACGGTGGAAGGTCTCACTCACAACACTTGATTTGTCAAAAACGGACTGTTGTCGGCCTACGACCTCGATATAGTGACACAGATGTATCAAGCATATCATCATTTTGACTTTAACGCAGAAAAGTGCAATGGAGATCCGAAATCAATCAGACCCTGGGTGCACTTTCTGCAGCGATCAAGAGGACATGGACTAGATCCGCCATCTTGAAGACGGAAGCCACATAGTGAAGTGAAATCTCATCAGCATGTGTACATATTTGCTGAATAAAAACACAATTATAATAATATATAATAATATCATCATCATTGAGTGCCGTCTCTGCATCGAAGGTTGACTACCATGGAACACCATTCCGCCCTGTCTCTTGCAGATTGGTGCAGATTGTCATAGGCTGACTTATAAAATAAGTGAATTAATCATATTCTACGATCCACTTAATGTATATTTAATCTCTCATATTAACAGTAAACACATAATTTAAAAAAAAACGGTAAAGGGCTCTGTCACGCCAAGTGATATGGTGTTAGTTAGAAAAATAGGGAATATGGTGTTAGTGACCATAGTTTTTATAGACCTTCGGCACATGATTTTTGGGGTAATGTGGTCGGTGTTACGCCTGTGCCGCTTTACTTTCCCAGAAAAAAATCTGGTACACATTTGAGACTGGGTGAACCCAGAAACCGTCATCAGGATCAAACCAGATCTCTAATCCTTTGTAGTCCAGTTCATTAATGACTGAGCTATTGCGGCTCCCAACACTTATAATTATTTATATAATAATGTAAATTTTATCATTTCTATTAGTAAGAGTGAAAGTAATAATTTTCTTGATTTTTGTGAAATTTGCCTTGAAAGTTGAACTGCATTTTTATGCTCATGGTGCCAGTAAAAGTGACAGTCATAACACTGGACACTGGAGCAAATTTGTGAGATGAATTGAAAGAACAGACACCGCAATGTCAATGATATTACATAAACAATAACTATTTTTATAGCGGTAAGGTGGGAAAATATAATGAAAGCTGCATAGTCAGCAATCCTGAATGTAAGTTAAAAACATAATTTTTGTATGGGGAAGGGCTTCATTTGCGTCATTTTTGGGTCTCTATTGTGTCATTGTAACTTAGGTCATTTTAGCTATAGAATGTGTCCCGAACAGGCGTGGGGGAAACTGATGAATAAAAAAAATCAACATAGAACTGGAGTCATCAATCTTCACACTCTGAAGGACATACTGAGGAGGAGATCTGGGCACTTATGGACATGTCTGATGTGCATTGAGAATGGTCTGTTGACTAAACTAAACAGGAGGGCTGTATCGCTTCAGTGTAATTTTTAGCTTCACAACAGTTAGCATGGTATGTGTTGTACAGTAAACCTGATGTTTCTTATTTCTTTAAATGTAAAATTAATAGGCTACCAGTTGTTTGGCTTCCTGTGTAAAAGCTCTTTTGCATCTTTCCTGATCTCAGGTGTATGCACTGTGATATCAACGAAAGGTGCATATTAGATAGTTGCATTTTACACCACAGCCACACAACAAACACTTTACACAGGTGCATGTCGGGGCTTTTTCGCAGTTGAGTCATACATTATTAACCCCTACAGCCTCCTACAGGTCTCAGTAGACCTCAGGACTAGCCATGCACAGTGATTTTGTTCTATAAGCATTATGGTGATTTCTCACTATACTGTGAGAACTATTCATCTAATAGGTATAATGCAAGGTACTCTGGTGCAGCTTCAGAAAAGGTTGTCAGAAGAGGTTGGGGTCCTCGGGGAATCTTGCCCCAAGATGACTAGGCCGGGGCTTGGCTTTTACCTCAACATATTTTAGATGCTGCATTTTATTTTTAGACACCATGGCAGGATGCTATCCAACCCTACCTAGTAGGATACTGACATCAAACCAGCAGAAACCATCTACTCCCCTGGTGTAAGGACAAATCAGAATAACAAGAGGACTATCAAACCTAAACAGACATAGGACAGTAGGAGAAAAATTCAAACACCTTATACAACACCCCATGACATAAAAATACTGAAATCCACCATAATTCATTTAAAAGGACTAATTTATAACCAAGAAACTACAGAACATAGATAAAGAAATAATATCAAGAAATCTAGATGGATGAGAAAAATTGGAACAGTTTAAAATAGACATACATTACAGGCCCCTCCATATCTTCTAAGGTCAAAATATGTTGGATAACCTAAATAACCAACGCTCAATCACAAAGTCGTAATGAATAAACTGATGTATCCACACACACACAAAATAAGAAAAAGGGAACTGGAGTTTTGATACAAATGCAGATGCAGAATTTCATTTTCAGGTGTAAGAAAAATACCATTGGCTAAAGATTTCTCAACAAACTATAAGGGCAAAATTTCAGCAATCCTAGAAATTACAAAAGTGATTAATGAATAAGACAATATGAATATATTTTTTCCATGCCAATGTAGATCATTCTTCTAGGTTATTTACCTGAAACCAAAATACCAGCTGACAAAACAAGGATCACAGAAGAATTGGATCAGTCATCTGCCACAGTATAAGGCTGCAATGAATAGCTGTTCATTGTTACATAGAGTTGACATAAGGTGGCTGACATCTGGTTAAAACAGCCACAAAGATAAGTTCCACCACATTCTACTTCAGTGATTATCTTTTGCTATACATTTTTACTGACAAGGAACATGGACTAAACAATGTGCTTGAGATATTCTCTGCTTTCCAATAATTTGTTGCAAGGTTGCTTCTGTAACAAAATTGACAATCACGAAGATGCAGACTTTAATTAATGGATGCTTACGCAGAATAAAAGGATGGAAATGGCAGGACAAAATCACTAACATAGAATTATGGAAAGGTACCAGTCAAACACCAGTGGATAAAGAGATACAGCGAAGACGATGGCGCTGGATAGGACACACACTACGGAAGCCAACTGAGAGTATTACACAACAGGCCCTTTTTTGGAATCCCCAGGGGAAAAGACAAAGAGGAAGACCAAGGAATTCTTGGAGAAGACAGATGGAAGCAGAGATGAAGATGATGGGGAAGACATGGAATGATCTTAAAAGAATGGCAAAAGACAGAACGACTTCGAAAGTGTTTGTTGAAGACCTATGCTCCACTGGGAGCTAAAAAGGTAGAAGAAGAGGAAGAAGAAGAAGGTTGCTTCTGTAGGTCAAACGTCTGTTCGAGGTAGGTGCAATCTTTTAGTACAGATCTGAAGTTAGAAATTAATGGAAAACAAGAAAAATAAAGGATATATCCACAAGATCCTATCTTATGGCTGAAGTGGGAGCAGCAAATCATAATTCTCACTGTGGACAGGAGGACATTGTAGACTGACTGTTCACCTCCACAGCCTGCAAGCAAACCACTATTATAGATGCCAAGTGGCCTTCAAACTTCAGAACAAGTCCTGCAAACATGTAAATTGGTGGAGAAGCTAAGAATAGAAATCTGGGTCCACCAACAAAAAAAAAAAAATACATATTACCTATGCTGCATTTGTGAGGACTTCCCACTGACAATTAGATTAATGAAAGCAACTCTTCTTGCTGTGTGATATACTGAACTTTGGAAACTGACCACAGCAGAAGCATCCAAAATTACACAGTAACATTGTAATTAAAAAAAAAAAATACAATTGTGCAACTTGCATATAGAATAACTTTTTGTTAAAATGTTGCTGTATAAAAAAATATACTCAAAATTTGTTATCACCTCTTTTTACTCCCAAACTCTGTATGGAAATTTTTAGGACTGAATAGAGGATCTACATTTTCATTCTAATCAGCAGTTCTAGTATTTAAAAATTTGCTGTAGGAGATTTATTAATAACCTCAGGATATATTTTAGTTGGATTTTGTAAGTTTGTTAGAGAGTAATTTTGTTTAGGTGATGCAGTAGTAGAGTGATGGTAGAGTTTGATTGTCTGAACTTGCTTTTTTAAGAATTCAGAACTCAGTATTGGTCAATGCGGAGGTCAACGGTCTCATCTGGGATAAGACCGATGAGAAAGATGCAGTCATCTAAACAGATGGATCCATAATACGACACCAAATACATAGGGTCAACTTTGTCTACGTCCCTGGACATGCGGGAGTACGGGGAAATGAAAGAGCTGACAGGTTGGCTAGCTGCACTGTCGTTGAAGACAGTCAACCTATGGGCGGGCATCATCAATGCCCTCCAAGATGTGGGAAGGGCACAGGACTTCAACAACCATATGTCCACGTCACTCCTTCGGATGAAAGAGATGGGAGTTCAGATGGGCACAGCCAGAAATGAGAAACTTAGTTGGGGTATAAGAAAACTTATGAACCAACACAGAACTGGAGTTGTCGGTCACTGGATACTGTGGGATTTGCTGAGGAGGGGATCTGAGCACTTATGGACATGTTCGGACTGCAATGATGATGACCCCCAAATAACTCAATAACTTGCCTTTTAATAGGTCTTTTACTTTTTCTTTCTCATTTGCCATTCAGCATAGAGAGGAGCTATAGTTTGCAGTCTTTTGCACTTCTGATGGGCTTTTAATGGGTCATTTGTTAATTAAAATGTTGGTTTATATTTTTTGAAAAATTAATTAATTTTAACTGCAGGTGATGGAAGAGCTTGTAAAGTTTATATGTAAGGCTGTAATAAATGAGTGCCCAGAGGATGTTGCAAATGTCTTCAAATATGTGGCACCATCAAAGCATATGGTGAGTAAACTGTGTGACAGTTAATAGGTGTTATGTGTTGAATTTTTCATCAATAGTGTTTGTTTTCTGATTGTGTTGCTTGTAATATAAGTTTATGTTTGTTTATAATATTTTTAAATATGAAGATATTATTTTAGATTATTTTTGTGTTGAAGAGTTAAGTGTGCATACAGATAATTTTAAAATATTGTTTTTTCTTTTCAGTGTAATGTAAACCGTTTGGTGAATTAACTTTTGAAAGGTAAATATAAACTTATTTCATTTTACTGAAGTATGTTTAATTAATTATGAATATAACTTCAGTTGCAAAGTTTTACATATATCTTTGGTGAAATATTGATTAATATATTTTTAGTTGTGAGTTATCTAGAATTTTGTTTTGATACAAGGTTATTGTCTTTGTGCAAAAAATTGCCTTTTGTGCAAGTGCCACCAATATCTATCTATCTATCTATTGACCTTTCGAGCTGTTGCCGGCCCATAGGGCGTAGACCAAGATACACCTTCTCGTATCTGAATTTTTGTTCTAGCAGTGTTCTTTTAAAGATATTTTATCAAATCTCACCATTTGTCTCTGTTCTGTTCAAGCAGCTCTATCTCATTGAGGGAGCCGAATCCTGCTGCTCTTGCCTCTCTCATCAATGTTCTTCTCGGTGTCTCCCTGGGTCTTCCTCTTTTTCTCTTACCTGTTGTTTCCCATATGAGGGCCTGCTTTGCTATTCGGTTATTATCTCTTCTCATCACATGTCCAACATATGACCATCGTCTTTTCTTTATTACTGAAGATATTAGTGGTTGATTGGCGATTTCTCTAATTTCCTCGTTTGTTTTGAATTCGTTCCACGCTATACCGAGTATTTTCCTTAGACATTTATTTTCGAATGCGTTCAACTTTGTTTCTATATCTTGTTGTTTTCCAGCTTTTACGCGCGTACGTAAGGGTTGATAGTAGTCTAAGTTTTGTGTTTGTGCTGATGAGTTTTGATTTCCACAACTTTTCAAGGCTTCTGAAAGACATTGCCGCTTTAGCTATTCTGATTCTAATTTCTTTACTAGTATCCCCTTCTCGATCAATGTGACTTCCAAGATAGATAAAGTGATCGATCTCTTCTACTGGTTTGTTTTCCATGTATATTTTGTCATCTGTTGGAATTAAACTTTTCATGACTTTAGTCTTTTCATGATTGATCTCAAGCCCAATTTTGCTGGCTATTGATGATAGTTCATTTGTGTTTTACTGCATCATTTTTATCTGACTGCTGATGAGGACTATGTCATCAGCAAAGTCAAGGTCCTCCGAATGGTCTCCTTGTATCCATTCGATGCCTTTATTACCAGTGCAGCATTTCTTCATTATGAAGTCCACAACAATTCCAAATAACAAGGGTGATAAAATACATCCTTGTTTAACCCCAGTTTCTTTTGGGAAACATTCGCTCAGTCCTTCCTCTGTTCGAACTGCACATGTGTAACCATCATACATGTCTTTGATAATATTTATGATTTTTGATGGTAAGCCATATTGCTTCAGAATTTTCCACAGAGAATCTCTATGAATACTATCAAATGCTTTTTTGAAATCGATGAAGTTAAGTACAAAATGTTTTTGCTTTACAATGTGTTCCTCCAATATAAGTCGTAGAGTGAAAATGTGGTCAAGGCAGCTTCTCCCTTGTTTCCGGTTGTTTCCAAAATGGAGGAATTATTTTTCTCCGGCTTGGTATATAGCCGTTGATCAGAGGTTTAACAAGCCGCTATCGTAAAAACGATGTTGTTAATGAACGTAGACCTGATACAGAATGTGTAAATTAGAAATAGATAGTAGTGATAGTTTTTTCGGCCACCAATATACTGCAGTTTTATTTCACTAGTTCTCAGCCAGCACCTTAGCTCTTTAATTTCTGAAATTATTTTGTAGGTTTGGACATAGTTATTTTACTTTTATTTATGAACTACTCAATGTCACTAAATTAAAACTTCTGTATAATTTTTGTTTTTAAATAAAGCATACATCATATATCAAATTCTTCTTCTTCTATCTTTCAGCTCCCTGTGGAGCATAGGTCTTCAACAAACACTTTCCTAGTCGTTCTGTTTCTTGCCATTCTTTTAAGATTATTCCATGTCTTCCCCATCATCTTCATCTCTGCTTCCATCTGTCTTATCCATGAATTCTTTGGTCTTCCTCTTTGTCTTTTCCCCTGGGGATTCCAAAAAAGGGCCTGTTGTATAATACTCTCAGTTGGCTTCCGTAGTGTGTGTCCTATCCAGCGCCATCGTCTTCGCTGTATATCTTTATCCACTGGTATTTGACTGGTACATTTCCATAATTCTATGTTAGTGATTTTGTCCTGCCATTTCCATCCTTTTATTCTGCGTAAGCATCCATTAATGAAAGTCTGTATCTTCATGATTGTCAATTTTGTTGTTCTCCATGTTTCACAGCCATATAATAGGACTGACTTAACATTGGAGTTGAACATTTTTATTTTTGTATTTAACCTAATTTCTTTGAACTTCCATATGTTTCCCAGTGCAACAAAAGCTCCTCTTGCTTTTCATATCCTTATTTTGGTATATTTTCTGTTCCTCCCTCTTTAACTATATTATTACCCAGATATATATGTAAGATTGTACATCTAATAGAGGTATTTCTCCTAATTTTATTTGGTTATTGCCAACAGCATTAATTGTCATAATGTTGGTCATATCTCTATTAATTTTCAGTCCTAACTGTTGTGATCTTTCATCTAGTATGCTCATTTTATCCTGTATCTGTAGATGGCTGTGTGATAGCTATGTCATCAACAAAGTCTAAATCATGAAGTTGCTTGGTCAGTGACCACTGGATTCCATTTCTGTTGTTTTGAGTTATTTTCATAATCCAATCTATGGCCAGTAGAAAGAGAAATGGAGACAGAAGGCCTTACTCCTGTTCTTATTTCAAATGTTTCTGTAAGCTGCCTTTCATGCACCACACTACATTTAATTCCTTCGTACATTGTATTTATCAGGTTAATAAACTTTATGGGGATTCCGTAATGACTCAATAACTTCCAAAGCATTCCTCTGTCTAAACTATCAAATGCCTTTTCATAATCTATGAATCCAATATAAAGTGTGGGGACTGTAGTTCTAAACTTTGTTCAACTATTATACGTAGAGTAGTTATTTGATCAGCAAATGATCTGTTCTTCCTAAAACCTGCTTGTTCATCTCTCAAATGTTTCTCTATGGCCTCTTTTAGTCTCTCCAGAATTATTCTGCTTAATATTTTTCCTGGCACTGATAGTAGCATAATTCCCCTATAATTTGTGCACTCCTGTAAACTTCCTTTCTTTGGTAGTTTGATCATATAACCTTCTTCCAGTCTTTAGGTATTTCTTCCCTCTCCCAAATTTGATCTAATAGATTATGTAACATCTTGGTAGAGGTGTTAATATCTGCTTTGATGGCTTCGAAGGTATTTCATCTCGTCCTGTGGCTTTACTATTTTTTAATAGCTTGATGGCTTTCATTATTTCTTCTTTGCTTGGTTTTTCACAGTTAACATGTAACTCTTCTTCCGCTGGTAGTATATCTGGAGGATTATTTGGCCCGGGTCTGTTCAAAAGTTCTTCAAAGTGCTCTTTCCATCTCTCCATTTGTTCCCTTATATTACTAAGTAGATTTTATTTCTTATCTTTAATAAAGGCATTGATTTGTTTGTATTTTCCACTTCATTTCTTTGTGCTGTTGTACAGTTCTTTCATATTCCCTATATTTGCTGCTTCTTCTGCCTCTTTAGCTAATTCATCTATATATTTCCTCTTATCCCTTTTAATGCATCTTCTCATGTCTTTGTTCACCTCTGTGTAAGCTTCCTGTGTCTTGGCTTTATTACTCTTGTTTTGCTTTTATTTATGTCAGCTTTCTTGTTCTTTCTTTCTTTAATTTTATCCAGGGTCTCTGCTGTCATCCATGCCTTATTTTGACATTCTCTTTTCCCTAGTGTTTCTTCGCATGTCTCTTTCCATATATCCTTTACCTGTTTCCAATGATCTTCTATATTTATTGCATTTTCTAGTTGTTGGAGGACTTGATATTTGTTTGATATTGTGGCTGCGAATTTATCTTTAATTCCTTGTTTTTTAAGAAACCCTACATTGAAATACTTTCTACCCTTATTCGTTTTAGAATATCTTTTTACCATAAAAATTCATAAATATTATTAAAGGCATGTATGATGGTTACACATGTGCAGTTCGAACAGAGGGAGGAATGAGCGAATGTTTCCCAATAGAAACTGGGGTTAAACAAGGATGTTATTGAGGACATCCGTTTCCATGATGGCGGAACTAAGTCACGTTCTCTCTATCACTGCAGAAATTGCTTTGGGATCTGATTAATTTCGGCTTTCCATTGCAGTTTTCTGCATTCAAGTCGGAATGATGTTCTAATTAACACATCTGCACCGATGAATTGGCGTTGCACGCACGGCAATATTCCGTTTTGACAAATCAAGTGTTGTGAATGCGACCTTCCACCGTCTAGTGTTGATCTGCGTTTTACATCACACTGAGTGCTGTTCAATGACCATTGTTGGAGTTGTTTGACGCAAGTTATTTACATTTTAAAACGCATTCATGTGGTGGGCTCCATCAAGTCAGTCGAAGTTTTATCTCTTTAGGGAATTTGCACCGTGTTTCGTTCGTTGTAGACTGCATTCACTAGAGTAATCATGAATCCATGGCGCAGCCATTGTGTGTGTACTACGTCATCATAATGGCTCATCGTATATCTCAAGACCGGCCATACGCTAATCTTATGGTCTGTGGTTTGATGTGCGACGGGGATAATCTGATGACAAACTGTGTTTTATATGTTCGGAATTGGAGTCAAACACAATGTCCTAACATCATGAAGCGCTATACAATTTAAAAATACGACGATCATCATTTTCAGGAGGACGTGAACTTCCGGTCAATTTGGTGGATAGGTGGTAGGAACCATTGAAGGCTATGTCTGAAAAGTGTTCCTGGTTGCAGTTTCCTCATATTCCAAGTCCGGCTTGTTGCAGGAGCTACTGAGTTAGGTGCTCTGTGCACACCATGAGCTGTGTGTTTCATACGTTTTGATCATGTTCCAATTGTTTACGATGAATGTTGATATCGTATGATAGGGAACAGTTGGCTGTGTTCACTTTCTGTGTGGTTTCGCCTTATGTCTTTTGGCTTGTGCTGAGACTGCTATGATGGGGACTACAGCTACCCTTCTTTGTTTGGGAGATGAGTTAGTAATTCGGATGATTCCACTGGCACGGGCGGTTGAGCAATTATGGATTTTAATTCATTTGCTGTGATACTGGGGCCTTCCATAACCAAATAACCAAACCAAGGATGTATTTTATCGCCCTTGTTATTTGGAGTTGTTATGGACTTCAAAATGAAGAAATGCTGCACTGGTAATAAAGGCATCGAATGGACTCAAGGAGACCATTTGGAGGACCTCGACTTTGCTGATGACATAGTTCTCATCAGCAGTCAGATAAAAACGATGCAGAAAAACACAAATGAACTATCACCAGTAGCCAGCAAAATTGGGCTTGAGATCAATCATGAAAAGACTAAAGTCATGAAAAGCTTAATTCTAACAGATGACAAAATATACATGGAAAACAAACCAGTGGAAGAGATCGACCACTTTATCTATCTTGGAAGTCACATTGATTGAGAAGGGGATACAAGCAAAGAAATTAGAATCAGAATAGCTAAAGCGGCAATGTCTTTCAGAAGCCTTGAAAAGTTGTGGAAATCAAAACTCATCAGCACAAACACAAAACTTAGACTATTCAAATCAAATGTACTATCAACCCTTACGTATGCGCGTAAAAGCTGGAAAACAACAAGAGATATAGAAATAAAGTTGAACGCATTCAAAAATAAATGTCTAATGAAAATACTTGGTATAGAGTGGAACAAATTTAAAACAAACGAGGAAATTAGAGAAATCGCCATCAACCACTAATATCTTCAGTAATAACGAAAAGACGATCATATGTTGGACATGTGATGAGAAGAGATAATAACCAAATAGAAAAGCAAGCCCTCATGTGGGAAACAATAGGTAAAAGAAAAAGAGGCCGACCCAGGGAGACACTGAGAAGAACATTGATGAGAGAGGCAAGAGCAGCAGGAATCGGCTCCCTCAATGAGATAGAGCTGCTTGCACAGAACAGAGACAAATGGCGAGATTTTATAAAATATCTTTAAAAGAAATGAAAACTGCTAGAACAAAAATTCAGATAAGAGGAGTATCTTGGTCTACGCCCTATGGGCCGACTACGGCTCGAAAAAAGGTCAATAGATAGATATCTTTTTAGTTTAAGTTTGGCAATCTGAAGCTACATCTGCCCCTCTATATACTTTTACATCCTGTATGGAAGACTTAAACTTATTATTAATACATATTAATTGGTCAATTTGGCTTTCCGTTCTATGATCTGGTGACACCCATGTAGCTTTATGTATTCTTTTATGTTGGAATATTGTTCCTCCTAGGTTCACTTGATTAAAGGCACAGAAATTCACAAATATCTCTCCATTCTCATTCATATCTCCATGTCCATGTTTTACCATAATCTCTTTGAAGCCTCCATTGTCTAATGCTACTTTAGCACTTAGATCTCCCATCAAGATTATAATATCCTTGGCTCGTCTTTCATCCATCTGACATTGTAACTGTTTATAAAATTCATCTTTAACTAAATCATCCTTATCATTGGTTGGTGCATAGCATTGGATAATGTGTAATTTTATTTTTGTTTTTTGTTGTTTTAAATGTAGCTCTCATTAGTCTTGACCCTAATGCTTCCCATTCTATTAGTGTCCTCTTAGCATTTCTTGATAACATTATAGTTATATGCTCAACCCTCCTTTCTCCCCTCTTGTGAACATGCCTGGTAGGGTACAGCGCCACTATTCTTTACTCCCCTTTCGGGCCCTGGCAGCTCACGGGCGATATATCAAATTATAGAAGGAATATTGCACAGTTTGGAAATATTTGTGTGCCATAAAGTAATTGGTGTAAGTATTTAAAAAGTGTAGGAGTAAAATAAAAGGTAACAAATAAAAATGTAAATCACCAAATTATAATGTGTTTCTATGAAATGAAAGTCTTTTTTATTTTTCTGTTAAGATGTGATGTTTCCTTGTTTGTTATACACCAGTATTCAGATACATTTATAATGCCAGTCTTGACTTGACAAGAAACTGATGAAATGAAAAAAACAACACTAGGATTGGGTCTGATCATTCACTCCATATTGATACAAGTTGGCAGTGAACAACATACATAAATAGATTAATAAAAATAATATTTTTAAAATAGCACCAGAACAACAACTATAATACAAGTATAGCACCATGCAATGATAGCTACACTGATGAAGCAAAAAATAAACTCTGAAACATCATACATGATGTAAGCGAAAAAGATGAACTTATTATGGGTGGGGGATTTCAATAGTTGAGTAGGAAAAGGGAGATTGTAACCACCATTGATTTATATGTTCATAGAATATATAGCAGTGGCAGCTTTTGACCTAAAAATTAATGAGGTGCTGCTTCAGAAAATTTGTAGGCATTATTTTAATATTGTACAAAATGAAATACATACAAATATATAAAACAGAGAAAGAAAACTTATATATGATGATTAAATCCAGAACAAAGAATTTTTTTTTAACTTATAAATTGTTCCAGTTCAGCTTAACCATTCATTTAAAAATGAAATCCATTCTTCTTATTTTCTATCTGTCTTTCATTCGCCTGAAGCATTATCTGTATCTGCATATATAGTTTTGTCTGTAGT
Organism: Megaustenia siamemsis; assembly: GCA_032433765.1. NCBI lineage: Eukaryota > Metazoa > Mollusca > Gastropoda > Stylommatophora > Ariophantidae > Megaustenia > Megaustenia siamemsis. The sequence goes on from JAVIAB010000001.1 coordinate 44,075,101, forward strand.
GTTCTATCTATCGACCAATGGATTTTCCTGTATACTATATTCAGTGCTTTCAAATACTTGGGCACAATAATAACATCAGATGGGAGATGCACCACAGAAATAAAAAGCAGAATAGCTCAGGCCAAAATAGCATATCAGAAAATGAAAAATATCTTATGCAAGAAATCTGTCAATAGAAATGAGAAAGAGGCTTCATCGGTGCTATATAGAACTAATTCTGACCGATGGAAACGAATAATGGACAGTGGATAAACATATGAAAAATGATTAGAGGCCACAGAGATGGGATTTCTCAGAAGAATGTTGAAAGTTCCCTGGACAGCTAAAAAGACCAATGAGGAAGTTCAAAGAGGCCAACACAAAAAGGGAACTCATAAAAAAACATCAGAAAGAAACAATCAACATTTTTTTGGTCACATCATGAGAAGAGGAAAGTTGGAATACTTGGTTACAACTGGCAAAATAAAACTAAAGAGAGATCGCAGATGACAAAGAGAGAAAATACTGGATAACTTGGTGTCATGGTATGGAAAACTGTCAACAACAGAACTGATACGATGCACTGTAGATAGAAGATTGTGGAAGGACATGATCACCTACACCAACCGGTATGGCACATGATGATAATGATCGTATTCAGAGCAGTCATGAAGTATGTGTTCAGCAGCTTAGGGCGCCTGTCCACACGTAGTTGAGGTGCCGATCTTGAATTTTTTTATACATGTGACTGTGGAGTCGATTGTGTTCTGTTCTGAGGCGTATAATGATAACTTGTTCACATCTACTCATATTATGAAAGGCATCCTAATTTGGGTCTTGTGGTCCTCTGATTGATTTGATTATCTGTTTCTTATGATGGTATGTAACTGGTGCATCTGGTTGTGTGCCTGTTGAACTTTCCTTTGCCAACTGATCTGCTTTCTCATTTCCTGGTATTCCACAGTAAGATGGGATCCACTGCAGGGCAACTCTGTGGTGCTTGCAGAGTTCATTCAATAAGATCTGCAGATGTGGCAATTTTTTGCCTGGAATATTGTAGTGCCTGGAATACTGATCTTGCATCTGTCAAAAACACTACAAGGTGTGGGCTAAGATTGCTGTTAACTCTTTCCGTACGGAAGCTTTTTATCGACACAACGGAAGAGATTTTAGAGACAAAATTGTTCATGGTTTTAAAAATCAATCTACATATTTATATTTAACTAACATATAACATATTATTTATGAGTATTTAGATAATTGAACAAGCTATTAGATTTCACCAATATCAAGATGATACAAGACTTGTAAAAAGAATATGGTTTGATGGCGTTCACACTAATAAAATTGAGCGTGGCGCACTATGCGGCGGAACGTATGCTGCCGAAATCAGCATGGCGCACAGTGCGGCGAAATGTACGGAAAGAGTTAAAGCAGTTTTTCTATTGCCAACTTTATTGCTTGGATTTCTGCATCATAAATGTGACAATATTTCCCTGTTGCTAATTTATTCATATCCCTAGAATTATTATGGGTACTCTATATATGCACCTGCTCCCCCATTCAAAGAATGCAGAACTGCATTCTGTGCTGATCCATACGAATCCATGGTCTTGTGGGTATTCTTCATCCAAGAAACTGAGAATTATTGTTTTACGTTGTATACTATTTTGTTCCTCTTTGTCAGTTATTCCTTTTATTTCTATCTGTATTTGTATTGGCAACCCTGATTCCTCTGTCCAGGGAGTCTGTTCTGGTATGGGCAGTAGGGGGTTAATAACTCTTGGCATGTCTGGTGTTTGTCTACAAATACGCTTGGCTTGGTGGATAAAACTGCTTCTCTTAAGCCGTCCCAATGCAAGATTTGGGAATCGGTCCTTAATTTGATGTCTCGGCATAAAATAAAAATATAGTACCCCCGTCACGCCAAGTGGCGTATAGGGGATATGGTGTTAGTGACCATAAATTTTACAGACCTTCTGCACATGATTTTTGGGGTAATGTGGTCAGTATTACGCACGTCCCACTTTAATTTCCCAGAAAAAAATCCAGTACCCATTAAAGGCTGGGTGAATCAGAAGCCGTCGGTTGGGATCGAAACCTACCTCTTGTCCTTACTAGTCCAGTTCACTGACCACAGAGCTATCGTTTATCCCATTTCTAGGCATGTATGAAAATTTTTCTGCTATTTTCAGCACCTTTATGTCCCTCCGTTCTCTCAGTACTGGTATCCACCACAATGTCTCCATTTCCAATATTGGTGTTGATTTCATTGCTCCTGTGATGACCCTAAGTGCCTGGTTTTGTACTTTATCCAGCTTTTTCAGTGGGGTGTTCCCACTCGCACCCCATAGTGTGTTCCCACTCGTACCCCACTTGGTTCCACACATCTTTCTTAGAATAGCCAACTTCATCCTTGCTTTTTTTGGATTGCCTTATTTATCTGCTGTTTCCAATATAGTTTGTTGTCAAATGTAACTCCAATATACTCCAATAGCTTTTATGTCTTCTTTAACAGGCTCATTGTTTATGTAGTAAAAAGTAAAGTATCCCCGTCACGCCACGTGGCGTATAGGGAAATATGGTGTTCTATCTATCTATTGTCCTTTCGAGCCGGAGACGGCACATAGGGCAGAACCACAATTTTAAAAACAGAAACCTTGCGTGCCAAAATGGCACATATTGCAGAGATCACTGCTTCCAAAATCTATGGCTCTGTTTCCATAACAAAACTTTTTACAATGACAGCTTGTCAAGCCATCGATCAACCTCCTTAGTCGCCTCTTACGACATGCCTGGAAGGTCACAGTGTCACTATTCTTTACTCCCTCATAACGAGGCCCCGGTAACACACGGGAACCTCTATATGCAACGAGAATATGGTGTTAGTGACCCTATATTTTACAGACCTTCAGCACATGATTTTTGGGGTAATGTGGTCGGTATTATGCCCGTGCTGCTTTACTTTCCCAGAAAAAAATCCGGTACCCATTTAAGGCTGGGTGAACCCGGAAGCTGTCGGTTGGGATCGAACCCTACCCCTTGTCCTTTGTAGTCCAGTTCACTAACCACTGAGCTAGTTTATGTAGATGGCTCCTGTTTTTTGCTTTGGGGAGAGAGTGAAAAGTGTAGTACTGCATTTGTCTGTATTGATGCTGATACACCATCTATTTGTCCATGAATTCAGTGTATTCATAGCTCTTTGCAACGAATTGGAGGCCACTGTTGCATACTTCTCTGTGCACCACATTACCAAGTTATCTGCATACATTGCCACTTTGATACCATGTGGTAATTCATTAACTAGGTCATTGATGTAGACTAGAAAAAGTGTTGGAAATAGTATCCCTCCCGGTGGGATGCCCTGGCACACTAAGACCTTCTTACTCTTAAGACCATTAAGTTGCACTCTGGTCTCCTGTTATGCAGGTGTGCTTTGACCCATTTGTACATCCTGCCATTTACTCCGTAATTTCTCAGTTTCTTCAAAAGCCCTTCCTTCCACATCATATCAAATGCTTTCCTTAGGTCTATCCGTGCTGCTAGTACCAGTTTTTTTTCTTGAAATGCATCCTCAATTTCCTGGGAACTTTCGATAGAGTAACACTGTCTAAAGCCTGCTTTCTGTGGGACAAGGAGGTTTTCCTTTTCCAGGTACCACTGTAGTCTGAGATTGTTTATATGTTCCATTGTTTTACACAAACAGCTTGTAAGGCTGATTAGTCTATAGCTGGATGTTGACGAACCATCTTTTCCTGGCTTTAGTAATGGTATCATAATTGCTTCTCTCCATGCCTGTGGCGCTCAACCTGTGATCCAGCAAATATTGTAGATCTGCAGTAGTTTTTCTTTAGCTGCAGTTCCATAGTTCTTCATCATTTTATTGGACACTCCATCACTGCCTGATGACTTTTTCATTTTTAATTTGGATATTTCCAGCTCTAGCTCTCTTTGTATAATGGGTATTTCCATGACTTCCTGTGTGGTCTTTTCTTGTGTTGCATTTTGTTGTTTTAAACAGGTCTCTTGTCGTTTCTCTAGGCTAATTTCAATATTATTGTCATTTGCAAAGGAGTCTGCAAAGTGATTTGCTGCCTGCTTACTTATTAGGGTGTTTCCATCCTTCTTCAGTGTAATTTTGTTGTTCCTTTCTGTACCCTCATCATTCAGCTGTTTACAAGCTTCCACACTTTTCTTGTTTCTCTTTCAAGATTCAAGGACTCTGTTTTCTCTTTCCAGCTTCTCCGTCTGGCTTGTAGTTTAGCCCATTGAAATTTGGCCTTAGCATGCTGATAGTTATTGTGGTGTTCCTGGCAAGGGTTATTTTCTACTTGCTTTTGAGATATTTCCATGTCATTGTGCAGTTGCTCTAGTTCACTACTTCAGTATAGTTTGTAGTGTTTCCGTGGCCCTCTGGGTATTGTTTCACTGGCAGTTTATATTATTAGTCTACTGAATTCATCTACTATTTTGTTGATGTATCTGTCTGTGTATCTGTCTGTATTTAGATCTTTAGTCAGTACACTGGTGCATTGGGTCGAAGAAAATGTAACAAGACTAGACCCACTAATAGCTAATAAGAAAAAGGCACTACTGAACTTAAAAAAAAAACCCAATCACATCACCAAGGATCAGCTTAAACATGCACAAGCCACTCTTCAACGCGAAGCAAGAAGATGCGCAAATGAATACTGAAACAATCTATGCTTTGAAATACAGAAAGCCTCAAAAATCATGCATGACAATATAAAAAATGCCCTTGGACCAAAAATAACCAAATTAGCCCCCCTAAAATCCAAGTTTGGAGAACCTATTACTGACAAGGGACAACAAATGGATAGATGGGTTGAACACTACTCCAACCTATACCATGATGACAGACCAGCAAGCACAGTTCTAGCACAATCAATACCTAAATATCCTACAATGTCTGAGCTGGACGTTGAGCCTACTATGAACGAACTTGCTGACGCTATAAATGCCCTGTCAAGAGGAAAAGCTGCAGTAAATGACAACATTCCCACAGATATACTAAAGGAAAACTTAAACGTACTACTTCCACATATATACAAACTGCTAATCAAATGCTGGAGATAAGGAGAAATACCTCATGATATGAGAAATGCTAAGATCATAACGCTGTACAAAAACAATGGAGACAGGGGCGATTGCAATAATTATAGAAGCATTTCTCTCCTTAGCACAGCCGGCAAGGCTTTTGCTAGAGTCATACTAAAACGCCTGCATAGACTTGCAGAATGTGTTCTTCCAGAGTCTCAATGCAGCTTCAGAGCCGGGTGATCAACCATAGACATGATTTTCACACTTATACAACTACAAGAAAAATGTCAAGAACAAAATATGCCGCTCTACATTGCCTTTGTGGATCTAACAAAGGCCTTCGACTGAGTAAACAGAGATGGACTCTACAGGATGTTAGAAAGCATAGGCTGCCCACCTAAATTACTTAATTCCTTCCATGAAGACATGAATGGTAAAATATACTTCGATGGGAGTTCATCAGAGAGTTTCAAAGTCAACAACGGAGTGAAACAGGGATGTGTCCTCGCCCCCACCCCTTTTGGTATATTTTTTGCTGCCCTCCTAAATTACGCCTTCGAAAACAGCTCAGGAGATATTTACATTTGCACAAGATCAGATGGCTCACTGTTCAACTTAGCACGACTAAGAGCGAAAACCAAAATAAATGTTGCCCTACTTAAAGAATTTTTATTTGCTGACGATGCAGCCCTAGTCGCTCATAGTGAAGCCACCATACAATCGCTGATCGAAAGCATGTGACCTTTTTTCACTGTCAATTAATGCTCAAAAGACAGTAATACTAAGTCAAGGTGACATCAAACCTATATTAATTACTCTAAAAGATTGTCCACTAGAATTGGTTCAGAAATTTACATATCTTGGATCCACAATTATGCAAACCATCTCTCTTGATGAAGAAATAAAGCAGTCGAATTGGTAAGGCAGCTACGACCTTCGGCAAACTCACAGAAAGGGCCTGGGACAACATGAAACTAACACTGAAGACTAAACTCTTAATATATCAAACTTATGTGCTTAGCACAGCTTAGCACAGTATTATATGGATCTGAAACCAGGACAACATACTCAAACCAGGAAAAAAGACTAAATTACTTCCACATGCGATATCTCCGCAAAATAATGCACATCAAATGGCAGGACAAAATAACCAACTTAACTGTCCTGCAACGTGCTAAGACCCCAACAATCATGTCGATGCTCAGAAGTCGAAGACTAAGATGGCTGGGGCATGTCCAACGAATGGAAGAAAAGCGCATTCCTAGGCAAATACTATATGGTGAACTAATACACGGAAAAAGACAAATCGGCAGACCTAAACTACAATATAGAGATATCTGCAAATCAACTCTGAAAGACTTCTCCTTATGTGAAAATGACTGGGAACATCTGGCAAGTAATCACACATCATGGAGAGCATGTATAAGGAACGGTATAACATCATTTGAGACTGTGCTAAGGCAAAATTTAGAGGAGAAAAGACTCATGAAAAAGGATGAAAAACCCTGTGGGTCAGTGAGCCTGAATTGTTCATTATGTGACCACGTGTGTTTGTCAAACATTGGTAGAATTAGCCACGAGAGAAGCTGTTTGACAAAAACAAAACCTAAAAAAAATACACAATAGCCTCCACTAGACTGTCTAACAAGACGAGAAGGGCCATATAGTACACTGGTGTAATGTTGATACATTTTCCAGTCTGCCTTTTTATAAATCCATCTTGAGGGATTGCTGCTCTCCCTGATGGCCTCATTTTGCACCACTAGGAAGACTGGTTGGTGGTCGCTGCCTCCAAGTTGTTTCCCAACAATATGTGTAATATTCAAATCCAGGTCTGGTGAATGGAAAGCAAGGTGCAGATGTGGTATGCCATGATCTGGAATAGAATGTTGATGGATCTGTTGTCTGGTTTAGCAGTATAAGGCCATTGTCGTCCTGCCAATTTTCAAGTTTTTCACCTCTCTTGCCCATATGTTCACAGCCCCAGCTCTGTGAATGGCTGTTAAAGTCTCCACATACAATTATTCTTTATTTTAATGGAATTGTGTCTAGTGCTAGTGGACGGTCGCTCGGACAGTAGTAGTTAAGTTTATGAAAGTCTGTATTTTCTGTCCTGAGGTACAGTATTTGATATTCATCCATATACACTTCAATCTGGCATGCATTGATGTTGTTCTTTACAAGTGTCAATATTCCGCCCTTTTGTCTGTTTTTTTTCTGTCAGATCGGTAACACTGGTATCCCCTAATCTTCAAGGCAATGCTGTTGTTTAGATGGGTTTCCTGCAAACAGCATATGTTTGCACTTCATGCAGGATATTTTTCAACTCTATCTTTTTACTGTACCCATCTCTTTTGCTGATGATGCCTTCAGCATTCCAGTGCATTATTTTAAGTGTTCTTAGTTTGGATTGGCCAGTAGCTCTATTCTCTGGCCCCCTGACTCCACAGAGTAGTTGAGAAGGACATTTTATTCTTCTTATTTTGTTTTGAGCGAAAATGTTAATAACTTTTTCCTTCATTTCTGGATGATTGTTGAAGAAATTTTTTTTCTTTGAAATCATTGCAAGTGCATTTAGTTTTTCTTGATTCATCGTTTTCAACAAAGCTTTTATTCCTTTCAGTGTCGAAAAGCAGCATTCAGACTCTGATGTAGAGATGAGAATTATGAGGAGGATTTTAGTCAGTTTCCTAATTTCACTAAGAACACCATCTAAATTACTTTCAAAGATAAATTTCAGCAGGTCAATTAATTCATGCATACCAGATCTACTATAGAATATTCTCAGTTCAGTTTCAAGTTTTTCTTTGTGGGATATGCTTCAATGGTCAGTCCTATCTCTTCTGTAGGCAGTTTATTCTTAAAACTAGTGAAGCTTTTCTTGTTGAACAATTTAGCAGCTACAAACTGTTTAGTAAAATAACATCTGTCATTATATTAACATATATGGGAGTCGTGATAGCTCAGTGGTTAATGAATTGGACTACTAAGGACAAGAGGTCAGGTTCGATCCTGATCGACAGTTTCCAGGTTCACCCAGTCATAAAATGGGTACTGGATTTTTTCTGGGAAAGTAAAGCGGCATGGGCGTATTACTAACCACATTACCCCAAAAATAATGTGCTGAAGGACTATAAAAATTATGGTCACTAACACAATATTCCCTAAATGCCATTTGGCATGACGGGGCAGTTTACTTTTATTTTTTTTATAACAACATATATGCAGTCACATACTTCCTTTGTATGTTATTAATAAATTTTGAGTAAAAATATGGAGTTCTGCAGTAAAATATGGGGTGCTGCAGTTCCACAGTGCTATACACAAGCTGCCTTTGAGATAGAAATATCATCATGTACCATACTGGTTGGCGTAGGCAATCATGTCCTTCCACAATCTTCTATCCACAGTGCATCGTTTCAGTTCTGTTGTTGACTGCTTCCCAGGTGACACCATGACACCAAGCAATCTAGTATTTTCTCTCTTTGTCGTCGGCGATCTCTGTTTCCTTTTATTTTGCCAGTTGTAACCAAGTATTCCAACTTTCCTCTTCTCACGATGTGCCCGAAAAATGTTGATTGTTTCTTTCTGATGTTTTTTAGGAGCTGCTTTTTTGTGTTGGCCTCTTTGAGAACTTCCTCATTGGTCTTTTTAGCTGTCCAGGGAACTTTCAACATTCTTCTGAGAAGTCCCATCTCTGTGGCCTCTAATCGTCTTTTCATTGATAGAAATATAGAAAACACATAAAGAGAGAGAGAAAGATAGTCAAACACCAGTTATGCAATATGTGTTACTTTGGTAGAAACTGAAACTGGGAGGGGGAGTTGAATAGTCAGCAGCTGCACATGAGGCAATAATGCTTTTTCTCAAGGGCAAATACTTAGCATCTCTTTGCTAACAGAGGGAAGAGAAGTGGTGGCCATAGGTATTGTTTGGGGCAGGTAAATGGAATGAGGTTGCACTTGTGGACATGTACTGTAGAAAATTGGCAAATTCTAAGAAACTTTGTTGGGAGAGAGGAGGAACAGAGAAGAACAAGAATTCAAGGCTAGTAGCTGACCAAAATACCCACACTGGAAAACACAGACGGTGAACAGAAACTTTTCAAGTGACAGATGGTACCTATATGAATACTTCGACATAGGACTGTCAATCAAGAATCACAAAGAAGAATGTCGATTGATAGAGGATACCCTCTGGTAGAGTTCTCAGAGATTTGAGTGAAGAAAGGTGACAACAGCACCACTGCCTGTTCGATGTCACCACCAACAGAGCCTCCATCATACAGGAACAGCTAAACTCCAACTATTTAACATCTAATACATTTCTGAATAATCAGATAAACATCTAATATAATTTCTGGCCGACTAAGGCTCGATAGATTAATTGATGGATAAGATGATTTTTTTTTTCTGAAACTCTGATGATAGGATTTTCTGGTGTTAGTTAAATTTACGAAAGGCTCATTAATTTAATGATGTGGACGGATATGTGACAATTGTAATTTTTCTAATTGATTGAAACTTAATACAATGACATATAAACCCATCAAGAAATCCAGAACTGCTTTTTTCCCACTTAAAACACGTTCATTTTAATTATCGTTCAAAAGAATTCTTCAACAACTCCATTATCTAACTACACTATATCAGAATCACCATGAGTAATGTATTTAGGACCAATAGTGACAGGAACAGAAAATGTAATAATTATTAGGAGTGATTGCTCAGTGTTTCTGTTACAGAAGAAAGAGAGAAAGAAGAAGGGTTGTCACGATGAGATAAAGACTTTTATGAGTGTTTGTAGGACAATTAATTGAAATTGTAGTGTCTTCCTGGGTGAAGTAGATTAAATGTGGAAATTAGGTTCAGTAAGGAGTTAAGAAGGGAGCCGCAATAGCTCAGTGGTTAGTGGACTGGAAAGGACAAGGGGTAGGGTTCGATCCCAACCGACGGCTTCCGGGTTCACCCAGCCTTAAATGGGTACCGGATTTTTTTCTGGGAAAGTAAAGCGGCATGGGCGTAATACCGACCACATTACCCCAAAAATCATGTGCCGAAGGTCTGTAAAATTTATGGTCACTAACACCATATTCCCTATACGCCGCCACTTGGCGTGACGGGGGTACTTTACTTTTTTTTTAAGGAGTTAAGAGTTGCTTATTTGATATAATTGTGAATGAACATTTCGCAAGTATTCATCATCATCATTGAGTGCTGTCTCGGTGAAGGTTGGCTACTATGGAGTGCCATTCCGTTCTGTCTTTTACTTTGATGGTACAGATTGTCATAGGCTGATTTGTCCATCTTTTCATGTTACTCGTATTTGATGTTACTCATACTTCGCAAGTATTACCATTCAGTAATTGATTAATGAAACCTATTCTTAGAAACCACTGGCCTGGTAAGTACCTGGTTGCAGAGTCACAAAACCTATTACTGATCATCAATAGATGAATATGGCTGGTACATTTGAAGTGAATAGTTTCAGAGGGCTAAAACTAGCTATTACTGACTCAATGTCCTCATATAAATGATCGCTATTATAGATAGCATCTTTGAAGACCTCAGTGTCTTTTAATCAATGTACCTATACTGTTGGCCTTATGCGCCATGTGGTAAGCCTTGTACAAATCCCATATAACTCACTCCAAAGACTAGTGAAATTATCATTGCTATTTCAGATAATACACTAGTGTCTCTAAATCAAGGAAACTGTTAACCTTGAGAAGAAGACTTTAAAGAATGACATTTTGCAGAACATAAACTCTATAACAAACACCTTCAACAAATATCAAGCAAGCTACACACAGACATCGTACAAATGAAATAATAATACTAAGAGCGCCTGCATATCTGATCAAGAAAGTCCACTTTATGAGAAACTATATGACTTTAGAAATTAAAATGGATTGGTGTCACTGTGAAGCAGTGATTAAAGAGTGTACAATAAGATGGGAGTGAGGTAGGAGAAATCGAGGGGAGATCAGAAGGGTGAGTAAAATAGAATCATGGGATCCACGAGAGGTGAACACTTCGTGAGGCACAGGAATTGTAGGACAATGTAGAAACGAGGCAGGGATGTAACAAGCAGTATGATTGGTGGAAGGGAGAAAAGGTGAGACAAAGAATAGGTTGGGAGATTCATTCGAGAGGAAGCGAAGGTTCGATACAGACGATTGTGTGTTTTTTGTGTGGCAACCGGTACCGGGAACAGGGTAGAGTTAGTCACCCGATAGTGAATAAATAGGTTAGTTGGTGTGTGGTCGCTACAGGGAACAGACCTTATTCCAGGAGCAGTGTTAAGCCGAAGTGTAATAGAGTAGTGATAGGATAGTGTGAATGTACCAGCAACCAACATAGTTAGTGTCCAATTATGAGTTAGTTCACTAAGTTAATCTTCATCAGACATATGAAGACAAAATGTAGTTGTGCAAATCGCAGCAACGAACAGTCAGTGTCAAATTGTGAGTTAATCACCAAGTGAATCTTCATCTGACATATGAAGACAAAATGTAGTTGTGCAAATCGCAGCAACGAACAGTCAGTGTCAAATTGTGAGTTAGTTCACCACGTTCATCTTCATCAGACATATGAGGATAAAGTGTAGTTGGGCAAGTTGCCACAACGAACAAATTAGTGATAAGTCGTGAGTAATCTCACCAACTTAGGCTTCATGAGAAGCAACGAGCTTGAAGGTAGTGGTGCAGTTTAGCAACTATGACCATTCAAGTGACAGTAGGGAGGATAAGTCAATGAATCAAGCTTCGTGGGGAAGCATGACAAGATAGTGGGGTGTGCAGGCAGCGACACCGCGCAGTGTACATGGCGCTGAGCGAGACAAGCTCGCTAGGGCCCTATCAACCAAGACAAGGCTAGATACGGGGTATGACGCCCCAGGAGATAACAAGATAGGCGAAGTGAACGAAATCAATATCGCCGGCTTCATTAGTAGCAATCCGGTTGCTGTGGGGTACTAGTGGGAGAATTCCTAGGCAACTACTATTAAAGGAAGTTAGGAGAGGCAAGAGTGGTGTGAGATAGTGCAGCAATCTGACTGTGTAGTGTCAGAGATAACGCTAGGGAAAACCGCAAAGTGAGCGGGCAATGTATGTGAGGTTGCGAACATACTATTGTAATTGTGCATGTCAACATGTTACGTGAGATGGACATTGTCGAGAATAAAACCACAGGTGGGTTCTTTTTATTTGGTGTTGAGTCAATGCTTGTTCAAGCGCTAGCTGTATTTGTCTGTCCCTGGTGAAGAACGAAGCTTTTTTGCAAATAACCAACGGTGTAACACTAAATGGCGCGGAGTATGACAGGCAATTATCAACCCGGCCAAGGGTGTCATACAAGTGCAGAGTCAAATGCGGCGACAGTTCGGAGCAGTGACCATCTATCACAGGCAGAGGTCGACTCGGCTTGTCAGCTCATCAAGGCAATGCACACACCTTCAAGTCCAGTGCACGTGTTCTGTAATGATTGCTGGCTGATCATATGTGCATGTGATACAGCACAAATTCTGACGTTTAGGTCAAACGCCAAGCAATCCACAAGTTGGTCACATGTTCAGTGATTCGGGCGGTCACTAGGTGTCCCTGCAAGGCGTTGACACCTGAACAAGTGAAGGCTCAGGTCTTGACGAGCCTTCACCGCAGCAAGTGCCAGTTGAGGTCAGCTGGCCTATCAGTGTGTGTAAGACAGGCCTCAGCGTGGCTTGAAAGGAACAACAGAAGGCGGTTATAACTGCAGGTGGGGCATTTTCATATCTGTTTAGCACCCCATTCCAGCAACCAACGTCTTCATCCTGATTGTTCAAACTGTTCTAGTGAGCATTTTGCATTCTGAAGAAAAAAATATGCACAGCTCATAATGTGCATTTAACGGTTATCACAGGCAGCATGACCTTCATGCACCTGTGCAGAATCCATGTTGACTTCATGGATAGTTAGTGTGCCACAAGAATCGCTGTCCCAACAAATGAAGTCAGGCCTCCACTTTGGTGAAACACTTGATCCGACCACAGTCCAGCAAATGGTAAATTTGCAGTCGAATACAGATCAAAGTCAGGGTTTGGTACTGTTCCACTTAAATCAATGGTTAGTAGCCTGCAACATGAACCTCTGCGCCCCTGGGCCAAAACCTAATTGATCATGTGAATGCAACCAGACCACCACTGTCTCTGCAAATGAAAATTCTGACCAGAAAGAATCACTTGAATACACATTGCAGCAAAAATTTCATCAGTCCCAAACCTGAATTGACTAGGTGCTCATCCTAGGCGTCGACCTCCAGCTGCATTGACTCTAAAACTTACAATATATATTCTGCACAAAATAACTACACTTACTCTACACAACACTACTGGTCAAAACTACGGTTTCTCCACCATTGTAGTGCACTTAAATGTCTTAACTTTAACCCAACACATTGATGTCCTGTTTGTGGTGGCAGCAGTCTAACTTGGCTTGTAATTGCAACGTCCTTTTATATACTCACAAGTTGTTTTGACATGGTATTAGTTCAGTGGGAAAGAGCTGATCAGAAATTGATATTAGGTGATAAAGAGAGGTCAGACTGGGAAGCTCATTCCTTTGAACTGTCGGTATTGCAAGTGTCAAGCGTAGCTCACCTGCGGTTGATGATGTAATTTCTTATCACTAATTGTTAGGGCCTCAGATATTCCAGGATTAAACTGTCACTATGCTGTTGACTTACATGGGAACGTGGGAATCAAGAGTGATCAGTGTGTAAAATTAGTCATCTAATCATCTGAACATCAGATTATTTTGAGATTGTTGATATGTCTCAGTTTCACCAGAGCCAACATAATGCTCTTTCAACTGACTCAGCAATAGCCTTAATTGTTCTTGTTTACATTCCCCCTTAATTCCTAGCCACTTTAATAGGTCATAGAGGGTTGATGTCGTGAGCCCTCTGGCACAAATTTCTACAGTGAACACTCTAACTATGAACACCTGTTGTCCCAGCTCAGTGGCAGAATCCTTGTGTTTGGCTAGTTTACATACCAAGCCTGAGTCTCAGTGCAGATGATTTGACCATTTTATCGCATCTGTGACATTTAGCATGCCATAAACTGACGTTTACATCAACCAAAAGATCTTTAAAACAATCACAGGATAGCACACAAAGAAAGGATTCCAACAACAGATGGGAATTTGTGGATGCAGTGAAGAGAGTTAGCACAATTTCAAAACAACTCTTCTTAACATCATCATCATCATCATGTGCCATACCGGTTGGCGTAGGCGATCATGTCCTTCCATAATCTTCTATTTACCGTGCATCATATCAATTCTGTTGTTGGCTGTTTTCCATGTCATGACACCAAGCTATCTAGTATTTTCTCTCTTTGTTGTCCGCGATCTCTTTCCCAGTATTTTGCCAGCTGTAATCGAGTATATAAAGAACAGTGACACTGTGACCTTCCAGGCATGTCATAAGAGGTGACTAAGGAGATTGATCGATGGCTTGACAAGCTGTCATTGTAAAAAGTATTGTTATGGAAACAGTGCCATATATTTTAGAAGCAGTGATCTCTGCAATATGTGCCACTTTGGCACGCACAGTTTCTGTTTTTGAGATTGTGGTTCTGCCCTATGTGCCGTCTTCAGCTCGAAAGGACAATAGATAGATAGATAGAATCAAGTATTCCAACTTTCCTCTTCATATGATGTGCCAGAAAAATGTTGACCTTCTCAACATACTAGAAACCAAATGTGGGACGATAAAGAAAGGTGGAATAAGAAAGAATAGAACAGTTTGATGAAGTGATCAAATTAAGAAGGTAGTGAAAGAGAGGACTCTTTATAAACGTTGGATTTTTAAAAATGTCACAGATTACAGAAAATATAACAAAACCAAAAATATTAAAAAAAACATTTCAAGAATCAATCATGGAATAACTATGGAATAATAATCAATGAGTTTTGCATGAAGTCTTCGAAACATTTTTACATAAATATCAGAACCACGTGACTGAAACACAAATAAGTCAATTCTTTCATAACAATAAATAATGTAGTTGAAAAGCCATTACTTAAATTAGCCAAGATAATATAGGGTGTTTATAAAGTCTCACTACACTTGGTATCTAGGTCAATTTGAAAAAAATGTTTATGACGTCATCACAATATGTGCTCAATGGTAAGTTCACTTGTTGCGACAGTTTTCTTAATGACTTGTCTAGACTTTTAAGGATTCTGTCTTGGATATCTAAACATATTTCATCATTCACAGCAGGCCTACCAGATCGTGGAGCATCTTCCACATTTCCAGTAGCAATAAACTTATTCAACAAATTTCATTGACAGTGGGAGCACATATTGTGATGACGTCATAAACATTTTTTTTTTCAAATTGACCTAGATACCAAGTGTAGTGAGACTTTATAAACACCCTGTATAAAGATAGGAAATGAACTTAAAGACCTGCTTACTCCACACACAAGCAACCTAATAGAAGCAATGTTTACATCTGAATCACAATGTTGTAGTGAGCCATCAATACTGAAGGAAGAAGTTAAGGAAGTAATAAAAAACAAATAAAGCCACAGCAGTGGATAATGTACTATATGCCGCCATCAAAGCTTGTCAAAGATTTGATGTAAAGTAGCTAATGTAAATCTTTAATTAGATATGGAAGAAAATAGAAGTGTCAGTAGACTGGCAATTATCAGTTGTGCCCGTTTGGAAAAAACAAGGGTAATTAGAGAATATAATACATGTTGAAGTATATCTGTCCTTGTTACATACATATATATATATATATATATATATATATATGAACATACTAGATATAGGTGCCTGACAGCAACTCATAAAATGATGGCTTGCCCCAGGATCAATGAACCAGACCCAACTCCACCACTTCACGGTGCCTCTAGAAACAGACTAACCAGTCTAGTCTGGCGAAACAAGTACATTAGAGATCAAAGAGGGAAGGCAATCAGGTACTCAAAAATGGTGTTCTGAAGTCTGATATGTTGGGTCGAAAGGCACAAATGTCACAGTTCTACTGCAAACTTCAACACAATGACTCTATGCCCACTTAGCGTCCCTTTATGGATGGATGATGAAGAGAACAACCAATTCCTTTAGTAGTCATTGAGTGAACGCCAGAAAGAAAAGACAGAAAGATAGACCTATTACTAAATGAAGCCCTGTTTGGATTTAGTAAAGGAAAAGAATGCACAAATGTCTTATTTGCATTGAGACAATTAAGCGAAAAGACTCAGTCACAATGGATAACAGTGAAAAACAGGAGGTCCAGTGTGCACTTGTACATGTTAAAGAACGTCAAAAAGAGTAGGCCAAATTTGGCCGCTGACCTGTGTGTAATTGCTAATCAAATCTCTTCTTCATCCCATAACCCTGGGGATTTTTGGGGCACAACTGACAGAGACTTCATCACTCTTCTACATTTCTCTCTATCTTCTGTCATTTTTTGGGACCTTGCATATGCATAGACAAGGCCTGTCCATTCTTTGATGTTATCTTTCCATCTCTTACTCTGCCCATCCCTCCTTCTCACTTCTTTCAAAATTCTTTGTAGAATGTTCTTTGCTAGGCCAGACAATTGAAATTTGTAGCTAACCAATTTCATTTTATGTTTTTTTACAAAAGTCAATAGATCATCATGTGTTAAGCTTGCTTGTACCTTTTTGCAAACTTTTTCATTTGTGAGGCGCCTAAAAACCTACAAATAACATTTCATCTCCATAGCTATTTTTTTTTTTTTTGTATAACACTGCTGTAAGGGTCAATGTTACACAACTGCATAGAAAAATTGTTGTAACAATGATGCTCATCAGCCTGATTTTAGAGCCAAGATCAATGTCTAAATTCGACCTATGCTGAAGAACAGGGATGGCCAATTAGGTGCCCGCTGGCCCGCGACGTCCTTTTTGTGGCCCGCGGCGGATAAAAAATAAAATCAGGTTGCATTGAGCAAAATGTCCTGGATAAAATTGATTAAAAATTTGTTACATTAACTTCTACCGTGGAGAAAGCTAACTCAAATATTCCCTAGTAGACCTGTGTTTAAAACTCGGAACACTCTAGTAGTTAGTTTAACGTCGACTTCCCGTCATTCCCGGCCCATCCTTTTTTTCCTTTTGATCATCCTGCGACCGACTTAAACAAAGGAAGAAGCCAATGAATGGTTCTAGAGCCGACTCTCGGATCGGCGAGTTCAAACAGTTTCCGACAAGAAATACTGTCAGTCACCCACCTCCTCCACCCCAACACATTCACCTCACAATTATTTTACTTTCAGTTTCTTTCTCTCCAAACCTCTTTTCATCAGTCAAAATTATATATCCGATCTGATCATTCTGATTTTGTCGAGTTACAGTGAACAGTTCCATTTTAACAGGAAACAGTGCTATTGTTGTAATCTGTGTTTTCATTGTCTGTTGCTTCGGTCGTGGTATAATATGAACAATAAACTTCAATTAAATGAAAAAATCAGATTTTTTCATGAGAAATGGGAACATGATTTTTTATTTATCAACAATAAGGATAGCAAACCGCAGTGCCTTGTGTGTTTGCAAGTGTTGTCTGTAAATAAAGAGTATAATCTTAAACGGCATTACACACAGCATCACGCCGCTAAATACAAGGACTACATTGGTACAATATACGTTCTACACTTGTGTACGATTTGAAGAAAAAGGTTAGTGCTCAGAAATTTGTTTTTACTACATTAACAACAAAACAAACAAGTTCCTTAATGGCATCGTTTGTTTTAAGCGCAGAGATAGCGAAATGAAAAAAAATCATTATGTGACAGTGACTTCATAAAGCGTTGTTCTATTAACATGCCGCGTGCATTTGGGGAAGAAAAAAATTGCCAGTCATTTTGAGAGCGTTCCACTATCAAAACAGACAGTCGCTAGAAGGGTTGAGGAAGTAAGTTCTCATATATCTAGTAAATTAAAGAGTGTCGTTACAAATTCCGCTTACTTTTCTCTGGCTTTGGATGAATCTACTGACATATCAGACACAGCACAACTTTTAATTTTCATAAGAACTGTTTCAAAAGACTTTATTATCAATGAAGAGCTACTAGCTTTAGATTCATTGCATAATATGACCAAAGGTCAATACATTTATAACTCAGTTATGAAAGTTGTTAACGGTATCGGTGACATAAACAGACTTTCAGCAATAGTGACAGATGGCGCTAAGTCAATGTGTGGTACTCAAACAGGTCTAGTTGGATTATTAAGGAAGGCTGGAATCCATTGCCCAGCATTACACTGCATTATTCACCAGGAGGCGCTGTGTGGCAAGATTCTAGACGTGGAGGATGTTATGAAAACTGTAATAAAGTGTGTGAATTTAATAAAAGGTGGGAATCGGTCTTTGACACACAGACAGTTTATAAATTTTCTATCAGAAGTTGATGCGGAATATGGCGATTTGGTGCTCTACACACAAGTACGCTGGCTAAGCAGAGGGAATTGTTTGAGGTGGTTTTTTGCTTTGAGAAACGAGATAAAGCAGTTTTTAGAGAAACATGATACCAACAAAGAACTGATCAGAAAAATGTCTGATCTACATTTTAACAGTGTGTTGGCCTTTTTATCTGATATCACGCAGCACATGAATGAACTCAACGTGAAGCTACAGGGACGTTCCCAAACAGTCTCAGATTTGGTAGGACACCTAGATGGATTTATAAGTCAACTAAAAGTTTTTAGATTTACCCTGGCCAAAGAAAACTCCATTCATTTTCCTTCGTGCAGAGAAATGATTGAGGAGCGCAGTGACACTGATTTCAAATTTTCTGTATTAATGTTAGACAAACTATTGGAGCAATTCAATGAACGATTTTCTGACTTCAGTGGTATACAACCAGAACTGGCATTGTTTAACAACCCTATGAAGTGTGACATTTTCCAACAACATGACACTTTTCAGTTGGAGTTATGTAACCTCCAAAGTGACCCCTTTTTCCAATCAAGGATGGAGATAGGAGTTGACTTTTGGAAACTTGTGCCACAGGAAAAATGTCCCGCATTGAGTGATTTCAGTTTGAAAATTACTTCTATGTTCGGAAGCACATATATATGTGAATGCGCTTTTTCAACAATGAAGGAGATTAAATCGTCACAAAGAAACCGACTCACTGATGGCCACCTTCAGGATTTATTACGAATATCATCATCATCATCTTTACACATTGACTTTGATGAACATCAAAGTTGCTGCACATGAACGTCCACATTGTTCTCATTAAGGTTTGTTACATGTCAACTTTAAAATGACCTAACTAAAACATGTTTGTTAAACAAAATAAATATCAAATTTTATTCATTTTTATAAATCAACTCGGCATTTTTAACTCTGTTGCAATAAAATGATTTATGTAAGCAAATAATGCCGATAAGTAACAAAAATATTACCTTAAAACAAATGCCAAGTTTATTTGTATTGATGTGTGTGGCCCGCCACAAAATAAAATAATAAAAAAGTGGCCCGCCATTTGAAAGAAATTGGCCATCCCTGCTGAAGAAGGTTGTGTCAGGCTAAAAGGTGCAGATATTGTGGCTTTGCTGTAAAGTAGCAACACAACGTATCCATGCCCATTTGAACAGGTGAACAGTGAAGAAGCAGAGTCATGAAAAAAACTTTTGATCGAGTTGACAGAACAAAGTATGGAAGTTGCTTAAAGAATATAATGTGAGCGGACAGCTATTAGTATTAGAACATTGTGTGAAAAAAGTGAAAGTGTCATTAAAATAACTGTAGGCATGACAAACTGTTTTCCAGTAACAATAGGGATAAGATCTGGTTTATCATATCTATCTATCCATCCATCCATCCATCCATCTAATCTATCGTTCGTCCTTTCGAGCCGAAGATGGCACATAGGGCAGAACCACAATTTCAAAAACAGAAACCTTGCGTGCCAAAGTGGCACATATACATGAACAAAATCACAGAAATTGCTAACCCAGATCTAGAAGGTTTAAATGAGTTGCTTTTCGCTGATCACCAATGCTAGTTTTATTCCTAGAAAGATAAAACTCTAACACCAAATGAGCTGTCTCAATTCCACATGTCAGGAGAATGACATGATGATAAATTATGAAGAGACTTAAATAATAACAATAAATTACAAAATAAATCAAAGCTTTTTTTCTAACAGTAATATCCTAAACAAAATGAGAGAGTACAAGCACTTCATCATGTGCCATACCGGTTGGCATATAGGCGATCGCATCATATCAATTCTGTCGTTGACTGTTTTCCGTGCCATGACATCAAGCTGTCTAGTATCTTCTCTCATTGTTGTCTGTGATATCTCTTTCCCAGTATTTTGCCAGTCATAACCAAGTATTCCAACTTTCCTCTTCTAATGATGTGCCTAAAAATGTTGATTGTTTCTTTCTGATGTTTTTTAGGAGCTCCCTTTTTGTGTTGGCCTCTTTGAGAATTTCCTCATTGGTCATTTTAGCTGTCCAGGAGAACTTTCAACATTCTTCTGAGAAATCCCATCTCTGAGGCCTATAATTGTCTTTTCATTTGTTTGTCTACTGTCTATGATTATCTTCTATAGGTCATAATTGTCTCTATATAGCACATATGAACTCTCTTTCTCACTTCTTGTGACATAGACTTGTTGCACAAGACGGTTTTCAATTTCGAAATCAGCTATTTTTCATCTTCCTTCTGATATTATTGGGTCCAAGTATTTGACACTATGCACTTTTTTTCAAATACTGTGCACTTTTTTTTAGGTGTTGTTTTTAGACAACAGAAAATTTAATTACATAATAAATCGAGAGTCCAAAAAGCTAATAATGTAAGCTACCACCAAATAGCACCAATATTGAAACAACAAAGGACAAGGGGTAGGGTTCGATCCCAACCGACGGCTTCCGGGTTCACCCAGCCTTTAATGGGTACCAGATTTTTTTCTGGGAAAGTGAAGCGGTACGGGCGTAATACCGACCACATTACCCCAAAAATCATGTGCCGAAGGTCAGTAAAATTTATGGTTACTAACACCATATTCCCTATATTGGCGTGCCACTTGGCGTGACGGGGGTACTTTACTTTTTATTGAAACAACAGAATCTGATTATGCAAACAAAAAAGAAATTAATAGAAACATTGTCTATACCTATATTTTGCTATCAATGTTAGACCTGGAAAATTCTTTAAAGAGCATAAAATAACATGCAAAATGAAATGTATAAGAAAAGCTGGAAACCAAACTGGAACTAGTGTAACTTTGAGAAAAAAATTGTGGGTATAACATAGGCTACACCATATTTAACAACAAAGGATCAAATGGTGACCAAATCTGACCAAAATGAAACCTAACCAACTTGCAGCTTGAGTGTATTACATGAAAACATGAGACTATAGAGGAAAAGGGAAGCTCATAAAGCAATGAATAATTGTAATCAAATAAACATTAACTAAATTCAACATGGCAACTCAGGCTACACAACTAGTGAGGGCTCTAAACTTACACAGTTGTCTCTTGTGCAATGAGGATGTTCCTTTGACTAAAGTAATGAAAATATTTTAAAATATCAAAGAAAAGCAAAAACATTTAAGTAATAATGCGACAGGTTTGTTCAAATATTGCTAAGTGCAAGAGGGCCAATTTGAAGCTGATCTGAAAGTTTGATAGTTTCCGGTTGGATCCAAATGGAGTTTTCTCCCGCTTGGTATAGAACCGTTGATCAGAGGTTTAACAAGCTGCTATCGTAAAAACGCTTTTGTTAATGAAACATAGACCAGATAACCTTTTGTACTTAACTTCATAAAAGCATTCGACAGCATTCATAGAGATTCTTTGTGGAAAATTCTGAAGCAATATGGCATACCATCATAAATATTATCAAAGATATTTATGATGGATAAACATGTGCAGTTTGTACAGAGGAATGACTGAACGAATGTTTTCCATTAGAAACGGGTTAAACGAGGATGTATTTTATCGCCCTTGTTATCTGGAATTGTTATGGACTTCATAATGAAGAAATGCTGCACTGGTAACAAAGGTATTGAATGGATACATGCAGACCATTTGGAGGGCCTCGACTTTGCTGATGACATAGTTCTCATCAGCAGTCAGATAAAAATGATGCAGGAAAACACAAATAAACTATCATCAATAGCCAGCAAAATTGGGATCAATCATAAAAAAAGACTAAAGTCATGAAAAGCTTAATTCTAACAGATGACAGAATATACATGGAAAATAAACCAGTGGAAGAGATCGACCACTTTATCTATCTTGGAAGTCACATTGAGCGGGAAGGGGATACAAGTGAAGAAATTAGAATCAAAATAGCTAAAGCAGCAATGTCTTTCAGAAGCCTTGAAAAGTTGTAGAAATAAAAACTAATCAGCACAAACACAAAACTTAGACTATTCAAATCAAATGTACTATCTACCCTTACATTTGCATGTGAGAGCTGGAAAACAACAAGAGACATAGAAACAAAGTTGAACGTATTCAAAATAAATATCTAAGGAAAATACTTGGTATAGCGTGGAACAAATTCAAAACAAACGAGGAAATTAGAGAAATCTCCAATCAACCACTAAATTCTCCATTAATAAAGAAAAGAAGATGGTCATATGTTGGACATGTGATGAGAAGAGATAATAACTGAATAGCAAAGCAAGCCCTCATGTGGGAAACAACAGGTAAAAGAAAAAGAGGAAGACCCAGAGAGACACTGAGAAGAACAGTGATGAGAGAGGCAAAAGCAGCAGGTATCGACTCCTTCATTGAGATAGAGCTGCTTGCACAGAACAGAGACAAATGGCGAGATTTGATAAAACATATTTAGAAGGATTGAAAACTGCTAGAATAAAAATTTAGATAAGAGAAAGAGTATCTGGGTCTGTGCCCTATGGGCTGGCTACAGCTCGAAAGGTCAATAGATAGAAAGTTTGAATGAAATATAATCATAATTGAAATTGCAGCTACCCATTCTTTTGTTGGTCGCTACCATTGTGTTGAGTGCCCAATGGCATTGTGGTTAGTGCACTCACCTGCTGACCTGAAAGATCAAGGTTCAAATGCTATTTGAGGTAAAAAATAAATATTCTGACCTATAAGACTCTTCTTGTCAATCAAGCCTCTTCAAATGGGTACAATGAGATATTCTCTAAAAAGGAAAGTAGGCTCATAATGCTGAGGCTTAGTACAATGAGGTCATTAACTCTTCATACACAATGACAATTGCTATGGGACTATCTTTGCCATTGTGTTGTCATTTTGGAGCATAAAATAACTTTGGTTTTAAAGAAAGTATATGTAAAAAGATGATGGTTTGTAATTATTGTACAAATATAAAAAAGCAAGAAAAACATTAGATATTGCAAACAAATTATCTGACAAACTAAATAAATAAAATAAAAAATAAATTTCTTCTGGTGCATGACAGTTGAGATGGACCAGATGCTATATGAACTACTAGGCACTTTATGAATACTAAGCCAAATTTAACTTTTAAAAGTTTATGAATTCTGAATTGTACAAGTAATAGAGGTGTACGAATATCAGTGTTCCACTGTTATAGCTATTTCCCATTGGCCAGTTCCTGCAATCAAACTATTGCCCTTTTGAGCTCAAGATGGCACATAGAGCAGAAATTCTAGACTCTTTGTGTCTGATGATCTTTGTTATCAAGCATCAAACCTTACGTAGGACCTGCATTTTATCCCGCCACATGACTGTTTTAGGCAAGTTGTTCAATCTTGCAATGGAGTCCATGCCTTCTGTTGTTGCCGCGTGCCTCAGTGTTTTTTTTGTGTGTTTCTTTAGGTTGGCGTCTTTTTGTTTTACCCTCTTGTTCCAATTTTAGGGCCTGCTTTGAGATAATTTTGTTGTCGCTTCTCATCATATGACCACATTCTTCTTTGGATTATAATTGATATTTTTGGATGCTTTGTCATTTCTCTAATTTTTGCACTATCTTGAATTTATTCCATGGTGTACAAAGTATTTTCCTGAGGTATTAGTTTTCAACTGCATCCACTTTATTTTCTATTTCTTTAGTGTTTTCCAACTCTCATATGTATAGGCTGTGGATACATGTAAGAGTGGAAACTACATATGTAAGAGTGTATACTCATATGTAAGAGTGGATACTACATTTGATTTGAAAATCCTGATCTTTGTTTTTAAAAGAGGAAGACCCAGAGAGACACTGAGAAGAACATTGATGGGAGAGCAGCAGGAATCCGCTCCCTCAATGAGATAAAGCTGCTTGCACAGAACAGAGACAAATGGCGAGATTTGATAAAATATCTTTAAAAGAATTGAAAACTGCTAGAACAAAAATTCAGATAAGAGAGGGAGTATCTTGGTCTATGCCCTATGGGCCGGCTACGGCTCAAAAGGTCAATCCATCTATCTATTGATGTTGGAATTAAGCTTTTCATGACCTTAGTCTTTTCATGATTGATCTCAAGCCCAATTTTGCTGGCTATTGATGATAGTTCATTTGTGTTTTCCTGCATCGTTTTTATCTGACTGCTGATGAGAACTATGTCATCAGCAAAGTCGAGGTCCTACAAATGGTCTCCTTGTATCCATTCGATGCCTTTATTACCAGTTCAGCATTTCTTCATTATGAAGTCCATAACAACTCCAAATAACAAGGGTGATAAAATACATCCTTGTTTAACCCCAGTTTAAAAGGTCAATAGATAGATAGAATTTTTATTTTTATATTTTGTAAAGGTTTCTGAAAGCCTTTGTTGCTTTCACTATTCCAATCTCTTTTTTGTGTTTCCTTGATCTATGCAGCTTCCAAGATATACAAAGTAATCTACTTCTTCACTACTTTTCCATCCAGGTATATTTTTTCTTGTGAGTGAATTTGATTTTTCATTACTTTTGTGTTTTCTTGGTTGATTCCAAGTCTTATTTTTCTACCCTTTGAGCATTTTGTTTTTTCTTGCATCATGTTCATGTTGCTATTGATAAGAACTATGTCGTCCACAAATCAAAGATCTTCCAATTGAGATCAAAATGTCCATCCAATGCTTTTGTTACTTATACAGCATTTCTGCATTATGAAGTCGATGACAATTTCAGATAACAAGGGGAATAATATACATCCTTGTTTTACTCTGGTATCAATCTAGAATCATTCACACAATCTTGCCTCTGTACAATGGAACACGAGAAGCCATCATACAGACCTTTGATGATATTAATAGTTTTTGGTGGTATTCTATATTGTCTATTCCGTATTGTATGTTCCATAATGAGTATATGAATGCTGTCAAAAACTTTTGAAATCATCTAAATTTAGAACAAATGGTTTATGCTTTTTTTATATGTTCTTCTAAAAACAATTCTTATGGTGAAAATAATCACAGTAGCTCCTTCCTTTTCTAAATCCTGCTTACTCTTCACGCATAACAAATATCTACTGTTTCTTGGATTCAGTTCATAGTGATCTTATAGAATACTTTAGAGGCAACTGATAGATAAGTCATGTCTCTCCAGTTGTTGCAAATTGTTGAGATTTGATTGGTTTTGTCTGCCTGACTTGTTTTTTTCAGTGTTCATGTAGCTTTTTGGAAATATGGTTTGGGGGGGGGGGGGGGTGTTTCCAAGTGGGGAATATGGTGTTTGTGTACATAGTTTTTGAAAAACCAGCAGCACATTTTTTTTTTTAATATGATGTGGTCGGTATCACATCATCAATCAATCAGGGCTGAACCTAACCTCTTTTCCTTAGTAGTCCAGTTTACTAACCATTGAGCTACCATGGCTCCAGCTTCTGAAAATAAGTATTAGATCATTTCTTTGGATAGGTAGGGAAGCCTGACATGATATTGATAACACCACCCATATTTGTACTGATGGTTGTTAAAATTATTGCAATAACATATGTTCTCCATATTCTACATGGTATTCATGTAGTTTTGCTAGTTGGTTGCCTAAGGATAGAATTTCTATAAATTATTTTTCTGGGCTTAACATTGGCAACTGTTTGATATACATCCCTGACTGATACAAATATATTTGTTTTGTCATGTTAACTATTGCTTTTCAAAATTATGCAGATTATCATATACTGATGCCATACAAATATTACAAAATTCCAAGGAGGATTTCCAGTTTAAAGTCTTTGTAAGTTTTTTCTCCATATTTTCTGTCATAAATAAATAATTTGTACAATGTAATATATATATGACAAAAAAGGAAAAATGCTAACAGACAATAAAGATATTATAGATAGATGGCAGGAATATATAACAGAACTATTTCATGATCAAAGGGACAAGAAACTTCTGTTTCCATGATGTTGGAACTAGGTCACGTTCTCTTGATCGCTGCAGAAATTGCTTTGGGATCTGATTAATTTTGGCTCTCCATTGCAGTTTTCTGTGTTCTAGTGGAAATGATGACTTAACACATCTGCGCCGATGAAGTGGCGTTGTACGCACGGCAATATTCCGTTTTGACAAATCAAGTGTTGTGAATGCGACCTTCCACCGTCTAGTGTTCATCTGCATTTTACGTCACATTGAGTGCTGTTCAATGGCCGTTGTTGGAATTGTTTGACGCAAGTTATTTACATGTTACAACGCATTAATGTGGTGGGCTCCGTCAAGTCAGCCGAAGTTTTATCTCTTCAGGGAATTTGCACCGTGTTTCATTCGTTGTAGGCTGCATTCACTAGAGTAATCATGAATCCATGGGCGCAGCCATTGTTGTGTGTTTTATATCATCATGATGGCTCATCGTATATGATACCTAGACCGGCCATATGCTAATCTTACGGTCTGTTGTTTGATGTGCGACGGGGATAATCTGATGACAAACTGTGTTTTATATGTGCGGAATTGGAGTCAAACACAATGTCTTAACATCATCAAGCGCTATACATTTTAAAAATATGACGATCATCATTTTCGGGAGGATGCGAACTTCTGGTCAATATGGTGGATAGGCGGCAGGAACCATTGAAGGCTATGTCTGAAAAGTATTCCTAGTTGCAGTTTCCTCATATTCCAAGTCCAGCTTGTTGCAGGAGCTACTGAGTTAGGTGCTCTGTGCACACCGTGAGCTGTGTGTTTCATCCGTTTTGATCATGTTTCGATATTCCAATTTTTTACGATGAATGATGATATCGTATGACAGGGAACAGTTGGCTGTGTTCACTTTCTGTGCGGTTTCGCCTTATATCTTTTGGCATGTGCTGAGATTGCTGTGATGGGGACTACAGCTACCTTTCTTTGTTTGGGAGATGAGTTAGTAATTCGGATGATTCCACTGACATGGGCGGTTGAGCAATTATGGATTTTAATTCGTTTGCAGTGATACCGGAGTCTTCCATAACCAAAGAACCAAGGGACAAGAAACCAGTCATAAAATGTACATCAGGCTATAAAATCTTAAAATCTGAGGTGAAAAAAGCTGTAAAAACAATGAAAAAGGGAAAAGCAGCAGGACCTGACAGCATACAGATTGAGATGATACAGGCACGAGAAGATTTTGGCATTGAAGTGATTACAGACATATGCAACGACATATACCACACAGGATGCATAGACAACATCAACTTTATTGTATTGCCTAAAAAAAATGGTGCAGTTGAATGCTGTGACTTTAGAACAATAAGCCTAATGAGCCATTTTACAAAAATCTTGCTAAATGTTATACAAGGAAGGATCCAGAATAAAATCAATACTGAATCAGATGAACAGCAATTTGGATTTAGGAAAAATAGTGGGACAAAAGAAGCCATATTCTGCATGAGAACATTAATCGAAAAGTACACAGAAGTAAACAAACCAATATATGCCTGCGTCATAGACTACACCAAAGCTTTTGATAGAGTACACCACAAACAACTTAAAGAATGCCTAAAAGAGATACATCTAGATGACATGGACATACGACTAATATGTAATCTATACTGGGAGCAAACAGCAATAATAAAATATAACAAAGAGAACTCTACACCTATTGATATAAAAAGAGGAGTAAGACAGGGATGCATCCTATCACCAAGCTTGTTCAATCTAAACTGAGCAAATCTTTAAAAACATCATACAAATTAATGGAAAGATAATCAATATGCTGATGATGCTGTACTACTAGCAGAAAATCCTAAAGATCTACAATTACTTAATGAAATAAACATGACAAGCAAAAAATATGGACAAGATATGAATATCAAAAAGACTAAAACTATTATCATAAACAAAGAAAATACTCAAAACCCACAAATGGATATCAAAATTTAAGGAATAGACCTGGAGACAGTTCAGAACTACAACTACCTTGGACATACTATAACCAGTGATGGAAAATGTAAAACTGGAATAAACAAAAGAATAGGAATGGCAAAAAGTAATTTTAATGCCATGAAAAATATACTAACATCAAAACAAATAACACCAGGGCTAAAACTAAGAATAGCAAAATGTTACATCTTCTCAATATTCCAATATGGTGCAGAAACATGGACATTAGACAAGAAACAGAACAGAGAATTGAAGCCTTTGAAATTTGGATATATAGAAGAATAGGTTAGAATTGGATGGAAGGAAAAGAAAACAAATGATAAAGTCTTAAAATAACTAAAAATGAAAAGAGAACTACTAAGCACAATTCAAACAAGACAAATGCGATTTTTGGGCCATGTTAAAAGACACTATAGCCTACTAAAAGTAATCCTGGAGGGGAAAATACAAGGTAAAAGAGGCAGAGGCAGACCAAAACTAACATGGATGAGTAACAATAAAAGATGGACAAATCAGCCTATGACAACCTGCACCATCAAAGCAAGAGACAAAGTAGAATGGCGCTCCATGGTAGCTAACCTTCGTTGCGGAGACGGCACTCGATGATGATGATGAATATATATATATATATATATATCACCATGTACCATATGGGGGCCTAGGCGATATTGTTCTACAATTTTCTATCCACAGTGCAACTTATCAATTCAGTTGTTGACTGTTCTCCATGACATGACACTATTTAGTATCTTCTCTCTTTGTCATCTGCAGTCTCTCTTTCCCTGTATTTTGACAGTTGTAACCAAGTACTCAAACTTTCTTCTTCTCATGATGTGATTGAAAAATGTAGATTGTTTCTTCTGATGTTTTTCTCTCTCTCTCTCTCTCTCTCTCTCTGCGATCAAGACTCAATCAGAGTAGGATTCCAGACTCTCTCATGATGTCAGCTGTCTGTTTAAGTGAGTCGATTGCCCCATGCCTGTTAAAAACATTGCACTGTGTTCTGTGCCAGTGGCCCAGTGCATCCGATTTCAGCCAGAATTTTATTCCGTTTTTCTTTCCTTAGCCTTTGATTATCCCCAATCTTCCTGCAAGGCAGCAGATTGTTTTTTCTGTAGGGGGATTCTGCTCTTAGATGGTCGGCTCTCCCAGGTTTACGAGCACCATCTGCCCAAGCTTGATGTAGTTATTAGTTGGTCATTTGACCATCACCTTCACACATCAAACAACAGACTATAAGTCCCTCCTAACTAACACGAACCATGATGTTTTTTAGGATGTCCCTTTTTGTGTTGGCCTATTTTTGAATTTCCTAGTTGGTCTTTTAAGTTGTCCAGGTAACTTTTAACATTTATCTGAGAAATCTACTTTTTTTTTATCTAGGTGTTGATGCCGTTAAGTGTTGCAGAGAAAGGAGGTTGTTATCAGTATACTATCGTGTCTCTAGATATTTGGTTGGTTGTTGTTTGATTCTCTCTTTTCATAAATGGAACGTCTTTCTTTGGCATATCAGGTTGCTGTAAAAAAGGAAAAGTTATGGTCTTTGCATATGTCTTTTATTCCATCTATCCATCTTTTCCTTGGTCTTCCTCTTACCCTCTGTTTTGATGTTCTTAGATAGAATGCTCTTGATGTCATTATCATCCCATCTCTGTGGCCTATAATCATCTTTGTTTGACTACCCTCCATGATTCACTTCCATATAACAGAATTGGCTCTCTATAGCACCGATAAACTCTCTCACATCTATTGACATAGACTTGTTGCATAAGATGTTTTTCATTTTCTGAAATGCTATTTTGGCCTGAGCTATTCTGCTTATTATTTCTGTTTTGCATCTTCCATATGATGTTATTGTTCCCAAGTATTTGACGCATTTAACTTATTTAAGATTTTTCCTGTTTATTTTTATGTTGCATGGTGGTGATGATTGTTTCCTCGATATGACCATTAATTTTGTTTTCTTACTATTTAGATTGAGACCTTTCTTGTTGCTTTATTTCACTATTATATCTCTAATTTCTTGTAGTTTGTTTTCTGTCTGCTATTAAAACTGTAAAAGGGAGCTCTTAAAAAACATCAGAAAGAAGCAATCAACATTTTTCAGGCACATCATGAGAATAGGAAAGTTGGAATACTTGGTTACAACTGGCAAAATAAAAGGAAAGAGAGATCATGGAAGACAAAGAGAGAAAATACTGGATAGCTTGGTGTCATGGCATGGAAAACAGTCAACAACAGAACTGATACGATGCACTGTAGATAGAAGATTGTGGAGGGACATGATCGCCTACGCCAATCGGCAGGGTACATGATGATGATGATTAAAACTGTGTCAACTACATACCGCAAATTGTTTGTGGTGTGATCATTGACTTCAATTCCTTTTATTTCTACTATTGATCTCATAATATTTTCACTCTAAAGTGAGAACAAATCAAGCGACAGAACATAGTCTTGTCTGACTCCTTGTTTTATATGTTGGAATTGTCCTGTATGGTTGCTAATTCTTATAGCTTCTGTTTGTAGCCAGTACATGTTTTTTATGATTCTCAGATCCTTGCCATCAGTGTTTAATTTATCCAGCATATTGATATTTCCACATGCTTTACTCTGTCAAATGCTTTTGCGTAGTCTTACATACACATATAAAACTTTCTTTACTTCTATAGCTCTAGAAAGATCTCTATATGTGCTTTATGGACTACACTAAAGCATTTGACAAAGTAAGGTATGTGGAAATAATCAGTATGCTGGAGAAATTAAACATTGAGGGCAAGGATCTGAGAATCGTAAAAAACATGTGCTAGCAATAAACAGCAGCCATACAAATTAGCAACCAACAGGACAGTATCAATATATAAAACAAGGAGTCAGTCAAGACTGTCACCGGATTTGTTTTCACTTTACAGTGATAATATTTTGATATCTATAGTTGATAAAAAAGAATTGAAGTAAACGGTCACAACATAAACAATTTGCAATATGCAGATGGCAGTCTTAATAGCAGAGACAGAGAATGAACTATAGGAATAAAGAACTATTTCTCTTATTTATTTACACGTCTAAATTGAGTACAAAAGTCTTGAATAGTTAGATTATCTTCTTATTCTAAGTTACACATTATGTCAAGTCTATTCGGTGGCGCGAATATACATTTACTCACAAAATCCTAAACATACATATTGACACAAACTCAAAAAAGATCACATCTCACAATCCTAGCAAGTATATGAATCACACATATCATGGAAATCTTAAATGTTTCACAGTTTCTGTCCATGCTATCTCTTCTTACTTGGTTTCAGAGGTGATCCTATGATCGGTGAAGCTGTTCACGTGTCTTATATGGTTCTGGCGAGACTATCTTCCTCTAGCTAATTAGTTCTGTCTTTCTCTCAGTGTGCTTGAGAGTGCATTTCTCTCTCCAAGCGATTCCTTGTCTCTGGTTGACTTAGCTTATTGCCATTCTGGTGTGTTTCTCTTTTTCTCTTGTTAATCACTCTTCTAAGCTCTAGTCTCTGGTTGACTTACCTAAATATCATTTCGGCAGATATCTCCCATAGCATTCAAAGTGAGAATTTTGGTCTCTTAGTGTTCCATTTCTAAGTGAGAGAGAGCGTTTCTTTCTCCATGTGTTCTCTGCTAAGTGACCTTGTTCTTCTGAGTCTCATCATTATTGAGTGCCGTCTCCCCATCGAAGGTTGGCTACCAAGGAGCACCATTCCACTCTGTCTCTTGCTTTGATGGTGCAGCTTGTCATAGGTTGACTTATCCATCTTTTGATGTTACTCATCCATGTTAGTCTTGGTCTGCCTCTGCCACCTCGTATTTTCTCTTCCAATATTACTTTTATTAGGCTGTTGTGTCTTTTAACATGACCCAAACATGTCATTTGTCTTGTTCTAATTGTGTTTAGTAGTTCTCTCTTCATTTTTTGTTGTTTTAAAACTTTATCATTTGTTTTCTTTTCTCTCCATCCAATTCTACCCATTCTTCTATAAATCCACATTTCAAAGGCTTCAATTTTCTGTTCTATTTTCTTGTCTAATGTCCATGTTTCTGCACCATACAGGAATATGAGAAGATGAGTCTTGGTTTATATATAACCCTAATTTCTGGTCTTTGCTTTGTTTGTCTATCTTCCCACACTTTTCTCTGCTGACTTTGTGTCTGACACCTATGCCCATCTTGTTCATCTTAACCTATTTCTATAATCTTCATCCACCCCCATGACCACCTGATCTGCCTGTAATTATTTTTAACCATTCTTTTCTGGTCTCTCAGCAACCATATAAGAATGCAATGCTATGACCTTGACTTTAATAATGTCTTTGTTCCCTTCAACAGAACTACACGAAATGATAGATGTTATAGTAAAAGAAAGCAACAAGAAATGTTTAAGTCTGAATAGTAAGAAAACAGAAGTAATGAAGAAGCTATCATCACCGTCATGCAGCATAAAAATAAACTGGATAAATCTAAAACAAGTGCAATGCATCAAGTGCTTAGGCACATCAGATGGAAGATGCACCACAAAAATAAAAAGCAGAATAGCTCAGGCCAAAAAGCATTTCAGAAAATGAAAAAACATCTTATGAAATAAATCTGTGTTAATATTCTATGGCGGGGCTATTCCTCAGTTCTTCATTTCTGATCTTGTCTCCCAGACTGTTTCCTGTCTTTAGTCTAACACATTTCATCTCTGTAGAGGTTATTTTTCTTATTGTTCTTGCATCTAGGGTCCAGGTCTGGCATTGGTAGCACAACGTTGGGATGAAGATTGTATTGTATAGTGCTCATATTGCCTCAAGAGTTATCTCCTTGTTGGACAATAGTGGTGATAACTGTCCAATGATTTGACAAGCTTTGTTGCATCCTGATTCTATCTCTGCTGTTTGAGAATTATCGTTTGTCATTAGATTTCCTAGGTATTTGAATTCCTCTACTTGTTTTAGTTGTCTGCCTTCTATAGTTATGCTGATGTTCTGTTTATTTTTGGCGACATTCATGACTTCTGTTTTGTTGATGTTGATTTTCATGTTGTATTTTGGGCCTGAGCTGTTGAGTTTGTTTAAGTGTTCTTGTAGGTCCTCTATTGTTTCATGTATTAGTGCCTGATCGTCTGCAAATAATAGCTCGTTGGTCTCCTCTGTCTCTGATGGGTTGGCTAGCTTGCATATATAGTCCATGTATGTAATAAACAGTAAGGGGGATAGCACGCACCCCTGTTTCACCTGATCTAACTTCGAAGTGGTCTGTGTAGCCTGCTGCTGTTCTGACCCTGCAGCTACTGTTGATGTAGAAACTTTTAATAAGGTTGGTTAGATGTTGGCTTACTGCGTATGTTGTTAGTATCTTTCACAGCTGTTCTCTGTTTCTCTGTTGAATGCTTTTTCCTGGTCAATGAAGGCTATGTATAAGTTTTGATTGTGTTCTGTCGTTTTTTCTGCAAGCTGTTTTAATGTGAATAGTGTGTCAGTACATCCTCTGTTTTTTCGGAACGCCATTTGAGAATCGCTTAACTGTAGTTCTATTGTTATTGGTCTCAGCCTTTTTTCCAAGATTTTGGCATATAGCTTTCCTACATGGCTGAGAAGAGATATACCTCTATATTGAATCTACGTCAGCAGGCTTGGTACTTGAAGGTGATATTTTTCTAGCCTGCCAACCTGGAATACTGATTTAATCTTCCAAGTTCCTATTGATAGAGTTTATATATTTTTGATCTTGCATGCAGTAACACTATCTAAATCTATCTCATTGATTGTTATATTATCGAGACCTGGAGTTTTTCCTCTTTTCATGTGTTGAATTGACTCCACTTCACTTTGCATTATTGGTGGTCCTGTGTCTTTGTTTGAATTATTTAGCTCTGGTCTTTCATCATAATAGAGTTGACTAATATATTCTGTCCATCTTTCAATTATTTTCTCATATCCCATTATTATATTTCCTTCCTTTGTTTTCACATCATCCTGAAACTTTGCCTTTTTTTTTTCTGTTAATTTATTTAACTGATTGTATGTAAATTATGTGTTTTTCTTTTGTTTTTTTCTCCATTTCTTCACATTTCTGTTCCATCCTTCCTTTGCTTCTTTGCATTTGTTTTGGATCTCTTTGTGTAATATTTTGTATGTCCGTTCTTCTTTCTTGTATTTTCTTCTTTTGTCCATTAGTTCTAGTTTTTCTTCTGTCAACTATTTTTTCTTGCTGATTCTTTTAGTCGCGGGTATTGCTTCTTTTCATATTTGTTGAATTGATTGTTTGAGCATTTCCCACTGCTCCTCGATGTTCTGCAATTTCTCAATAGCATTATATCTATTTTGTACTATTATGCTGTACTTATCACTCATTTGTCTATCTACTCTAAGCATATTTAGTTGTGTAATTTTATATTTCTTGGAAACGTCAGTTTTATTCTTAATTTTTTCAACTATTAGTGCATAGTCACTATTGCAATATGCTCCTGGTCTTGTTTTAACAGACGTTAGGCTTTTTCTGAATCTTCTCTTTGCCAGTATAAAATGATTAGATTGTGTACTTTGTTGTCTGGTCTTTGCCATAGGCGTAGTTGTCTAAGGTGTTGCTTGAACCAGGTGAAGGTAACTATAATAATTTCATGTGTCTTTGCTCAGTCTATCTATCTATACCCTCTGTCATTTGTCATTCCTAGGCCATGTTCTCGAGTCACATTTTGCACTTTAGTTCCTACTTTTGTGTTGAAATCATCTAATATAATAGTTATTTCTTGGGATTTACACTGTTCCATGGTCATCTGTAGCTCGTTGTAAAAGGTGTCAATGTCTTCTTCGCTGTTACTTATTGTTGTGTAAGCTTGAATTATGTTCTTTGTTCCACATCTCAATTTTGCTAGCAGAATTCTCTCAAATACTGGCCTAAATCCTTTCACTGTTTTGCTTCTTTTTCTATCTAACATGATACTTACTCCTCCTTCATGTGTGGTTCCTCCAGAGTAAATGACATTTCCAGTATTGTGTTGTAATAATCCTGCATCTTTCCATCTCATTTCACATGGACCCAGAACATTTTAATTTTTCCTTCTCTTAATTTTTTTAGCGATATTTTCTAGCTTACGTCCCAGTACAAGAAATGTTAGACATTATAGTGAAGGAAAGTAAAAATAAGGACTCAGCCTTAATAGCAAAAAGACAGAAGTAATGGTAACAATAAAGAAAAAGACATCACCGCAATGCACAATAAAGACAAGTGGAACAATATTAAAACAGGTAAATGAATTTAAATATCTGGGAACATTGTTAACCTCAGATGGTAGATGTACAACAGAGGTGAGATGCAGAATGGTTCAAGCAGAAGCAGCTTTTCAAAAAATGAGGAAGGTACTGTGCAATCCATTTTTGACAATCTATCTATCTATCTATTGACCTTTCGAGCCGTAACCGGCCCATAGGGCGTAGACCAAGATACACCTTCTCCTATATGAATTTTTGTTCTAGCAGTTTTCTTTTAAAGATATTTTATTAAATCTCGCCATCTGTCTCTGTTCTGTGCAAGCAGTTCTATCTCATTGAGGGAGCCGATTCCTGCTGCTCTTGCCTCTCTCATCAATGTTCTTCTCAGTGTCTCCCTGGGTCTTCCTCTTTTTCTTTTACCTGTTGTTTCCCATATGAGGGCTTGCTTTGCTATTCGATTATTATCTCTTCTCATCACATGTCCAACGTATGACCATCGTCTTTTCTTTATTACTGAAGATATTAGTGGTTGATTGGCGATTTCTCTAATTTCCTCGTTTGTTTTGAATTCGTTCCATTCTATACCAAGTATTTTCCTTAGACATTTATTTTCGAATGCGTTCAACTTTGTTTCTATATCTCTTGTTGTTTTCCAGCTTTCACACGCATACGTAAGGGTTGATAGTACATTTGATTTGAATAGCCTAAGTTTTGTGTTTGTGCTAATGAGTTTTGATTTCCACAACTTTTCAAGGCTTCTGAAAGACATTGCTGCTTTAGCCAGTCTGATTCTAATTTCTTTGCTCGTATCCCTTCTCGATCAATGTGACTTCCAAGATAGATGAAGTGATCGATCTCTTCTACTGGTTTGTTTTCCATGTATATTTTGTCACTTGTTGGAATTAAACTTTTCATGACTTTAGTCTTTTCATGATTGACCTCAAGCCCAATTTTGCTGGCTATTGATGATAGTTCATTTGTGTTTTCCTGCATCGTTTTTATCTGATTGCTGATGAGAACTATGTCATCAGCAAAGTCCAGGTCCTCCAAATGGTCTCCTTGTATCCATTCGATGCCTTTATTACCAGTGCAGCATTTCTTCATTATGAAGTCCATAACAATTCCAAATAACAAGGGCGATAAAATACATCCTTGTTTAACCCCAGTTTCTATTGGGAAACATTCGCTCAGTCCTTCCTCTGTTCGAACTGCACATGTGTAACCATCATACATGTCTTTGATAATATTTATGATTTTTGATGGTAAGCCATATTGCTTCAGAATTTTCCACAAAGAATCTCTATGAATACTATCAAATGCTTTTTTGAAGTCGATGAAGTTAAGTACAAAAGGTTTTTGCTTTTCAATGTGTTCCTCCAATATAAGTCGTAGAAAAAAAGTTCCTATTGATAGAGTTTATATATTTTTGATCTTGCATACAGTAACACTAAAATACAGTAAAATAAAGTAAAACTAAATACAGGAGATATGATTTTATCATCAGGACACCAGGAACCTGGAGCACAACATAGTGAAGGGGTAGCTATAGTTATAATAGTTATTTCTTGGGATTTACACTGTTCCATGGTCATCTGTAGCTCATAAAAGGTGTCAATGTCTTCTTCGCTGTTACTTATTGTTGTGTAAACTTGAATTATGTTCTTTGTTCTACATCTCAATTTTACTAGCAGAATTCTCTCAAATACTGGCCATATTATTATAGCTAGTGAAAGGGTTATCAAGGAATGCACAGAAGACACTAATAGAATGGGAAGCAGTAGGGTAAAGACTAATGAGAGCTACATTTAAAACAACAAAAACAAAAATAAAATTACACATCCAATACTATGCACCAACCAATGATAAGGATGATTTAGTTAAAGAGGAATTCTATAAACAGCTACAATGTCAGATGGATGCAAGACAAGCCAAGGATATTTTAATCTTGATGGGAGACCTAAATGCTAAAGTAGCATCAGACAACAGAGGCTTCGAAGAGATTATGGGAAAACATGGACTTGGAGATGTAAACGAGAATGGAGAGATATTTGTGAATTTCTGCGCCCTTAATCAAGTGAGCCTAGGAGGAACAATATTCCAACATAAAAGAATACATAAAGCTACATAGGAGTCACCAGATCATAGAACAGAAAATCAAATTGATCACATATGTATTAATAATAAGTTTAAGTCATCCTTACAGGATGTAAAAGTATATAGAGGGGCAGATGTAGCTTCAGATCATCATCTTCTGATAGCCAAACTTAAATTTAAACTAAAAAGATATACTACAACGAATAAGGGTAGAAAGTATTTCAATGTAGGGTTTCTTAAAGAACAAAGAATTAAAGATAAATTCGCAGTCACAATATCAAACAAATACCACGTTCTCAAACAACTAGAAAATACAATAAATATAGAAGATCGTTGGAAACAGGCAAAAGATATATGGAAAGAGACATGCGAAGAAACACTAGGGAAAAGAGAACGTCAGAATAAGGCATGGATGACAGCAGAGACCCTGGATAAAATTAAAGAAAGAAAGAACAAGAAAGCAGACATAAATAAAAGCAAAATGAGAAGTAATAAAGCCAAGACACAGGAAGCTTACACAGAGGTGAACAAGTGAGAAGATGCATTAAAAGGGATAAGAGGAAATATATAGATGAACTAGCTAAAGAGGCAGAAGAAGCAGTAAATAAAGGGAATATGAAAGAACTGTACAACAGCACAAAGAAATTAAGTGGAAAATACAAACAGATCAATGCGTTTATTAAAGATAAGAAAGGAAATCTGCTTAGTAATAAGGGAACAAATGGAGAGATGGAAAGAGCACTTTGAAGAACTTTTGAACAGACCCTGCTCCAATAATCCTCCAGATATACTACCAGCAGAAGAAGAGTTACACGTTAACTGTGGAAAACCAAGCAAAGACGAAATTATGAAAGCCATCAAGCTATTTAAAAAAATGGTAAAGCCACAGGACGAGATGAAATTCCTCTGGAAGCCATCAAAGCAGATATTAACACCTCTACCAAGATGTTACATTATCTGTTAGATAAAATTTGGGAGAGGGAAGAAATACCTAAAGACTGGAAGAAGGTTATATGATCAAACTACCAAAGAAATGATGTTTACATGAGTGCACAAATTATAGGGGAATTATGTTATTATCAGTGCTAGGGAAAATATTAAGCAGAATCATTCTGGAGAGACTAAAAGAGGCCATAGAGAAACATTTGATAGATGAACAAGCAGGTTTTAGGAAGAATAGATCATATGCTGATCAAATAACTACTCTACATATAATAGTTGAACAAAGTTTAGGACTACAGTCCCCACTTTATATTGGATTCATAGATTATGAAAAGGCATTTGATAGTTTAGACAGAGGAATGCTTTGGAAGTTATTGAGTCATTACGGAATCCCCATAAAGTTTATTAACCTGATAAAAACAATGTATGAAGGAATTAAATGTATTGTGGTGCATGAAAGGCAGCTTACAGAAACATTTGAAATAAGAACAGGAGTAAGGCCTTCCGGTTGTTTCCAAAATGGAGGAATTATTTTTCTCCGGCTTGGTATTGAACCGTTGATCAGAGGTTTAACAAGCCGCTATCGTAAAAACGATGTTGTTAATGAAACGTAGACCTGATACAGAATGTGTAAATTAGCAGTAGATAATAATGATAGTTTTTTCGGCCCCAAAACAACAACAAAAATAGGATTCTGGAATGTGCGAACAATGGCCGCTCCGACGAAACATGCACAGGTCGCGAGCGAGATGGACAGATACGATCTAGATATTTTAGGATTAAGCGAAATGCGCTGGCTTGGAACAGGTAGGAGATCTATTGATAATAAAATAGTAGTTTTTTCTGGAAGGGAAGATGGAAAACACCGTGAAGGAGTAGGCATAATGATGACAGACAAAGCTGCAAGAAGTTTATTAGAATGGGAACCGGTAAACAGCCGTCTGATACGAACACGATACAAAACAAAACATGGAAGACTTTCAATTATTCAATGTTATGCGCCTACTAACGAAGCTGATGATGAAGTTAAGGATGATTTTTATAACCAACTGCAACAACTTATAAACAAAATACCAAAACACGATCTTTTAATTGTAATGGGAGACTTCAACGCCAAAGTAGGACAAGATAACGCAGGAGTGGAACATGTGATGGGGAGAGAAGGCTGTAATACAACAAGTCAGAATGGAGAAAGATTAATAGAATTATGTTTAATAGAAAATTTAGTTATAGGTGGGACATTATTTCCACACAAAAATATTCACAAAACAACATGGATATCTCCTGACGATAGAACATCAAATCAAATTGACCACCTATGTATTAAACAACAATTCAGATCATCATTAATAGATGTAAGAGCTTACAGAGGTGCTGATGTTAATAGTGACCACAACCTGTGCATTGGGAAAATAAGATTAAAATTTAGAAACCAACAGAAGAGGTCAATTACACATAAAATTGATAGTCATAAACTGAAAGATGAAGCCATAAAGGAAAAGTTTAACATAGAGCTAAGTAATTGTTATTCAGCACTCGGTGAAATAGACTTAGATATCAATGAAATGTGGGACTCACAGAGCAAAATACTAATGACAGCAGCAGAAGCAAGTGCCGGACTGAAGAAAATGGAAAAACGAGCTTGGATCTCAGACACCACATGGAAATACATCAAAGAAAGATGAGAAGCAAAGAGAGCCGTGACTAATGTAAAGACAGATCTTGGAAAGGTTCTGGCAAAAGCAACATACAAAGAATTAGACAACAAAGTGAAAAGTTCGGCAAGAAGAGATACAAGAGCTTATATAGACAACTTGGCAGAGAAAGCAGAGACAGCTGCAATTACAGGAGACAGCAGAACTCTCTATACAGTACAAAAGATGCTGACAAACACCTATACATCCAGTGGAACACCAATTCTAGACAAATCTGGATTAATGCTAACAACAAGCGCAGACATAAAAGCCCGTTGGGCGGAACACTTCAAAGAAATTCTTAACCGTCCACTACCTCACAGTTTAATAGATTTTGAAGCTGAAACACCAGCAGCAGAATTAGATGTAAATTTAGATGACTTCACCTTGAGTGAAATAGAAACCACCTTAAAGCTAATGACCAATAACAAGGCTGCTGGAGAGGATAAGTTAACAGCTGAGATCCTCAAGGCAATTGATAGCCATAATTTAATACATCTCCAAAAAATGTTCAACATCATTTGGAAAACAGAGAAGACGCCTCATAAATGGAAAAAAGGAATCATTGTTAAGATCCCAAAAAAGGGCAATCTTAGAGATTGTAACAACTGGAGAGGCGTGACACTTTTGTCAGTTGCCTCAAAGTTATTCTGTAAAATCATCCTAAATAGAATAAAGGATTCAATAGATACAGTAATGCGTGAAGAACAGGCTGGGTTTAGAAAAGGGAGAAGCTGTCTTGACCACATTTTCACTCTACGACTTATATTGGAGGAACATATTGAAAAGCAAAAACCTTTTGTACTTAACTTCATCGACTTCAAAAAAGCATTTGATAGTATTCATAGAGATTCTTTGTGGAAAATTCTGAAGCAATATGGTTTACCATCAAAAATCATAAATATTATCAAAGACATGTATGATGGTTACACATGTGCAGTTCGAACAGAGGAAGGACTGAGCGAATGTTTCCCAATAGAAACTGGGGTTAAACAAGGATGTATTTTATCGCCCTTGTTATTTGGAATTGTTATGGACTTCATAATGAAGAAATGCTGCACTGGTAATAAAGGCATCGAATGGATACAAGGAGACCATTTGGAGGACCTCGACTTTGCTGATGACATAGTTCTCATCAGCAGTCAGATAAAAACGATGCAGGAAAACACAAATGAACTATCATCAATAGCCAGCAAAATTGGGCTTGAGGTCAATCATGAAAAGACTAAAGTCATGAAAAGTTTAATTCCAACAAGTGACAAAATATACATGGAAAACAAACCAGTAGAAGAGATCGATCACTTTATCTATCTTGGAAGTCACATTGATCGAGAAGGGGATACGAGCAAAGAAATTAGAATCAGACTGGCTAAAGCAGCAATGTCTTTCAGAAGCCTTGAAAAGTTGTGGAAATCAAAACTCATTAGCACAAACACAAAACTTAGGCTATTCAAATCAAATGTACTATCAACCCTTACGTATGCGTGTGAAAGCTGGAAAACAACAAGAGATATAGAAACAAAGTTGAACGCATTCGAAAATAAATGTCTAAGGAAAATACTTGGTATAGAATGGAACGAATTCAAAACAAACGAGGAAATTAGAGAAATCGCCAATCAACCACTAATATCTTCAGTAATAAAGAAAAGACGATGGTCATACGTTGGACATGTGATGAGAAGAGATAATAATCGAATAGCAAAGCAAGCCCTCATATGGGAAAACAACAGGTAAAAGAAAAAGAGGAAGACCCAGGGAGACACTGAGAAGAACATTGATGAGAGAGGCAAGAGCAGCAGGAATCGGCTCCCTCAATGAGATAGAACTGCTTGCACAGAACAGAGACAGATGGCGAGATTTAATAAAATATCTTTAAAAGAAAACTGCTAGAGCAAAAATTCATATAGGAGAAGGTGTATCTTGGTCTACGCCCTATGGGCCGGTTACGGCTCGAAAGGTCAATAGATAGATAGATAGAAGGCCTTCTGTCTCCATTTCTCTTTCTACTGGCCATAGATTGGATTATGAAAATAACTCAAACAAACAGAAATGGAATCCAGTGGTCACTGAGCAAGCAACTTCATGATTTAGACTTTTCTGATGACATATCTCTCCTATCACACAGCCATCTACAGATGCAGGATAAAATGAGCATACTTGATGAGAGATCACAACAGTTAGGACTGAAGATTAATAGAGATAAGACCAACATTATGAGAATTAATGCAGTTGGCAATAACCAAATAAAATTAGGAGAAATACCTCTACTAGATGTACAATCTTACATATATCTGGGCAGTAATATAGATAAAGAGGGAGGAACAGAAAATATACCAAAATAAGGATATCAAAAGCAAAAGGGGTTTTCGTTGCACTGGGAAACATGGAAATCCAAAGAAATTAGGTTAAATACAAAAATAAAAATTTTCAACTCAAATTTTAAGTCAGTCCTATTATATGGCTGTGAAACATGGAGAACAACAAAATTGACAATCATGAAGATACAGACTTTCATTAATGAATGCTTACGCAGAATAAAAGGATGGAAATGGCAGGACAAAGTCACTATCATAGAATTATGGAAATGTACCAGTTAAATATCAGTGGATAAAGAGATACAGCGAAGACGATGGCGCTGGATAGGACACACACTGCGGAAGCCAACTGTGAGTATTACACAACAGGCCCTATTTTGGAATCCCCAGGGTAAAAGACAAAGAGGAAGACCAAGGAATTCTTGGAGAAGACAGATAGAAGCAGATATGAAGATGATGGGGAACACATGGAATGATCTTAAATGAATGGCAAAAAACAGAACGACTTGGGACGTGTTTGTTGAAGACCTATACTCCATTGGGAGCTAAAAAGGTAGAAGAAGTAAGAAGAAGAAGAGATACAGTAACACGACAATTGGGTGTCACCTGTAGCACATGATGCTCCCTACCAAATTAGGTAGCTATGAAGTCGCCATAAATGCCGTTTGCTGTAGATATTGCAATTTTTATTGACATAATAATTTTTCTCAGAAGAGAGCCATGACTAATGCAAAGACAGATCTTGGAAAGGTTCTGGCAAAAGCAACATATAAAGAATTAGACAACAAAGTGAAAAGTTCAGCAAGAAGAGATACAAGAGCTTATATAGACAATTTGGCAGAGAAAGCAGAGACAGCTGCAATTACAGGAGACAGCAGAACTCTTTATACTGTACAAAAG
The DNA here is from genome assembly GCA_032433765.1 of Megaustenia siamemsis. Taxonomy (NCBI): domain Eukaryota; kingdom Metazoa; phylum Mollusca; class Gastropoda; order Stylommatophora; family Ariophantidae; genus Megaustenia; species Megaustenia siamemsis. The sequence continues at coordinate 44,118,575 of JAVIAB010000001.1, forward strand.
ATGCTGACAAACACCTATACATCCAGTGGAACACCATTCTAAACAAATCTGGATTAATGCTAACAAGGGCAGGCATATAAAATCCCTTTGGGCGGGACACTTCAAAGAAATTCTTAACCGTCCACTACCCCAAAAGTTTAATAGATTTTGAAGCTGAAACACCAGCAGCAGAATTAGATGTAAATTTAGATGACTTCACCTTGAGCGAAATAGAAACCACCTTATGACCAATAACAAGGCTGCTGGAGAGGATAAGTTAACAGCTGAGATCCTCAAGGCAATTGATAGCCATAATCTAATACGTCTCCAAAAAATGTTCAACATCATTTGGAAAACAGAGAAGACGCCTCATAAATGGGAAAAAGGAATCATTGTTAAGATTCCAAAAAAGGGCAATCTTAGAGATTGTAACAACTGGAGGGGCGTGACACTTTTGTTAGTTGCCTCAAAGTTATTCTGCAAAATTATCCTAAATAGAATAAAGGATTCAATAGATACAGTAATGCGGGAAGAACAGGCTGGGTTTAGAAAAGGGAGAAGCTGCCTTGACCACATTTTCACTCTACGACTTATATTGGAGGAACACATTGAAAAGCAAAAACATTTTGTACTTAACTTCATCGATTTCAAAAAATCATTTGATAGTATTCATAGAGATTCTTTGTGGAAAATTCTGAAGCAAATATGGCTTACCATAAAAAATCATAAATATTATCAAAGACATGTATGATGGTTACACATGTGCAGTTCGAACAGAGGAAGGACTGAGCGAATGTTTCCCAATAGAAACTGGGGTTAAACAAGGATGTATTTTATCGCCCTTGTTATTTAGAATTGTTGTGGACTTCATAATGAAGAAATGCTGCACTGGTAATAAAGGCATCGAATGGATACAAGGAGACCATTCGGAGGACCTCGACTTTACTGATGACATAGTCCTCATCAGCAGTCAGATAAAAAATTATGCAGGAAAACACAAATGAACTTCATCAATAGCCAGCAAAATTGGGCTTGAGATCAATCATGAAAAGACTAAAGTCATGAAAAGTTTAATTCCAACAGATGACAAAATATACATGGAAAACAAACCAGTAGAAGAGATCGACCACTTTATCTATCTTGGAAGTCACATTGATCGAGAAGGGGATACAAGTAAAGAAATTAGAATCAGAATAGCTAAAGCAGCAATTTCTTTCAGAAGCCTTGAAAAGTTGTGGAAATCAAAACTAATCAGCACAAACACAAAACTTAGGCTATTCAAATCAAATGTACTATCAACCCTTACGTATGCGTGTGAAAGCTGGAAACAACAAGAGATATAGAAACAAAGTTGAACGCATTCGAAATAAATGTCTAAGGAAAATACTTGGTATAGCGTGGAACGAATTCAAAACAAACGAGGAAATTAGAGAAATCGCCAATCAACCACTAATATCTTCAGTAATAAAGAAAAGACGATGGTCATATGTTGGACATGTGATGAGAAGAGATAATAACCGAATAGCAAAGCAGGCCCTAATATGGGAAACAACAGGTAAGAGAAAAAGAGGAAGACCCATGGAGACACTGAGAAGAACATTGATGAGAGAGGCAAGAGCAGCAGGATTCGGCTCCCTCAATGAGATAGAGCTGCTTGAACAGAACAGAGACAAATGGCGAGATTTGATAAAATATCTTTAAAAGAAAACTGCTAGAACAAAAATTCAGATATGAGAAGGTGTATCTTGGTCTACGTTCCTGTGTGTTACTAGGGTCTCATTATGAGTAAAGAATAGTGACACTGTGACCTTCTAAGCATGTCGTAAGAGGCGACTAAGGAGGTTGATCGATGGCTTGACAAGCTGTAATTGTAAAAACTATTGTTATGGAAACAGAGCCTTATACGCCCTATGGGCCGGCAACGGGTCGAAAGGTCAATAGATAGATAGATAGATAGAATAAAAGAAGGCAGTGACTGTACTGCTCGGAGATCTCAGCCTTTGTCTCTACATCTGGGATACTCAGCTTTCCATCACAGAGTAGAGAACATAATTGGCACTACTTGTCAGCTGCTCCCTCCTCACCATCCACCACCTACTATAATGGCTTCATGTAACTGTGATGGGGTGGTGGAGAGGGGGGGTGTAAATGGGTACCCCACCTTACCCAAGGGTGTCCTGTAGACGAGAGGAGGAAAGGAGACGTCTTACTCCTCCCTCCTTTGTCCTAGCATCCCAGCTAGCACAGTTTTGCCCAAACTATGTACCATTGTAACATTTTGGCAGAGGACCCCCGCCTGGTGGGGAGGCCCCTGCCTGCCCGTGCGAACTTAATATAGAGACGTGTAGACCCTTGGATATATCGTTCGCAGGGCAAAGATGGCACCAGGAAAGAATCGCTGTGTGGGGTCTACAGAGACCTGCGATAAGCCGTGCAGGTGCGAACTGCGGAATCCACAATGATAGGTTGCGGAAAGGCGGCGGTACAACGCCATGTAGAGAATGTGGAGTGGGCGTCACAAACAAGCATTGTCTTTGTGGAAGATGTGGGTATCATAACATAAACACTAGAATAGGCAAGACTGGTGTCCGAGCCTTTCAGAAGGAGTTTAAGCGCCTGGCGCTGTTTGAAATTTCCTATTAGAGAAAGGAGGGGGCATTATATATAAGGTTAGATGTGTGAACTGCAAATACAAGGTGGGATTGACATGCCTACCGTTTTAGAACTCAAAGCCACACTGAGGCGATACGGGCTTCCTGTATCAGGTGTCAAAGCCGCTCTAGCCCATAGAATTGTACAGTCTGAAGCAGATGAGAAGAGAAAAAGGGTAGTCCGGACTATCGATAACGAATAACTACAGGGAGGCCAGTGGTGGGGCTTTCGCCGGACGACCGGCGGAGAATGAATGAGAAGATATTACATGAGACTAAAGCCGCCTTGTTTGCTTCTTGATACGAGAAGCGGGCGAGAAAGAGTCCTAACTTGTGGCGCACTGCTCGGCGCATACATCAGATTGCATCCCTTCTCCTTAGTGAGGGGAGACGAAAACTAGAGGGTCGATTACCATCCTTTATCCTGAGAAGGGAGCGAGGTATACATAAGGACTATTGCGCAGTAGTACCAGTAGCACCCGACGTTCGGACAACCCGTGTTCGATTCCCGCTGGGAGCAGTGTGAATTGTACTCGTGGTTGGAAAAAAAAAATACCCCCACGGTCGACCCAGCCGTTGGCAGAAATGGGTACCAGGGTATTATCCTGGGAACGTGAGGAATGTTGCTTCGCATCTGAGTTTCGATGCTTGAGACGACACTATACAAAAATCTCCGAACATTTCTGGATAGGCGGCCGAGCACATATGGGTGTAAACTCGCGTGCTAAGACGCCGGTTCAAGTCTCATACTTTACTTTAGTACCAGTAGGTCATCCCCGAGGCAGATGCCCATGCATTCCTACATGCCATGAATCCAAGTGTCACAGCCGTAATTGAATCTCAACTTTGCGGACGTGGTGTCAAGTATTCTCTGATTCTACATATTTTACTGGAGATGCATATACCAGAGTAACCGCCATGGAAAGTGTTAATAGAAACCCCCTACCTACCTAGCCATGCAATGCTGGTGCTTAATCTTGAGGACATTGCAAAGACATTGCCGAAGCTCGCGCAGAGATCACGAAAACATTAGAAATATACACAAATAGATCCAGATGGACACTCAAGAGCTGTATAAAGATGGACATAGAATTTGATGAGTATAGGCCATTCCGCGGACGGAGTTATTTCAAGACGCCAGCATACATTCCACAGCGGTCTGTAGTTAACGTAAAGAACCAAGACAACCGCTGCTTCGAATGGTCTATACTTTCAGTGCTTTATCTTATAGGGTGGAAGGATCATCCATACCGCACATCCAAGTATGAGACCCACCTGGGTGAACTCAACTTTGATGGGATCGACTTTCCTGTAAAGATCACCAATCTAGCAAAGTTTGAACGTCAGAACCCAGGCCTTTCAGTCATGGTTTTTGCTTGGGATAAGGAGCTATATGCAATCTACGAGACACGGAACACCGCAAAGTACTGTCGCAGGATTGACCTACTACTCCTGACAGACCTCAATAATGCGGAAAAGAGTCACTATGTCTGGCTCAAAGACCAAAGAAGGTATTGTAAGAAGCCCCAAAGAACACTTATGCCGGATGAGGACGACAACATCCTCTAGTTCAGGGATGACCAATTAGGTGCCCGCGGGCCACAAGTGGCCCGCGACGTCCTTTTTGTGGCCCGCGGCGGATAAAAATAAAATCAGGTTGCATTGAGCAAAATGTCCTAGGTAAAATTGATTTAAAATTTGTTACATTAACTTCTACCGTGGAGAAAGCTAACTCAAATATTCCCTAGTAGACCTATGTTTAAAACTCGGAACACTCTAGTAGTTAGTTTAACGTCGACTCTCCAAACCTCTTTTCATCAGTCAAAATTATATATCCGATCTGATCATTCTGATTTTGTCGAGTTACAGTGAACAGTTCCATTTTAACAGGAAACAGTGCTATTGTTGTAATCTGTGTTTTCATTGTCTGTTGCTTCGTTCGTGGTATAATATGAACAATAAACGTCAATTAAATGAAAAAAATCAGATTTTTTCATGAGAAATGGGGACCAGATTTTTTATTTATCAACAATAAGGATAGCAAACCGCAGTGCCTTGTGTGTTTGCAAGTGTTGTCTGTAAATAAAGAGTATAATCTTAAACGGCATTACACACAGCATCACGCCGCTAAATGCAAGGACTACATTGGTACAATACGTTCTACACTTGTGTGCGATTTGAAGAAAAAGGTTAGTGCTCAGAAATATGTTTTTACTACATTAACAACAAAACAAACAAGTTCCTTAATGGCATCGTTTGTTGTAAGCGCAGAGATAGCGAAATAAAAAAAAATCATTATGTGACGGTGACTCCATTGCCCAGAATTACACTGCATTATACACCAGGAGGCGCTGTGTGGCAAGATTCTAGACGTGGAGGATGTTATGAAAACTGTAATAAAGTGTGTGAATTTAATAAAAGGCAGGAATCGGTCTTTGACACACCGACAGTTTATAAATTTTCTATCAGAAGTTGAGGCGGAATATGGCGATTTGGTGCTCTACACTCAAGTACGCTGGCTAAGCAGAGGGAATTGTTTGAGGCGGTTTTTTGCTTTGAGAAACGAGATAAAACAGTTTTTAGAGAAACATGATACCAACAAAGAACTGATCAGAAAAATGTCTGATCAACATTTTAACAGCGTATTGGCCTTTTTAACTGATATCACCCAGCACATGAATGAACTCAACGTGAAGCTACAGGGACGTTCCCAAACAGTCTCAGATTTGGTAGGACACCTAGATGGATTTATAAGTCAACTAAAAGTTTTTAGATTTACCCTGGCCAAAGAAAACTCCATTCATTTTCCTTCGTGCAAAGAATTGATTGAGGAGCGCAGTGACACTGATTTCAATGTTCTGTATTAATGTTAGACAAACTATTGGAGCAATTCAATGAACGATTTTCTGACTTCAGTGGTATACGACCAGAACTGGCATTGTTTAACAACCCTATGAAGCACATTTTCCAACAACATGGCACTTTTCAGTTGGAGTTATGTAATCTCCAAAGTGACCCCTTTTTCCAATCAAGGATGGAGATAGGAGTTGACTTTTGGAAACTTGTGCCACAGGAAAAATATCCCGCATTGAGTGATTTCAGTTTGAAAATTACTTCTATGTTCGGAAGCACATATATATGCGAATGAGCTTTTTCAATAATGAAGGAGATTAAATCGTCACAAAGAAACCGACTCACTGATGGCCACCTTCAGGATTTATTACGAATATCATCATCATCATCTTTACACATTGACTTTGATGAACTTGTTGCTGCACATGAACGTCCACATTGTTCTCATTAAGGTTTGTTACATGTCAAATTTAAAATGACCTAACTAAAACATGTTTGTTAAACAATATAAATAGCAAATTTTATTCATTTTTATAAATCAACTATGTATTTTTAACTCTGTTGCAATAAAATGATTTATGTAAGCAAATAATGCCGATAAATAACAAAAATATTACCTTAAAACAAATGCCAAGTTTATTTGTATTGATGTTGTTATGTGTGTGGCCCGCCATAAAAAAAAAAAAATAAAAAGTGGCCCGCCATTTGAAAGAAATTTGCCATCCCTGCTCTAGTTCACTAGTCACCACAGGCAAATGCGAGTGCCATATATCATCGATGCGGATTTCGAAAGCCTTAACATCCCCATAGCAGGCTGTGGCAACGACCCAAATAAAAGTAGCAATAGACAGATCGCCAAGCAGGTTCCATGCAGCTATTACTACATAGTCGTACGCTGTGATGGCCTCATCGAGCATGGTAAACTATACCGAGGTGAGAACGCTGTCTAAAAAATTAACTGGAAGATATCAATACAGTGTTTAATATCGCGATCACTGCCACATCACCGGCAAGTATCGTGGGTCAGTCTATAGTTAATGCAATCTTAAACTCCGCATCTGTCCTCATAAGACAAAAGTGCTTGTGGTTTTTCACAATTTATGAGGCTACGACGGCCATCCGAACATGCAAGGCCTAGGGAGTATGGATTGGGGGACCTATCAGACGAAAAAGGGGAAGATCACTTGTATCCCAAACAACATGGAGAAGTACATATCCTTCAGCGTTGACCAACTACAGTTCATCGATTCATTACAGTTCATGAACAGCTCCCTCGACAAGCTGGCGGCCAATCTTTCAACGGATAATCTAAGAATCACAGGCCAGCGGACCACTAGCATTGAGCTAGCTCTGCTAAGACGTAAGGGGGTTTACCATACGAGTATGTAGACAGCTTCGAGAGATTCAACGAACCATCTCTACCACCAAAAGAATCATTCTACGGTCAACTGAGTAGAGAGCACATCAGTAACAAGGATTACGAGCATGCACAAAAGGTCTGGAAAGATTTCAATTGTAAGACATTCGGCGATTACCATGATCTCTATCTAGGCACGGACGTACACCTTCTGGCAGACGTATTTGAAACATTCCGAGATACCTCCATGAAGCAGTACGGTCTTGACCCAGCTCATGTGGTAAGTACACAAGTTCACTACAGAAACCTGAAACTGTACCACTCACTGGGCATGCGGGTCACGAAGATCCACCGGGCGATAAAGTTCAGACAAGAAGCGTGGATGGCACCCTATATCCAATTCAATTGCGAGCAAGAGCCACATCAGATTTCGAGAAGGACTTCTTCAAACTGACGAACAACAGTGTATTCGGAAAAAACCACGGAGAACCTACGTAAGAGTTGGCCAAAGTTCTAGTCTCAGAGAAGAACATAGGTTACACCGCCTTGTTGCCGATCCTGCATACCAATCACGCAGAATATTCGATGGAGATCTGGTGGCTACAACGTCGTAAAAAGCAAACTGAAACTGAATCAGCCGGTATACACAGGTCAAGCTATTCTAGGTTAATCAAAGCTTATCATGTATGATTTCTGGTACAACCAGATCAAGAAGAAATACGGGGAGAAAGCGCAGCTCCTGTATACAGACACGGACAGTCTGATTATGCAGGTGGAGACAGAGGGTGTGTATGCAGACATGAAAGAAAACGCGTCAGCCTATGACTTTAGTGACTATCCAAAGGACCGTTCATGTTTATCGAGTGCCGTCTCCGCAACGAAGGTTGGCTACCATGGAGCGCCATTCTACTCTGTCTCTTGCTTTGATGGTGCAGGTTGTCATAGGCTGATTTGTCCATCTTTTGATGTTACTCGTCTATGTTAGTCTTGATCTGCCTCTGCCTCTTTTACCTTGTATTTTCCCCTCCAGGATTACTTTTAGTAGGCTGTTGTGTCTTTTAACAAGGCCCCAAAATCGCATTTGTCTTGTTTGAATTGTATTTAGTAGTTCTCTTTTCATTTTTTAGTTGTTTTAAGACTTCGTCGTTTGTTTTATTTTCCTTCCATCCAATTCTACCTATTCTTCTATATATACACATTTCAAAGGCTTCAATTCTCTGTTCTGTTTTCTTGTCTAATGTCCATGTTTCTGCACCATCTAGTATTGTTGAGAAGATGTAACATTTTGCTATTCTTAGTTTTAGCCCTGGTGTTATTTGTTTTGAAACTGGTTTCTTGTCCCTTTGATCATGAAATAGTTCTGTTATATATTCCTGCCATCTATCTATAATATCTTTACTGTCTGTTTGCATTTTTACTTTTTTGTCTGCAATGCATCCACCTTCTGTGGCTTTTTTATTGTTATTAGTGATTCTCTTTATTTCTGTGCGCATTCCTCTTAAGTCTTGTTTGCTTTCCATAGTTTCTATTTCTATACATTTTTGGCTGAGCCGGTCTTCGTTTGCCTTTTTGCATTTTGCGTATTTCATTATCTATTTTATTGTATTGGGCAGTGTTCTTTGCTTGTCTCCTTTCTTCCATTTTTTCTAAGATTGTGTTAGTTATCCATTTTTGTTTTTTGTTCTTTTCTCTTTTGGGTAAGGTGTCGCAGGTTTCTTGTATGCTTTTCTTTATGCATTGCCATTTGGTTTCTACTTTTTCATCAGGATTTTCTCTTCTGCATTGCTCAATTTCTTCTTCTAGCAGCTTCTGGTATGTGTTCTTTACTTGTATTGTATCTATCTATCTATCTGTCTGTCTGTCTGTCTGTCTGTCTGTCTGTCTGTCTGTCTATCTATATATCTATCTATATATCTATCTAATCTATCTAATCTATCTATCTATCTAATCTATCTATCTATCTATATATCTATCTATATATCTATCTAATCTATCTAATCTATCTAATCTATCTAATCTATCTAATCTATCTATCTATCTATCTATCTATCTATCTATCTATCTATCTATCTATCTATCTATCTATCTATCTATCTATCTATCTATCTATCTATCTATCTATCTATCTATCTATCTATCTATCTATCTATCTATCTATCTATCTATCTATCTATCTATCTATCTATCTATCTGTCTATCTATCTATCTATCTATCTATCTATCTATCTATCTATCTATCTATCTATCTATCTATCTATCTATCTATCTATCTATCTATCTATCTATCTATCTATCTATCTATCTATCTATCTATCTACCTATTGTCCTTTCGAGCCGAAGACGGCACATAGGGCAGAACCACAATCCCAAAAACAGAAACCTTGCGTGCCAAAATGGCATATATTGCAGAGATCACTGCTTATTGTATTGTATAGATATCTTTAATATCTTTTTGATTTAAAGCTGTTATATCTAGTGGATTTGTTGATGAATTAGACTTTTGCTTGTTTCTCTTTAGTTTAATTTTCATTTTAATCATTACAGGATTGTGATCTGAATTAATATCTGCTCCTGGGTAGGTTTTGGCTTTCTTTATGCTGTTACGGAACCTTTCTTATATCATTATGTAATCTATTTGATTCCTCTTCTTATCTCCATTGCTTTTCCATGTGTATAGTTTCCTTTTCTCTTGCTCAAAGTAGGTGTTACATATTATCAGCCTATTTTCTTCACAGAATTGTATTAATCTTTCTCCTCTGTCATTTCTTTTTCCTAAACCATGATTTCCTATAATGGTCTTATATCTACCGTTTCCTACTTTAGCGTTCATGTCACCCATTACAATCAAGATGTCTGAAGATTTCACGTGCTTCATAACTTTATTTAGTCTTCATAGTATGCCTCTTTTTGTTCATCTGTGTAGTCTTGAGTAGGTGCATATGTCTGTATTATTGCTATGTCGAATGGTTTTGCTTTGAACTTGACTAGTATAATCCCATCACTGTGTGTCCAGTGGGTACTTATATATTTTTGTAGCTCTCTTTTTATCAGTATTCCTACCCCCCTTTGATGTTCTGTTGTGTTTCCTGAGTATATAAATGTATATTTTTCGTCCTCTATGTACCCACATTCTTTCCACCTTGTCTCTGATATGCCTAAGATATCTATATTTATTCGTTCTGCTTCTTGAATCAGATTTTCCAATTTCCCTTCTTGATATAGAGTCCTAACATTCCAAGTACTTATTTTAAGATCTTTTCTCCGACATAAGTTCGAATTCCTCGCCATGGCTTCCTCTGGACTAGTACGTGATGAGGCTCCAATCTCTTTCACGGGGGTCAGCCATTCGTCTTTCGTGTCCTGAACATGCCTCTTGTGTACCACACACTTTGCTGTTTTTGCTTTCTGGGCCGTTGGTCATTTCTGACTCTTCCGCACCATCCACCGTTGCAGACTTTGTACAATTCAGAATAGACCATCTGTGCTATAGCTTGGCAAATAAAAAAGTCCTAGGCAAGTTCAAAGTCGAAGCCAACAGTCACCCTATAGCTGAGTTTGTGGGCCTTTCGGCCAAAAATGTACAGCATCCTAGAAGCCGACGGAGCCAACAAGAAATGGGCCAAGGGCGTCCAGCGGGCCGTAGTGAAAAAGGATCTACGACTGAGCTGTACAAGCAATGTCTGGACGAACACAAGGATCTGCGGCATACACAGGTAGCCATCCGAAGCAAGGGGCACCAGATTGGGGTCTACGAGCAGATAAAGACATCGCTTTCGCCTCTGGACACGAAAAAATGGATCGCCGAAGATGGTATCACAACGAAGGCATACGGTCACTACCTCATCCCACGTGTCGTGGATCAGGACCAGTGTGATGTGGCTTGGGATGCCTATATCAAAGAACTCTTGTGTGAGTGAACCCATCCGGAGGCAACTGAGTATCAGCTGGAACAATCATTAGCTCTTCCCGCACGAACCCACGTTCCGGCCTAGGCAAGTCCAAATAGTATACCGCGGGCTGGTTGCTTTGCCGTACCGCATTGCATACAGAATGTAAAGTCAGCGACCACACAGGATCGGTAGCGCGTCGACGACCACCTTCGAGCTCGCCGGGCTGATACAGATAGCGGACCCGAACATCAGAAGGAATCAAAGGCTACCTGAGGCCCACAGTACGACCCGGGACGACAGAGGACGGAGTTTGTGTTACCGATTTGGCTTTGATGGTGTCAGAGGGCTTCCTCCCTATCATCCGAATTACTTCGTTATTGAGAGCCTTGATAACGGCAGACAGTCTGGCCACCCACTCTCCCGACCGCTGGCCTTTATGGAGCTTCATTTCGACGCTGTACTGATACCCGAACAGCCTTTCAGCCAAGGTCCTGTTAAATGACCTCGACAATGGCTTGATCGCGGTGGATCTCCATCCGACCACGCCGTATCTGAGTCCCATGTTTCGCCATAACTGTCGATACCGAGCCCAGGATCAACCTGGAGTAGCTTAGGCCATCGAAGAGGCCCCCGTTTGTATATCTTCTCGACAGCTTTCGCAACCTCTGTAGAGTCCTTCAAAGGCAGCGGCTCTGTCTCTTTGTATCGGCTGGCGACGTCGACAACGGTCAAAGCATATTTAAACATTTTCCGCCCGACTCGGTCATGAGGAAGAAAAAGGAGATCCGCTTGGTGCACTTCGTTGGGTATAGACATGTTAAACATTGGTCGAGGCACGTGTCGAAGGGGTGATAAATAGATTTGCCATATCGCCTGCTTCTTAAGCCATTCCCGAGCATCAGTTTCAGAAACCTTGGCAGCCATAGCGAGCTTTTTGATGGCTGCAAGCCCTCTCCAGTAGCCCGTGGGCTGTAATATATATATCCGCGACTTGCGTGCGAGGTCGAAGTTTCATAGTTCGGTTCCGATACTTTAAGCAACGCGATTCCCTAATTCTTGGTGTGCTTACTTTGTAAGCAACGAAACCAGCCACGGCCATCCCTAGTACGATAAAAGATAATTCGCGGTCCTTTTGATTTTCGCTGGGTATGTAGTAATCGAGGAGCCGCGATAGCTCAGTGGTTAGTGAACTGGACTACCACGGACAAGGGGTAGGGTTCGATCCCAACCGACGGCACCGGGTTCACCCTGCCTTAAATGGGTACCGGATTTTTTTCTGGGAAAGTAAATCAGCACGGGCGTAATACCGACCACATTACCCCAAAAAACATGTGCTGAAGGTCTGTAAAATATAGGGTCACTAACACCATATTTCCCTATACGCCACTTGGCGTGACGGGGGTACTTTACTTTACTTTTTTATGTAGTAATCGGCTCAGGTTGGTTCGCGATCGAGAGGGTCCAGCCTTTTGCCGGTGATCATGTAGTACTCACGCATAGCAGCGTCAATGTCCTGAAAGTTTGAACCGTATGCTGCTCCCGACGCATCTCATCATTAAGCCAGTCGAGGCGTTAGGTTCTCTTCTTGGCCCACGCGGCCTGGGCTGCCTGAAGCTGCTCCACAGCGAGATCGTGTTGTTTGCGCTCTTCGTCTCCATAGTCCAAGCTGCGAGAACAGGTAGTTGCTACCCGAAAATGCGAGAGCGTTGACAGCAGCGCCTCCTATCATGAGAGCAACGGAGGCCATTGTATATGTATGAAGAATTCTACTTTAATATGTCGGCTGGAATTATGCCATGCTTCATAAGTATGTCTTTGATTGCCAAGGCTGCGGCAACATCCAACGATAACATGCCGGCATCGTTTATGCCGAGGCTGAGCGAGGGCGCGGTCGCATTCTTGACAACCGCTTTGGTGATTTGTGCAACACCTATGGCCAGGCCCGCCACAACAGCGAAATGGTAGGCTGTGTTTAGTAGCCCCTTAATATCAAAGTTTGTGGTCGCCATATTCACGGGACGTGATATATATATGGACTGTTGTTTATGTTTTCAATTGCTTTATTCCATATTGAAGTCGTCACGTCTCCTCTGCTCGTGCTGTAGCATGGGTGATGGTGGGGATTTGGTAGGGCTGAACTTCAATACTAGTCCAGCCAGTCCGAGGCCTCCGATAATCCAGCGAGTCCAGTCTGTTGTATTCACGCCCATGAAGCATCAGTACTGGAACCGTGACAGCCTCTTTCGAGGCGGGCTCCGCTGTCAGCTGGGACAGCTTATCATCGCGGAGTTGAGCCAATATATTTTCTTTTCTCGTAGCAGCCCCTTTTTTTCCAGCGGCAACCTTCACGGGGTCTTTAGTCTTGGTTACTCTGGTCACTTTCTCCGAAGGCGTGCTGGTCTCCTCTTGCATCGTAATTTAGTACCGACGTATCACATATATGTGTAAAGTTACAATGTTTAATAGCTGTTAATGCGGCAGTAAACGGTGCTAAATATATGCCATATTTATGGTACAATGTGCAAGCAGAAGTGCTCAATGCATGTCCGACGAACAGGTCTGTTCCCAAGTCGGCAACCAATGCTGCTTGATCCTTAATTGGCAGATACATGCTGGCTATCGTGGCGTACAGTTGTAGTGTCGCCTCCCCTAAGGATTTCATCATTATAGCCCCCTATATAATATCACGAGTCTCATATCTGGCGTGCAACTTGTCAACTTCTTCATCGGCCAAGATGAAGAAGCCTGCTCAATCGTGAGTGCCTAACCCACATATTGCCCGGCTGCCCTCCAACGACCAGAGAGCATAAGTGTTCCCATTTTACGGCCAGAGCGGCTATTCGTTCCCGTTTTATGGCCAGAGCGGCATCTAATCGTTCCCCATCATCTGCTGCCTCCATGGGACGTGAAGCGGAGGGTTGGTCTTGCATTTGCTTGAGCAAACTCATTGAAGTCCATTATCGCTCGTATACACCTCGATCTTCTGAGTCTAAAATAGCCGAAACCCAATAAAAACAACTGGGAAAATAGCATACACAATGTTAGTACCTCCCACCATCCTATTAACATCCTGTTAACACCATATAACCAGATGGTTGGTCCGTATTTAACACGAGCTTTCTATACTTGGTCTTTGCTTAGAAGCTGCTTCACCTCAGCCCGTTCCTCTTTCAAGGTGATGGCATCATTCTCTCGCAAACATTCCTCAAAGGAGTCCCGGTCTTTGCAGTGAAAAAGGGCCACCCATCGCGTTTGCTCTTGGAGGTCTGTCAAAACCGAGTTATATTTCTGGGTCAGCACCCACACGCTTTGTTGCGAGTGGCGGCCAGAGAAGGCCAACAAAGAGAGCATACTCATCCTTTTTATGAGAGCCTTAGAAGCGCTGCAATTATCAATGATGTATAGAGTAGACTGCGTGATAGAACGCCTGCAAGTAGTCATGAGGCCGATCACCCGGGATGACTGTATACAATTCGGGGTCATCCCATACCCACGGTCGAGACTTGTAGGTTTTGTTGTATTTCAAACTGGGACACAGGATCACGATATGCTCAAATATGTGCTGATTCTGATCGATTGTAGTCGGATTGTTTGGGATGACGCAGGTCAGCCATTTGGCCATGACCCCTCTCGCTTCGTGGAATGTGCGATGCGGATTGAGCTTTCGACCGTATGAAGAAGAACTCATGCAGTCTAAACCTCAGAGAGCTCCGGGGCCTTGACAAAACAATGCAGACATTCAGAGGAGATCACACCAACAATTTGGCCAAGCTTTTGGAACTCGACAAGCAGCTAGTTCACCAGAAGGAGAAAGTTAAAGTTGCTCAGAAATTGGATGAGTCAATCTGGAGACGTGAGGAAGACATATTGATGACGTTAGAATCCGAAAGAGCTGCTCAGTTGGAAACGACATCTAATACTCGCAATGCCTTGCACGCCCAGATCAATCGGATTTGAGAAACTATAAACAAAATTCTACAGGGGACACAACACTCGCGGAGAGGATTAAAACCTTGTTTCGTGAGCAGGGCATTACCATAGTCACTATCCTCACAGCGCTAAACATGTTAATCTCCACCCTCGTCATAGCCATCACGAACAGAGGAGGCTCTGTCACACCACCGCCATAGCCTCCAGCCGATAAAGGTGGTTTACAAGAGTGGGTAAAACAGCGTCTGCAAGACCTTGGGCGGCTGCTGGGGAAGCTCGCGGACAAAGCAGTTGCCGCGCTCCCAGTTATTTTTGGCTCCATCATAACATGGCTTCTCTCAACAGCTCAGAAATCTTTGGGATGGCTCGCCGAAAATCTCTGGGCACTAGTTGTTGGTGTCGGCGGATTAGTCTACCTCACAGCGCATGATTACATGACAATAAAACTAGCCACCTCGCGTCCAAAGAAAGAATAGGTCCACTGCAATGCTGCCCACGATCAATGCAGTTTTTTCATTCTGGTGCTGCTCCGCTGCCGCGAGATCTGCTGCCGAGGTTGTCGGTGCCTGCACTTCGGGTACACTTATGGGACGTGGGATTTCACTTAGGCCGGCAGAAACAGGCTCTCGGGACGCTGACGGAGGTGGGGGCACAGGCGTATCGTTCACGTCTTCATTCATGCCTAGCTTTTGGCCTGGAGTTGCGATAACGATTAGGTTATTGTACCCTATCACTTGTCCAATGCGCAACAGCATATCGCTCGGCACCATATAAAGACCGATCCCGAAGGTATAATCAATTTTACTCCTGGCATACGAAAGCACATCTTGGTACTTTTGTATACTGGCAGAGGACGGCTTGCAGATTGCCCAAGAACTCTTTTTGAACGTCGAATGCTGAGGTGTTTCCGATAATACAGGTCCTCGTCTGGCCTTGCGCCCCCAGGATCGCCCACACATATGTCTGGATAGAGTCGTTCAAGGACTATATGAAGGGATTCGTTGCTAGTCACTTTTGTAAAATTCATTTGCGATTGATCACAGTCGCCGACCGGATGGTAGTTGTCATAGCTCCAGAAATTGTAGGCTCGACCCAGACCATTAGTATAACCTTTGCCTCGCCAGTCACTGTTTGGGGACACCTTAAACTCGTTACAGATCTTTTCGTATGCTCTGCGGTCGTAGCTATTATTGAATGCATTCCAGTCCGAGTCCTGTGGTAGAGCCACATGGAGCTCGTTTAGGATCCTCCGGGTTTGGTAGTATGCTTGAAACTTGTATAGTGCGCCGGTAAGACTACCATGCACTAGATCAGTGGTGGCCAACTTGAGGTTGCCCGAGGGCCGGATTAAAGCCAAGGCCAAGACCCGCGGGCCACACTTAAGAATATCGTCAAAAATGACAGTAGGGACCTATGCGATATAGTAATATATAAATAATGCTTGCACTTTGACTACATATTTGATTTGTAACAAATCCATTAATTATTCATTTTAAAATTACCTTTAATGTCTCAGTGCGACGATTGTGACTTGTCACAGCTTTCCACCAGAGATTTGAAGTCCACTTCCATTTTTGACGTGGCGATTCGGAGAGTATGGGACAATGTCGAATCGGTCATTCTGTTCCTGGTCTTAGATTTAATTAACTTCATGGAAGAGAATGTTGTCTCGCAGAGATATGTGCTGCCGAATATAGAGCACATCTTTAGTGCCCATTTTCTCAGACACGGGTAACGTTCATTTGGTAGCAATTTCCAGAAGTCAGCTCCTAATGCCTTTACAGTACTGAGGAAGGGGTCACACTGAAGGTCACACAACTCTAGTTGAAGATCTGATGGCTGGCACTCCACTGTGCACTTAATTGGGTTATTAAAAAGTTCCGTTTGCGGACGAAACATTTCAAAATCTTGAAATCGTCGATCAAATTCACAAATCAGATGTTCAATGTCAGCTGCGTACTTACTGAAGTTTGCACTTTCTATCTCTGACAACAACTGCTTACAACTTGAAAAATGGAACAGATCATTTTTTTGCAAAGAAAGTCTAAATAGATTCAGCTTCTTTTTAAAACCATCAACATATCCCATCAATTGAAAAATGGTTTGCTTTTCCCCTTGTAGCTGCAAATTCAATATGTTCAAATGTTGTGTGATGTCTGTGAGATATGCCAGATTATGAAGGAAATTAATGTCTTTGAGTGCATGTTGAAGATCAATGGAGCATGTTAAGTTCTCTCGCAGGAAGTCATAAATGTCATTCTTCAGTTCAAAAAATATTATTAAACATTTCCCTCGACTAAGCCATCTTACTTCTGTATAAAGCAGGAGATCACCGTAGCTAGAATCTACTTCCTCTAAAAATGATAAAAACTTCCTGTGATTTAAAGACTGGTGTCCTCCTCTTATCAAATTTGTTATTTTCACAACAGTAGCCATGGTGTCTTTTAGATTTATGGACTTTGCACAAAGGGCCTCTTGATGAATTATGCAATGCAATGTAGGTACGTTAATTTTGTTTTGCTTTAGAAGTCCAACAAAACCAGTATTTGAACCAATAAAAGCTTTGCAACCATCAGTACACACTGCAGACAACTTTCCAAAACCACCTACTTCATCTACGGCACTATGAACTGCAGAAAATATGTCTGTCCCTCTACAAGTGTCATGCAAAGAGCAAACTTTCAACAATTCTTCAATAACAGTAAAATCCTCCTGGATAACTTTAACAAAAATAAGAAGCTGGCAAGTGTCAGTGATGTCAGTACTTTCATCAATCGCGAGCGAAAAATATGAGCAGTTTTCAATACAAGATTTTAAACTTTGAGACAGTTGCAGACTGATGTCTTCTGTTCTTCTGGCTACAGTTTGTTTTGAAAGAGGCACAGATTCAAATTCTTTGGCTATTTTTTCTTGACCGAATGCCTTTGCCATTTGAATCGCACATTTCTTCACAAAATTTCCGTCAGTAAAGGGTTTTTTAGATTTTGCAAGCTCATAGGTAACTGTATATGATGCAATGATCGATGACTCTTTAATTTTATTGCCCTTTGTATACATACTTTGCTGTCGATTCAACTTTGTCTTCAGCTGTTCAACCAAAAGCTTCCTAGCTTCAATGCTATGTTTCTCATACATGTTTTGATGATGTGTGGCATAGTGCCGTTTTAAATTATATTCCTTCAAAACGGCTAACACTTGAACGCAAATTAAGCACTGAGGTTTACTATCCTTATTGAAGATGAACAAATAATCTAATTCCCATTCAGGTTTAAATATGCGATTTTCACAATCAACTTTTCTACGTTTTAACATGATTTAATACAAAATCTCACATCAAAGTTAAAAGTCACAGAATGTTGGTCCACTATCGAAAATAAGTCCAGATTTGACAGTTATACACAGACTTGTGTTTGACAATGAAATCAAAAGATTGTGACCAAATAAACACGTTGCAGTCATTTTATGGACAAGACAAGACGATGGGATCAAAGGGAATGAAGGCGAACAGTGAAACATTTTGAATGTAACTTCAAAGACAGAATTAGAGCTACGAAGTCCCCTCACCCCTGTCCCTCCCAACCTCATTAACCCCTTACCGCGAAATGAAAGAGCCACCACAAGTCCAGACGACAAATGTTGAGCCAAAGATCTGACGCTATCACCGCACTGACAATAAAGCAACTTTGCGGTACCAACTCGAAGCAAAGACTTTTAATATTGTCGGCACCATTAGTTGTGCAGTGTGTGTGTGTGTGTGTGTGTGTGTGTGTGCGCGTGCGTGCGTGCGTGCGTGTTATTTGAAATTATGTTGCCAATCTAGCTGTTGCGAGAAATTGACAGAGATTTTCAAATTGTGTATTCTTGAACGATAGAAGAGTTAACTCCGACACGGATTAAAACCAGGAGAAATCCGCTATTAGGGGTAAAAAATGAAGTAAGTCCGTGGAGCTTCGCGGGCCAAGAAAACTAGGCTGGCGGGCCGGATCCGGCCCGCGGGCCGCCATTTGGCCACCCCTGCACTAGATGGTCCGTGGCTGTCAGTCATCCCACTGCCAGTCGTGGCACACCAGATGGCGAAATTGAGCTGGTTCTGCCAAAATTGCATTGGCCTGCTGTTCCAATCGTCCACAACGTTGTCGTTTTTCACGAGGGGGAGTTTGTACCCATTCAAAATGTTTGGGACTTGCACAGTGAATTCATCGACGTCATTGATGAAAATCTGCAGTGTGTCTGATATTGGTGTTTTGGCGGCATAGAGAGCGCCGGCTTTATAGACGGCGTCTTTGTTAAAGGCATAAGCCATCAGAAATAGTTCTGACGCAAGTTATATATCCTATGTATATATAACTATGTATATGTTATATATCCACTGTCTAATTTTGTTAATGGGGAATTCATACCCCTGAAGATCGACAATCGGAACGGAGATCTGGAAATAGCGCTTTCTGAAGTTCTCTATTACCCAGCTTGGGTGAATATTGCAGCTTCACTGGGAAACAATTGATTTCATTATAATCAAGAAAAGGTCATCATCCCAAATGGGTATTATGATATATGTACGCTTGATGAACAAATTTTTGCCCCTCTTAAGCTCAAACTAGCAATAAACCTCGCCAACGGGCTGGTATATGTCTACCACATCAAGTTTAATTTTGATTTGGGTTTAGTTGGACCGATTCTTGGGTTCATCAACTCGCCCCTGGTGTGGTAGAAGGCACCTGTACTGCAGAAATGCTCCCTAAGTTGATCTTCTACAAAGAACTGTTCGTTCACTTGGAGGGCCTATCAACGAATGAGAACCATCACAACCAATTTCCCAACATTGCTGCACACTGTCCATGTCCGAACTGAAGGCACAAATTACGACAGAAGTGAATCATTTCCCGTCCGCTATTATAAGCGACTATCAACTAGGATGTAACAACAAAGGAAAATCACTAATTCAGACAATTCGAGCAGCACAAGAACGACAAATGATATAAATCACGACACCTTTTAGGTATCAGTGAAAGAGAAAAGAAGAAGAAGAAGAAGATCAACTAGGGCCTTATCTAGTGTTAGAGTCTCAGTTTTTGACATTAACAACACCCCTATTAAATTAGCTTCGTTGAGTTGTGTATTGCATATAAGACATGGCAAACACTCAAGGGCCGGGCAACCACAAGCCCAGAGCATGCACGACGGTTAGCCTGCAAGATCTCGCAGATTGTGATGGTTTATACAGAAGGAGCCTGGAGCGAATGCCTGAACATGATTGGGAGATAAAATTGCTCTTGCGACCGTCATTTATCCACATAAAAGGAAAGGAGGTCACAGAAATAGAAAATTCTGGCACATTGGTAAGCTATGTAATCCAAATGCCATCAAGCGCAGAAATATCTAGGGGCTCTGGCTTGTACTATCTTTCTAGTCAGTTCTGCTAATTTTCAAGCTAATGCTGTGCTGAACGAGGACTATGCTTTGTTGTCATATGCTATGCCAGAGAATTTGACCGTATTTTTAGAAGTTTTACTCGGAGATGTGCCCCCCCCCCCCGACAATTTTATTCCAATCATACCGGGGTTTGGTGTGAAATGGACAGCAGAGGCCAATGGCAAAGCAGTGGATTTCGTTAAAAAACTGCAAAAAAATAAGACCATAACCGTTGCGATGACCCATCCATCAATACTACCGTTTATTAATGGCGCGTTTTTCGCACTTACTTTGCTCAGAGTAAGCAAGCTTTTCAGTTTTAGAAAGCTATATTTTAGTGTGACGAGTGTAGCTGATAACATCATTGAAACACTCAGTAAGAAGGTTGGAACATAAATTAGAAATCTTGTCTGCTGATATAATATATAAATATGACTTTGTACCCTGCACTTGACCCCTCAGTGGAGCGGTCAGTCGACCAAAACTACCGCATTCAAGAGGTTCTCCGCCTCCAGAAATTCCTAGAGGATGAGCGGGACAAATGAGCGCGGGGCTAACATCCTAGATGGTATTGATACGGCCCTATTCACAGTCACAGCTGGGATGGGTGTTGGTGGTATAGCACTGCTTTCAACTGTTATCATGGCTCCTGTAGCTCTAGGACCAGAGATTGGAGCCCTCGCTTGTGGCATCCTTGGGATGGCGAGTAAGCTGGTATCACGCCAACTGATTCTCAAAGCAAAAATCATGATGAGATTCAGGTTCTGGCCGAAAGCAAGCTAAACACTATTTCTGGCCTCGTATCCACAGTCTAGGACGGCAATATTTCAGATGTGGAATTTAAATTGGTTGTTGACGAAGTTGATAAGTACCAACAGGTGAAAAAAGAAGTAAGCGCCCCTGGAAAAAAAATAGATGAGGCGTTAATTCAGCAAAGGGCGAGAGGAAGTCCGCGCCGAAATTGCCGTGCAAATGACACGTTTCAAGTCTTCATAAGTTGTGTATGCGGCGACGTCCCTGAATATCCCCCGCTGCCATAATCACGTTCCGTGCTAACTTAGATCTACAATAATTCCAACCACTCGCCCACACACATCCTGAGGGTCTCTCTCAAAGAGCTTAAACGCAGATTCTGGATGCTCAATTAAAATTTGAGAACCCTATAACTATCCTGCTATTTTTCTCCAGGCGTTGATTTGATAGGGAATCCCTACCACTTCCACTGTGGGTGTTTCCCACGCGAAGGAGAGAACAGACTGATAGACTTCATGAGTGTATGGGAGTACTTTCTCCTTTAAGTATCAACATATTTCAATTCTTTAACTTTAAGAATGTTGTTTAAAAGCCATCTCTTTTTACTATGTAAATTTGTGTATGTGTCTTTATTGCTCTTTTTTCATTATCCAAGGTATTGTAAGGATTTTTCTGTTACATTTTGTTTCAAATTAATCAATTTTCTTCCTTGCTGTTTTATGAGATTGTTCATGATTCACAACTTTGTTCATGATTCACAACTATATGTTGCTGTCTGGAAGATACATGTCCTCAGTAATTTTACTTTTACTGCCTTGCATGTATTGTGCCACATGTTCTTCATGGCATTTAATTTTTGTGTTGCTATTGCTAAATCTTCTTTTGATCTCTTTCTGGCAGTCTCCATTGTTAAATACAGATCCCAGATATTCATAGTTTGTTACAATTTAAAGTTCTTCGCTGTTAGTAATGATTTTGGTTTGGCTTTTTGCTTTGTCAATGGACATTATATTAGTTTTCTGTTTGTTTAGATAGAGGTTTTGCTCTTCATTGTTTTTTTTTAGCTCATTCAATTATCTCTTTAGCAGTAATATTAATTATAGATATAGGTGACATAGCAGGATCACTCAGTAAAAAAAAGAGCCCAGTCATGTCAAGTAGCGTATAGGGAATATGGTGTTAGTGGCCATAATTTGTAAAGACCTTTGGCACATTATTTTTGGGGTAAAGTGGAGACCATTTGGAGGACCTCGACTTTGCTGATGACATAGTTCTCATCAGCAGTCAGATAAAAACGATGCAGGAAAACACAAATGAACTATCATCAATAGCCAGCAAAATTGGGCTTGAGGTCAATCATGAAAAGACTAAAGTCATGAAAAGTTTAATTCCAACAAGTGACAAAATATACATGGAAAACAAACCAGTAGAAGAGATCGATCACTTTATCTATCTTGGAAGTCACATTGATCGAGAAGGGGATACGAGCAAAGAAATTAGAATCAGACTGGCTAAAGCAGCAATGTCTTTCAGAAGCCTTGAAAAGTTGTGGAAATCAAAACTCATTAGCACAAACACAAAACTTAGGCTATTCAAATCAAATGTACTATCAACCCTTACGTATGCGTGTGAAAGCTGGAAAACAACAAGAGATATAGAAACAAAGTTGAACGCATTCGAAAATAAATGTCTAAGGAAAATACTTGGTATAGAATGGAACGAATTCAAAACAAACGAGGAAATTAGAGAAATCGCCAATCAACCACTAATATCTTCAGTAATAAAGAAAAGACGATGGTCATACGTTGGACATGTGATGAGAAGAGATAATAATCGAATAGCAAAGCAAGCCCTCATATGGGAAACAACAGGTAAAAGAAAAAGAGGAAGACCCAGGGAGACACTGAGAAGAACATTGATGAGAGAGGCAAGAGCAGCAGGAATCGGCTCCCTCAATGAGATAGAGCTGCTTGCACAGAACAGAGACAGATGGCGAGATTTGATAAAATATCTTTAAAAGAAAACTGCTAGAACAAAAATTCATATAGGAGAAGGTGTATCTTGGTCTACGCCCTATGGGCCGGTTACGGCTCGAAAGGTCAATAGATAGATAGAAAGTGGACAGTATTATGCCCACGCCACTTTACTTTCCAAGAAAAAATCTGGTACCCATTAAAGGCTAGTCCAGTTCACTAACCACTATCGCGGCTCCCAGGATCACTCAGTGGTTGTAGTTTATATATGGCAATCATTGAAATTGTAATTTAATGTGCATGAACTTTGAATCAATCAATCAGAAGGAATGAATATTTTTATCTTGCAGGATAACAAGAATTATCAAAGTTTGTACTCTTCAATATTCTGACATGAGCACTTTGTTCTTAGAGTGTGATGAGGTTAGCTCTGCTAACCATTATCAAAAACTATGAACATCACATTTATAACTGTTTCATAAATTATCCTGTTATATAATCCTCAGTGGGGTTGTGACTTGAAAAAGGAGCATGAAATGTACCTTACAAAAACTGTAGGCAACATTCCAGTCTTTATCACAGATTATCCTGCCCATATTAAGCCATTTTATGCAAGGAAAAATGATGATGGATTAACTGTAAGTATAAATGTTATATTAATTGACATGACCATCATCATCATCATGCACCATACCTGTTGGCGTAGGCAATCATGTCCTGCCACAATCTTCTATCTAATGTGCATCGTATCATTTCTGGTGTTGTCTGTTTACCATGCCATGACACAAGCTATCCAGTATTTTCTCTCTTTGTCATCGTGATCTCTCTTTCCCTGTTTTTTTCCAGTTGTAACCAAGTATTCCAACTTTCCTTTTCTCATGATGAGCTCGAAAAATGTTGATTGTTTCTTTCTGATGTTTTTTAGGAGGTCCCGTTTTGTGTTGGCCTCTGAGAATTCCCTCATTGGTCTTTGTAGCTGTCCAGGGAACTTTCAACATTCTTCTGAGAAATCCCATCTCTGTGGCCTCTAATCGTCTTTTCATTTGTTTGTTTACTGTCCATGATTCACTTCCATAGGTAAGAATTGGTTCTATATAGCACTGATGAACTCTCTTTCTTACTTCTATTGATATAGATTTATTGCATAAGACGTTTTTCATTTTCTGAAATGCTATTTTGCCCTGAGCTATTCTGCTTTTTATTTCTGTGGTGCATCTTTCATCTGATTTTATTATTGTACCCAAGTATTTGAGGCGTTGTCCTGTTGACATATTAACATGAAGTAGAGTTATTAAAAGAACAGGAAAATTATTAGCCGTTAATAATTCTAAGCTTAGTCTATTCATTTATTAAGATTTCCTAGAATATTTTATTCGTGATTGAAATGTATCAAATCCCACAGAATAATTTATTTATTTTCATGTGACATTTTTTTTCCCTGTGGTATTTTAACACTGGTGATGTCTGTTAAAAAAAAATGATTCATTATAGGTGATTATTTGCTATAATTTGTCTCCTAAGTGCCATCAATGGATGTATTAACTATTTAACATTTTTTACAATGAGCAGAAACTTTCAGAAGTAGCAATTTTATCAGGAAATACGTAAATAAATTTCTTATTTATTCAGTACTTAGGGTTCAACATAAAAGTAAATGCATATTTAGTAAACTAGCAGCTGTATCACTGGACTATCTGCATAAGTTGTCTCATCAAATACCATGCCTGCTGGCGTAGGTGGTCATGTCGCTCCACAACTTTTGATCTCGACAGTTACTTATCATTTCTGTGTTGACCTTCTGCTAAGCCATTCTCTTAAGCTGTCCGGTATCTTTTCTCTTTGCTTCCCTCTATCTCTTCGTCCCTCAATTTTCCCAGTTGTTACAATATATACCAGCTGTTTCCTTCTCATTACATGGTCAAAAAATTATTGTTTCTTCCTAACATTGGATATTAGATATCTTTTTTGCTTTGGCCTCTTTCAGAATGTTTTCATTACTCTTCTTAGCTGTCCATGGTATTCTCAACATTCTTCTGTAAAGTCACTTTTCTACAGCCTCCAGTAATTTTCTTGTCTGTTGTCCTATTGTCCATAATTTACATCCATATGTTAAGACTGTCTCTACATAACATTTCTCTCTTTCTCTCTCTCTCTGCGATCAAGACTCAATCAGAATAGGATTCCAGACTCTCTCATGAAGTCAGCTGTCTGTTTAAGTGATTCGATTGCCCCATATAGTTTCTCTTCCAGGGAGGTGGGTGTGGACCACATTGCTCTTATCAGGTCTGTGTACTGGGGGCTGTGTACTGTGTACTTCTGTTTCCAAACATGGTGGAATGAGGTCACATTAGCTGGACCACTGCAGAAGTTACATTAGGGAACTGATTAGCTTTGGCTCAACGGTGTAATTTTCTGCGTCTGAGCTAATCAACTGATCCAGTTAACAAAGTTCGCCGATGATGACAGGTTGTACTCACCTCAATGTTCCTCATTGTCAAGTCAAACGTTTGTGAATGCGACCTTCCCCTGCCTAGCGTTATATGTTAATTACGTCAACACATCGTGTGCTGTTCCAAAACCGTCATTGTAATTGTTTGACGTCAAGTTCTCTTGCATGGTACAACTCCTTGGTAAGCTCTTTTCTGTCTAGTCAGTAGCAGTTTTCACTTTGGAGATTGTGCATCAGCTTTTCATGTGCTGTTGGTTGATTTTACTATATTAACGGGAATATTGTGAGTGCAACCATTGTTGTGTGAGCCACGTCATCACGTTATTTGCATAGCCCTAGGATGGTCGTACTCTAATCAATGAAAGACGGAGTGGGGTTTCGTACATGACTTGTCAGCATCAGTGAGATTCCCTGAGGTTTGTGTTAGTTAGGAGGGACTTATAGTCTGTTGTTTGATGTGTGATGGTGATGGTCTAATGACCAACTAATAACTACGTCAAGCTTGGGCAGGTGGTGCTCGTAAACCTGGGAGGGCCGACCATCTAAGGGCAGAATCCCCCTACAGAAAAAACAATCTGCTGCCTTGCAGGAAGATTGGGGACAATCAAAGGCTAAGGAAAGAAAAACGGAATAAAATTCTGGCTGAAATCGGATGCACAGGACCACTGGCGCAGAACACAGTGCAATGTTTTAACAGGTACATAAGAACTTAAAAATACCTTCAGATACTACTACTGGGCCGAAGGGCATCAGCTCAAAGGTTGCTGGATCCATAACAACAACAACAACAGGTACATAACATTTAAGAACTCTTTTTCTTGTTTCTATTGTCAAAAATGGATTGCACAGTACCTTCCTCATTTTTTGGAAAGCTGCTTTTGCTTGAGCCATTCTGCATCTCACCTCTGTTGTACATCTACCAACTGAGGTTAACATTCTTCTTCTTCTACCTTTCAGCTCCCTGTGGAGCATAGGTCTTCAACAAGCACTTTCCAAGCCGTTCTGTTTCTTGCCATTCTTTTAAGATCATTCCATGTCTTCCCCATCATCTTCATCTCTGTCTGCTTCCATCTTCTCCAATAATTCCTTGGTCTTCCTCTTTGCCTTTTTCCCTGGGGATTCCAAAAAAGGACCTGTTGTGTAATACTCTCAGTTGGCTTTCGCAGTTTGTGTCCTATCTGGTGCCATCGTCTTCGCTGTATCTCTTTATCCACTGGTATTTGACTGGTACATTTCCATAATTCTATGTTAGTGATTTTTGTCCTGCCATTTCCATCCTTTTATTCTGCATAAGCATCCATTAATGAAAGTCTGTATCTTCATGATTGTCATTTTTGTTGTTCTCCATGTTTCACAGCCATATAATAAGAGTGACTTAACTTTGGAGTTGAAAATTTTTAATTTAGTATTTAACCTAATTTCTTTAACATTGTTCCCAGATATTTAAATTAATTTACCTGTTTTTAATATTGTTCCACTTGTCTTTATTGTGCATTGCAGTGAAGTCTTTTTCATTGTTGCTACCATTAGTGTCTTTTTACTATTATGGCTGAGTCTTTAATTTTGCTTTCCTTCACTATAATGTCTAACATTTCTTGTCACTCATTTTCACTCTTAGTGATTAAGACATCAGCATATCTAAGATTATTTATAGTATGACCTCTGATTGTTATTCCAAGCATGCCACTTATGGATCTTAAAATAATATCACTATCATCGTCATCATCATCATCATGTGCCATGACGGTTGGCGTAGGCGATAATGTCCCTCCACAATCTTCTATCTACAGTGCATCGTATCAGTTCTGTTGTTGACTGTTTTCCATGCCATGACACCAAGCTATCCAGTATTTTCTCTCTTTGTCATCCGCGATCTCTCTTTCCTTTTATTTTGCCAGTTGTAACCAAGTATTCTAACTTTCCTCTTCTCATGATGTGCCCGAAAAATGTTGATTGCTTCTTTCTGATGTTTTTTAAGAGGTCCCTTTTTGTGTTGGCTTATTTGAGAACTTCCTCATTGGTCTTTTTAGCTGTCCGAGGAACTTTCAACATTCTTCTGAGAAATCCCATCTCTGTGGCCTCTAATCATCTTTTCATTTGTTTGTCTACTGTCCATGATTCGCTTCCATAGGTCAGAATTGGTTCTATATAGCACCGATGAACTCTCTTTCTCATTTTTATTGACATAGATTTGTAGCATAAGATATTTTTCATTTTCTGAAATGCTATTTTGGCCTGAGCTATTCTGCTTTTTATTTCTGTGGTGCATCTCCCATCTGATGTTATTATTGTGCCCAAGTATTTGAAACATTGCACTTGTTTCAGATTTGTCTCGTTTATTTTTATGCTGCATGATGGTGATTTTTGTTTCTTCGATATAACCATTACTTCTGTTTTCTTACTATTCAGACTGAGACCTTTCTTGTTGCTTTCTTTTACTATTATGTCTATCATTTCTTGTAGTTCATTCTCTGTCTCTGCTATTAAGACTGTGTCATCCTCATATTGCAAATTATTTATGTTGTGACTGTTGACTTCAATTCCTTTTTTGTCTACTATTGATCTTATAATATATTCCCTGTAAAGTGAAAACAAATCTGGTGACAGAACACAGCCTTGTCTGACTCCTTGTTTTATAAATTGAAATTGTCCTGTTTGGTTGTTAATTTGTATAGCTGCTGTTTGTTACCAGTACATGTTTTTTATGATTCACAGATCCTTGCCATCAATGTTTAATTTCTCCAGCATATTGATTATTTCCACATGCTTTACTTTGTCAAATGCTTTCGTGTAGTCTTTAAAGCACATATATAGTAGATCTTTCTTTACCTCTATAGATCTTTCTATCAATGTTCTTAAGATGTATATTGCATTAATGGTGCCCTTTCCTTCCACAAATCCACATTGTTCCTCACTTTATTTCTGGTTTTATTTTGTTCATTACACATCTCATGATTATTCTTAGTAATATTTTAGTAATATGGCTCATGAGACTAATAGTGCGATGGTCTTCACAATCAGTGGCGCCTGACTTCTTCGGTATGGCTACAAAGATAGATTTTAGTAGATCTTCAGGTATGTGTCCAGTGTTCTATATGTCACTGAGTAGTTTTGTTATGACTTGTACTCCCAGCTCTCCTAATGCATTTAACTCTTCGATTGTTATATTGTCGGGACCTGGAGCTTTGCCTCTTTTCATGTGTTGAATTGTGTCCTCCACTTCACTCTGCATTATCACTATACATATTAAATAAATCTGGTTACAATACACAATCTTGCCTTACACCCTGTTTTATTTGTTGAAACTTTCCCATTTAATTTCCAGTTCTTTTGGCCGCTGTTTGTTGCCAGTACATGTTCTTTAATATATTTAGATCTTTGCTGTCTACGTTTATGCCTGCTAAATTGTTGAATATTTCTTTGTGCTTTACTTTGTCAAATGCTTTGGTATAATCTATGAAATATAGGTATAGATCAGTTTTCACCTTTATGGCTCTTTCTACTAAAGATCTTATCATGTTTATGGCATTGTTCGTTCCTTTACCTCCAACAAAACCACATAAATATATAATGTATTCAAAAAACATACTTACATTTTCAGTAGTTATGTGAATCTTCTAGTTACTAGTACATGCTGGTACACATTGAATTCTGAAGTTTCCTTACTAACTTGTTTAATACAAGTCTAAAGAGACAAATTTTAGTATCAGTTAAGATAAAATAAATGGAAAATCACAGTAAAATACCATTCCAGAGGTTTTAAGCTAGAGTTTTAAGTATTATTAGCATAGATTTTTTGCCTACAATTTTTCTTTAAAGAAAAAAATAATTTAAAACAGTTCTGCTTTTATCAATCACAACTATGTCATTTAAATGTAGAACGAGTAAACAAATAATCACTTTATAAAAAATAAATAATATAATAATAGGCATGTGAATTCTTGACTTCTGGTCAATATAGTGGATAGACAGCGGGAACCGTTAAAGGCTGTGTCTGAAAAGTGTTCCTTGTTGCAGTTTCCTCATATTTCAAGTCTGGCTTGCTGCTGGAGCTACTGAGTTAAGTGCTCTGTGCACACTGTGAGGTGCGCCTTTCATCCGTTTTGATCATGTTTCGATATTCCGATTGCTTACGATGAATAATGATATCCTATGACGGGGAACCGATGGTTGTGTTCACATTCTGTGCAGTTTTGCCTTATGTCTTTCGGTGTGTGCTAAGACTTCTATGATGGGGCCTGCAGCTACCTTTCTTTGTTTGAGAGATGATATATTAATTTGGATGATTCCATTGGCACAGGCGGTTGAGCAATTATGGATTTTATTTCGTTTGCAATGATGCCGAGGCCTTCCATAACCGTAAATAATCATGTTAAAAAAATAGTAACCAAATTTAAAATAAAAAGTATTGCTGTGAAGAAAAAATATCATCATCATCATTGAGTACTGTCTTTACATCGAATGTTGGCTACTTTGGAGCGCCATTCCACTCTGTCTCTTGCATTGGTAGGGCAGATTCTCATAGGCTGACTTGTTCATCTTTTGATGTTACTCGTCTATGTTAGTCTTGGTCTGCCTCTGCCTCTTTTAACTTGTATTTTTCCTTCCAAGATTACGTTTAGTAGGCTGTTGTGTCTTTTAACATGCCCCAAAAATATCATTTGTCTTGTTTGAATTGTATGTAGTAGTTATCTTTTTATTTTAAATTGTTTTAAGACTTCATCACTTCTTTTCTTTTCTTTCCATCCAATTCTACCTATTCTTCTATAAATACACATTTCAAAGGCTTCAATTTTTGGTTGTTTTCTTGTCTAATGTCCATGTTTCTGCACCATACAGGAATTTAAAAAAAAAAAAGTAAAGTACCCCCGTCACGCCTAGTGGCGTATAGGGAAATATGGTGTTAGTGACCCTATATTTTACAGACCTTCAGCACATGATTTTTGGGGTAATGTGGTTAGTATTACGCCCGTGCTGCTTTACTTTCCCAGAAAAAATCCGGTACCCATTTAAGGCTGGGTGAACCCGGAAGCCGTCGGTTGGTATCGAACCCTACCCCTTGTCCGTGGTAGTCCAGTTTACTAACCATTGAGCTATCGTGGCTCCCTATACAGGAATGCTGAGCAGATATAAAATTTTGCTATTCTTAGTTTTAGCCCTGGTGTTATTTGTTTTGATATTAGTATATTTTAAATATAAATTTTTAATATTAAAATTACTTTTTGCTATTCCTATTTGTTTGTTTATTTCAGTTTTACATTTTAAATCACTGATTATAGTATGTCCATGGTAGTTGTAGCTCTGTATGCCACCAGGTCTATTCCTTCAATTAATGAAGAAGTATAATTGTGATTAAAAGTAGGATTTAATTGTACACCTATTGTACAATTTCATAGGTGTTGTAATTCTCATAATTGATCTTTTTAAAACATTAAAGTTTGAATGTAAATTATTTGTTTTTGTAACATATTTAAAGACACTATTTTGAAGAAAAGATTGAAAACATTCTAAGTGTTTTTTTTTCCCATAAAGGTGGCAACATCAGATCTTCTTGTGCCAGGTGTAGGTGAAGTATGTGGCAGCAGCTTGAGAGAAGAAAGAGTTGATATACTGGAAGAAGTAATGATAAGCAAAGGGCTGATGAATCAAATACCGTGGTGAGTACAATTATACATCTTAACCCTAGATTGTGGTACCTGTCTATAAGTAACTTTTTTTGCAACACTATAGTACAACCTGTGGCTGCCCTGCTGCCTTGCAGGTAAGCTCGGGAGAGTAAAAGGCTAAGGGATGGTACTCCGAAATAAAACAATCCCACTGCCTTGTGGGTCAGACTTTTTAGCCAAAGGCTAGCGGAGCCAACCGTAAACAAACCGACGGAAGGCAACAGAAAACCACCGTCGTAATTTCTTTGTACAATCATGAATCGCCACAACAATAGAAATAACGACAACAACGTTAAGGGGGATTCCAATAGAAAACCCTCGTTCGGTAGGGGACATCATGTGCTACAGGTGATACCCAATCGTCATCAAGCTACTGTAAGCAAAATAAAGATAAAACAAACTCTAAAGATAGGTCTTGACAGATCTTGGAAAGGTTCTGGCAAAAGCAACATACAAAGAATTAGACAACAAAGTGAAAAGTTCGGCAAGAAGAGATACAAGAGCTTATATAGACAACTTGGCAGAGAAAGCAGAGACAGCTGCAATTACAGGAGACAGCAGAACTCTTTATACTGTACAAAAGATGCTGACAAACACCTATACATCCAGTGGAACACCAATTCTAGACAAATCTGGATTAATGCTAACAACAAGCGCAGACATAAAAGCCCGTTGGGCGGAACACTTCAAAGAAATTCTTAACCGTCCACTACCTCACAGTTTAATAGATTTTGAAGCTGAAACACCAGCAGCAGAATTAGATGTAAATTTAGATGACTTCACCTTGAGTGAAATAGAAACCACCTTAAAGCTAATGACCAATAACAAGGCTGCTGGAGAGGATAAGTTAACAGCTGAGATCCTCAAGGCAATTGATAGCCATAATTTAATACATCTCCAAAAAATGTTCAACATCATTTGGAAAACAGAGAAGACGCCTCATAAATGGAAAAAAGGAATCATTGTTAAGATCCCAAAAAAGGGCAATCTTAGAGATTGTAACAATTGGAGAGGCGTGACACTTTTGTCAGTTGCCTCAAAATTATTCTGTAAAATCATCCTAAATAGAATAAAGGATTCAATAGATACAGTAATGCGTGAAGAACAGGCTGGGTTTAGAAAAGGGAGAAGCTGTCTTGACCACATTTTCACTCTACGACTTATATTGGAGGAACTCATTGAAAAGCAAAAACCTTTTGTACTTAACTTCATCGACTTCAAAAAAGCATTTGATAGTATTCATAGAGATTCTTTGTGGAAAATTCTGAAGCAATATGGCTTACCATCAAAAATCATAAATATTATCAAAGACATGTATGATGGTTACACATGTGCAGTTCGAACAGAGGAAGGACTGAGCGAATGTTTCCCAATAGAAACTGGGGTTAAACAAGGATGTATTTTATCGCCCTTGTTATTTGGAATTGTTATGGACTTCATAATGAAGAAATGCTGCACTGGTAATAAAGGCATCGAATGGATACAAGGAGACCATTTGGAGGACCTGGACTTTGCTGATGACATAGTTCTCATCAGCAATCAGATAAAAACGATGCAGGAAAACACAAATGAACTATCATCAATAGCCAACAAAATTGGGCTTGAGGTCAATCATGAAAAGACTAAAGTCATGAAAAGTTTAATTCCAACAAGTGACAAAATATACATGGAAAACAAACCAGTAGAAGAGATCGATCACTTCATCTATCTTGGAAGTCACATTGATCGAGAAGGGGATACGAGCAAAGAAATTAGAATCAGACTGGCTAAAGCAGCAATGTCTTTCAGAAGCCTTGAAAAGTTGTGGAAATCAAAACTCATTAGCACAAACACAAAACTTAGGCTATTCAAATCAAATGTACTATCAACCCTTACGTATGCGTGTGAAAGCTGGAAAACAACAAGAGATATAGAAACAAAGTTGAACGCATTCGAAAATAAATGTCTAAGGAAAATACTTGGTATAGAATGGAACGAATTCAAAACAAACGAGGAAATTAGAGAAATCGCCAATCAACCACTAATATCTTCAGTAATAAAGAAAAGACGATGGTCATACGTTGGACATGTGATGAGAAGAGATAATAATCGAATAGCAAAGCAAGCCCTCATATGGGAAACAACAGGTAAAAGAAAAAGAGGAAGACCCAGGGAGACACTGAGAAGAACATTGATGAGAGAGGCAAGAGCAGCAGGAATCGGCTCCCTCAATGAGATAGAACTGCTTGCACAGAACAGAGACAGATGGCGAGATTTGATAAAATATCTTTAAAAGAAAACTGCTAGAACAAAAATTCATATAGGAGAAGGTGTATCTTGGTCTACGCCCTAAGGGCCGGTTACGGCTCGAAAGGTCAATAGAAAGATAGGTACTTGGAATGTGAGAACACTCATGCAGAAGGGTAAACTAGAAAACATCATACAAGAAATGAAAAGAATGGGTTTACAATTACTGGGACTTTGCGAAATGAGATACACCGGATCAGGGGAGATGTATTCTGATAAACATAAAATAATCTATTCTGGAGGTACTGAACACCAAAGAGGAGTAGGTATCATCTTGGTTGCAGAAAGAGCAAGAACAGTGAAAGGCTTTTACCCAATATCTGACAGAGTCCTTTTAGTGAAATTGAATGGAAAGCCAATAGACATAAATCTTATACAAGTTTATACACCAACAGCAGACAGTCTAGAGAAAACAATTGATAAATTTTATGAGTTAAATGAGGCACTTCATAAATGCAAACCCCATGAAATCACTATAATTCTAGGGAATTTTAATGCAAAAGTAGGAAAGGAAAGAGTTAATGAAGTCTTCTTCTTCTACCTTTTAGCTCCCAGTGGAGCATAGGTCTTCAACAAACACTTTCCAAGTCGTTCTGTTTTTTGCAATTCTTTTAAGATCATTCCATGTCTTCCCCATCATTTTCATCTCTGCTTCGATCTGTCTTCTCCAAGAATTCCTTGGTCTTCCTCTTTGTCTTTTCCCCTGGGGGTTCCAAAAAAGGGCCTGTTGTGTAATACTCTCAGTTGGCTTCCGTAGTGTGTGTCCTATCCATCGCCATCGTCTTCGCTGTATCTCTTTATCCACTGGTATTTGACCGGTAAATTTCCATAATTCCACGTTAGTGACTTTGTCCTGCCATTTCCATCCCTTTATTCTGCGTAAGCATCCATTAATGAAAGTCTGTACCTTCGTGATTGTCAATTTTGTTATTCTCCATGTTTCACAGCCATATAATAGGACCGACTTAACATTTGAGTTGAAAATTTTAATTTTTGTATATTTAACCTAATTTCTTTGGATTTCCATATGTTTCCCAGTGCAATGAAAGCTCCTCTTGCTTTTGATATCCTTATTTTGGTATCATTTTCTGTTCCTCCCTCTTTATCTATATTACTGCCCAGGTATATGTAAGATTGTACGTCTAGTAGAGGTATTTCTCCTAGTGTTATTTGGTTATTGCCAACTGCATTAATTTTCATAATGTTGGTCTTATCTCTATTAATCTTTAGTCCTAGCTGTTGTGATCTCTCTTCTAATATACTCATTTTATCCTGCATCTGTTGATGGCTGTGTGATAGGAGAGCTATGTCATCAGCAAAGTCTAAATCATCAAGTTGTTTGGTCAGTGACCACTGGATCCCATTTCTGTTGCTTTGAGTTATTTTCATAATCCAATCTATGGCCAGTAGAAAGAGAAATGGGGACAGAAGGCATCCTTGCCTTACTCCTGTTCTTATTTCAAATGCTTCTGTAAGCTGTCCTTCATGCACCACTCTACATTTTGTTCCTTCATACATGGTTTTTATAAGGTTAATAAACTTTATGGGGATTCCGTAATGACTCAGCAACTTCCAAAGCATTCTTCTGTCTAAACTATCAAATGCCTTTTCGTAATCTATGAATCCAATATAAAGTGGGGATTTTAGTTCTAAACTTTGTTCAACTATTATACATAGAGTAATTTGATCAGCACATGATCTGTTCTTCCTAAAACCTGCTTGTTCATCTCTCAAGTGTTTCTCTATAGCCTCCTTTAGTCTCTCCAGAATGATTCTGCCTAATATTTTTCCTGGCACTGATAGTAACATAATTCCTCTATAGTTTGTGCACTCCTGTAAACTTCCTTTCTTTGGTAGTTTGATCATATAACCTTCTCTCCAGTCTTTAGGTATTTCTTCCCTCTCCCAAATTTTATCCAATAGATCATGTAACATCTTGGTAGAGGTGTTAATATCTGCTTTGATGGCTTCCGAAGGAATTTCATCTGGTCCTGTGGCTTTACCATCTTTTAATAGTTTGATGGCTTTCATTATTTCTTCTTTGCTTGGTTTTCTGCAGTTAACGTGTAACTCTTCTTCTGCTGGTAGTATATCTGGAGGATTATTTGAGCCGGGTCTGTTCAAAAGTTCTTCAAAGTGCTCTTTCCATCTCTCCATTTGTTCCCTTATATCACTAAGCAGATTTCCTTTCTTATCTTTGATAAAGGCGTTGATCTGTTTGTATTTTCCACTTAATTTCTTTGTGAAAAAATCACACTATTATGATATAATTGTATAGGGTGTTTATAAAGTCTCACTACACTTGGTATCTAGGTCAATTTGAAAAAAATGTTTATGACGTCATCACAATATGTGCTCAATGGTAAGTTCACTTGTTGCGACAGTTTTCTTAATGACTTGTCTGGACTTTTAAGGATTCTGTCTTGGATATCTAAACATATTTCATCATTCACAGCAGGCCTACCAGATCGTGGAGCATCTTCCACATTTCCAGTAGCAATAAACTTATTCAACAAATTTCATTGACAGTGGGAGCACATATTGTGATGACGTCATAAACATTTTTTTTTCAAATTGACCTAGATACCAAGTGTAGTGAGACTTTATAAACACCCTGTATTTTTTTATGACAGCTCTGTTGTATCATGAAAAATAAAAGCATTTCTGGTTGCAATTACACGATCACTGGACACTGGCTTGATTAATTAGGCAGGTACATGGTAGGAATGCAAATTCCTTTGCTGCAAACTGTCAAATTCCACAAATGTGTATTTTGTGGTTGTAATTTTCATGACGTGATCATAATCTAGGGTTAATTAGTATTAAATACCTTGCGACTTAAGTGAAGTCCAAACTGTTTATATTAGGGGAGAAATTATTTACTCATAATATGCTGCAAAGACTTTTTTAAATGGAGGTGAGAAATGAAAAAATATAGAAAAAAAAAACGGTATAGTTAAAGCTTCACATAACAAGTGGACAACAAAAACCAGAATGATGTTTCAGTGCAGTAGGCCTTCAACTGGAACAAACATACAACACACGTACAAATATGTATTAGAAATAAAAAAATATATTAAAAATATATATCTATTGACCTTTTGAACTGTAGACGGCCCGTAGGGCGTAAACCCAGATACTCCTTCTCCTATCTAAATTTTTATTCTAGCAGTTTTCAATCCTTGTAAAGATCTTTTATCAAATCGCGCCATTTGTCTCTGTTCTGTGCAAGCAGCTCTATCTCATTGAGGGAGCCGATTCCTGCTGCTCTTGCCTCTCATCAATGCTCTTTTCAGTGTCTCTCTGGGTCGGCCTCTTTTCCTCTTACCTGTTGTTTCCCACATGACTGCTTGCTTTGCTATTCAGTTATTATCTCTTCTCATCAATTGTTCAACATATGACCATCGTCTTTTCTTGATTACTGGAGATATTAGTGGTTGATTGGCGATTTCTCTAATTTCCTCGTTTGTACAAATATATATATAAATATATACTTTTTTAAAATGGTGAATATAAATATTACCCACATTAGCAATGTCTATTATTTATAGAATAACATTCTTGACATGCATTGAAATTAAATTTGAACAAAGCAGGTGATAACAGCGATCAACTCTGACAGTCAACTCTGGCGTTATTTAGTGTTTGGGAATAGCATTTAATAGGTCCCTTTCTTTCAATCACCATGTAAGCAATGCCATTCAAAAGCAAGCAGAGGTACCAACGTGCCAGGGCGAATATTCAGCAATCGTTAATATTCTCGCTCATGTAGGCTGTGGTGCTCTCAGTACAATATTATGATTTGGGTATGCTTGAAGTCAACGGTCACAACATAAACAGTTTGCGATATGCGGATGACACAGTCTTAATAACAGAGACAGAGAATGAACTACAAGAAGTGATAGACATAATAGTAAATGAAAGCAACAAGAAAGGTCTGAATAGTAAGAAAACAGAAGTAATGGTTATATCGAAGAAATAATCAACACCATCATGCAGAATAAAAATGAACAGGACAAATCTAAAACAAAAACAACATGTCAAATACTTGGGCACAATAATAACTTCAGATGGAAGATGCACCACAGAAATAAAAAGCAGAATAGCTCATGCCAAAATAGCATTCAGAAAATGAAAAATGTCTTATGCAACAGAAGTCAATAGAAGTGAAAAAGAGAGTTCATTGGTGCTATATAGAGCCAATTCTGACCTATGGAAGTGAATCAGGGACAGTTAACAAACAAATGAAAAGACGATTAGAGGCCATAGAGATGGGATTTCTCAGCATAATGTTGAAAGTTCCCTAGACAGCTAAAATGAGCAGTGAGGAAATTCTCAGAGGTCAACACAAAAAGGGAGCTCCTAAAAAACATCAGAAAGACACAATCAACATTTTTCGGACACATCATGATAAGAGGAAAGTTGGAATACTTGGTTACAACTGGCAAAATACAGGGAAGGAGAGATCGCTGACGACAAAGACAGAAAATACTAGATAGCTTGGTGTCATAGCATGGAAAACATTGAAGTATCTCTGAGAGAATTATGCCAATATTTAAGGGGAGTTTGGCCATTGTATTATGTATCCAAAGTACTAGTGAATGGCAAAGACATCTTAGTTGCACACTTGAAGGAGATATATCTTTCAATCTAGACCACATGTAGTTATTGGTTATTGGTTATGGAAGGCCTCGGCATCACTGCAAACGAATTAAAATCCATAATTGCTCAACCGCCCGTGCCAGTGGAATCATCCGAATTACTAACACATCTCCCAAACAAAGAAAGGTAACTGTAGTCCCCATTGTAGCAGTCTCAGCACACGCCAAAAGACATAAGGCAAAACCACGCAGAAAGTGAACACAGCCAACTGTTCCCTGTCATACGATATCATCATTCATCGTAAACAAGCGGGATATCGAAACAGGATCAAAACGGATGAGACACACAGCTCACGGTGTGCACAGAGCACTTAACTCAGTAGCTCCTGCAACAAGCCGGACTTGGAATATGAGGAAACTGCAAGAAGGAACACTTTTCAGACATAGCCTTCAATGGTTCCTGCCGCCTATCCACCATATACCATGGAAGTTCGCGTCCTCCCGAAAATGATGATCGTCGTAGCACTTGATGATGTTAGGCCATCGTTGATGACTCCAATTCCAAACATATAGACACACAGTGGTGGTAAGTTATCATTTCCAGTCCAACAGAAGCCACCTGACCTGTAGTTAGTAAAACCACAGAGAGAATATGATTTTGTGACCTTCACTGATTCACTCTTGGATGTGAATGTGTAGTTTACACAAGAGGAAAAATTTTCAACTACAGTGATCCCATTTAAGGCAATTCTGGGATAGCAAGGCAAGTCTCCTTTATAGCAGCAGAACTTGATGTTCTCTGCTCCCTTCTTGTAGCTGCTGCCACACGATTCTTATTTCTCATTAACTTGGACATCATTCAAGAACAATGTCAGATTAACATTCCATAGATCTGGCTCTGCTGATGAAGTGCTTGGTGCAACAGTTGTATCAGTCATACAGGAGGCTCCTGGTTTGTGGTCATTAATATCAAAGACGGCATATGATGTTGTTATATTCAGTATTTCTTTCTGGGGTGTAAATATGTGGCACACACATGGAGAGTGGTTTGTGGTCACAGTAATCCCATTAAAGGCAATTCTAGGGTAGCATGGCATAGCTGTTTCAGAACAGCACAATCCTATGATGTTTTCTGTGTTCGCTATAAAGCTGCTGCTGCTACACAATCCTGACCAATTATAGGTGTGGACATTATTCACTTGCAATGACAAAACTGCTTTGTTTACATCATAAACCCCTGGAAGCGAATCATTTATGGGACTAATAGTACAATTTATTCTTCCATCGGGGATATCTTCCTTGAGTCCCCCCAAAAAAAAAAAAAAAAGTCTTTGGTTAAAAAGCACATATGCTTTTGAGTTAAACACAAAATGAGCCCACTTCATAGATTCAAAATGATCCTTGCCAATGCCATCCGTTTGCACAAGTTAGGTCCTTAGCTACCAAGGTCACAAACGAAGCCATCAAATTAACGACTTTATCTACAGCAAAGGTTAACGAACTGTGAACAAACATTTATGTTCAAACCCTTGAATACATTTTCAAAAATCGGACAACTCGCTGCAATAACAGATATCGTGGTGTTCAAAGTAAACATTGCTTAGTCCATGGCTCGAATATACATAAGCTGCCATTTTGGTGCGTCCCATGACGTCGTGTTCCCACATGTAGTTGTTGCACCCAACCATGTTTGATGCGCCATTTGATCAAACCCAATGCAGTTTGTAAGGCTTTGATCCCATGGTATGATTTCCTTGTCAATCAAATGAAATATACTTTCTCCTGTACAGGAATTAATCTAAGAAATGCAGTTAAGATAGTCTGTTTCCTCTCACTAAAATGCACAATGTGCCTTTGAGTTGATATATCAGTTCATTCATCTACAATTAGTGCATATTTTTTGTGTTGAAAGTCATGAACTAAATCGTTTCTCAAATCAGCTTCTGTTATGTTTTTTTTATTAAGCTTGAAAATTTAGTTGGATGTAACTTTATATGTTCCAGTGTGCCGTCATTAAAAAAAAGTAAAGTACCCACCCCTTTCCCCATCACGCTAAGTGGCGTATAGGGAATGCGGTGTTAGTGACCATAAATTTTACAGACCTTCGGAACATGGTTTTTGGGGTAATGTGGTCGGTATTACACCCGTGCCGCTTTACTTTCCCAGAAAAAAATCTGGTACCCATTAAAGGCTGGGTGAACCAGAAGCAGTCGGTTGGGATTGAACCCTACCTCTTGTACATTGTAGTCCAGTTCACTAACCACTGAGCTTTCGCAGCTCGCTAGTGTGTTTTCATGGTTTCACTAAAATGATCTACTGTACATATTGCACAATGGCAGGTCATGCTTACTGCAAGCTGCAGCTCGGCTATTTTAATTTTGTAATTATTTTGTCTATGGCGCTCGGATACATTAAGTTGA
This sequence comes from Megaustenia siamemsis, assembly GCA_032433765.1. Lineage (NCBI taxonomy): Eukaryota > Metazoa > Mollusca > Gastropoda > Stylommatophora > Ariophantidae > Megaustenia > Megaustenia siamemsis. Next base: position 44,158,795 of record JAVIAB010000001.1, read on the forward strand.
GTCTGGCTTTTTGAAACAATTTTCATGTGTTTAGATTTTTCAAAATTTTAGATTCTTAATACATAATGGTACAGCGACAAAGCTTACAAAATGCTTCCTCTGATCCATAAGAAGCCTTTTTGCGCCATGGGTACGTTTTTTTTCCAAATACTATTGTACTTATGACCGCTATCGTAAGAAACTTTCCAATTGTTTGATGGCATGATTTTGTTTCTCTCTCTCTCTGTCTGCGATCAGGACTCAATCAGAGTAGGATTCCAGACTCTCACATGAAGTCAGCTGTCAGGTTAAGTGTGTTGATCGCCCCCACAGACAGAACATCACAATTAGAGTCTGCCAGATGATTTTGTTTAAAAACTGTAAATACACAATATTTACTTTACAGGAACATCGGTTTGGTCCAGGCATAAAGAGAAATTAAATTCAATAAAACTGTTATTATAAAATCACAATGGAAATGCAATAAAAAACTTCAAACTGTTAAACTAAACTTGAAATTCAAAAATCCTTAACTCCCAACACTCTTGCTTGTGGCAAATGCTCTGCAAAAAAGTGTTCCCCAGCAATCATCGAGCATATCATTTATATTTTTATTTCTTGTTTATAGTCACACCTTTTACCCACAAGTTACAGCACATCATGGTTTGTAGTAATGGTTGTCAGTCCTTTTTTGGTCAAGACTTACACATCACAAGATTCACCCACCACACTTATGACTCAAAGCAAATCTAATATTATCAGATAATCAGACAAGCCTTGAGGGGCAGGTTTCCCCCCACATTATCAGATTAAACTATGCACAACATCGGTTGCAATCCCTAGATTGCACTCTTCAAACTGAAGCTTGACGCCCTCGTCAACAATTCAAAGGCTAATCGCATCCAGTAAGATATATTATTACCAACCGATATCAACAAACCAACACATTTTGTTGATTTGAGTTACACAGTATGCCCCAGTAAGCCGATTAAGTTCCATCATCAGTGTGATCGGACTGACTTGCATGCAGTCTGAAATGTCTGAAGTTGGAATATTCAAATTCAGTCAGATTTTGGTTTCCCTGAATTTCCATTTGTTTGGATATCCAGTGTAAAAAAAAAAAAAAAATGCCTAATAAGCCAACAATAATTATTAAACCAACCACCTTGAAACATTTATGGATTCTGGCTTTTAAAAAGTCAAGTTGGCTACCCTGTTTAATATCTTCAGCAATGGTAGATAGCTATTGGGTCTGGACTTGGTCCAGTCTGGCTTTATTGATTTTTGTGGCAGTCATATACTATGCTGGCATTGTCTAATTTGTCGCGTATGAATGCTTTGTAGAGCATTATCATGCTTTTCGTAGAAGCTCCCCAACTATTACCTTGTTTGTATCACAGGATATTGTTGAGCCCTCTGCAGCTTTCGGCTAACTTTTTCATGTGTTTGTTCCATGCCAGTCTTTGGTCCAATGTCATATCCAGGAAGGTGGTGATATCTATCTATCTATTGACCTTTCGAGCCATAGCTGGCCCTGATGGCGTAGACCCAGATACTCTTGCTCTTATCTAAATTTTTATTCTAGCAGTTTTCAATCCTTCTAAAAATATTTAATCAAATCTCACTATTTGTCTCTGTTCTGTGCAAGCAGCTCTATCTCATTGAGGGAGCCGATTCCTGCTGCTCTTGCCTCTCTGATCAATGTGGTTATATAGACTGTTCTAATTTGTTGGTTGTTCATTTTGATATTTATTTCTTTATTTTTGAAGACTGGACCTATGCTGAAAATCATCCCTACTGTTTTGTTGGCATTTAGCTGAAAGCCCCACTTATGCATCCACTTGACCACCTTGTCCATTTTTCTGTAGGTTCTTGTAGATGTGGGGTAGGTTTCCTCCTGATCCCCAAATAGCGGCATCGTCAGTGAAATGTGATAGCTCATTCTTGAGGTTAGTGAACTCCTCCCCCAAAACATTGGCCATTATTGTGAAAATGGTAGGTGATATAACAGAGCCTTGAGTGATCCCGTTTTGCTGCTCAAAACATTCTGACAGTTCGTTATTGACTAGGACTCTGAAGTGCCAGTCTGTCTTGAAATTCTCCACATATCTATAGATCCTCCCAATCAGACTCAGTCTTCTTTATTTAGAAGGTGCAGTGTCCCCTCTCTCTAGCATTCATCATAGGCCCTCGCTTCATCCAGGAAAACAGCAACTGTTTTTTGCTAGGTATTGAAACCACTATTTACCTCATGTTCTAAGCTCAACAGTTGGTCAATAGTGCTTCTGTCTTTCCTGAATCCAGCTGGGTCTAGCTGTATAGGCCTAATTTCTCCAGATTGAACTTTAGACATTTGTTTATTATAGTTTCCAGGACCTTGCCCAGATGTGACGTCAGGGATATAGGTCTGTACAAGCCTGCTTTGTGGGCCTCTTTCTCCGGTTTTTGTATGGAGATTATAGTAGCTTCTTTCAATTTCTGGAGTACTTTCTTTGCCAGATCTGGTTGAAGAGATGTGTTATGATGTCTATGACAGATTTCAGAATGTTCTTTAGAATGGCATAGCTCAGAATATCCTTTCCAGTTCTTGTGTTGGACTTTTCTGCTATAATGGTTCTGATCTTTGCTTCAGTTATGTTTGCTTTCAGATAGGAAGTTTTGTGGAAGGCGTCCTCTACATCGTTTGAGTGCAGATTATTTATAACTTTTTATTTTTTTTCTTCTCGCCTTCTCCCCCTCACTTAGGCTGCTGTGGGCACTGATATTGAAATAGTATTTACCTAACATCTTTAATTTTTGCTTGCCAGTGCAAGCCCATTCTGGTGTCTTTATTGTCAGCATGAGTGGTCTTTTGTTATTTCCCCACTTTCATGGATTTGAGTTTCTGCCACATTTGTGCTGCTGGGGTCTGCTAGTTTATAGTTTGGCAGAACAGTGTGTCTCCTTTGCTGATTGATGACCCTGCTTGTTTTGTTTCTTATTTCCTTGTACTTCAGAAGGTTGTCTTCTGTTTTGTTTGTCCTGTATGTGTTCAATGCCATGGTTCTTTGTTTTGTCTGAGTGTGGGATTTGCTTGTCTACCAAGGTACTGGGTTTTTTCTTCCCTTTTTACCAGGTATCTCCTTGACAATGTCATGTCGCTTTTCGCCAGGCATATTGAATGTTTATGTATGTTTGGTAACAACTTTCAACTTTTAAGATGGCTTGGGTTTAGGTTGTCCACATAATTGTCAGCGTCATTGCACACAATTTCATCTATGTTGAGACCTTTGAGCTCGATCTGTTGCTTGTCAGTTCGCTTTCTTATAGGTGGGTCTTGTACTTCTGCTAGCAATCTGGTAAGTTTCATTGACTCAAATGGCAATCAGTAGATGGTCTGTGCATGTCTCATCATGGTAACCTCCCAAATAGTAGCTGCTATATGCCAGGCATGACTTACGATACTTATATCAACCGCCGTGTCTGCTTTATGAAACTCTGGGCTCAGTCTGGTTATGGAACTATAAGATAATCAGCCCTTTATTTTCACAGAATTCTAATAAACTAGCGATACCACACATAAAACCTACTAATGAGAAAGATTGTGATAATTTTAATTATTTTGGCAATGACCAATGCTTTAATCATATAACATATCTTGAGTTGTCTCTTGTTGTCATGTAGATGACCTGGAGATGTTTGTCACTTGAACTTGAAGTCTAATTTAGCATTGACTAATTTTAAGCCTCAATAAACTGAACTAAAATGGTGAAACAATATGCACATCATTATTATTATTATTATGATTGATATCTGTATACTTTGTCTATATTTTAAATACAGTTTTGTTAATGAACAAAAATTAAAGAGATCATTCAATGTTCTTTCCTTTTTCCCTGTCATTTCAGGTACTTGGAAATGTGCAAATTTGGTTCTTGCCCTCATGGTGGCTTTGGTTTGGGATTTGAAAGACTGCTTATGGCATTGCTTGGAGCTGATAGTTTAAAAGATGTTATACCATTTCCACGATGGCCAAAACACTGTAAAACATAACAATTTTATAACATAGTACATATTGTCACACATTCAGAAAGTAAAAGAAAAAATACACATAGGTATTCAATATTATTTATATTCACTTAAGCATTAAAACATAATCTCTGGCTGAGGGTAAAGTGATTTAATTTTAGAATGATTTACAAGATTTAGTAAGTGAATTTGATTCAGTAAAAAAATTCAATCTTTAACATTTCCATAATGTAGGGGAAAGCCATATTTTTTTACATAATTTTCTGGGTTTTTTTAAAATATCTTTTTGTGTGCGATATCGGCTCTATATAGCACCAATGAACTCTCTTTCTCACTTCTATTGACATAGACCCGTTGCATAAGACATTTTTCATTTTCTGAAATGCTATTTTGCCTGAGCTATTCTGCTTTTTATTTTTGTGGTGCATCTGAAACAGTCTAGTATGTGTGAAAAACAGCAAAACGAGCCACAGTTAATATCCAGTTAAATTTAGATTTACTCAAATAAGACAAGAGGTTACAAGACAAATATAATATCACAATTCAGAACTGGTACAATGCAATAGAGACGATACAAAGCATTGATGAACAGTTGGAAATGCTAAAAAAATCAATGCAGCAAACATCAAAAGAGTTCATACCAGTGAGAACAATTTAAGAAAGAAATTGATGACAGATGACATTTTACAGTTAATGGATACAAGAAGAAGAAATAAGAATAACAAAGATGAATATAAGAGATTAAATAAAGAAATTGTAATAAAATGCAATGAAGCAAAAGAAGTATGATTAAAACAGAGATGCAAAGAGATTGACAGGTGGAGGAATTTAAACATCTAGGAAGTCTAGTGACAAACAACAATTCATAAACAGCAGAATAGACTCAAGATACAACAAAGCTTGTCAAATCATTGGACAGATATCACTACTATTGTTTAACAAGGAAAGAACTCTAGAGGCAAAACAGGCACTCTAAAATACAATCTTCTTCTCAACGTTGTGCTATCAATGCCAGTCCTGGACCGTAGATGCAAGGCCAATAATAAAAATAACCTCTGCTGAGATGAAATGTGTTAGACGAATGACAGAAAACAGCCAGAGAGATAAGGTAAGAAATGAAGAACTGAGAAAAAAAGCTAGGAATAGCCCCCGCCATAGAATATATAAAAAAACAACAGATAAATTGGTCTGGCCACGTGATAAGGCAGAAAGATCAAAACACAACGAGCCTTCAATAAAAGTTGCACGAACACCAGACTCAAAAGCCGATCACGAAAAATATTGAATGATGGAATATTAGAAACGCTAGGAAACAAAACAGCAGCAGAGGTGAGCATAAGAGCGAAAGACCACAAATTTATATCTTCCTCTCGACGCTGAACGGTAAATGATGAAGAAACGAAGATTCAATGGTTTCTTATTTTTGTTTGAGTGAACATGATATACTAATGTGCAGTGGTCTGAAGAGAATTACAGAACCACTGGTGCAGATATTTTTTATACACCATTTTTCAATTCAATTGGATTCTAAAGTCAGATGTTGGCAGTAGTATAATATGAGTGAAACATGACCCGAATGGGACTGGAATTTATGGATTTTGCTGAATTTTTATTGATTTGAGGTGGATTTCAAGGGGCACTGATGAACACAGGCCGCCCCAACCCCTCCCCTTGCCAAATATCAGTGGGACACCCCGGAAATCCACAAAATCATGATGGACAGAGCAAGGGGAGATAATTGTAGAAAAAGGGGGAGACATTCATGAAAATTAAAAAAGGGGAGATGATTGTGAAAATTAATAAGTGTTAGTAAGAGAGAGATAATTGTTGAGATATAGTGAATGTGTGCGCTGCGTCATCGTGATGGGCGATCGTATGTCCCTAACCCGGCCATACGCTCGAGGTGAAGGGCGAGATGATAAAGAATTCGATGCTGTTCAAGAGTCTGCAGCCCAGATGCGACTCCCCGGTCTTCATGTTGGTCAGGAGGGATGTTGCCTGGGTTCAGGATAGTTACGAGAAGAACGGGGGTGGACTTGTGAATCAGTTTCTGGGAAGGAGATCTGAGCGCTTATAGACAGATTATGTGCGATGAGAACAATCCGATGAGTGTCTTTAAGAAATTTACATGTATTTAGAGATTTTAAAAAAATACTTAGCACACACATGAAACTATAGTTCGTTCACAAATTCACGCCCACAGAGTTGATCAATTATCTCGGAAACTGTTTGATTAATTTCTGTAATTCTTTTTCATGAAATCTTTTTTTTTCACTGACCTTCAGATTTAATACATTTAAGTACAAAGGTAGTCTGAATTTTGCACAAATCGTTTTTTGTTATATAATTTTAGGAAAATATCAAAACGCGTGCTCTAAACATTAGATTTTACTGTAAATTATGTAAAACTTCTAACAATGCAAGCCAAAGGCGCATCCGTATTACATTGAATAGGGCAACATTTTTCATTTGATTTATATCTTCGTCATAGAGATAGGTAAACTTCCTTGCTTGACTCTGCAGAGTAAAAGTTCTGTCCTATCCATCGTTTGAAAGACTTTCTATCTATATTTAGAGCTGCCTGTTTTCTGTTTTCTGTTTTTTTTTTATATCGTAATATAGCCGACCCTTTTTAGATTCCTTGCATACGTGCCTGTACAATAACACAGTTACCTTTTGCATAGTGATGAATTTACACTCTTCATGGTTTTAAATATCAAGTAGTCACTTCACAACAGCTTACACATTATCACACATATAGGAATATTCATTAATAGTAAATGTTTTGTCAAAATACACCTCTGGACCCATTTAACAAGAAACCGGAAATGAAATTACTAAAACAAAACCTCGGAGTGGCGTTCGTATTACAAGTTAACAGTGTGAAATGGTGCTAAGATTGTGTGGTGTACATGTGAAATTTGCCTTTTTAATTGGTGAGTTGATTACAACAAATGTGGGTATTGTAAAATCCTAAAATTCAGGACAAGCAAGAAAATCATATTTTTATATTATACATTGGCGGGGGTTGGAATGTGGCTCTCAAACAGAACATAAACCAGGCCGACACATTTAATGCTTGTTATATAGGAGACAGATGTGGACCAGAGGCCACAGTTAATGGCAAGACAAAGACCAATCTCTATGACAATGTCTGCACACACACAAAACTGAGAAGTGGAACCAGTCCTGTTTAATGGTATCTGAACTTTGCCACGCCCCAGAAGATTCACACCATTCTAATCTATCATCGAGCTAGCACTATGATTCGGGTAAAGAATGCCACTCTAAAGGCTTTCTCTGACAGTGGCGACGTAGTGTTCCAGTGTAATGATATATCATACCCTAATGTTTCTGTGAATACTATTGTAGTCACCACACAAACGCCAATGGCACACATTAAGATTGAGTTCTCACCGACCATTTCGCAGGCCGGCAGTGCACTGATGGTATGTGAGGTGCAAACATTTACAGACACCTATTGTCTGGACGGGTATTCTTGGTCGTTTTGTGCAGTGTGTAGTGGGTGTAGCAAAAGCTGTGACGTCATCATCTGTACGTGTCACGGCAAATTTTCACATGGGATCTATGGACTCGAATGCTCCAGGTCTTGTCTCAGTGTCTGTCCTTTATGTGAGAAAAAATCCGGAAAATGCCTACAATGTAAACATCCTGGCTATACCTGTAATGACACTTGTCCCGATGGTAATTTTGGGCTGCAGTGTGAACAGACGTGTTCTGATGGCTGTGACATCATATGTGACCCGGAAAGTGCAGACTGTACATTCAAGAAACGTACTACGGGTCAGACTGCACTCTCAAATGTCCGGACAACTATTTCAACGACACCTGTGAACAGTCAACCGGGAACTGTGCATGCACGGGAACGTTCTACGGGTCAGACGGCTCTCAAATGTCCAAACAACTGTTTGAACGAAACCTGTGAACAGTTAATCGACGCCTGCGTCTCGTATGTCGATGATTCCCATGTTAAGAAGAGTCTGCAGACTACAACAAACCCAAGCATATGGATACCTCAATGTGTTTATGTGCTAGACTTGGTTCATTTCTTGGTGTTTTTCCGTGAAGCCATGGCTCATATCTTAATGTGTTTCTGTGCTAGTCATGGCTCATATCTTGGTGTGTTTCTGTGCTAACCATGGCTCAAATCTTAGCTTGTGTGTGTGTGTGTGTGTGTGCTGGCCATGGCTCATATCTGGGTGTGTGTCATGTTGGTCATACCTCATGTCTTGGTGTGTCCGTGTTAATCATGTCTCAATAACTTTATGTGCGTCTGAGTTTAGTAATATCTCATATCTTGGTGTGTATCTGTGTTGGTCGTGTGTCATGTCTTTGTGTGTGCATGTCTGGGTTAGGGATATCTCATATCTTTGTGTGCATGTTTATGTTCGTCATATCTCATATCTTTGTGTGTGCATGTCTGTGTTTGTCACTTCTCATATCCTTGTGTGTGCCTGGCTATGTTGGTCACGTCTCATATCTTTGTGTGTGCATGCCTATGTTGGTCATATCGTATGTCTTTGTGTGTATGTCTATGTTGGGTATGTGTCATGTCTTTGTATGTGTATGTCTATGTTAGTCATATCTCATGTCTTTATGTGCATGTCTGTGTTAGTCATGTGTCTTGATGTGTGTCGGTCTTGGTCATGTCTGTGTTATTCACATCTCATATCTTTGTGCATGCATGTCTGTGTTAGTCACTTCAAGTGACTCGGGCAGATGGTGCTCGTAAACCTGGGAAGGCAGACCATCTAAAGGCAGAATCCCCCTACAGAAAAGACAATCTGCGGTCTTGCAGGAAGATTGGGGACAATCAAAGGCTAAGGAAAGCAAACCTGAATAAAATGCTGGCTGAAATCGGATGCACTAGGCCACTGGCGCAGAACACAGTGCAACGTTTTAACGGGAGTAGTATATTGGCACGTAAATTCCCCTTAATTTCTGCGTTAAATGCCCTGTTTTTTGTCTATATAAAAAGTATACATGCAGCTGCATGTCTATATAAAAAGTATACATGCAGCTGCATTTTGCTAAATGTCCTGTTTTTTTTTGTCTTTGTAGAAAGTATACACGCAGCTACGTTTTGTTAAATGTCCTGTTTTTTGTGTGTGTCTATATAGAAAGTATACACCCAGCTGCGTTTTTCCTATATAAAAACTATACACACAGCAAGACGGATAGACCAACACAGCGAGGCCTCATTGAGCATAAGTGACCCTGTGATGCGCACTTCCTCACGCAATATGTGTGCTTGTAAATAAATAGTGTGTTGTGATGATTTGAAAAGGGAGGAAAGCGGGTGCTATCTCTCGCTTGTTCATCAGTATTAGTGGTTCGCTCTCTATCTCTCTCTATCCCTGATTCTCTCTCTGTCTCTCTCTCTCTCATTTTAGTTGTCGCGGTGACTTGTGACCCGGTGCTCGGTCGGTCGGCTCGTGACCCGGTGATCAGGTATTATTGTTAAGACGGGTGTGTCATGTTGGTTATTGTATGATGGTCGTGTAAGAATTAGATGAGGCGGTAGGTTATTGTAAATGCCTACAAAGCTACTCACATACTCATACTAGTTAGACACATCGAACAGTTCGTTATTTCCAAAGTCGAAAAAGTTTGGCCAAATCGCAAACATTTTAGCACCAAAACACAAAAATTTAGGCTCATAGTCAAAAAGTCGACCTTAAAACCTTACAAATCTACTCCCATGCTGATACAAGTTAGACACAACGAGGAGGAAGTTATTTTCAAGGTCCAAAAAGTTAGACCAACTCGAAAAATTTTAGCACCAGAACACACAAATTTAGGCTCATACTCAAAAAGTCGATTCACAACAAACAACAACAACCATAACAAACACTGTTATAAGAATACAAAAATGTAGGCACAAAATCAAAAAGTCGACCTAAAATCCTAGAAATATACTCACATAGTCAAAATAGTTAGACACAACGTGCAGGAATTTATATCCAAAGTCCAAAAAGTTTGGCCAAATCGCAAAATTTTTATCCCCAGAACACAAAAATATAGGCTCATATTAAAAAAGTCGACCTAAAAATCCCAAAGAGCTACTCACATAGTCATAATAGTTAGACACAACGAGCAGATAGTTATATTCAAAAGCCAAAAAAACTTTATTTTAGTCATCCCCATACCAACAATTTTCTTAAAAATCACTTATGATAGTTACCCCCCTTACCATTTTTAAGGGATACGTCCATAAAATCAGTAAAAAGCGTAAATTTTCACTCTAGGCATACCCCAAACTTTATTTTAGACATCCCCATACCAACAATTTTTATAAAAATCACTTTTATGATTGGGACCCCCTTACCATTTTTGAGGGATACGCCCATGAAACTCTTAAAAATAGTAAATTTACACTCTTGGATTACCTTAAACTTTATTTTAGACATCCCCATAGCAAAAATTTACATTAAAAACCACTTTTAGGATTTTATCCCCTGACCATTTTTACTGGATACGCCCATGAAATCGATAAAAATTGTAAATTTAGCACGTAGGCTTACCTAAAACTTTATTTTAGACATCCTCATACCAAAAATTTACTTAAAAATCACTTTTATGATTGTTACCCCCCCTTACCATTTTTGAGGGATACGCCCCTTAAATCGATAAAAAATTGAAATTTAACCTCAAGGCATACCTCAAACATAATATTTGACACCCCTACATATCAAATTCCAACAAAAAGCTAGTAGTATATTGGCATGTTTACGCAGTTGGAAAGTGCAAGCACATGCATCGAAACTGCACCGCACATTCACCGAAACTGCACTTTAGAAGCGCGTAAACATGCCAATATACTACTAGAGCCAGTGGTATGGTGTGCTAAACACTCCAAAGTATGATGACAGCTTTACAAGGAAGGAACACAACACAGTACTGACGTTTCGGCCTGTGGCCTTCTTCAGAATACAGGGGCAACGGCCATTAGTGGCCTTTAGACGTGACCGGAACATCCGAGACCTTGTCAGTAGTCGTCTTCCTGCCGCCCATCTTTAGCCATCGTGGTACCATCCGCTGCAACAGCAGAGTATGTAAAACTTGTGACCACGTTTTCCAGACCGACACTGTCATCTTCCCTAATGGTCCGTTCGAAATCAGAGAGGGATTCACTTGCACATCGCGGAACATCATTTATGCCATCATCGTAAGCGATGCAAGTTAACCTACATCGGTTAGTCTGGTAGAAGGATTTACGATAGGTGCCGTGAACACTTGTATGACATCACCCGAGAAGCGGACACTCCTGTAGCAGCCCACTTTAACTCGAGAGGCCATCGAGGTAAGACGGATGTCTTGGTTACTGGCCTAGTATCATGCTCCTCTGATCACCATAGTCGTCTCACTCTGGAGCACCGTCTGATCGCTCGTTGGGGTTACCTCAGCCCTCATGGCATCAATGTATCCCTGTCCCTCTGAGGACCCTCCTTCCACCGACTCCATCCTCCCACTTATGGACTTCTCTTCTTATTTTACTTCTTGGGTTTTCCACTCCTCGTCCATCCCTGTTCTCCACATCCGCTTTGTGTAACCCTTATCTTGCCTTCTTCACCCTAAACTCCCCCCCCCTCTTTTTCTCTTCTGACCACCTCCATGTCCTTCACCTCTCTATCACTGCATTACCTCTCTACCTCGACTGCACCATCTCTCTGCCCACCTCTATTGTTCCTTGTCCCTTCCACCACCTCTCTGCTGTTCCACTCCTAACTCACCCCATTCCTCTCTATTCACCTGCAGTCACTACTCCTCTATATTCCAGTATCCCCCTTATCCTGATGCCCACTTTCATTCCTCTCCTAGGACCCTCATCATCCCCCTTTGTTCTATCATTTCCCTACTTATTTACCTCCTTTGGTTCATACCTCTTGCGCACCATTTCCCTATTACTCCACTTCTTCCAGACTCCCTCTCTGTCTATTCACTTCTGACCTACCGCCTCTCCTCCTATCCACTTCCCACATATCTGCTTCTCATCCCTCCTCTCTATTCCTCCTCCTCTATACTTCCCTACCTCTCAGGTGACTTACTTCCTCCGGACCACCCCTCTATCACTCTACCGCCCTTCTCCCTACCTACTTATACCGGTTTTCTTATTCTTCCCCTACTTATCTCTCCCTCCGGTACTCACTCCCTGCATTCGTTGACCCACCTTTCTACTCTTCCAGTTCTAGACCTTGCATTTTGTAGAGGCTATCTCTCTCACCCATCTCCCAGTACACTACTTTGTCTTTTCATTCACTCTTTCTTTTAGCCTCTCGCGGCTTCTCTCACTTGCATTGTTCGAGTGATTTATGGCATCCGGGCCTTTGGTTTGGGGCCTCTCACCATCGTTTCCCAGTAGTTTAGCAGCTTCGCTTATCTTCCTTCTTTCTCCCCTCCCCCCCCCCCCCCCCACTTGTCATTCCACTCGACTATCTCAATCACGTGTTATTTTCCTAACACATTCTAAACGCTCTTAGTCATTCTGACTTGTTTCAGCACGGAGGACTGTCTTGCTGCAAGGAAGCTAAGTACATTTTATGATACATTTTTTTCTTTTTCTCCTTCTCGTTTTCCATTTTATATATCTTGACACCCATCCTACCTCTCCTCATCATCATGTAGTATTAATTTCTCTCTCCTTTCTTATTTCTACATCCTACTTTCCTAACCCTCCACTTGATCATCTAACAAGTAGTTATAGATAATTGTGCTTCACCGTTTGTTGTCGTTGTCTCTGTATTCTGAAGAAGGCCACAGGCCGAAACATCAGTACTGTGTTGTGTTCCTTCCTTGTAAATCTGTCATCATACTTTGGAGTGTTTAGCACACCATACCACTGGCTCTTTGCTCCCAGCTTTACCGCAGCATTGCAATTATTTGCCTGTTCCCTTCCCAATATACTACTAGCTTTTTGTTGTTTTTTTGTTGGAATTTGATATGTAGGGGTGTCAAATATTATATTTGAGGTATGCCTTGAGGTTAAATTTCAATTTTTTTTCGATTTTAGGGGCGTATCCCTCAAAAATGGTAAGGGGGGGTAACAATCATAAAAGTGATTTTTAAGTAAATTTTTGGTATGGGGATGTCTAAAATAAAGTTTCGGGTATGCCTAGAGTGAAAATTTACGATTTTTACCGATTTTATGGGCGTATCCCTCAAAAATAGTAAGGGGGGTAACAATCATAAAAGTGATTTTTATCATGAAAATGATTTTTATTTTTACATAACAAGCAAAAAATATGGACTAGAAATGAATATCAAAAAGACTAAAACTATGATCATAAACAAAGAAAATTCTCAAGACCTACAATTAAATATCACAGTTGAGGGAATACATCTGGAGACAGTCCAGAGTTACAACTACCTGGGACATACTATAACCAATGATGGAAAATGCAAAACTGAAATAAACAAAAGAATAGGTATGGCAAAAAGTAATTTTAATGCCATGAAAAATATACTAACAACAAAACAAATATCAGCAGGGCTGAAACTAAGAATGGCAAAATGTTACATCTTCTCAATATTCTTGTATGGTGCAGAAACATGGACATTAGACAAGAAAATAGAACAGAAAATTGAAGCCTTTGAATTGTGGATTTATAGAAGAATAGGTAGAATTGGATGGAAGGAAAAGAAAACAATCGACGAAGTCTTAAAACAACTAAAAATTACGAGAACTACTAAACACAATTCAAACAAGACAAATGCGATTTTTGGGCCATGTTAAAAGACACAACAGCCTACTAAAAGTAATCCTGGAGGGGAAAATACAAGGTAAAAGAGGCAGAGGCAGACCAAGACTAACATGGACGAGTAACATCAAAGGATGGTTAAGTCAATCTATGACAGCCTGCACCATCAAAGCAAGAAACAGTAGAATGGCGATCCAAGGTAGCTAACCTTCGTTGCAGAGAAGGCACACGATGATGATGATTTTTAAGAAAATTGTTGGTATGGGGATGTCTAAAATAAAGTTTGGGGTATGCCTTGAGGTTAAATTTTAATTTTTTTTATCGATTTCATGGGCGTATCCCTCAAAAATGGACATGGAGGTAACAATCATAAAAGTGATTTTTAAGTAAATTTTTGGTATGGGGATGTCTAAAATAAAGTTTTAGGTAAGCCTACGTGCTAAATTTACGCTTTTTACCGATTTTATGGGCGTATCCCTCAAAAATGGACATGGGGATAACAAGCATAAAAGTGATTTATGAGTAAATCTTTGCAATGGGGATGTCAAAAATAAAGTTTGGGGTAAGCCAAGAGTGTAAATTTACTATTTTTAACAGTTTCATGGGCGTATCCCTCAAAAATGGTAAGGGTGTAACAATCATAAAAGTGATTTTTAAGAAAATGGTTGGTATGGGGATGTCTAAAATAAAGTTTGGGGTATGCCTAGAGTGAAAATTTACGATTATTACCGATTTTATGGGCGTATCCCTTAAAAATGGTAAGGGGGGTAACTATCATAAAAGTGATTTTTAAGAAAATTGTTGGTATGGGGATGTCTAAAATAAAGTTTTTTTTTTGGCTTTTATATAACTATTCTAATTCTAATATAACTATCTGCTCGTTGTGTTTAACTAGTATGAGTATGGGAGTAGATTTTTAGGGTTTTGAGGTCGCCTTTTTGAATATGAGCCTACATTTTTGTGATCTGGTGGGAACATTTTTGTGATTTGGTCTAACTTTTTGGACCTTGAATATAACTTCCTGCTCGTTGTGACTTACTATTATGAATATGTGAGTAGCTCTTTGAGATTTTTAGGTCAACATTTTTAATGAGCCTAATATTTTTGTGTTCTGGGGATAAAAATTGTGCGATGTGGCCAAACTTTTTGGACTTTGGAAATAACGATTTGTTTGATGTGTCTAACTAGTATGACTATGTGAGTAGCTTTTTGGGATTTTTAGTTCGACTTTTTTAATATGAGCCTACATTTTTCTGTTCTGGGGTTAAAATGTTTGTGATTCAGCCTAACTTTTTGGACTTTGGATATAACTATCTGTTCGATGTGTCTAACTAGTATGAGTATGGGAGTAAATTTGTAGGGTTTTGAGATCGACTTTTTGCTTATGAGCCTAAATTTTTGTGTTCTGGAGCTAAAATTTTGCGATTTGGCCAAACTTTTTGGACCTTGAATATAAATTCCTGCACGTTGTGTCTAACTATTTTGACTATGTGAGTATATTTCTAGGATTTTAGGTCGACTTTTTGATTATGTGCCTACATTTTTGTGTTCTGTGGGTAACATTTTTGCGATTTGGCCTAACTTTTTTGACTTTGGATATAACTTCCTGCTCGTTGTGTCTAACAAGTATGAGTATCTGAGTAGATTTGTAGGGTTTTGAGATCGACTTTTTGCTTATGAGCCTAAATTTGTGTGTTCTGGTGCTAAAATTTTTCGAGTTGGTCTAACTTTTTGGACCTTGAATATAAATTCCTACTCGTTGTGTCTAACTATTATTACTATGTGAGTAGAATTTTAGGGTTTTGAGATCGACTTTTTGACTATGAGCCTAAATTTTTGTGTTCTGGTGCTAAAATTTTTGCGATTTGGTCTAACTTTTTGGACTTTGGATATAATTTCCTGCTCGTTGTGTCTAACAAGTATGAGTATCTGAGTAGATTTGTAGGGTGTTGAGATCGACTTTTTAAATATGAGCCTTTATTTTTGTGTTCTGTGGGAAAAATTTTGCGATTTGGCCTAACTTTTTAGCCTTTGGATATAACTATCTGTTCGATGTTTCTAACTAGTATGAGTATGTGAGTAGCTTTTTAGGCATTTACAATAACCTACCGCCTCATCTAACTCTTTCACGACCATCATACAATAATCAACATGACACACCCGTCTTAACAATAATACCCGATCACCGGGTCAAGAGCCGACCGACCGAGCACCGGGTCACAGGTCACCGCGACAACTAAAATGAGAGAGAGAGACACAGAAAGAGAAACAGGTATAGAGAGCGAACCACTAATACTGATGAACAAGCGAGAGATAGCACCCGCTTTCCTCCCTTTTCAAATCATCACAACACACTATTTATTTAAAAGCACACATATTGCGTGAGGAAGTGCGCATTACAGGGTCACTTATGCTTACTGAGGCCTCGCTGTGTTGGTCTATCCGTCTTGCTGTGTGTATAGTTTTTATATAGGAAAAGCGCAGCTGGGTGTATACTTTCTACATAGAAAAAAAACAGAGCATTTAACAAAACGCAGCTGCGTGTATACTTTTTATATAGACAATAAAACAGGGCATTTAACAAAACGCAGCTGCGTGTATACTTTTTATATAGACAAAAACAGGGCATTTAACGCAGAAAGAAGTTTAAGGGGCATTAACGTGCCAATATACTACTAACGGGTGTTCAATCAGAGTGGATCTAACAGGCTCTAAATGTGTTGTTCTGTCTGTGGGGGGCGATCAACACACTTAACCTGACAGCTGACTTCATGTGAGAGTCTGGAATCCTACTCTGATTGAGTCCTGATCGCCGAGAGAGAGAGAAATACATCAAATAAGCAAAAATCTTCCCTAAATGCATGACAGTAGGGCAAAAAATAAGACTGAAGGTCGGTGAAAAAATAACATTTCAAGAAAAAAGAATTACAGAAATTCATCAAACAGTTTCCGAGATAATTAATAAACTCTGTGGGCACGAATTTCTGAACGAACTATAACTGTTCTAATTCTGTGTTATACCATGCTAATATATGAATGTGAAAGCTGGAAATCCACTCAAGCTCGAGAAAAGACTAAATTATCTTAAACAATAAATGCCGCCGAAGATTAAATCAGAGAGACTTTGTACTAAATGAAACTATAAAAGAATCACTTCGGAATACATGTCAATGCTATGAAAGGAGAAGATGCTGAAAATACAAATTTGTGTGCTCAGAATTTATGAAAGAAAATTCACACACCAAACCTTCATATGGACATTTGGCAGTGAAAGAAAATGCGGAAGACCAAAAGAAACTTGTAGAACCATTTTAGAGAAGGCTCAACTATTGGCTCGAGAACATAACATGCCGTCATGCATGAAGAATTATTATTTCTGCCCTTTCTTCTGTCTTCAACCAGGAGAGAATATTTAATTAGACCATTTCACCACCCATGATGTCTGCAACAAAGTTCAATGTACAAATGAACATGACCATTATCTGTGCAGAAACAAAAACTAATGTAGTAATGCACACAAATATCAGTGAATATTGCAAGAAAATGAGAGAAGGAAAGGATGACAAACGTGCGGGTAGGGTTTGATGCTGTGAACCAGTGAACTCCATTGATTAAGGGACGTAGCATTATGCAAACTGTAAGAAACCTGCCAATATGCAGTAAAATGTTCTTATAACGAGAAATCTGATACACAGCCAATTTTTTTTAAATCCCCAAATTTTGTTCTTCTTTATCTTCTATTTAAAAAAAAAAAACTTTCATGACGCTATATGCAAATCGGTTGTAACGCTTTGAAATTTGTCAAAAAAACTTTAAATGGTGTTAACTTTGCTTGTCGGCTTTTGTGGCATGGCCTATGCTTATTGAAAAGGTAAAAGATATAGCTTAAAGTTTAGGTTTAACCGATTTTAACCTAACTATGGGCTGGCTGAACCAACTCAAAGTGTGAAATGGAATTGCAATGAAAGTTGTCTGTGGTGAGACTGATTCAATTTCAAAAGAAACAACAAAGTGGAAGCAAAGTTAACTACATGAAATTCTCAAGCAATTTGAACCAAGGTCTCTTTTACAAGTGTGTCCTAAACACACACTCGCTGAAAAAGGAGAAGCATGCTGTGGGTACAAGATTTGAAAAATAAAACATAATTTCTATTTTGATTGCTATCAACATGAATGGTGGGTGACAAGCTGCCCCCGCTCAAAATAAACAAAATTTGAGAAGCCACGTTGTTTTAAAATTATAACACTCCGGACAGAGTACACGTTTAACAAAAAATCATGGATGTCAGGATCATTATTTGAACAATGAATCCGCAAGCTGAACAGGAAATTATTGTTGCAGGGAAGAAACATGGCACATGTTGTGGGCAATTTCTCAGCCCATCCACATTTAACATTTTTTTAGAGCTACTTCTTTGTTCTTCCTGCGTCCTAACATGACAAGTGTTTTGCAACATATTTGACCAGGACCTCATTAAATCTTCTATAATACTTTACTGGAAGAAAATTATGAAAAAAGCAAGTTATTTCTGCCATAGAGAACGACGCGAGTTTTTGGTTACCATCTAAATTATGGTGACCATTCGTCCCCGATTTCAGTGAATAAATAAATGTTCATACACGGAATCGACCCTCTTTTAAAATAATCACTAGGACTAAGGACGTTACTGAGTTGTGTTTCTTTATCCCAGACTGAGCGGCATTAGCAGGAAGATAAAAGAGAAGCCTTAGACGCGTTGTGTCGGAGATAGCTCTTTGAACTCTTGAAGCGCGGTGCTACGTCACTTCTATTCCAGCCACTGACTTCTATTGGGATGGGTTTAATTTAAAAAAAGCAGACTCTCTCTCTCTCCCCCCACCCCTGCCTTTCCGGACATCACCCGCCAAAGTATCTTTCCCGGCCAATTTTCAAATCAGTCCGAGTGTAATGATAGTACAGTGCTTTCGTGTTATCTATTTGTGATCAGTGGACGTCTGTTGCACAAAACTGTTGCTTTCCAAAAAACGTAAAAAACGTAAGTGTCATTTTAGTGATTCGCTGAAAGCTGAATTTCCATTTATTATGCAAGCAATTTTAGAGGATGGAACGCTAGTGAAATGTAATATATGTAGTTCAAATTTTTTAAATAGCAAGTGGTGGAAGGACATCAATAAATGATCATATACAGGCAAAAAAAGCATAAGCATGCGTTGCTTTGTAAGTCTCAGTCTGGGTGTATGACAAATATTTTTGTAAAACAGAACCCTCAAAAGATGAATACATTGTAGCTGTTCATGAAGGAACCTTCGCATATCATAATGTACTTCATAATCATAGTTTCCGCAGTATGGATTGTACAACAATTCTACAAAAGAAATTTTCAACGAAACAATTTTCCTGTGCAAAAACAAAGTGTGAATCCATAATTACCAATGTTTTTGCTCCTTGGGCTATTGATGAACTAAAAAATGACCTCAAATATGTCAGCTTCGTAACATTGTCTTACGATACATCTAATCATAAACATAAGTTACTTCCTATTTTAGTTCGTTATTTTCAGGCTTATGAGCTGGAAACTCCAGTAAAAACCAAACTGATTGCTTTCATAGATATCCCAGGAGAATCGTCCGACATAATATCTGAACAATTGTTGAAAGCAATTAATAATTTTGACTTTAACATAAAGATTATTGGTCTCTCATCAGACAATACAAATACAAACTTTGGAGGCTTGTTGAGGAAAGGGAGAGATAATGTCATAACTAAAATAGTCCAAGCTAAACAGACACATAATGGGTCTTGGTTGTAACGCACACATAATTCACAATTGTGCAAAAACAGCGTTTGATTCCATGCCTATGGATATGGAAGTGATTGTAACAAAAAAATTTGGATACTTTCACATTTACACGGTTCGTGTAGAACGCCTAAAAGACTTCTTTGAATTTGCTGGACAGGAGTTTAAGCAATTATTAGGTTATTCGAATATAAGGTGGTTGTCATTACTTCCAGCCTTGGAAAGAATAGTGAAACTGTACCAATCACTGAGATCTTTCTTCTTGTCAGAAACACACTGTCCTACAATATTGAAACATTTCTTTGAAAACAGTGAATCAGAGCTTTAGCTCAGCTTTGCTCATTCTCACGCATCACTCTTCCATGAAACAATTAAGGCAACGACAAGAGTGCAACAGAATCGGCACTAGCTGTGAACAATCTCATTATAAAATTAGAAACTCGACGCGATGAAAATTTCATCCCACACATGGTAAAGAGTTTGCTAACTGATTTAATAGAAAGTGGTGACATCCAAATGTAAAGGTATATCCAAATAATTAATGAATTCTATAATACTGCTGTACATTACTTGTAGTCTTGGAACAAGCACAATGAGGATTTGTCACAACTGAACTGCCTTCTCTTGGATAATGTGCCTGAAAGGAAAGATTTTGATAATTCAGTAGAACAGATATCTTCAAAGTGTCATGAAGTTGTAAACGTCAATCGTGATGAGCTCTTTGATGAATTTACTTATTTGCGAGGCCATCTGTTGCAAAAAGAATGTGAGTGGTTCAGTAACAAGCCCCAATGTAGAAAATGGAATGAAGTACTCAGGTACTTGAAAGAAAATAATGTACCACATGCTAATGTGAAGAGAATTGTTGAACTTTGTATGTGCTTACCTGGCAGCAATGCATACGTAGAAAGACTATTTTCTCAAATGAACTACGTATGGTCCGAAGAGAAATCACGGATTAATGTGAGCACGGTGCAAGCTATGTTAACAGTAAAAACTAACATTAATTTATAATTTTATCGTGTGAAAGCTTCAGTGAAAAACTTGCTTCAAATCATGAGATCTTGAGAAAGATACACTCAAAAAACAAGTACCACGCCGAGGCAACAATCTCTTCAGTAGAAATAAAGTACTGTAAATATTACTTTAATATTGCAATTGATATCTATATGTTGTTTAAATTTTTTTTATTTTCAACTCTTTTTTTGTTATTGAGAAACAAAACTAGCTATTGTAATTTCATTAAGTGCGTGTATCGCATAAGTACCGTGAATATTAACAAAAATAAAATCAAACAGCAAATAAACACAGTTATTATGAAATTTAAAGTTATCTTTTTTTTGCATCTACAAAATTTCTTGCGCACACACAGTCACACACCCACCCACACATATTACCTATTTATCTATTGTCCTTTCGAGCCGAAGACGGCACATAGGGCAGAACCACAATCTCAAAAACAGAAACCTTGCGTGCCAAAGTGGCACATATTGCAGAGATCACACATATTATAAATATATATAAATAAATATATATATATGTCACACACACACACACACACATATATATATATATATATATATATATATATATATATATATATATATATATATATATATTTATTTATTATCGTTCGTCCCCGATTTTGTGGGACAGTCTCAGAAATAAGCAAACAAATCCTCTGAAATGTAAAGAATATGACAAATATCCCCGAAAACAATTGGAAAAAAAAAATGGTCACCCTAATCTAAATGTGAATCTCCCATGCGGACCCATTGACTATGGCTGCTGTTTGTTATGACTTGATTGTTATTACGTAATAGGTACACATTTTTGTAAGGGATGTAACCACTCAACCTGTTTCGAAACTTTACATTATACATTTCCCTATTAAACTTGAATTGGATATACTGAGATATGGTTTGAACGAAAATATTTAGATAGTTCGCACGTTCTCGTTATAACGTATAATGTAATTAGATTATAATTTTCTCAACCAATTTGTTTTGTGTTATGGTGATAATAGAATCCGGTTATAAAAGGAACCTCAGGACCATCGAAATATTGTAGTTAAATATAACTGCATCTGGTTATATTCAAATTATGTTGAATCATAAGAAAATGTACTTGCAACAGCTTTTTTTGAAAGCTCCGAAGTTTGAACAAAAATGTCATCTACTAACAGGTACTCATCAGCAGTCAAACAGACTGGAGGAATGGCTCTCAGTCATTCAAACAGGTTATCAATATATATGCAAGCAGCACCTGCTGAGGATGATAAAGGTTTACTAATGAAATAAACGCGCTGATGCATCTGTGGCAATGAAACCTGCGTTGCGAAAGCATTTGGTGATAGTGTCGGCTTTCACATCCTACCACACAGCAGCAGCCATAGTCAACGTTTTAAGAAGATTCACAATTATAAAGTTATGGATGACAATCAGAGCTCCCGTCGCTCTCTGTAAAAAAAAATTGCATTTTTTTCAGAATTCTCTTCCTGTTATGCATTTTGAAAGATGCCCTTGTCCAATGGTTGCAATATATTTGTCGTTTTCAGAGGCAGGAAAAAACAAAGAAATTGCTTTCAAACATGTTATATGTGAGTGAAATGAACAATATGTTTGACAATTCTTACCTGTAAAAATTAATTTAATATCCAGCTTGTGCACCCATTGTTCAAATAATGGTCATATCATCTATGATATTTGTTAAAGCTGTGCTCTGCCGATGGTGTTTTTATATTTTTAAAACAATGTGGCTTAAAACAATTTCTTCTTGCGAGTTACCATTCCCATTGACAACAATCAAGGTCTTTTGGAACCTTGTAACCACTGTAAACGTCTCCTTTTTCAGCGAGTGTGGAACACTTGTAAAAGAAACTGTCTTCTATGTTGTGTATATTTTTTGCTCAAATTGCTTGAGAATTAACTGTAGTTCTCTTTGCTTCCACTTATCAGCACTTTTTTTTAAAAACTGACCAAGCCTCATGGCAGATTACTTTCACTGCAATTCCATGTCGCACTTTGAATTGGTTCAGCCAGCCTAAGTATGGCCTAGACTCTCACCCAGCGCTTTCCACCTTTCAATAAGGATGAGTCGTGAAATTGAAATATTCTTACCCCACGCTTGCTGGAACCACGTATACAAAGCGCAGGAAACGTCTTCGTAAGCGGGCTTCCTAATTTTCTTTCTATGCTGCCAAACGTTTTATTCAAAAAGTCTATGTCAAAAGAAGTGAGAAAGAGAGTTTATCGGTGCTCTATAGATCCATTTCTGGCCTATGGAAGTGAATCTTTGATAGTAGACAAACAAATGAAAAGATGATTAGAGGCTACAGAGATGGGATTTCTCAGAAGAATGTTGAAAGTTCCATGGACAGCTAAAAAGACCAACGAGGAAATTATCAAAGAGGCCTGTACAAAAAGGGAGCTGTTAAAAAAAAACAAAGTAATATAAAACAGAAAGAAACAATCAACATTTTTTCGGGCGCATCATGAAAAGAGGAAAGATGGAATACTATGTTACAACTGGCAAAATACAGGGAAAGAGATATCGTGGACGACAAAGACAGAAGATACTAGATAGCTTGGTGTCATGGCAAACAGTCAACAACAGAATTGATACAATGCACTGTTGATAGATAATTGTGGAAGGACATGATCGCCTACGCCAACCGGTATGGCACATGCTGGTGATGCTGCCCAAAACCACCGTTTGTAAACACCGATATAATTTTGTTTCCAATGAGAATTGTATGTACTATGCTTTAGGAAATATGTTCCCTGCATATTCCTCCTTTTTTTCATTTTTGTCAACTTTCTCTGTCAACATCAATTTTGTACCAAGTGATATTCACTTGCGTTTCTTGCCAGTAAAAAAAAAGTAAAGTACCCCCGTCACGCCAAGTGGCGTATAGGGAAATATGGTGTTAGTGACCCTATATTTTACAGAACTTCAGCACATGATTTTTGGGGTAATGTGGTCAGTATTACGCCCGTGCTGCTTTACATACCCAGAAAAAAATCCGGTACCCATTTAAGGCTGGGTGAACCCAGAAGCCGTCGGTTGGAATCGAACCCTACCCCTTGTCCGTGTTAGTCCAGTTCACTAACCACTGAGCTATCGCGGCTCCGTTTCTTGCCAGTATTGGAAGAAATCTCGATAACGAATTTTAATGACTTGCGAATATATTTGAACAAGCGTGTAGAGGATTTTATGTGTGCCAAAACTCGTCTTTTATAACGAAAACCTAATGATTACTAGCCTATCCAATTAAAAAAAATTTTTTTTTTCTTCAACTTCAACGGCAGCCCCCACTTGCACTGTATGCTTTGTTTCCCCTGAATGACCTCTTCCTCAAAGCATACCTGTCTTATCCCCGTGCAAGTAGATATTCTATGCCATGCTGACCCCGTATGGCCACACCACATAATTTGCACACCAACTAGCAAAGTACACACAATTAACAATTTTTTGTTGGTTTTTTTATGGAAGGCTCCGGTATCACCTGAAACGAATTAAAATCCATAATTACTCAACCGCATGTGCCAGTGGAATCATCCGAATTACTAACTCACCTCCCAAACAAAGAAAGGTAGCCGTAGTCCCCACCATAAAAGTCTCAGCACACGCCAAAAGACATAAGGCGAAACCGCACAGAAAGTGAACACAGCCAACTGTTCCTTGTCATACGGTATCATTATTCATCGTAAACAATTGGAATATCGAAACACGATCAAAACGGATGAAACACACAGCTCACGGTGTCACAGAGCACTTAACTCAGTAGCTCCTGCAACAAGCCGGGATTGGAATATGAGGAAAATGCAACAAGGAACACTTTTCAGACATAGCTTTCAGTGGTTCCTGCCGCCTATCCACCACATTGACCGGAAGTTCACGTCCTGCTGAAAATGATGATCGTCATATTTTTTAAAATGTATAGCGCTTGATGATGTTAGGACATCGTTTATGAATCCAATTCCGAGTTAGTCGTCGGATTATCCCCGTCGCACACCAAAAACAGACTGTAAGATCTTCCCGCAATGTGAATTTGTGAAATTATAAATCACATATTGAAATTATAAAATCACATGTCTATCCGGAGACGAAGACGCACCTCACAGCACCAAAGCTGAAAGTTGTCAGCGACCCACATGGATGTCTTGCGCCAGGATCGGTGAATCAGAACCATCCAGACCCTGTTCCACCTCTCCGCGGTGCCTCTATTACCAGACCAGTGTGTTGACGTAAACTGCAGATCAACTCTAGACAGTGGAAGGTCGCATTCACAACACTTGACTTGTCAAAAAAGAATATTGCCGTGTGTACGACTCCGCTTCATCGGCGCAGATTTGTTAAGTAGAACATCATTTTGACTTTAACGCAGAAAATTACACTGGAGAGCCGAAATTAATCAGTCTCCAAATGCAATTTCTGCAGCGATCGAGAGAACATGAACTGCGTTTCACCATCTTGGAAACCACCATCTTTTGTTTGTTGTAAAATTTAACAATGAGTGTTACAACCAATTTGCAGGCTGGGTGATAGCGTTATAAAATATATTTTTTTCAATATAGGACATAGAAAAAAACATGGGGGATTGTAAAAATTTACTTTACATTGAGTTTCTCGTTATAACCGGCCTCGTTATAAGTGGATTCTACCTTACTTCTTTCAGTATTTCTCTTGTCACTACTAATTTTTCCTACATTATTTATTGGTATGTTTTAGTTCACATAAAAATTATTATGTTTTTAAAGTCTATTTACATATCTTTTTTTTTCTTTCTTCATTTCCTTTTGTGCTCGGTTCGGGCGTCGAAGGAGACAAATGTTCTGGTTCTCGAACTTTTGGCGGCTTCAATCATTACTAATTGTTGTTGTAGCGGTTTTTAGATATTGTCTGTCCATCTTACTCTGGTCTGCATCTTTGTCTCCTCCATTATCCTCTTTTAATATATGTTTTGTATGAATTTTGTAGAAATCACACGAAATATTTTAGACGGGCGAACTATTGTGTTTTTTATTTATGTATGTAGCTTGTATGTATGGCCCTTGGCGTTTTGACAAACGGTTGGTAGCAAACAATCATATATGTCAGTAGTTTGGTAAAGTATTAGTGTCTCCTACTGGGTGCTGCTTTACTGAACAGCTTCTCTCGTGGCTGAATTTGCCAATATTGGACAGACATCCACCCGCAGAAAGAACACGGTGTATTTGCGGTACCTGACCTTGTCTATTTTCTCTTGCGTTTTTTTGTCTTCTGAATTTGATGTCTGCAGTGTCTAGAAAGTTGCTGTGCCATTTTTTATTATTGTTTCACATTTGCTACGATCTGCAGCCATATTTTCCCAGTTTCTTTCACTGATAAAAAATTCCCTCAATGAAGCCCTGCAAACATCCTTATATCTCAGCACTGGTCTGCCCTTTGGTCTCTTTCTGTCCAACGTACATGAAAGTTGTTTAACCTTTTCTCCTTCCCTGCATAGGTAGTCCAAGTTTCTGATCCGTACAGAAGTGTACCAAGTACACAACTTTGGTAAGTTTGGATCTTAGTCCTGAGTGTTAAATTGGTGTTGGCCCATGCTCTATCTTTAATTAAGTTTACCAAATGTGGAAGCTGCCTTTCCGATGCGGAAATTTATTTCTTCTTCAAGGGAGACTGTGGTTGTGACCATATAACCGAGATAGGTGAACTTTCTCACAGATTCAAGGGGTATGTTATTTAATGATATAGCTGCGGGGCTGGCTACACCTTTGTGAAGCACTACAGTCTTCTGTATACTTATTGACAGGGAGAATAAATCACATGATCTAGCTAGATTGTCAATCATTGACTGCAGGACAGATTCATCATGAGCAACAAGTGCTGCATCATCAGCAAATAGAAGCTCCTTTTTTAGGGTCTCAGTTGTTTTTAATTTTGACCTCAGTCGTGCTAGGTTGAATAAGGAGCCGTCAAATCTTGTACGGATGTAGATGTCTCCAGAGACGGTTTCAAACGCATTGTGTAGAAGGGCAGCGAAAAATATGCCGAATAAAGTAGGGGCAAGGACACATCCTTGTTTGACTCCACAGTTCATCTCAAAGGGCTGGGAAGATCTACCGTCGAACTGGATGGTGGCAGACATATTGTTGTGAAACAACTTGATCAGCTTAATGTAGGAGGACAAGTAGCATTTTCCAGCACCTTGTATAGACCTGCACTGCTCAATGTGTCAAACGCCTTTGTGAGATAAATAAAGGCTATAAATAGAGGTCATCTTTGTTCCTTGCATTTTTCTTGCAACTGGCGGAAAGTAAAAATCATATCCGTGGTTGACCGCCCAGCTCTAAACCCACACTGGGACTCAGGAAGGATATGTTCCGCCAATTGATGCTGGCGTTTTAAAACAATTCTTGTGAATGCCTCTCCAGTTATACTCAGGAGGGATATACCCCTATAATTGTTGCAATCGCCCTTGTCCCCCTTATTTTTATAAAACGTTACAATCTTGGCATCTTTCATGTCTTGGGGTATATCGCTACTTCTCCAGCATTGGACATGGAGTTTGTAGAGGTGGGGTAGGAGTGTTTCAAAGTTTTCCTTGAGTATTTCGACTGGGATGTTGTCGGTACCAGAAGCTTTTCCACTTGATATGTATATACTGATCCACGTGGTTTGTAGCTTAGGATTAGTTAAATACCCTCTTTTTCTCTTATAATATCATTTCTGGTTCTGTCTTTTCTGGCCACTCCAAGCATTTTTTTTCAGACATCTGTGTTGACAAGCTTTCTTTTATGCTTTGTCGTAAGTGACAATTTTTGACATTATTGGTAACATAATGTGGGAATGAATATATTTTGTATAATTCTATATAAGATGCTGCTTGGTAGTATTAGGTATTGCTCTGTGTTGAAATAAAGTAGATAGCTGTCCCGATATTTGGTTTTCCTCATTGCATCTAATATTTATTTCTTTAACGATTTACTAACAACAAAACAAATAACAGCAGGGCTGAAACTAAGAATAGCAAAATGTTACATCTTCTCAATATTCCTGTATGGTGCAGAAACATGGACATTAGACAAGAAAACAGAAGAGAAAATTGAAGCCTTTGAAATGTGGATTTACAGTAGAATTGGATGGAAAGAAAAGAAAACAAACGATGAAGTTTTAAAACAACTAAAAATAAAAAGAGCGCTACTAAATACAATTAAGACAAGACAAATGAAATTTTTGGGACACAACAGCCTACTAAAAGTAATATTGGAAGGGAAAATACAAGGTAAAAGAGGCAGACCAATACTAACATGGACGAGTAACATCAAAAGATAGACAAGTCAATCTATGACAACCTGCACCATCAAAGAAAGAAACAGAGTGAAATGGCGATCCATTGTAGCCAACCTTCGTTGTGGAGGCGGTACTCGATGATGATGATGATGAGTAGGGTTATGACAGAGGTATAACTTTCATGCGCAGTAGAGTTAGGACAAGGAGTGTACTAGGATTCCATGGAAGTGATCGACTTTACATCTGATCCAGTCACGTGGCCACTTTTTCTTAATTCCTTCTGGCTTTCCTCCATCCACCCCTCCCTCCCTCCTATTCTATCGCTGTTGATGTCGGTCAAGTTAGTGTGCTTGAATGATTGATGGGCAACCCGAATGGCTACTCAAACAGGGGACTGATAGTGTCATAGACCTGGTACTGGATGGTATTGGTCGAGTTAGTGTACTTGAATGATGGAAGGACAACCTGAATGACTACTCGATCAGGGGACTCTAATAGTGTCATAGACCTGGTACCGGATGGTATCGGTCGAGTTAATGTGCTTGAATGACGAAAGGACAACCTGAATGACTACTCGATCAGGGGACTCTGATAGTGTCATAGACCTGGTACCGGATGGTATCGGTCGAGTTAATGTGCTTGAATGACGAAAGGACAACCTGAATGACTACTCGATCAGGGGACTCTGATAGTGTCATAGACCTAGTACTGGATGGTATCGGTGGAGTTAGTGTGCTTGAATGATGGAAGGACAACCTGAATGACTACTCGATCAGGGGACTCTGATAGTGTCATAGACCTGGTACTGGTGTCTTCTACCTTCGCATGGGAGTACCATTTTCTTTTAGTGGGGTTATTTCAGGGGCGTAATCTACTTGAGGGGTTCTGCAATTAACTTTTCGGACTTGTGACTAAGCATTTTGATGAATTTAACAGCTGAACGGTAGAATGGTATTCGTGTGGAAATACATGTGACTCTAGACCATCCATAACATCAAATTTCAGCGACAAAACCAACTATGGCGACAAGAAGTATTCAGATGAAGCCTAAAAGGCAACATTAAAGAAGAAAAACAGGAAAAGGCAAAAGTTCAGTGGGAAGGCCAGGGGTAACGTCATAACCAACAAGCAGGGAGAAGACCTAGAGAACGCACTGGTATCGGTTAAATTTAGTGTGGTTGAATGATGGAATGGCAACCCGAATGACTACTCGAACAGGGGACTCTGGTAGTGTCATAGACCTGGCACTGGTATCTTCTACCTACACATCGATTCGCAAGTGACTTGTACTAAGATTTCACAGAAGTGATCACTATTCATGTGGTCTCTTAATTGAGAAAGGTAGAAATAGAAGCCAGAAAAGCAAGTTCAGCACATTCCACTATGAGAACACAAACCAGGACATCGTTAGGAAAATTAGATAGGAAACAGGGTGCCCCTGGCAGAAGAAATGAACGCAGCCACCCTGGTGGAATGTAGAAGTTGAGGAAGCTTGGTGGAACAAGATACAAACATTCAAGTCAGGGCATAAAGTCAGAAAGAATGGAAGAACATAACCTGAGCCCTTGAAGCGTCTGAAAGCAGAGGTCGATTGATACACTTTAAATTATGTGCTAAGCCGGCGGTTAAAGATGTCAAACGGGAGGTTTTCTGTAAGAAAAATATGATTAAAAAAATCAGTTGCCACATTATGATGCCTTCACCAGAGCATGAATGACACAACACGTCACAGAGGCATATCAGACTTCCTAATCATAGGCAAGATATGGCACAAATCTGATGAGATTAAAGGGAAGGAGGGCCTGATTCGGCAATTGAGCCGACTGACCAAAGAAATGAAGCTGTAAGAATGATGATACGTGGGTCACTCTCAGGATTGTGTGAGGATGTAATACTGGTAGAAGATCTCGCAATCACAACCAATACCGTTCGCGCAATACTTAAAAGGTCACAGAACACTGCTCTTGATCCAAATAGTGTTCGACACGACGACATAGGCAATTTAGCTGACGATGACTTGAAAAAACTGGGCCAAAGGGTTTAAATCAGAATTCAGAGTGGCTGCACAGCTACTTACTACCACTACCAAAACCAAACAAAGACTATTCTCAGAATCGAAAGTGTTAGAAGACATGTCAACAGCGAGCAGAGGCCTTCTGTTCCAGGGACTAGTCCTTACGCCAAGCGATTATGCCCTGGCAAGTCTTTCTAGCAATACGACGCAAATTGACAGGTTGGAGAAAATACAGAATGAATCGAAATATCTTGGATTGGAGGAAACTCCCTGTGTAGCAACGATGTATCTTCTTGACTTTCCAATGATGGGTACGAAGGGACACACAAGTTTCCAAAAATCTTTCACGAGACATGGATAACAGAATCAAGCTCTGAGGGTTCACGAACTCATCACAGGCAAATGTCGGAAGGATATAGTCTAGAAGGGAACCTCAGAAGAATAAGAGGGGAAGGACATAAGTCTAGGAGAGAACCTCAGAAGAATCAGAAGGGAAGGACATAGGTCTAGGAGGGAAGCTAAGAAAAATCAGAGAGGATGGACGGACATAGGTCTAGGAGAAGAGCTCAGAAGAATCAGAGAGGAAGGACATAGTCTAGGAGGGAAGCTCAGAAGAATCAGAGGGGAAGGACATACGTCTAGGAGGGAAACAGCCTCTAAGGTCAACCAGTGTCCCATGGTCATGATGAATTCAAAATGTATTCACTCATTAAACATCGAATCATTTATTTTGACCACAGGAATGACTTGATTTCAGCTATACTACAAATATTGTAATCTTCAGAACATTAGTTTCACACAAATTATTCATACCTCTCACAAAAAGGTTAAACGACCGACTTCTCACAGACAGATGCAGGTTATGAAAAGACAGAAGCTGCGCTCTGTGAATATATATCCCCACATGGGTCGGAAGGACCAATCACATCCATGTATTCATTCGTGCGCATGCACAGACATGTACCAGCCACATGGGTCAGAAGGACCAATCAGATACATGTATTCATTCGCGCGCATACACAGACATATACCATCCCATATGGATCAGAGGGACCAATCACACGCGCGCATACGCAGACATATACCATCCCATATGGATCAGAGGGACCAATCACATGCATGTATTTATTCGCGCGATGCGCAGACATATACCATTTCATCTATATCCTATACTTCCATCTTTTCCAGTCATCACGTTATTATTTTGTCTACTGGACATACTTCGCTCCCATTGGTCAGAGTCGACTCTATTTACAACCAATGAACGCTCTTCCTCCCTTCTATTGTCTCCATGTTACTCTTACTCCACCTTTATTACCCTCCGTTTTCTTTGAGTCTAACTTTTTGACTATAAGACTAACTTTACGGGTTTAGTGGAAAGAAAGATGTGATAGGACACCCAAAAGACTTATGTCTTTCATCATTTCATTCTTGTCGGACTTTCCACAGTTAACCTGTAACTTTTTCTTCTGGTGGTAGTATATCTGCTATGCAATTTTTACATTGTAAAAGGCTGACTGGTGACAACCATGTCACCTTCTTTTTTTTTTATTCTTTTACGTTTCTTATTTCATTTTTTTTTCATTGTTAGACATCATTCTACTTCTTTATATTATGTGTAGTGGTGTTGTTCAATTAGGCTTATGTTTCTTTCCTCTTTCCTTCTTCTTGTAAACTTTCAGTTGCGTCCCTTGTCTGTCTTTCTTTTTCCCTAACGATCTATCTCTTTTTTTCTTATCTCCCTCTACTCCTTTCTCTTCTCTCAATTCCATTATTTTTCATCGTTTCCTGATTGTTTTCAATAATTCGATAACAAATAAAATATACATTATGAGTTTAGTGGAAAGAAAGATGTGATAGGATAAAAAGAAAAGGATAGAGAGAAGAGAAAGGGAGGTAAAGAGAGGGAGATAAAGAAAAAAAAGAGATAGATCGTTAGAGAAAAAGAAGAAGGAAAGAGGAAAGAAAGACAGACAGGGGAAGCAACAGAAAGTTTAAAAGAAGAAGGAAAGAGGAAAGAAAACAGACAAGGGACGCAACTGAAAGCTTAAAAGGAGGAAAGAGACATAAGCCTAATTGAACAACATCACTACACATAATATAAAGAAGTAGAATGATGTTTAACAATGAAAAAAAATGAAATAAGAAACATAAAAGAATAAAAAAAAAGGTGACATGGTTGTCACCAGTCAGCCTTTTACAATGTAAAAATTGCATAGCAGATATACTACCACCAGAAGAAAAAGTTACAGGTTAACTGTGGAAAGTCCGACAAGGATGAAATGATGAAAGACATAAGTCTTTCAGGTGTGCTATCACATCTTTCTTTCCACTAAACCCGTAAAGTTAGTCTTATAGTCAAAAAGTTAGACCCAAAGAAAATGGCGGGTAATAGAGGTGGAGTAAGAGTAACATGGAGACACTAGAAGGGAGGAAGAGCGTTCATTTGTTGTAAATAGAGTCGACTCTGACCAATGGGAGCGAAGTATGTTCAGTAGACAAAATAATAACGTGATCTGAATTTGCAGAATTTCGTTCATTCTCAACGGCGGCCGTTATAGTTTAGCTTTTACTAGCACAATGCCTGGAGTATAAGCTCAGAACACAATCTTGTCGTGCTTTCTCCCTGCATTGAGGGTTGGCGACAATGGAGATTTATTTCACTCTGACTTTTGTGGACGCTGTCTAAATGAACCAAATTAGTAAATAACCATGCGTCCACTAACGCAGGAGGAGGTCAACACCTTCTTTGACAAACTATGCAAATAGTAAATTACATGTTTCATCATATATTCGTATATATCTGGTAGAACTTTTAGTTTAAAATACCTGTTAGATAAATTCCATACTAAAGGTTGTCACGTTCTGTTTTATTCAAGAGCCAAGACCTCAACTATTCTATTCATTGTTTGTGTGCTACTCAAATCACATACGACTTTAATTTATCAGTCTACAAATTTGGACATCATCTAGTAGCGTGTGAGATACAAGCCATATTCGTCTTTGGTGGAAAGAAGGGATCGCTCCAGGATATGCTGTCATTTATTTATGAAGATTCTTCTTGGATCTTCTTTGACGAGAACTCAGGAACTTTTCTTCCAGCATTTACATTTTTGCATTGCTGATCTCTGACACGGGTGTTCTGGTTGGTCTACTGTTTGTGTGGATAGAGACCATTGGTTACAAAGTCAATTAACTGAACGGGATGTGTCAAATTCTCGTTTTTCGCCACTTACGTATTTAGCTCTCTGTCCGTATGGTACGTTGTGTGCATAACAGTGGAGAATTACACCACCATATGTCATCCAACAAGCTTTGTGGTTATGTGCACAAAGCGACGCGCCAGAATCGTGGTCATGTGCATTCTAGTCTTGTCGTTGTTGCTGTATATGGCCACTGCTGTTGCTGCTGAGGTAACGCCAAACGAGATAGGTCTTGAGAAATGCTTGCCAAGTCCAAGGATGATGTTCTTGCACATAATAACCTACATTGACTCTGTAGTAACGTTGCTACTATCGCTGATCGCCATTACTGTCATGCTCTTCACGATCGTTATGTCCATCATACACAAGTCCAGGTGGAAGAAGCTAAGTGGCCTGCCGATGCTGGAAATTTCCGAGCTGAAACCGACCAACGATCCTAGGTAGAGCTCAGTGCGAGCTAGCCAGGATGCACTTCGTGTGGCCAGGATGCACTTTGCCATGTCTCTATCTTACATCATCATGAGCGCACCCAGCCTCGTGGCCAGACTTACTATATGATGCGGACTCAAAACTCAGGGGACATGAAATTGACATTCTCGGAAGGTCTTATCCGGCTGATCTTCCAGCACGTCAGCCACGCCCACCATGTCTGCAAGTTTTGGATCTTGTGGTCGTCAGTAGAAACTATACCAAGAACCTCAGACAAACTTTGGTGGACGTTACCAAGTGTATATGTTAGTCGTTTCTTGGTGGTTGTCTGTGCTAACCATGGCTCATATCTTTGTGTGTGTATGTGATAGCCATAGTTCCTATCTTGGTGGGTGTCTATGACAGCCATGGCTCAGTTCTCGGTGTATATCCGTGCTAGTCGTAGCTCATATCTTAGTGGGAGTCTGTGATAGCCATGATTCATATCTTAGTGTGTGTCTGTGCTGGCCATGGTTCATATCTTGGTGTATATCCGTGCTAGCCATGGCTCATATCTTATTGAGTGTCTGTGCTGGCCAAGGTTCATATCTTGGTGTGTGTCTGTGCTGGCCATGGTTCATATCTTGGTGTATTTCCGTGCTAGCCATGGCTAATATCTTAATGTGTTTCAGTGCTAGTCATGGTTCATATCTTGGTGTGTTTCCGTGAAGCCATGGCTCATATCTTAGTGTGTATCTGTGCAAGTCATATCTCATATCCTTGTGTGCATGACTATGTTAGTCACATCTCATACCTTTGTGTGTGCATGTCTATGTTAGGCATGTGTCATATCTTTGTGTGTGCATGTCTATGTTAGTCATGTCTCATGTATTTGTGTGTATGTCCATACTAGTCACATCTCATATCTTAATGTGTCTGTCTATATTAGTCATGTCTCATATCTTTGTGTGTTTGTGTTTAGTCATATCTCTTATCTTTGTGTGTGCGTGACTGTGTTTAGTCATATCTCATATCTTAGTGTGTGTATCTGTGTTAATCATATCTCATATTTTAGAGTGTGTCTGTGTTAGTCACATCTCATATCCTAGTGTGTGTGTGTGTGTGTGTCTGTGTTCGTCATATCTCATATCTTGATGTGTGTCAATGTTAGTCATGCCTCATCTCGTTGTGTGCATGTCAGTGTTAAAAAAAAAGTAAAGTACCCCCGTCACGCCAAGTGGCGTATAGGGAATATGGTGTTAGTGACCATAAATTTTACAGACCTTCGGCACATGATTTTTCGGGTAATGTGGTCGGTATTACGCCCGTGCCGCTTTACATTCCCAGGAAAAAATCCGGTACCGATTAAAGGCTGGGTGAACCCGGAAGCCGTCGATTGGGATCGAACCCTACCTCTTGTCCTTTTTAGTCCAGTTCACTAACCACTGAGCTATCGCGGCTCCCATGTCAGTGTTAGTCACATCTCATATCTTTGTGTGTGCGTGTCTGTGTTAGTCACCTCTTGTGACTCGGGCAGATGGTGTTCGTAAACCTGGGAGGGCCGATCATCTAAGGGCAGAATCCCCTTACAGAAAAGACAATCTGCTGCCTTGCATGAAGATTGGGGACAATCAAAGACTAAGGAAAGCAAACCTGAATAAAATGCTGGCTGAAATCGGATGCACTGGGCCACTGGCGCAGAACACAGTGCAACGTTTTAACAGGTATTCAATCAAAGTGAATCTAACAGACTCTAATTGTGATGTTCTGTCTATGGGGTCGATCAATTCACTTAAACAGACAGCTGTCTTCATGTGAGAGTCTGGAATCCTACTCTGATTGAGTCCTGATCGCAGAGAGAGAGAGAGAGAGAGAGAGAGAGAGAGAGAGAGAGAGCGAGAGAATACATGTCTGTGCATGCGCGCGAATAAATACATGCATGTGATTGGTCCCTCTGATCCACGTGGGATAGTATATGTATGCGCATGCGCGTGAATGAATACTTTCATCTGATTGGTCCTTCTGACCCATGAGGGATGGAATATGTCTGCGCATGCGCGTGAATGAATACATGTATCTGATTGGTCCTTCTGACCCACGAGGGCTGGTATATATCTGCGCATGTGCACAAATGAATACATGGATGTCATTGGTCCTTCTGACCCATGTATATATCCATATATATTCACAAACGGAGCGCAGGTTCTGTCTTTTCATAACCTGCATTTATCTGCGAGAGGGTTTACAATTTTTGTGAGAGGTATGAATAATTTGTGTGAAACTAATGTTCTGAAGATTACTGATCGAGTAGTCATTCAGATTGTCCTTCCATCATTCAAGCACACTAACTCGACAGGTATTAACGGAGATAGAATGGGTGGGAAGGGTGAATGGAGGAAAGCCAGATCGGGGAAGACGACCGTGGCCACTAGCTGGATCAGGTGTAAAGTCGATCACTTCCATGGAATCCTAGTACACTCCTTGTCTTAACTCTACTAAGCATGAAGGTTATACCTCTGTCATAACCCTACTAAAAAAAGAAAAATACTACTACCAAATATAAAAGTAATGACTCTGTCATAACCCACTAAACGAAAGTATTACCAAACGTGAGCGATATGCCTCTGTCATAGCCATACTAAAAGAAAACGTCAGGCCTGTAATAACTGTTATTAAGTTGGTTTTCCATCACAAGTCCATTAATTTACCATCTCTTTAAAAACAACACCACACTAGTATTTCTTATGTTGTTGTTATTCTACTATTCAGCTGTTAAACTCATTAGTGCGCCGGTATCAGTGTTACGGGCAAGGGGTAATTTATTGGTCAAGTATTCAATTTCGCCCACTAACGACTCTTTGGTGGGCACCTGTTAAAGTCATTAGCGCCTGTGGGCAGTAGATGGATCAGATGTGAAGGCCATCTCGTTCAACTATTAAACTGATTTGTGAGCCCATGGCCAAGTACTGAGTAAGTTGTTACCGACATGTTTTCATTAGATTCAAAGAAATTTTAGGCATACATTAAATTTGTCTTGAATAAAAATGAATATAAGCATGTTTTTAGAGAATGTATAAAGAAAGAATGTGAAAGTTATGTCACCCGATATTCCTGACTACACATTTCACCCTGACACCCATCCACAAGTTCCCAAAAACCGACTCCCCATGATCCCATCCACAAGTTTCCCTGCCACGAGAGGTCACCCCGACCGCCCCGCCCCGACACGAGAGGTCACACCGTACTTGCACCGGAAAAATGTTAGTGTTGACCAGTTATGGCCAATAAGGTACCCGCGGATACAAAATAATATCAGGTTGCATTGAGCAAAATGTCCTGGGTAAAATTGATTTAAAATTTGTTACATTAACTTCTACCGTGGAGAAAGCTAGCTTAAATATTACCTAGTAGTTTGTTTAAAATAAAGTATAATTATTGGTGGAAACATACGAGGTAAATCAAAGAGGAAGAATAGTACAAGTAGACCTATGTTTAACATTCGGAACACTCTAGTAGTTAGTTTAACGTCCTCTTCCTGTCATTCCCAACCCATCCTTTTTCCGTTTGATCATCCTGCGATCCACTGAAACAAAGGAAGAAGCCGACGAATGGTTCTAGAACCGATTCTCGGTTCGGCGAGTTCAAACAGTTTCCGCCAATAAATACTGTCAGTCACCCACCTCCTCCTCCCAAACAAATTCACCCACAATTATTTTACTTTCAGTTTCTTTCTCTCCAATCCTCTTTTCATCAGTCAAAATTATATCTCCGATCTGATCATTCTGATTTTGTCTAGTTACAGTGAACAGTTCCATTTTTAACAGGAAACAGTGCTATTGTTGTAATCTGTGTTTTCATTGTCTGTTGCTTCGGTCGTGGTATAATATGAGCAATAAACGTAAATTAAATGAAAAAAATCAGATTTTTTCTTGAGAAATGGGAATATGATTTTTTATTTATCAACAATAAGGGTAGCAAACCGCAGTGCTTTGTGTGTTTGCAAGTGTTGTCTGTAAATAAAGAGTATAATCTTAAACGGTATTACACACAGCACCACGCCGCTAAATACAATGACTACATTGGTACAATACGTTCTACACTTGTGTGCGATTTGTAGAAAAAGGTTAGTGCTCAGAAATCTGTTTTTACTACATTAACAACGAAACAAACAAATTCCTTAATGACATCGTTTGTTGTAAGCTAGGGTGACCATTTTTTTCCCATTGTTTTCAGGGACATTTGTCATATTTTTTTACATTTCAGAGGATTTTTTTTGCTTATTTCTGAGACTGTCCCACAAAATCGGGGACGAACGATTATTTATATATATATATATATATATATATATATATATGTGTGTGTGTGTGTGTGTGTGTGTGGTGTGCATATATATATATTTATATATATTTATAATATGTGTGGGTGGGTGTGTGACTGTGTGTGCGCAAGAAATTTTGTAGATGCAAAAAAAAGATAACTTTAAATTTCATAATAACTGTGTTTATTTGCTGTTTGATTTTATTTTTGTTAATATTCACGGTACTTATGCGATACACGCACTTAATGAAATTACAATAGCTAGTTTTGTTTCTCAATAACAAAAAAAGAGTTGAAAATAAAAAAAATTTAAACAACATATAGATATCAATTGCAATATTAAAGTAATATTTACAGTACTTTATTTCTACTGAAGAGATTGTTGCCTCGGCGTGGTACTTGTTTTTTGAGTGTATCTTTCTCAAGATCTCATGATTTGAAGCAAGTTTTTCACTGAAGCTTTCACACGATAAAATTATAAATTAATGTTAGTTTTTACTGTTAACATAGCTTGCACCGTGCTCACATTAATCCGTGATTTCTCTTCGGACCATACGTAGTTCATTTGAGAAAATAGTCTTTCTACGTATGCATTGCTGCCAGGTAAGCACATACAAAGTTCAACAATTCTCTTCACATTAGCATGTGGTACATTATTTTCTTTCAAGTACCTGAGTACTTCATTCCATTTTCTACATTGGGGCTTGTTACTGAACCACTCACATTCTTTTTGCAACAGATGGCCTCGCAAATAAGTAAATTCATCAAAGAGCTCATCACGATTGACGTTTACAACTTCATGACACTTTGAAGATATCTGTTCTACTGAATTATCAAAATCTTTCCTTTCAGGCACATTATCCAAGAGAAGGCAGTTCAGTTGTGACAAATCCTCATTGTGCTTGTTCCAAGACTACAAGTAATGTACAGCAGTATTATAGAATTCATTAATTATTTGGATATACCTTTACATTTGGATGTCACCACTTTCTACTAAATCAATTAGCAAACTCTTTACCGTGTGTGGGATGAAATTTTCATCGCGTCGAGTTTCTAATTTTATAATGAGATTGTTCACAGCTAGTGCTGATTCTGTTGCACTCTTGTCGTCGCCTTCAATCGCCTTAATTGTTTCATGGAAGAGTGATGCGTGAGAATGAGCAAAGCTGAGCTAAAGCTCTGATTCACTGTTTTCAAAGAATTGTTTCAATATTGTAGGACAGTGTGTTTCTGACAAGAAGAAAGATCTCAGTGATTGGTACAGTTTCACTATTCTTTCCAAGGCTGGAAGTAATGACAACCACCTTATATTCGAATTATTTTTGAAGATGTCATGAGACGCACCAAGATGGAAGCTTGTCCGCGTCCAAGCCATGGTGTAAAAAAATTTGACTTTGAGCGTCGCGCTATCTGTTGTCACAGCGAGTTGGCGTATTTTTGGAAATGTGGCCACGGGTTTGATGGTGGATGTTTGTACGCCACTTGGCGTTCGTTGGCCACCAATGTAGATCAAGTCTTTATTCTGCTGGCTTCGTTGCGACCTTGGAAGTTAGTGACCTAACTTGTGCAGACGGTTTGTTTGGGGCAAATTGTACAATGTCACTGCTATAGTGGCTCAGTTTGTGACAAAATTACGGGGACATGCCCAAACAATGACAGTTGTCAGCAAGGGTATTTCGGACCCCAGTGTCAGTGCTTGGATCTAGTTTATAAATACGCCCAAAAATCTTATCCTAATTTCCTGTTTTATAACAATGACACCACATGTAATCCGGACACAGATTCTACATCAGTTGAGGCAACTCTCAATCAATCTTTGCCGTTCTCCTGGTTTAGGATTTATGTGAATGACTTAACAATTCGGACAGTTTCACGGTAAAACTAAATAGTTCTGCCTCATGTAACAATGAATCAAGGTTTGTAGTTAGTTCGCACGAGATTGATGTCTTTTGCTCTGGGGCTGGTCTGATTAACAGGTTATGGATCGAAGGGGCGATGGTTGCAAATGTCTGCTCCAGCTGCATTGGCGGGGGTCGGAATGTGGCTCTCAGACAAAGCACAAACCAGACCGACACATTTGATGCTAGTTGTGCGGGAGACGGATGTGGACCAGAGGCCGCAGTTAATGGCAAAACAAAGACCAATCTCTATGACAATGACTGCACACACACACACAATTGAGAAGTGGAACCAATTCTGTTTACTGGTATCTGAGCTTTGCCACGCCCCAGAAGATTCACACCATTCTAATCTATCATCGAGCTAGCACTATGATTCGGGTAAAGAATGCTACTCTAAAGGCTTTCTCTGACAGTGGCGGTGTGGTGTTCCAGTATAATGATATATCATACCCAAATATTTCTGTGAACACTATTGTAGTCACCACACAAGCGTCAATGGCACACATTAAGATTGAGTTCTCACCGACCATTTCACAGGCCGACAGTGCACTGACGGTGTGTGAGGTGCAGATATTTACAGACACTTATTGTCTGGACGGGCATTCTTGGTCGTTTTGTGCAGTGTGTAGTGGGTGTTGCAAAGGCTGCAACGTCATCATTGGTACTTGTCACGGCAACTGTTCACATGGGATCTATGGACACGACTGCTCCGTCTTGTCTTAGTGTATATCCTTTATGTGAGGAAAAGTCCGGAAAATGCCTACAATGTAAACATCCTGGCTACACCTGTAATGACACTTGTCCCGATGGTAATTTTGGGCTACGGAGCAAGCAGACGTTTTCTGAGGGATGTGACCCGGAAAGTGCAGACTATGCGTGCAAGGAAACGTACTACGGG
The DNA here is from genome assembly GCA_032433765.1 of Megaustenia siamemsis. Lineage (NCBI taxonomy): Eukaryota > Metazoa > Mollusca > Gastropoda > Stylommatophora > Ariophantidae > Megaustenia > Megaustenia siamemsis. The sequence goes on from JAVIAB010000001.1 coordinate 44,199,296, forward strand.
TCAGACTGCACTCTCAAATGTCCGGACAACTGTTTCAATGACATCTGTGAACAGGCAACCGGGAACTGTACATGCAAGGGAACGTTCTACGGGTCAGACTGCACTCTCAAATCTCCGGACAACTGTTTGAACGAAACCTGTGAACAGTTAATCGGGGCCTGCGTCTCGTATGTTGATGATTCCCACGTTAAGAAGGGTCTGCCGACTACAACAAACCCAAGCATATGGATACTTTAATGTGTTTCTGTGCTGGACGTGGTTCATTTCTTGGTGTGTTTCTGTGCTAGCCATGGCTCATATCTTAGCATGTGTGTGTGTGTGTGTGCTGGCCATGGCTCATATCTTGGTGTGTGTCATGTTAGTCATGTCTCATAACTTGGTGTGTCCGTGTTAATCATGTCTCATTTCTTTATGTGTGTATGTGTTTAGTCATATATCATATCTTAGTGTGTATCTGTGTTAGTCATATCTTATATCTTTGTGTGTGCATGTCTGTGTCTGTCATATCTCATATCCATGTGTGTGCATGGTTATGTTAGGCATGTGTCATATCTTTGTGTGTGCATGTCTATGTCAGTCATATCTCATATCTTTATGTGCATGTTTATGTTAGTCATGTGTCATATATCTTGATGTGTGTCAGTGTTAGTCATGCCTCGTATCACCGTGTGCATGTCTATGTTAGTCACATCTCATATCTTTGTGTGTGCATGTTAGTCACCTCTAGTGACTCGGGCAGATGGTGCTCGTAAACCTGGGAGGGCCGACCATCTAAGGGCAGAATCCCCCTACAGAAAAGATCATCTGCTGTCTTGCAGGAAGATTGGGGACAATCAAAGGCTAAGGAATGCAAACCTGAATAAAATGCTGGCTGAAATCGGATGCACTGGGCCACTGGCGCAGAACACAGTGCAAAATTTTAACGGGTGTTCAATCAGAGTGGATTTGGCGGCCTCTAATTGTGATGTTCTGTCTGTTGGGGGCTATCAACACACTTAGCATGACAGCTGACTTCATGTTAGAGTCTGGAATCCTACTCTGATTGAGTCCTGATCGCAGAGATATATATATATAAATATTATATATATATATATTCGAATAACCTAATAATTGCTTAAACACCCGTCCAGCAAATTCACAGAAGTCTTTTAGGCGTATGTGTTTAGTTTTAATTTTTTTGTTACAATCACTTCCATATCCATATGCATGGAATCAAACGCTGTTTTTGCACAATTCTGAATTATGTGTGCGTTGCAACCAAGACCTATTATGTGTCTGTTTAGCTTGGACTATTTTAGTTATGACATTATCTCTCCCTTTCCTCAACAAGCCTCCAAAGTTTGTATTTGTATTGTCTGATGAGAGACCAATAATCTTTTTGTTAAAGTCAAAATTATTATTTGCTTTCAACAATTGTTCAGATATTATGTCGGACGATTCTCCTGGTATATCTATGAAAGCAATCAGTTTGGTTTTTACTGGAGTTTCCAGCTCATAAGCCTGAAAATAACGAACTAAAATAGGAAGTAACTTATGTTTATGATTAGATGTATCGTAAGGCAATGTTACGAAGCTGACATATTTGAGGTCATTTTTTAGTTCATGTTTTTGCACAGGAAAATTGTTTCGTTGAAAATTTCTTTTGTAGAATTGTCGTACAATCCATACTGCGGAAACTATGATTATGAAGTACATTATGATATGCGAAGGTTCCTTCATGAACAGCTACAATGTATTCATCCTTTGAGGGTTCTGTTTTACAAAAATAATTTGTCATACCCCCAGACTGAGACTTACAAAGCAACGCATCCTTATGCTTTTTTGCCTGTATATGATCAGTTATTGATGTCCTTCCACCACTTGCTATAGAAAAATTTGAACTACATGTATTACATTCCACTAGCGTTCCATCCTCTAAAATTGCTTGTATAATAAATGAAAATTCAGCTTTCAGCGAATCACTAAAATGACACTTACGTTTTTTGGAAAGCATTGATTTTATGCAACAGACGTCCACTGATCACAAATAGATAACACGACTGCACTGTACTATCATTACACTCGGACTGATTTGAAAATTGGCCGGGAAAGATACTTTGGCGGGAGATGTCCGGAAAGGCAGGGGTGGGGAGAGAGAGAGAGAGAGAGAGAGAGTGTCTGCTTTTTTAAAAAAATTCAACCCATCCTAATAGAAGTCAATGACTGGAATAGAAGTGACGTAGCACCGCGCTTCAAGAGTTCAAAGAGCTATCTCCGACAAAACGCGTCCAGGTCTTCTCTTTTATCCTCCTGCTAATACCGCTCAGTCTGGGATAAAGAAACTCAACTCAGTAACGTCCTGAGTCCTAGTTATTTTTTGAAAAGATGGCCGATTCCATGTATGAACATTTATTTATTCACTGAAATCGGGGACAAAATCGGGGTAAAATTTCTTTCGGGGACAACTTCTACACTTCGGGGACTGTCCCCGAAAATCGGGGACGAATGGTTACCCTATTGTAAGCGCAGAGATAGCGAAATAAAAATCATTATGTGACGGTGACTTCGTAAAGCGTTGTTCTATTAACATGACGCGTGTATTTAGGGAAGAAAAAATTGCCAATCATTTTGAGAGCGTTCCACTATAATAACAGACAGTCACTAGAAGGGTTGAGGAAATAAGTTATTATATATTTAGTAAATTAAAGAGTGTCGTTACAAATTCCGCTTACTTTTCTCTGGCTTTGGATGAATCTACTGACATATAGTGATATATGATATATACATAGCATAGCTTTTAATTTTCATAAGAACCGTATCAAAAGACGTTAGTATCAACGAAGAGCTACTATAGTCCGTTCAAAAATTCATAATCACACCTGAATTATTTTGCGTGATAACCGTTAGTTATTTTGCTTTCAAATTTTTCATGCAATCTTAGAATATTGATTACGTTATAGAAATATTTTTTGCTCTGAGAAATGTGATCTAGTTTAAAAGTTTTCTTCTTTAGGCTATATTAAATTCACCCTGTTCGAATTTGACACCATTTTGGATATATACATTAATTTGGTTCGCTCGTTCACGTAAAATAGTTTGGCTATTGCAGAAACACTAACTTCAGGAAAATCCAGTGCACAAAACTGAATTGTTATTGAACGACATGACGCACCACGGCTTTGGCATTAATTACCGAAGGGAAGGCGTATCTTTATTAATTTTGTGAAGACTCAGTAGACAATTTGTTGACTTTAAATACCAACATTCATATCTAAATTACAATGAGTTTGAAATGCAAATTTATAACTATGCAAAAGGTTACTTTTTTTTACTATATCAGCACTTCCTTAGGGAATCCAAGATGGGGCATTTATATTGTGATATGCATGACCCAGAGAGACGATCGCAACTCTCGCTTGGTCTTAATAGATCGTCATTTTCTCGTTGGATTAAACAAGACTCAGAGTGCACTCGTGTCAATCAAGGAAGGAAAAGGAAAGTCGACAGCTTTGACATGGATGTCATAAAACGTGAAATATTGAAAATGTTTGCTAATAATGTACTTGTCAATCTCAGGAATTTGAAATTAAAATTGCATGCAGACTGCAATATTGACATTTCTAAAAGTACTCTATGGAAGATTGTGCGAGGAGCCGGCTTCACTTTCAGAAAAACTGTTGGGGGCAGGAATATTATTTGTGAAAACCACACTTGGTCATTGCTCGAAGCAAATACCTGAGACAGATCCGTGAGCGGCGGAGTGAACGGTATGATATTGTATATTTGGACGAATCATGGGTCAACGCACACCACACCTATGCTAAAGAATGGCAGTCAGTAAATGGCAAACTCAAAAGAACAATTCCGAGCAGCAAAGGCCAGCGCATTATATCAACGCATGCTGGAAGCACTGAAAACGGCCTTGTCCATGATGCGGGACTTATTTTCCAATCAAAAAGTACCGACGGTAGGGATTACCATACTGAAATGAATGGAAACATTTTCAGGCACTGGTTGGAGAACGATCTTTTACCAATCCTGGAGAGACCTTCATGCAAAGTCATGGATAATGCATCATACCACAATGTCGTATCACAGGAAGACAAAGTGCCTACTGCATCAAATACAAAAGAGCAAATTAGGACATGGCTTGCGAATGAAAATGTCAAATTTGACGACACATGTTTAAAACCCGAATTGTTACAACTTGTGAAGAATACGAATAAGAAAAAGGTGTACCATGTTGACAAAATCATTGAGAAATACGGCCACACCTCTCTTCGACTCCCTGCATATCATGCGCACCTTAATCCAATCGAACTTGTCTGGGCTCACGTCAAAGGACAAGTTGCAGAACAGAACAGGACGTTTAAAATGTGTGATGTTGAAGTTCTGACACGCGAGTCTCTCTCAAAAATAGACATTCCGTTTTGGAAGAAGTGTGTTGAAAATGTGCTGCGGGTGGAAGATGAGTACTGGAAACGAGATGGATTACTATTTGTCCAGCCCGTAATGATTATCAACCTCTTGAAATCGTCAGATTCGGAATGATTAAAATTAAGATGAATGCAATTCCAGCTGCAGTTAGGACGTCCTGGGGTCTAATGGTGACCGAAGGACAAGACTAATTGTAACCAATTGAATTCATGTTTGCAAATACACATAACGAACAACACCCACAATTAAGCACTATGTCGATACGCCTCTGACAAGAATTGCAGTAAACTGGAAAATTTAACAATATTACTGTAAACTCTAAAATTTGAATCAACTTGTGTGATATCGTCATAAAAGATCAAAGGAATTCGCTGATGTGCAAAATCTGTTGTGTTTGTGGAATAAAAAATACCAAAATCTTTGCGTCATCAATATTCTAAGATTGCATGCAAAATTTGAAACCAAAATAACTAGCGGTTAACACGCAAAACTAATTCAAGTGTGATTATGAATTTCTGAACGGACTATAGCTTTAGATTCATTGCATAATGCGACCAAAGGTCAAGACATTTATGACTCAGTTATGAAAGTTGTTAGCGGCATCGGTGACATAAACAGACTTTCAGCAATAGTGACAGATGGCGCTATGTCAATGTGTGGTACTCAAACAGGTTTAGTTGGATTATTAAGGAAGGCTGGAATCCATTGCCCAGCATTACTTTGCATTATACACCAGGAGGCGCTGTGTGGCAAGATTCTAGACGTGGAGGATGTTATTAGAACTGTAATAAAGTGTGTGAATTTAATAAAAGGCGGGTATCGGGCTTTGATACACCGACAGTTTATACATTTTCTATCAGAAGTTGAGGCGGAATATGGCGATTTAGTGCTCTACACACAAGTACGCTTGCTAAGCAGAGGGAATTGTTTGAGGCGGTTTTTTTTTGCTTTGAGAAACGAGATAAAGCAGTTTTTAGAGAAACATGATACCAACAAAGAACTGATCAGAAAAATGTCTGATCCACATTTTAACAGCGTATTGGCCTTTTTAACTGATATCACCCAGCACATGAATGAACTCAACGTGAAGCTACAGGGACGTTCCCAAACAGTCTCAGATTTGGTAGGACACCTACATGGATTTATAAGTCAACTAAAAGTTTTTAGATTTACCCTGATCAAAGAAAATTTCATTCATTTTCCTTCGTGTAAAGAATTGATTGAAAAGCGCAGTGACACTGATTTCAAATGTTCTGTATTAATGTTAGACAAACTATTGGAGCAATTCAATGAACGATTTTCTGACTTCAGTGGTATACGACCAGAACTTGCATTGTTTAACAACCCTATGAAGTGTGACATTTTCCAAGAACATGACACTTTTCAGTTGGAGTTATAGACATACTTCCATTTGCGTTGAGTGCGTGGCATCCTGATTGTCGTGCGCCTTTTGGCTGGTTGCCTCCGACTTCAGCACTTGGACTTGCTAGAGCAGACTGTGGTCTTGCTCGGTTGTAGGAAGGCCTGGCCAGTCTTAGTTTTCAGTCCCTGGTGACTGTTAAGCCCCATCCCCACGACAAGGAGCTGGCCTTGATGAGGTAATCCATTGGCCCATAGATACAACACTACAGACAAAACTATATGGGCCACTGCAAGAATTACAAAAGACAGTAAAATTTATACAGGAAACGACATTGCAGATATAGACAATACTTCAGGCGAACGAAAGATAGATAGATAGATAGATAGTTGGAGTTATGTAACCTCCAAAGTGACCCATTTTTCCAATCAAGGATGGAAATAGGAGTTGACTTTTGGAAACTTGTGCCGCGGGAAAAATATCCCACATTGGGTGATTTCAGTTTGAAAATTACTTCTATGTTCGGAAGCACATATATATGTGAATGAGCTTTTTCAACAATGAAGGAGATTAAATCGTCACAAAGAAACTGACTCACTGATGGCCACCTTCATGATTTATTACGAATATCATCATCATCATCTTTACACATTGACTTTGATGAACTTGTTGCTGCACATGAATGTCCACATTGTTCTCATTAAGGTTTGTTACATGTCAACTTTAAAATGACCTAACTAAAACATGTTTGTTAAACAATATAAATAGCAAATTTTATTCATTTTTATAAATCAACTAGGCATTTTTAACTCTGTTGCAACAAAATTATTTATGTAAGCAAATAATGCCAATAAATAACAAAAATATTACCTTAAAACAAATGCCAAGTTTATTTGTATTGATGTTGTTATGTGTGTGGTCACACGGTGCCAGTTTTGTTGCACCATCACTACTGTCGTGTCTGACAAAACAGTAAACTGACAATTAAAACATAAGCCCAAGTTTACAATGCCTACATAATTAGTATCCTCCTGTATGGCAGCGAATCTTGGACAACCTATCCAAAGCAGGAGAGAAGGCTAAATGTATTCCATATGTTTCCTTGGTATCATCTCTGGAAGGATAAAGTGACAAACGTGAAGGTCATACTCGCACAGGCCTTCCGAACATCTACACGCCTCTCAAACAACGTAGGTTACGCTGGCTTGGCCACGTACACCGTATGAAAGATTGCCACATACCAAAAGATATACTCTACGAACAACTGGCAGATGGCAAAAGGACTAGGGGCGCCCAAAACTTCGATTTTTAGATGTATGTAAACGTGACATGAATACTCTGAACTAAACCCTGCAGCCTGGGAAGAAATAGCTGCAGACCGCAATCTCTGGAAACGCACTCCATAAGAACAACCCGAAGCAGACAGTTTCAGAGAAAAGATACACGGCAAAAGAAAAGAAAAGAAAAAATAACATTTCTGGGGAAGCTGAAAAAATCCATAGTCAACTATAACTGACGGAGGCTACTCTCTCTCTCTCTCTCTCTCTCTATATATATATATATATATATATATATGAATGTAAGTATGTAGTGTATATAGTGCATCAAGTCATCATCATCGAGTGCCATCTCCGCAACGAAAGTTGGCTACCATGGAGCGCCATTCTGCTCTGTCTCTTGCTTTGAAGGTGCAGGTTCTCATAGGCTGGTTTATCTATCTTTTAATGTTACTCGTCCATGTTAGTCTTGGTCTGCCTCTGTCTCTTTTACCTTGTATTTTCTCCTCCAGGATTACTTTTAGTAGGCCGTTGTGTCTTTAACATGGCCCAAAAATCGCATTTGTCTTGTTTGAATTGTATTTAGTAGTTCTCTTTTCATTTTTTAGTTATTTTAAGACTTCGTCGTTTGTTTTCTTTTCCTTCCATCCAATTCTACCTATTCTTCTATTCTATTCTATTTTCTATTCTATTCACATTTCAAAGGCTTCAATTCTCTGTTCTGTTTTCTTGTCCTATGTCCATGTTTCTGCACCATATAGGAATATTGAGACGACATAACATTTTGCTATTCTTAGTTTTAGCCCTGGTGTTATTTGTTTTGATGTTAGTATGTTCTTCATGACATTAAAATTACTTTTTGCCATTCCTATTCTTTTGTTTATTTCATTTGTACATTTTCCATCACTGGTTATAGTATGTCCAAGGTAGTTGTAGTTCTGAACTGTCTCCAGGTGTATTCCTTCAAATTTGATATCCACTTGTGGGTTTTGAGTATTTTCTTTGTTTATGATCATAGTTTTAGTCTTTTTGACATTCATATCTAGTCCATATTTTTTGCTTGTCATGTTTATTTCATCAAGTAATTGTTCTAGATCGTTAGGATTTTCTGCTAGTAGTACAGTATCGTCAGCCTATCTTAGGTTATTGATTATCTTTCCATTAATTTGTAGGCCTGGCATCTCTGTGATGTTTTTAAAGATTTGCTCGGTGTCTAGATTGAACAAGCTTGGTGATAGGATGCATCCCTGTCTTACTCCTCTTTTTATATCAATGGGTGTAGAGTTCTCTTTGTTATATCTTATTATTGCTGTTTGCTCCCAGTATAGATTACATATTAGTCGTATGTCCATGTCAACTAGATGTATCTCTTTTATGCATTCTATAAGTTGTTTGTGGTGTACTCTATCAAAAGCTTTGGTGTAGTCTATGAAGCAGGCATATATATTTTTGTTTACTTCTGTGTACTTTTCGATTAATGTCCTAATGTTGAATATTACTTCTTTTGTCCCGCTATTTTTCCTAAATCCAAATCGCTGCTCATCTAATTCAGTATTGATTTTATTCTGAATCCTTCCTTGTATAACTTTTAGCAAGATTTTTGTAACATGGCTCATTAGGCTTAATTTTCTAGTCACTGCATTCAACTGTGCCATTCTTTTTATTCAATGCAATGAAAGTTGAAGTTTTTAGTTCATTCGGTATGTATCCTGTGTGGTATATATCGTTGCATATGATGTCTGTAATCGCTTCAATGTCCAAATCTTTTAGTGCCTGTATCAACTCTATCTGTATATTGTCAGGTCCTGCTGCTTTTCCCTTCTTCATTGTTTTTATAACTTTTTCCTCCTCAGATTTTAAGTGCTTCAAGTTGCAATATATATATATATATATATATATATATATATATATATATATATATATATATTGTCCTCTCTAGCCGTAGCCGGCCCGTAGGGCATAAACCCAGATACTCTTTCTCTTATCTAAATTTTTATTCTAGCAGTTTTCAATCCGTGTAAAGATCTTTTATCAAATCTCGCCATTTGTCTCTGTTCTGTGCAAGCAACTCTATCTCATTGAGGGTGCCGATTCCTGCTGCTCTTGCCTCTCTGATCAATGTTCTTCTCAGTGTCTCTCTGGGTCTTCCTCTTTTCCTCTTACCTGTTGTTTCCTCACATGATGGCTTGCTTTGCTTTTCGGTTATTATCTCTCCTCATCACATGTCAGACATATGATCATCGGCTTTTCTTGATTACTGAAGATATTAATGGTTGATTGGCGATTTTTCTAATTGCCTCGTTTATTTTGAATTCGTTCCACGCTATATCAAGTATTTTCCTGGGACATTTATTTTTGAATGCATTCAACTTTGTTTCTGTCTCTTGTTGTTTTTCAGCTCTTACATGCATACATAATGGTTGAAAGTACATTTGATATGAATAGTCTAAGTTTTGTGTTTTGTGCTGATGAGTTTTGATTTCCACAACTTTTAAAGGCTTCTGAAAGACATTGCTACTTTAGCTACTCTGATTCTAATTTCTTTACTTTTATCTCCTTCCCGATCAATGTGACTTCGAAGATTGATAAAGTGATCAATCTCTTCTACTGGTTTATTTTCCATGTATCATCTGTTGGAATTAAGCTTTTCATGACTTTATTCTTTTCATGATTGATCTCAAGCCCAATTTTGCTGGCTATTGCTGATAGTTCATTTGTGTTTTCCTGCATCGTTTTTATCTGACTGCTGATGAGAACTATGTCATCAGCTAAGTCTAGGTCTTCCAAATGGTCTCCTTGTTCGATGCCTTTGTCACGAGTGCAGCATTTCTTCTTTAGGAAGTCCATAACAACTCCAAATAACAAGGGCGATAAAATACATCCTTGTTTAACCCCAGTTTCTATTGGGAAACATTCGCTCAGTCCTTCCTCCGCACGAATTGCACATGTGTAGCCATCATACATGTCTTTGATGATATTTATGATTTTTTTTATGGTATGCCATGCTGCTTCAGAATTTTCAACAAAGAATCTCTATGAATGCTGTTGAATGCTTTTTTGAAGTCAATGAAGTTAAGTACAAAAGGTTTTTGCTTTTCAATGTGTTCCTCCAATATAAGTCGTAGAGTAAAAATATGGTCATGGCAGCTTCTCCATTTCTAAACCCAGCCTGTTCTTCACGCATTACTGTATCTATTGAATCCTTTATTCTATTCATGATGATTTTGCAGAAGATTTTGAGGCAACTGATAAAAGAGTCACGCCTCTCTAGTTGTTATAATCTTTGAGATTGCCCTTATTGGAATCTTAACAATGATTCCTTTTTTCCATTTTTGAAGCACCTTCTCTGCTTTCCAAATGATGTTGAGCATTTTCTGGAGGTGTATTAAATTATGGCTATCAATTACCTTGAGGATCTCAGCTGTTAACTTATCCTCGCCAGCAGCCTTATTGTTGTTCATACGCTTCTTAGGAGGTCTCAATTTCGCTCAAGGTGAAGTCATCCCAATTTATATATAATTATGCTACTGGTGTTTCAGCTTCCAAATCTATTAAATTATGGAGTAGTGGACAATTAAGAATTCCTTTTAAGTGTTCCGCCCAACGTGCTTTTATGTATGCGCTAGTTGTTAGCAATGAACCAGATTTGTCAAGAATTGGCACTCCACTGGATGTTTGTCAGCAACCTTTGTACAGTATAGCGAGTTCTGCTGTCTCTTATAATTGCAGCTGCCTCTGCTTTCTCTGCCAAATTGTCTATATAAGCTCTTGTATCTCTTGCCGAACGTTTTTTACTTTGTTGTCAAATTCTTTGTATGTTGCTTTTACCAGGACCTTTTCAAGATCTGTCTTTACATTAGTCATGTCTCTCTTTGCTTCTCTACTTTCTTTGATGTATTTCCATGTAATGTCTTAAACGGATACTCGTTTTTCATTTTCTTCAGTCCGGCACTTGATTCTGCTGATTCATTAGTATTTTGCTTTGTGACTCCCACATTTCATTGATATATATATCTATTTCTTGGTATCACCCCTGGAAGGATAGAGTGGCAAACGTTGAGGTCATGACTCGCACAGGCACAGGTATATATATATATATATATATATATATATATATATATATATATATATATATATATATATATATATATATGGTTCATTTGGTTATGGAAGGCCCCGGTGTCACTGCAAACGAATTAAAATCCATAATTGCTCAACCGCCCGTGCCAGCGTAATCATCCGAATTACTATCTCATCTCCCAAACAAAGAAAGGTAACTGCAGTCCCCATTGTAGCAGTCTCAGCACACGCCAAAAGACATTAAGCGAAACCGCGCAGAAAGTGAACACAACAAACTTTAACCCTGTCATACGATATCATCATTCATCTTAAACAATTGGAATATCGAAACATGATCAAAACGGATGAGACACACAGCTCACGGTGTGCACAGAGCACTTAACTCAGTAGCTCCTGCAGCAAGCCGGACTTGGAATATGAGGAAACTGCAACAAGGAACACTTTTCTTACATAGCCAGCCTTCAATTGTTCCTGCCGCCTATCCACCATATGGCGAGGTAAAGGCATCAAGATGCACCAAGATGCGTAGAGATGCGAAGCTGCTGTAAAGCTGATGATAATAGCAATACTAAAAAAAAAGGAAAATCCTATCCACCATATACCGGAAGTACACGTCCATATATATATATATACAGTGTATATATATATATTTACTTACAGCACGCTCGGCATGAAGAATAGTCAAGGAAGACAGTGGTGCATACGTTATGACCACGAGTGGTATTACTGTGGAGGTGATGGCAATGACCAGGGCATTTAATGGTTAGTATCACAAGATTACACACACGCCTGCACACTGATTGATTCGATGAGCATGATAAAAAAATGGAGGCCGGCTTTGAACGCATGCAATGGGTAGAGTCATTGCAGAAGTCAAAAATACGTAAGGTCACCTTTGTGTAGACAAAACCATGAACATGCGGGAGTACGGGGAAATGATAGAGCGGACAGGCTGGCTAGGTGCGCTGTCATTGATGACGGTCAACCAATGAATCGGGAGGACATCATCAATCCCCTCCGAGATGTGGGAAGGGCACAGGACTTCGACAACCATGAGTCCACGTCACTCCTTCGGATGAAAGAGATGGGAATTAAGATGGGCACAGCCAGAAACGAGAAACCTAGTGGGCGCATAAGAAGACTTTTCAACCAACATAGAACTGGAATCGTCAGTCGCTGGACACTATGGGACTTGTTGAGGAGGGAATCTGAGCACCTATGACGGGCTCGAAGTGCAATGATGATGACCCGGAAATAACTCAATACATTGTGATGTTATCCACTGGATGACCACTCTCTGGAGTTATTGCACAGTTGGTCAAGTGTGTTCTCAAGTCCTCTAGCTCACTGTTCCTGGGGAATTTTTATGTCTGTTAGCACTGACAGGGCAGTCAGTATCACCAGTTTCTTGTGCATGATTTTTTTTTTATGTCTAACCGTTATCTTTTCCTGGTTATTCAGCCTCAAGAACACACCTTCCTCTCCATTTCTGGTGGCGTCTGTGACAGAACCATCTCTGTATATGTGAGACCAGGAGTCTTGTGGGTAGTTGTCAATGTGTTTTTCTGCTATGTGCTTTCTCTCTGTGTCTGTTTGGGTTCCTTTTTTGCTGAATTTCTATTATATCTTCCTTAAGTTCTAGTATTTTATACTTCCCATGGGGAGTAATACAGGATGGGAATATGGGTTTTGGCATTGTTTGGGACAGTACTGGATCGCTAGTTGTCAATTCTTTGGAGATTGCGCTGAAGTTACTCCTCTTGTCTTCCTTTTCCGAAATCGGTAATCCTTTGGTGCATGGAGTGGCTAGGGAGCCTTTTGTATTTCTCAGCTTGTTGCATTACTTTAGTTTTCCGTCTATCTTCCAAAGGCTGTAGGCCTGTTATTGCTTCTAGAGTCTCGTTAGGTGTAGATTTCATAGTGACAGAGATAATACGGTCAACTTGGTTTTGTGTTCTGCTAATTTTGCTAAGCTGTGATGTGGAAGCTGTAGCCCAGGCTGTGACTCCTAGTTTCTAGGATTGATCTTACTCTTCCTGTGTATAGTCGTTTCAGGATTTTGCTGTCTGCTCCCCAGTCCGTCCCAGCTAATTTCTTCATACTGTTCGTTTTCTGGCTCGTTTGTTTGATTTGTCCATCTGATTTATCGATGTCATTCTGCACTAGATGGTGACGCCTAGATATGTTGAGTTTTGGTTAATAGGAAGTGTGTGGTCTTTTATCTTCAAATTTGCAGAGAGCGTGTTTCTTGATAGGCTGAAAATTGTGCATGTAGTTTTTTTTTTCCATTAATGGATAGCAGCCATGTATTCGTCCATTTTTCAAGTTTTCCTAGGAAATATTGTATTCTGAAGATAGCCAATGGCATATATTCTTCACGTGCCCATATTGCCAGATCGTCTAAGTACATTTCAGAGTGTATTCTTGGTGGAATGTCCTCTACGATGTCATTTATGACGATTAGGAAAAGCGTTGGGGAAAGTAATCCGTCGTGTGGGACACCTTGTTCGATCTTGGTTTTCTTACTTAGTTTTCCTTGTACTTGTACTCTGGTCGTTCTATCTTGTAGGTATTGAGATAGACAGTTTAATAAACGGCATCGGATACCAAGTCTGAGCTTTTTCTTTAAACCTTCTCCATGCCGACCTACACTGTCAATGTATGCTTCTTTTCTTGTAGTTCCTCAGTTTCCTGTGTTATGTAGTTAATCAAGTCATCTGTGCTGTCGGAAACCACTTGGCTGTAGCATAATTTGTTGTTTTATCTCTAGATGCAGCATTAGTCTTCTGTTGACCAACATTTCCATGAGTTTACTCAGGCAGCTCAGTAGGCTAATTGGTCTGTATCTGCTAGGGTCCAGTGGGTCTTTTCCATGTTTGAGGATGGGCACCATAATTGCTTCTTTCCAGGTTTCCTGGTTACCTTTCCAGAAGCATTTGTCCTTTCCTCCAACTGACACTTATTATTCTTAAGAGCTGACCCTCGGCTTTTTGTCTCTGTTTTATGAGCACCTCGTTGGTTATTCCATCTTTTACAGGGGAACTCTTGAGTTTCAATCCTTTGAGTGCTACATCTAGTTCTGTCGGTGTAAAGATGGTCGTCTGGTATTATTCTGGTGCTAAAGGCATGTGTTTTGTGTCTCGATTTTCCTTTCTCGTAGTTTTCTGTTGGTCTTTTAGAATGTTTATCCATCCTACTTATGTTTTTGTAAGTTTCTGTCAATATGTTTGCTGCCTGTGTGGATGTTCAGATTGTGTGCTAATGCTATTGTAGTTCGGCTGTTGTTCTCATAACTCAGAGCTTTCGCAAGTTTCCACAATTAAACAAACAGATTGAGAATAATGCTAAATGTAGGTATTGATTAACAAAATTTCAATGGCTTAAATAAGAGTCCTTGTCTTCATTTCTAACAATTTCAAATGTTAAAGCTATCATAACACTATCAAAGTAAATCACAATTTTAGTATCTGCAGGTCCACCTTGTTTTACCTAGTGAAGTTACTTCAAAAGGCTTTCTCTGCAACAATCCTGATACAGATTCTAAAATGTAATGATTATAAGGTTTTGACAAATGTACATACGATGATTCCAATGCATTGAATAATAGTTTTTAAGTTTCTATGTTTTTACAAATAGCTGTTACCATAAGTGCTACTTTATGTGCATAACAGTGGAAGCAAACAACTTCAGGATAAAACTCTATAATTTTAGCCTGCAGTCCTCCAACATCACCAGACATTACTGCGGCACCATCATATGTTTGAGCTATTATTGTCAATCTTTCAACATCACCAGACATTGCTGCGGCACAATCATAAGTTTGAACTATTATTGTCAATCTTTCAACATCACCAGACATTGCTACGTGCCACAAATGCAACATCACCAGACATTGCTGGGTACCCATCATAAGTTTGAGCTATTATTGTCAATCCTTCAACATCACTAGACATTGTTGCGGTACCATCCTAAGTTTGATCTATTATTGTCATTCCTTCAATACTAAAATTCTGAACAACACTCATAATCAAATCAGCTATATTCTGCTGCAGTTCGTTTGTTTCAGCAGTCATTGAAACTAAGAAATCGTTCGTGTGGAAAGATACGCATGTGGACATAACGAATGCAAAGAGACAACTGTTGCTGTTTCTGACATCCTGCCTAATCCGCATAATAGCAAAACAATCATAACTTTCAATCTCAGTAACAATTTTTTTCAAGATCAAGTGTTGTAGTTAAGTCAGTTACTTCATTCACAATGGTTTTACTACAAAATGCAATGTATTTTTTGTAAAACTTTTATATAAATGTACCTTCATGCTTGGCAAACACCTCAGAGAACCCTCATAAATTACCATAATTATTAGAATCTTTCCTTTCATCGTGTCCTCCGAAAGCAATTTCCTGTCATTACAAGAAGCATAATAACATCAAAAACTTTCCTCAGATACTGTAAGTATTTTTTCCTATTTCTTTCCTATGTGCATTCAAAATCATTGACATAACACTTCCTCTCTCATTATTATATTTCTGCATTGTATATTCTGCATTCCCACTGTATTGGGTAGGATTTATTCTTTGCCCCTTCTTTTAAGATTTCATCTTCTGGGAGAATATATGAAACATTTATTTTTTACACTAAGAGAACCATTATTATCATTTTGCATACACCTATTCATTTATTAAAAAAAAAATAAACATGACACTTAAAAAATGGTGGAACGACGTTCATGTTCTCTCGACCGCTGAAGAAATTACATTTGGGGACTGATTAATTTCGGCTCTTCAGTGCAATTTTCTGCTTTAAAGTGGATCTGACTTAACAAATTTTAGTCGATGATGCTGAATCGTACACACCTCAATGTTCCTCTTTGTCAAGTCCAGTTTTGTGAATGCGACCTTCCACTGTCAAGAGTTATTCATGTTAGTCAGGAGGGATAAATAATTTCACAAATTCACATTGCAGGGAGATCTTACAATCTGTTGTTGGATGTGCGACGGGGATAATCCGACGACTAACTGTGTGTCATATGTTCGGATTTTGAGTCAAAATGATGTCCTAACATCATAAGCACTATACATAAATAAAAAAAATATGACGATCATCATTTTCAGAGGGACGTGAACTTCCGGTCAGTATGGTGGAAAGGCGTCAGGAACCATTAACGGCTGTATCTGAAAAGTGTTCTTTGTCGCAATTTCTTCACATTCCAAGTCCGGCTTGTTGCAGGAGCTACTGAGTTAAGTGCTCTGTGCACACTGTGAGCTGTGCGTTTCATCTGTTTTCATCGTGTTTCGATATTTCGATTGTTTACGACGAATGATTATATCGTATGATGGAGAACAGACGGCTGTGCTCATTTCTGCGCGGTTTCGCCTTATGTCTTTTGGCGTGTGCTGAGATTACTATGACAGGGACTACATCTACCTTTCTTTGTTTGGGAGATGAGATAGTAATTCGGATGATTCCACTGTCACGGGCGGTTGAGCAATTATGGATTTTAATTCGTTTGCAGCGATACCGGGGCCTTCCATAACCGTAACCATATTTTTCCACACATAACGAATGGCTTCTACTTTTAAAAAAAAAATGTTTATTAAGTTTTTCTTTAAATTTTTTTCCAGTTTCTGAAACCAAACATATGCACTTAATCAAGACTATACAGGTGAACAAATAGAGGAATACTTTGAAGATCTAAATAAAGTTATGAAGCAAGTGAAATCGTCGGACATCTTAATTGTAATCACCCATGCTAATCACGACAACAACGTTAAGGGGAATTTCAATGGAAAGCCCTCGTTCGGTAGGGGACATCTTGTGCTACAGGTGATACCAGAGCGTCATCAAGCTACTTTAAGCAAAATAAAGATAAAACAGACTGTAAGGATAGGTACTTGGAATGTGAGAACACTTATGCAGAAGGGTAAAATGGAAAACAATCAAACAGGAAATGAAAAGAATGGGTTTACATTTACTGGGACTTTGCGAAATGAGATACACTGGATCAGGGGAGATATATTCTGATGAACATAAAATAATCTATTCTTGAGGTACTGAACACCAAAGAGGAGTAGGTATCATCTTGGATGCAGAAAGAGCAAGAATAGTGATAGGCTTTTACCCAATACTGACAGAGTCCTTTTAGTGAAATTGAATGGAAAGCCAATAGATATAAATCTTATACAAGTTTATGCACCAACAGCAGACAGTCTAGAGGAAACAATTGATAAGTTTTACTAAGAGTTAAATAAGGCACTTCGTGAATGCAATAAAAAGCAACTAAAAGTTGGCGATAAAGAACCAAATATACTAATTGAAGAAATAGAAGAAACATTGCGACTCGCACCAAGAAACAGGATTGTGCTGTTCTGAAACAGCTATGCCATGCTACCCTAGAATTGCCTTTAATGGGATTACTGTGACCACAAACCACTCTCCATGTGTGTGCCACGTATTTACACCCCTGAAAAAAATACTGAATATAACAACATCATGTGCCGTCTGTGATATTAATGACCACATACCAGGAGCCTCCACTATGATTGATACAACTGTTGCACCAAGCACTTCATCAGCAAAGCCATATCTATGGAATGTTCATCTGACATTGTTCTTGAATGATGTCCAAGTTAATGAGACATCAGAATCGTGTGGCGGCAGCTACAAGAAGGGAGCGGAGAACATCATCAATTGTGTTTTTACTAACTACAGGTCATGTGGCTTCTGTTGGATTGGAAAGTGATAACTTACCACCACTGTGTGTCTATATGTTTGGAATTGGAGTCATCAATGATGGCCTAACATCATAAAGCGCACAGAATATTCAACGCTGCATGGATACAACAGCAAGTCCCAGACGATTGGAAACAGTCCATTATATTACCAATATGGAAAAAGAAGGGCAGCAGAAGAGACTGCAACAAATATAGAGGAATATAGCTATTAAGCCACACAGGGAAGTTATATGCCAAGATAGTTGAAAAAAGATGGAGACCAATTATAGATCCACAACTAAGCGATGCTCAGATGGACTTCAGGAGGAACAGAGGTTGCACAGATGCCCTATTTATCATAAAACAACTAGCGGAGAAAACAATAGAGCATAATAAAACATTATATACAGCTTTTATTGACCAAGAAAAGGCGTTCGATAGGGTGGACAGGGAACAACTGTGGTCCGTATTGCCCTTGTACGGAGTGAGTCACCATCTAGTAGAGATATGTAAGAGTTATTGAGTTATTTGCGGGTCATCATCATTGCACTCCGAACATGTCCATAGGTGCTCAGATCCCTTCCTCAGCAATTCCCGCAGTGTCCAGCGAGTGACGACTCCAGTTCTATATGGGTTGATAAGTCTTCTTACACGGCCACTAAGTTTCTCATTTCTAGCTGTGCCCATCTTAACTCCCATTTCCATTATCCGAAGAAGTGACGTGGATCTGTGTTTGTCGAAGTCCTGTGCTCTTCCCACATCTCGGAGGGCATTGATGATGTCCGCCCGATCCATTGGTTGCCCTTCCTCAACGACAGCGCAGCTAGCCAACCTGTCCGCTCTTTCATTTCCCCGTACTCCCGCATGTCCAGGACATAGACAAAGGTGACCTTACGTATTTTGGATTTCTGCAACGACTCTACCCATTACATGCGTACAGAGCCCGCCTCCGCTTTTTTTATCATGCTCATCGAATCACTCAGTATACATGTGTGGGTGTAGTCTTGTGACTCTAACCATTTGAATGCCTTGGTCACTGCCATTGCCTCCATTGTCATGCTACTCGTGGTCATGACGTATACACCACTGTCTTCCTTGACTATTCTGCCTGCCGAGCGTGCTGTAAATGCCCATGCACTTCTTTCGTGTCGTATTACAAATCCGTCTGTATAGATGACTGCATCTTCCTCATCGGTGTTATCGCAGATGAGACCGTTGACCTCAGCATTAACCATGACCGGGTTCTGTTCCCTACTTTTCCTGTCGAGTGTGACAATACACGAGAAAGTCCCCTTGAATGACGTAAGCACCGGTATCCACTCCTCACCAACGCTGATATTGGTAAGCCCACAGACCTGTTTGATGACATCATCTGCTCGGCCCACCCATGATTTGTCTCTTTTTAGCCTGGCAGATATGCAAGAGCCTCTATGAAAGTAGTTGCACTACTTCACATGTTCACTACTAAACATTTCACCATTAACTCCGGAGTAAGACAAGGCTTTCCTGTGTGTTACCGGGGCCTCATTTTGAGGGAAGTAAAGAATAATGACACTGTAACCTTCCAGGCGTGTCGTAAGAGG
Organism: Megaustenia siamemsis; assembly: GCA_032433765.1. Lineage (NCBI taxonomy): Eukaryota > Metazoa > Mollusca > Gastropoda > Stylommatophora > Ariophantidae > Megaustenia > Megaustenia siamemsis. The sequence continues at coordinate 44,218,726 of JAVIAB010000001.1, forward strand.
CGACTAAGGAGATGGTCGATGGCTTGACAAGCTGTCATTGTAAAAAGTATTGTTATGGAAACAGCGCCATATATTTTAGAGCAGTGATCTCTGCAATATGTGCCACTTTGGCACGCAAGGTTTCTGTTTTTGAGATTGTGGTTCTGTCCTATGTGCCGTCTTCGGCTCGAAAAGATGATAGATAGATAGATAGATAGATAGATAGATAGATAGATAGATAGATAGATAGATAGATAGATAGATAGATAGATAGATAGATAGATAGATAGATAGATAGATAGATAGATAGATAGATAGATAGATAGATAGATAGATAGATAGATAGATAGATAGATAGATAGATAGATAGATAGATAGATAGATAGATAGATAGATAGATAGATAGATAGATAGATAGATAGATAGATAGATAGATAGATAGATAGATAGATAGATAGATAGATAGATAGATAGATAGATAGATAGATAGATAGATAGATAGATAGATAGATAGATAGATAGATAGATAGATATATAGATAGATAGATAGATAGATAGATAGATAGATAGATAGATAGATAGATAGATAGATAGATAGATAGATAGATAGAAAGACAAGGCTGCGTGCTTTCCCCTTTACTTTTCATCACATATATGGACAATATATGCAAATTAGCATGCCCAATATGAAAGCCAAAATATATGTCCATGGAAGTATACCAACAAGGATGATAACAAGTGATAACACAATAGAGAACGAAATATACGTACCAGAAAACAGCAGAAGAGAGGAAGAAATAAATGAAATACTATTTGCAGACGACCAAGTTCTGATACATGAAACAACTGAGGACTTGCAAGAACATATCAACAGGCTAAACAACACTTGTAAACAATACAACATGAAGATCAACATAAACAAAACCGAAGTAATGGCAATAGCGATAAAGAAAGAAAAACTAAACATCATAATAGATAATACAACTCTGAAGCAAGTAGACAATTTTAAATATCTGGGTAGCGCGTTAACACAAGACAATAACCAAGAGACAGATATATATATATATATATATATATATATATATATATATATATATATATATCTGCGATCAGGACTCAATCAGAGTAGGATTCCAGACTCTCACATGAAGTCAGCTGTCAGGTTAAGTGTGTTGAAGAGATAGATATAAGGTGTAACAAAGCATGCCAAGTTATAGGCCAAGTTATAGGCCAAGTATCAACACTATTGAAAAACAAGGCAATAACTACGGAAGCAAAAAGGGCAATATACAAGTCAATTTTTCTACCAACTGTACTATCAGTGCCAGAATTGGGCGCTGGACTCTAGAACAATAAGAAAGATAACGACCACCGAATTGAAATGTGTCAGAAGAATGACAGGAAACAGCTTAAGGGCAGAGTAGGAAACACCGACCTGAGGAAGAAACTCGAAATTGAACCAGAATACATAATACGAATACATAAAGAAACAACAGATAAATTGGTTCGGCCACATAACAAGACAAAAAGAACTAACAATGACTCAAAGACCATAAACAAACGCTACGAAAACGCCAGATTAAGAGAAAGACCGAGAAAGAGATGGATAAAGGGAATACTAGTCACTAAGAGGGATAACACCAGAAGAGGCCAACCTAAGAGCAAAGAATCGCAGATTGTATCTCCCCTCGACGCCAACGTCAATGGAGGAAGGATAGAAGAAGAAATAGAAGAAGTGAATGCAAACCACATGAAAACACCATAGTTCTAGGGGATCTTAACACAAAAGTAGGAAAGGAAAGAGCGGAGGAAGTAGTTGGCTTAGATAGGCGAGAGGAATGAAAGAGGTGACAAACTTATTGACTCGGCAAGAACACACAACATGATAGGAAACACCTGGTTTTAAGCAACATCCAAGATGTCTGTCGACATGGACAAGCCCAGGGGACAACGCACGTAATCAAATTGATTACATAATGATAAGCAATAGATTTAGAAACAGTCTGGTGTGTGTGAAAGCTAGACCAGGGGCAGATTGCAATAGTGATCATGTACCAGTTGTGGGAAAGCTTAGAGTAAAATTCATCATCATCATCATCGAGTGCCGTCTCCGCAACGAAGATTGACTACCATGGAGCTCTCTTGTTTTGATGGTGCAGGTTGTCATAGGCTGATTTGTCCATCTTTTGATGTTACTCGTCCATGTTAGTCTTAGTCTGCCTCTGCCTCTTTTACCTTGTATTTTCCCCTCCAGGATTACTTTTAGTAGGTTGTTGTGTCTTTTAACATGGCCCAAAAATCGCATTTGTCTTGTTTGAATTGTGTTTAGTAGTTCTCTTAATTTTTAGTTGTTTTAAGACTTCGTCGTTTGTTTTCTTTTCCTTCCATCCAATTCTACCTATTCTTCTATATATCCACATTTCAAAGGCTTCAATTCTGTTCTATTTTCTTGTCTAATGTCCATGTTTCTGCACCATATAGGAATATTGAGAAGATGTAACAATTTGCTATTCTTAGTTTTAGTCTGGTGTTATTTGTTTTGATGTTAGAGATATTTTTCATGACATTAAAATTACTTTTTTGTCATACTTATTCTTTTGTTTATTTTAGTTTTACATTTAGAGATGTACTAACACTGTATATCCAAGGTAGTTGTAGCTCTGAACTGTCTCTAGTTCTACCCTTTCAACTTTGATATCCACTTGTAGGTTTTGAGTATTTCCTTTGTTTATGATCATAGTTTTAGTCTTTTGATATTCCTATCTAGTCCATATTTTGTGCTTATCATGTTTATTTCATTAAATGTTGTAGATCTTCAGAATTTTCTGCTAGTAGTACAGTATCATCAGCATATCTTAGGTGATTGATTATCTTTCCATTAATTTGTTGGCCTGGCATCTCTATGATGTTTTTAAAGATTTGCTCAGTGTATAGATTGAACAAGCTTGGTGATAGGATGCATCCCTGTCTTACTCCTCTCTTTATATCAATGGGTGTAGAGTTCTCTTTGTTATATTTTATTATTGCTGTTTGCTTCCAGTATAGATTACCTATTAGTCTTATGTCCATGTCATCTAGATGTATCTCTTTTAGGCATTCTATAAGTTGTTTGTGGTGTACTCTATCAAAAGCTATGATGTACTCTATGAAGCAGGGATATATTGATTTGTTTACTTCTGTGTACTTTTCGATTAATCTTCTAATGCAGAATATGGTTTCTTTTGTCCAGCTATATTTCCTAAATCCAAATTGCAGCTCATCTAATTCAGTATTGATTTTATTCTGAATCCTTCCTTGTATAACGTTTAGCAAGATCTTTGTAACATGGCTCATTTGGCTTATTGTTTTAAAGTCACTGCATTCAACTGCACCATTATTTTTAGGCACTGCAATGAAAGTTGATGTTTTTAGTTCATTTGGTATGTATCCTGTTTGGTATATGTCGTTCTAGTGCCTGTATCATCTCTATCTGTATGCTGTCAGGTCCTGCTGCGTATCCCTTTTTCATTGTTTCTATAGCTTTTTCCGCCTCAGATTTTAAGATTTTATAGCCTGGTGTACATTTTATAACTGTTTCTTGTCCCTTTGATCATGAAATAGTTCTGTTATATATTCCTGCCATCTATCTATAATATCTTTATTGTCTGTTAGCATTTTTACTTTTTTGTCTGCAATGCATCCACCTTCTGTGGCTTTTTTATTTTTATTAGTCATTCTCTTTATTTCTGTGTGCATCCCTCTTAAGTCTTGTTTGCTTTTCATAATTTCTATTTCTATACATTTTTGGCTGAGCCAGTCTTCTTCTTGCATATTTTGCCTTTTGCCTTTTTGCATATTTTGCTTATTTCATTATCTATTTTATTGTATTGGGCAGTGCTCTTCGCTTGTCTCCTTTCTTCCATTTTTTCTAAGATTGTGTTAGTTATCCATTTTTGTTTTTTGTTCTTTTCTCTTTTGGGTAAGGTGTCGCGGGTTTCTTGTATGCTTTTCTTTATGCATTGCCATTTGGTTGCTACTTTTTCATCAGGATTTTCTCTTCTGTATTGCTCAATTCGTTCTTCTAGCAGCTTCTGGTATGTGTTCTTTACTTGTATTGTATATGTATCTTTAATATCTTTTTGATTTAAAGCTGTTATATCTAATATTTAAGAGTAAAATTAAAACCAACAAAAAGGAACTTCAGTTAACATCAAGTTAAATTTAGATTTACTCAAATCAGACAAGAAGTTGCACGATAAATATAAAATCACAATTTCAGAACCGGTACAATGCAATAGAGAAGATACAAAGCATTGATGAACAGTGTGAAATGTTAAAAGAATCAATGCAACAAACACCAAAAGAGTTCATACCACCAGTGAGAACAAATTCAGGAAAGAAATGGATGACTGATGACATTTTGTAGCTAATGGATACAATAAGAAGAAATAAAGAAAATAACGATGAGTATAAGAGATTAAATAAAGAAATTGTAATAAAATGCAATGAAGCAAAAGAAGCATGGCTAAAACAGAGATGCAAAGAGATTGAAATGCAACAAAAAGGAGATGTTCCTCTGACAGCCAAAGTCGATTCACTCGAGAGAATCGCCTCGTGCATCAATGTATCCCTGTTCTCTGAAGACCCCTCTTCGACTCACTCCCTCCTCCCACCTCTATACTCCACTAACTATTTCACATATTCTGTTTTCCTACTCCTAGTCTACCCCTTCTCTCCATATCCACTTACAGTAACCCATTCGCTTGTCTTATTCATCTAGTACACCATCACTCTACGGACTGGACTACCTTCTAGTTCACCACTTCACTATTACTACGAGATACTCCTAGTATACTGCTTCTCTAAGTTGACTGCACTATTTCTCCGCTCACTTCTATATATCTACGTCTAACACACCACTTCTCTGTTCATCTACTTCTAGTCTACCCCTTCTCTGTCTATTCATTTGCAGTCACCACTTCTCTAGGTCTACCCATCCAGTACTCCACTTATCCCAATATCCACTTGTAATCCTCTTCTAGAACTCCACCTGTCTATTCATCAGCCACTTACACACCACCTCTGTTTGTATCCACTTCAGTTTCACCGTTTCCCAACTTCTCTACCTCTCTATGTACTAACTTCCAGCGCACCACTTCTCTATTACTCTACTTCCTACAGACTCCTTCTCTATCTATCTATTTCTGGTCCATCACCTCTCCACTTATCCACTTCTAATATACCTGTTTCTTATTCTTCCTCTCGATATCTCCTCTTCCGGTGCATAATTTCTTTACTCTGCCAACTTCTTGGATACGACTTCTCCTTCCTATACGTTAACCCCCCCCCCTCACTTTTCCACTATCCCCTATCCACTTCTCTACTCATCCACTTCTAGCACAACCATTCTTAGTACATCACCTTTCTTTATCATCTTCCAGTTCACCACATTGCCTTTTAGTTCACAATTTCTCTGGTACTTAGTAGCTACTTGCCTACAGCTCGTCCTTATCTCCAGACTTCGTTAGTTATCTCCACCTGGGTTATCTTCCCTTATTGTTCCAGTCCCTAGATTAGGCCACCTAACTCTGACATTCTTTCCCCCTCTGATCTTTGTTAGCACACGGACATGTCCCCTCGGGCTAGTGTATTGTACAACTGCCTCATCTCCTGTCCAACGCCCTTTTGTTTACGTTGCTGTTTAGCCTGCTCGTCTTTCCCCCTGTTCTCCCGTAACAACTTATCACCTACAGTTGTAATTTCACGACTCCTGGTTTGGTGTCTCTCTTAACTGCGCTGGATCATACCACGTGACGGTTTCTCCATGCGGCCTGCCCGGACCGTTCATTTGAATGGATTCCACCACGCAGGACAGCACAGTCTCTCCAGCTAAGTCATTTTAAGTATTCTTTTATAGATCAGTGCGTATACTGGTTTTGGGGTCTGGGCTACCGCTGACATAATAAATAAAAACATACATTATATTCAGTAGGCTAACATAAAGTAATATTTTCTAATGACTTCACTACATTTTAAATTACTTACTTATTTATGTTAATTATATCCGTTTTATTAGGGACGAAAATGTCTTGATGACTTTGTGATTGAAAGTACTGTTGGGTTGGTTTATAAGTTTCTGAGGGAATGATTTCTCAATGGACATTAATGCCAAACCAGATAAGCGTTCTTGTGTCTGAGTTGAGCGAGATTAAGATTTGATTCTCTTGAGAACAGAAAAAGTTCTTTCTACAGATGCTGATGCGCATAACGTAATTATAAATAGCTAAGGAAGTTCCGGTAATCAGACATAGTTTCACTTTCACTTTGTGACGATTCTAATTGGCTAGAGCTAAAAATAACCCATGAAACCGCATTCATCTAGTTCTAATTTCATACATCTTGGGGATTTCTGTGTCTTTCGCAGTTTTATTCTTATCTTTCCAGCTATATATATATCTATCTATCTATTGTCCTTTCGAGCCGAAGACGGCACTAGGGCAGAACTACAATCTCAAAAACAGAAACCTTGCGTGCCAAAATGGCACATATTGCAGAGATCACTGCTTCTAAAATCTATGGCTCTGTTTCCATAACAATACTTTTTTTACAATGACAGCTTGTCAAGCCATCGATCAACCTCCTTAGTCGCCTCTTACAACATGCCTGGAAGGTCACAGTGTCACTATTCTTTACTTCCCTCATAATGAGACCCCGGTAACACACGGGAAATATATATATATATATATATATATATATACCCCATATATTATTTTCATTCTCATTTTTGAACCGCTGGCTCCTAGAAGTTTCAATGTAGAATAGTTATAACATTCACAAACGTTATAGTGGCCAGAGGAAAACTTGCTTTAATAAATGCAAATCAAAGCAAATAAATCATATTAGCTTACGAAATGTGTAATAGAATATTCGAAAATTTGCAATATAATTGTTTTTAAAAATATAATAAATTATCATGTTCTTTTGTATTTCGTTAATATGTTCAGGCTACCGGCGATAGCTGTAGTATCATAGAGAATACGCCACTGCTGTATACTAGCACCATTGCTATTTGGAATTCCATTTGATTACATAATGAGTAAATGTTGCAAAGGCAATAATGGTATTAAATGGTATGCTAAGAATTACTTGGAATATATAGATTTTGCAGATGATATAGTGCTCCTAAGTAACAATATCAACAAGATGCAAAACATCACAGATACCTTATCATTCATGATGAAAAAATAGGACTTGAAATCAACAAGGAAAAAACAAAAATAATAAAAAATAAGAATACCCCAGAGGGCAATATATATCTCAATTGCCAGGCATTGGAAAGAGTAGATTACTCTATTTATCTTGAGAGTAATATAAATCAAGAAAGTGAAAGAAAGAAAGAGATCAGAAGCATGAAAGCAAAAGCAGCAATGAATTTTAAAAACCTGGACAAAATATGGAAATCAAATATACTATGCAAGAAAACCAAACTTAGAATATTGAACTCAAATATATTATTAACACTTACCTATGCACGTGAAAGCTGGAAAACATAAAAAGAGATTCAGAAAAAACTAAACACTTTTGAAGACAAATGCCTAGAAAAATACTCTGTGTACAATGGCATTAATTCAAGACTAATAATGAAATAAGAGAAATGGCCATGCAACCAAAGATCTCATCTACATCTCATCTATTAAGATAAGAAGACGGACATGTCGGGCATGTGCTGAGAAGAGACAACAAGAGAATTCCAAAACAGGCTCTCCTGTGGGAACATCAGGATACAGAAACAGATGAAGATCTAAAGAGACGCTAAAAAGAACACTTATAAGAGAACCGAAGTAGGCAGGCATAGCCTCTCTAAATAAGATCAAATATTTTGCCTAGATGGGTGGCAAAAAACACTGCAAGCCCTTTTCGATGCTTTATAGTTATGGAAGGCCTCGGTATCATTGCAAACGAATTAAAATCCATAATTGCTCAACCCTAAGCCCGTGCCAGTGTACTATCTCATTTTCCAAACAAAGAAAGGCAGCTGCAGTCCTCACCATAGCAGTCTCAGCACACGCCAAAAGACCTAAGACGAGACCGCACAGAAAGTGAACATAACCATCTGTTCCCTGTCATAGGATATCATCATTCATCGTAAGCAATCGAAATATCGAAACACGATCAAAACGGATGAAACACACAGCTCACGTGTGTGCACAGAGCACTTAATTCAGTAGCTCCGGTCTTGGAATATGAGGAAACTACAACAAGGAACACTTATCAGACACATCCTTTAACCTGTTCCCGCCGCCTATCCATCATATTTACCGTAAGTTCAATGTCTTACGGCGCAGGAAGGATCAAGACTAGATTTAAATCTAGGTGCAATTTAAAGTTTATTTATTTGCTTTTTAAATTGATAAAAAAAAAATTGATTTAAAATTGAATAGAATATAATAAGTAAATAAATTTGCTTCGCACATTATTAATTAAAGAAATTAAAAGTACGTTTGCCCCTCACCAGATCCGCCCTTGACTATAGCCGATTGCGATGTCTGAATTATTGTATTATTTCGAAATTGAGACTCCAACGTAATCTATAGTTATTTCCCTTTCCAGAAAGCAAGTCGTTAAAAAAAAAAAACCACATGTGAAATTGGGTAGAGCCATTTCTGACCTATGGAAGTGAATCATGGGCAATAGACAAACAAATGAAAAGACGATTAGAGGCTACAGAGATAGGATTTCTCAGAAGAATATTGAAAGTTCTCAGAGTAGCTAAAAAGATCATCAAGGAAATTCTCGAAGAAGCCAAAACAAAAAGGTTTTCTACAAAACATCAAAAATAAACAATCACCATTTTTTGGACACATCATGAGAAGAAGAAAGTTGGAATACTTGGTTATAACAGGCAAAATAGAGGGAAAGAGAGATCAAGGAGAAAATACTGGATAGCTTGGTGTTATGGCACGGAAAACAGCCAACAAGATAATTGATAAGATGTATGTACATCTATGTAGCGCCTGTGCGCTACCGGGACCCGGAAAGTGGAGTAAAGAATAGTGACGCTGTACCCTACCAGGCATGTTCGTAAGAGGCGAGAAAGGAGGATTGAGCATGGGACTGGCTATCCCATACTGTAAAAAAAATAAGCCGAAAAAACTTCACAAACATGGATAACTCAAAACAACAGAAATGGAATCCAATGGTCACTGACCAAACAACTTGATGATTTAGACTTTGCTGATGACATAGCTCTCCTATCACACAGCCATCAACAGATGCAGGATAAAATGAGCATACTTGATGAGAGATCACAACAGCTAGGACAGAAGATTAATAGAGATAAGACCAACATTATGAGAATTAATACAGTTGGCAATAACCAAATAAAACTAGGAGAATTACCTCTATTAGATGTACAATCTTACATATATCTGGGCAGTAATATAGATAAAGAGGGAGGAACAGAAAATGATACCAAAATCAGGATATCAAAAGCAAGAGGAGCTTTCATTGCACTGGGAAACATGGAAATCCAAAGAAATTAGGTTAAATACCAAAATAACAATTTTCAACTCAAATGTTAAGGCGGTCCTATTATATGTCTGTGAAACACGGAGAACAACAAAATTGACAATCACGAAGATACACTTTCATTAATGGATGCTTACGCAGGATAAAAGAATGGAAATGGCAGGACAAAATCACTAACATAGAATTATGGAAATGTGCCAGTGGATAAAGAGATACAGCGAAGACGCTGGCGCTGGATAGGACACACACTACGGAAGCCAACTGAGAGTATTACACAACAGGCCCTTTTTTGGAATGCCCAGGGGAAAAGACAAAGAGGAAGACCAAGGAATTCTTGGAGAAGACAGATAGAAGCAGAGATGAAGATGATGGGGAAGACATGGAATGATCTTAAAAGAATGGCAAAAAACAGAACGACTTGGAAAATGTTTGTTGAAGACCTATGCTCCACTGGGAGCTAAAAAGGTAGAAGAAGAAGAGACATCTATGTGGATAGAGAACTGAGGAAGGTCATGATCGCCTACGCTAACCGGTATAACACATGATGATGACTGGTTTTAAGGTTTATGGAGTGGACTTAAACTTGTTCTTATATAGAAAATGCTTTCGAGGGAAACCCTCCATGTAGATTACCACATAGATTTCAAAAACTACTACAGAAAAGTTAAAATATAATTTTATATAATATTAATAAAATTAATATTAATTTTATATAATAATAAATATACTAAATTTGTGTAAGTACCAAAATTATAGTTTGAATATACAGTATACTGTAATAGGAAACTCTTTACACAGAGCTTCTCAGCAGGAGGCAATCAGAAGTAAACCCAATCGAGGAAGTGTTTCTGCCCTTTAGCTTCTTGACACTCTGAGGGAGGCAGGCCCGTCTGAGTCATGACCCCCATGCTGCATTGACTTACATAAGCTTACATTATACGTTCAGCACAAAATAACTACACTTACTCTACGCAACACTTCTGTTCGAATAGTCCTTACTTACCTATTTTGACTTTAACCCAGCACATTGCTGACCTCTTCAGTCGTATAAAGGCTACTAATTGGAACGTTCTTTTAATAATTATTTTACTAATAGGCTCGCGTACAAGTTGGAGTGGATCATAAACTGGTAATAGGTATTAAAGATAGGTCGGGCTGCAACACCGCCCGGTGTAGCTCACCTACGACCGATGATGTAATTTCTTATGGCTTATCGCCAGCCTCGTCCAGGGTTAAACTGTTGTTACGCTGTTGACTTACGTGGGAGTCCGGAATGGTCGCGGTATAGTTGTCTGACCATCAGGTTATTGGGGACTTCATTATCTGAACTGTCGGCCCGGAAACGCACGGTGTAGCTCATTACGGTCGATGATGTACCCTTATATCTCATCAAGAGATCTATCGCTTATCGCCGTGCCTCGGATATTCCAGGACTAAATTGTCCCCAAGCTGTTGACTTACGTGGGAGTCCGGAGTGATCGAGGTGTAAATTGGTCGCCTAATCGTCTGAACATCAGATTATTTAATTGTTGATATGTCTCGGTTCTGCCAGAGCCAGCATGACGATCTTTCTGCTGACTCAGCAGTTGTCTTCATTGTTCCTGTCCGCATTCCCCATTTAATTCCTAACATCTATAATAGGTTGTAGAAGGATGAGATCGTGAGTCCCCTGGCACTAACCACCACAGAAAACACTCTAATCTGGAATCTCCGCTGTCTCAGTTCGATGGCGAGATCCTTGTATTTGGCTAGTTTAAATATATACTGCTCCTCTATCCTGGATTCAAATTGCACTGTGATCTCTTAGAATCGTTATTAAGATGACGTGGGTCATATTTGACGTATAAAGTACAATGTCCTGAATCATTTTAGATCTTTTGATGCACCCTGGGCGATCAGCAGCTATCTCCCAGTCATTCGCTATGTTCAGGATCGTTGAGCCGTTTCAGTTGTTTTGCTTGGGGAGTGCGGCCTGTCCAGCTCTAAAAAAATAAGTGTTTGTTGTAGCTAGTCAAACTTTAGTGTTGGTCTTCATCTACGCCCCGTCCACGATGGCAGCCAGTTTGTTGTGCCACCACGTGTACCGCCCTTGTCATATAGCTGTCTTGCATGAGAAAAGAGGACATCGATTGTCATCTGTTTTTCCCACTTCACAAGTTTGCAGACTGATGTAGAAGGTCGTACACAGATCTGATTCTGTAGCTGAGCCGCAGCGGTGCCATATGCCACATGTCATTCCATGTTAGTGTCCTCTGCAAGGCCTCATCCCATGTGGTCTATTGACCTTGCTTCACCTGCTGTGCTTCCTTTTGCACACGTTTTTTCTTCTCGACATCTCCGATCTCCCGGACTACCGTGTCCATACGTTGTCTGTTTGATGCCTTTGACCACTATTGGATGTCTTCGTGACCAAATCCACGCCTGCTGGTTTGCGTATAACCCATCACATCCTTCAGTTGGAGACTTTCACGTGCTTCGTTTACTGCTACACACGCCTACCATTTCCAACTGATCTTCACTGTGGGTTCCACTGTTCGGGCTGCTTCGTCTGATGAGCTTTGCAGCATAACTGCCAGTATGGCCGTTCCGGCTTTAGGACTGACTTGAACGGGAGGGCCAGCTTAGCTTTCTTGCACTACAGCGCAATATCCGTCACCTGGTGGTACTCCAAGCCATTTTCACGTGTACTTGCTAATCTTGCACTCCATCGCTTCCACCGTACTTGAGCTGATCTTGTATGTCAAAAGAGGCCCTAGCAATTTGGGTATCAATATGAATTCTATCTATCTATTGACCTTTCGAGCCGTAACCGGCCCATAGGGCGTAGACCAAGATACACCTTCTCCTATATGAATTTTTGTTCTAGCAGTTTTCTTTTAAAGATATTTTATCAAATCTCGCCATCTGTCTCTGTTCTGTGCAAGCAGTTCTATCTCATTGAGGGAGCCGATTCCTGCTGCTCTTGCCTCTCTCATCAATGTTCTTCTCAGTGTCTCCCTGGGTCTTCCTCTTTTTCTTTTACCTGTTGTTTCCCATATGAGGGCTTGCTTTGCTATTCGATTATTATCTCTTCTCATCACATGTCCAACGTATGACCATCGTCTTTTCTTTATTACTGAAGATATTAGTGGTTGATTGGCGATTTCTCTAATTTCCTCGTTTGTTTTGAATTCGTTCCATTCTATACCAAGTATTTTCCTTAGACATTTATTTTCGAATGCGTTCAACTTTGTTTCTATATCTCTTGTTGTTTTCCAGCTTTCACACGCATACGTAAGGGTTGATAGTACATTTGATTTGAATAGCCTAAGTTTTGTGTTTGTGCTAATGAGTTTTGATTTCCACAACTTTTCAAGGCTTCTGAAAGACATTGCTGCTTTAGCCAGTCTGATTCTAATTTCTTTGCTCGTATCCCCTTCTCGATCAATGTGACTTCCAAGATAGATGAAGTGATCGATCTCTTCTACTGGTTTGTTTTCCATGTATATTTTGTCACTTGTTGGAATTAAACTTTTCATGACTTTAGTCTTTTCATGATTGACCTCAAGCCCAATTTTGCTGGCTATTGATGATAGTTCATTTGTGTTTTCCTGCATCGTTTTTATCTGATTACTGATGAGAACTATGTCATCAGCAAAGTCCAGGTCCTCCAAATGGTCTCCTTGTATCCATTCGATGCCTTTATTACCAGTGCAGCATTTCTTCATTATGAAGTCCATAACAATTCCAAATAACAAGGGCGATAAAATACATCCTTGTTTAACCCCAGTTTCTATTGGGAAACATTCGCTCAGTCCTTCCTCTGTTCGAACTGCACATGTGTAACCATCATACATGTCTTTGATAATATTTATGATTTTTGATGGTAAGCCATATTGCTTCAGAATTTTCCACAAAGAATCTCTATGAATACTATCAAATGCTTTTTTGAAGTCGATGAAGTTAAGTACAAAAGGTTTTTGCTTTTCAATGTGTTCCTCCAATATAAGTCGTAGAGTGAAAATGTGGTCAAGACAGCTTCTCCCTTTTCTAAACCCAGCCTGTTCTTCACGCATTACTGTATCTATTGAATCCTTTATTCTATTTAGGATGATTTTACAGAATAATTTTGAGGCAACTGACAAAAGTGTCACGCCTCTCCAATTGTTACAATCTCTAAGATTGCCCAATATGAATTGGAGGCACCATATTTTTTTAACTTTCCTAAAAGTCTACTCCGGTCAATGACATGTAGCTCTTGCTCTGTCATCTCTCTTGACTGCTTTTGTGTCTTTCAATGAAGCATCATACAATCTGCCTAGACTCTTTATTTGCTCCTCGTGGACGGCTGGGATCCTCTGGTTCGGTACGCTGAATGCGATTTCCTTGGTCTTCGGACAAGCTTCATGATTTCCTCCGTTTGAAGCTCATCTGGCACCACACGATGAGCTCGTCTAAGGCGTTCAAGCATCCTGTGGGCATGGCTCTCTTCTGACTCTAGGACCGTGGTGGCATGTGGTATCATCTTCAAGGTTTGGTCCTTTTATAAACCCTTTCTGCTGCTTTCAGTATTATTTGCATTGCCGACACGAAGAGTATGGGCGAAATTGCCCATCGCAATGCCGACTTGCAATTCTATACAGTCGGTCGTATATTCTCTTGTGGAGAAACGCACAGTGAAGTCGGTAAATTACAGCCTGAGCATGGTGGTCACACTCTAGGGTGCATAGTACATTCGGAGAGCCTGCCAGATCATCTGATGTGGGACTGATCCATATGTGTTGACAAGATCCAACCATATTATCGAGATATCGAGTTATTTGCGGGTCATCATCATTGCACTCCGAACATGTCCTTAGGTGCTCAAATGACATCATAATGGACATTCCACCCAGTACACACTCAGCAATATACGCAGACGACCTGGAGATATGTGCACGTGAAAAATCTATGTCAGTGGCTAGCTCCAGAATGCAAGATGCCCTAGAGAAACTTGAAAACTGGACAAACACCTGGTTACTACCAATCAACAAAAAAAAAAACAAAAAAAACTACATACACAATTTTCAGCCTATCAAGAAACACACTCTCTGCAAAATTGAAGATAAAAGACCATGCACTTCCTATTGACCAAAACCCAACATATCTTGGCGTCACCATGAGTCGCAGAATGACATAAATAAATCAAATAGATAGAGCAAACAAAAGAGCCAGAAAATGAACAGATATTATGAAGAAATTGGCAGGAACGGACTGTGAGCAGACAGCAATATCTTGAAACGACTATACGTAGGAAGAGTAAGACCGGTCCTAGAGTCACAGCCTGGGCTACATCTTCCAAAACACAGCTTAGCAAAATTGACAGAACACAAAACCAGGCTGCCCGTATCATCACTGGTGCTATGAAATCTACACCTATCGTGACTCTAGAAACAGTAACAGGTTTACAACCCTTAGAAGACAGACGGAAAACTAAAGTAATGCAACTTCTTAATCTTTTCTCTTTTCACTGATACCTAAAAGGTGTCATGGTTTATATCATTTGTCGTTCTTGTGCTGCTCGAATTGTCTGAATTAGTGATTTTCCTTTGTTGTTACATGTCTCTGTCACTGCATCTATCCATCTTCTTCTGGGTCTTCCTCTTGGTATTTTTCCATGCATTCTCGAGAAGAACGCCCTTGATGGTGATTGGTGAGGATTCATTCTGACCAGGTGACCAAACCATTTAAGTTGTTGTTCTATATATTCTTGGCAGGGTTTTGTTCCTACTATTTTTCTTATGGTTTCATTTGGTATTCTATCTCTTCTTGTGTTGTTTGTTACTTTTCTCAAGCATCACATCTCACATGTATTGATCTTTCTTAAATGTGATTTAGAAAGGGTCCATGTTTGACTTTCATAGCATAAGTTTGGTATGAAGATGCTATTTATCATTTGTTGTTTAGCTGGCATAGAAATGTTTGGATGTCTTAGCAATGGTGAAAGCTGGTATGTGACAGCATTTGCTTTTTGTATTCTCATGTCAATTTCTCTGTCTAGTTTTCCATCTTCTGTGAACAATGTACCTAAATACTTGAATTCCTCTACTTGTTTTATTTCTTTATCTTTGATCTTGATGTTTATTGGGTGTCTTAATTTGCTTATTCTTATCGCCTCTGTTTTTGCTGTGTTAATTTTCATACTGTAGTTTGTGCAACTTTTATCTAGAGATGTTAAATGCTGTTGTAGCAGGTTTTCATCCTCATATATTAGGCATTGGTCATCTGCGAAGAGTAGCTCATTGATGTTGGAGTTTTCTACCTCTATGTTATTATTTGATTTGTCCTTATTGTGTGTTGGTTGTTTCCTGATTTATTTTGTCCATATATATGATGAAGAGGAGTGGTGGGAGGACACATCCTTGTCTTACTCCTGTTGTAACCTGAAACCATTCTGACAGATCTTCCGATGTTCTGACGGCACTTTGACTGTTTTTGTATAATGCCATTATATTATCTAGTAGTTGTCCTGCTACCCCATAGTTTTCTAAAGTTTGCCAAAGTTTGTTCCTGTCCACACGATCAAACGCTTTTTCCTGATCTATAAACACTATATTTAGGTTTCTGTCATATTCTATTGTTTTTTCACATAGTTGTCTCAATGTAAATATACCAGCTGCACACTGGACAACATGACAACAAAATATGTTCTACAGGATTGCCCCCCCAGTACACAGACCTGAGAAGGACAATGTGGTCCACACCCAGCTCCCTGGAAGAGAAACTATACGGGGCAACCGAATCACTTAAACAGACAGCTGCCTTCATAAGAAAGTCCGGAATCCTACTCTGAATGAGCCATGATCGTAGAAGAAGAAGAAGATCCCCTCCTCAGCAAGTCCCGCAGTATCCAGCGACTGATGACTCCAACCATATTACTTCTAGCTTCTCGGTTTTTGCGCTGTATCGCCTCCCATATCATTGTCGCGTGCTCGAAGCATCTGGGGACACCAGAGACTCCTCCCTTATGTATGGCGGTACGAGGTGAGTCTCTTTGCCATTATAGAAAAAAATATCTTCCCTTCCCTATTCAGTAGGGAGATTGGTCTGAACTGCGTAATCTCATTTGATTTTTGTTCCTTCGGAATGTACACTCCATTGGTCTTCTTCCACTCCTGGCTTACAATCTACTTTTTCCGTGCACTCCTGAGCAGCCGGTGTAGTCACTTCAGTACTTCTGGGTATATTTTGTAAATCGGGTACGGAACACCAAATGGACCTGGGGCTGAGTTGTTACGGGCTCTGTGAACTACATTTGTCATTTCTTGCAGCGTCGGAGGCTTATCGTTGAATGGGGTGCCAGGTTAGCTCGGCCACATCAGACATGTCATAGGCTTAAGCGGTTCGTCTCTCCGGCTATCCGAGTAAGTCTCTCTCAGATGTTTCTCCAGTTCTTCCGTGCTGACTGTTAATGTTCCAGATTTTGATGGTTCAAACAGCTCCTTCGCAAACTTGAACGGATCCTTGCAGAACGTTTCTCTGGCCTGGTTGCTTTCCTTTTCTGATATATCCTTTCTGCTCTACCCAGTGCCTTATGTTTGGAATTAAGGTACTACCACACCTAATGTAATTTGCCACACCCAAATGTAATGCTTCCTTCTCTGCTTCCGTATCTCTCTTGAATTGTTTCCTGGCATGGTTTTTCTGCCTCCTTATCTCTTATATTTGTTTTTGTCGTATACTCTTCTGCGGTTTCGTACTCGTCCTTACTACCTTCGTGCCCAATTCCTTCACGAAATAATAATATATTACTTCGCTTATGCTTTCAAGCTTCTGTGACAAGTTCAACCGTTTATGGTGGTGGTCTATGGCTTTTGCTTGCGACTTGTCTAACGTCTCCAGATTACTGTGTCGCAGGGCGGGAGAAAACTTGATCTTCTCTCTCTCTCTCTTTTCCCGTCCATGAGGTGAGCGAATTCATCGTCGGGAAGCTCGACTTGAGTATTCTCAGTTCTGTGGATCGACTCCTGACTAAGATCTTTTGACGTCGTATCTATCGGGACAGTGCACTGTTGATCTACACACTTCTTTGTTCTGTTTTTTTTTCATGCCCTTCTGTGTTGAGAATTTCCTTCCACAGCTACATTGGTGTTCCAGCCATTGTTCTGGAATCAAAATCCGTTGGTCAGTTCTGGTCGTCTTCGTAAAAACTCGCTGTGTGATTCTCAATCTCTCTCTTCCGCCCCCCCCCCCTTTTCGGTGAATCTTGGTGGCATTTATTCGACGTCGTTTCAGTAGCTAACAGATTAACAGCTGGCAGGATACCGGCTCGGTCAGCCATTGGTCCTAGTCTTTCCGAGTGTCATCTGTCTTTCCAGATGTTCGTCGGTCTGTGTCCAGACTGTCAATGGACTAACCATGTATCAGTAACAGGAAACTCTTTATATACAGCTTCGCAGCATGAGGCAATCTGTTCATCACAACCCGATGAGCAAGTTTTTCCACCCTTTAGCTTCTTAGCACTCTAAGGGATGCCGGCCCGCCTTGGTCATGACTCCCACAACCTCCTGCTACATTGACTAAAGCGTACACTATATGTTCAACACAAATTAACTACACTTGCTTTACACAACTCTTCTGTTCGAATACAGTCTTTACTTACCTGTTTTGACTTTAATCCAGCACATTTCTGTTAGAATACAGTCCTTACTTACCTGTCTTGGCTTTCACCTAGCACATTGCTGTCTTCTTCAGTCGTATAAAGAAATGTGGACAATCAGAGGCGAGGCGAAAAGAAATTACAACATCGACCGTAGGTGAGCTACACAAGGTGTTTGCGGTGCCGACAGTTCAGACAATGAAATTCCCAATAACCTGATGGTCAGACGTTTAGGCGACTAATTTACACCATGACCACTCCGGACTCCCACGTTAAATCAACAGCGTAGTGACAGTTTAGTAGCCACTAATTGCAACGTTCTTTTGTAGGCTCGTATATAAGTTGGAGTGGATCAGAAACTGGTAATAAAGATAGGTCGGGCTGGGAACTCATTGCAACCACCCGGTGTAGCCCACTTACGGTCGATGATATAATTTCTTAACGCCGTGCCTTGTCCAGGATTAAACTATCACTACGCTGTTGACTTACGTGGGAGTTAGGAATGGTTGCAGCAGAAGAAGAAATGTGAATTTCACTGTTATATGAAACATTCTGAATAGGATATTTGACTACCAAAGGCATAAATGGATATACCTTAAAAAACAATCATACTGGTCATCACTGATTGATAATGAAGTCTTGGTTTGTGTGAGTAAGTGTTTTTTGCTGTTTTTATGAGTGGCTACCCTCTTCACTGAGTGATGTCTTTGGGTTTAAAGAAAGAGTCGATTGTACATTGTTTTGGGACTTTGATTGTGAGTGAAATCATCTATAATGTTCTCAATAAAGCTGAGTTTTGTCTTATGGCAAGGCTGTCCTGTTGCATGAAAAACATCAGTAGGGGTTTCTATTGTCTGGGAAGCTGTTCTGGTTGTTATCAAGTGAGGATTTCCAATCTCATCTTTTTCTTCCATTTTCTCAGCAGCTCCATCCTCCAAGATGCCTTGTGTAGAAAGCTCTGCAGTTGGAACAAAAGTTCATCCACTGACAGGTACTCATCAGTGGTCATACAAAAATATCTCTCAGTCGATCAAGCAGGTTATCAATGTCTGTGCGATCGACATCTGTTGTGAATGATAGAGGCTCACCACTGGAATCACTATGCTCTGATGGATCTGTGACAGTGGAACCTTCCTTGCAAAAACATTTGGTAATGACATTGGCAGAAATAAGTTTTTTTTTCAGAATTACAAAATTGTCATATTCTGAGGGTGAAAAAACAAAGAAATAGCACTCAAACATGTTAAACGTGCATGAGCTGAGCAATTATCCCCATAAGTGCGATACTTCTTTCCTGAAACAATAACTTCCGATCTAGCTTGCACATTCATTGTTCAGAGATTGACCCTGTCATCCATGATTTTTTGTTAAACTTGTACTCTGTCAGCAGTGTTATTATTTAAAAAATATAATAATATAAAACAACGTGGGTTCTCAAATTTGGTTTATTTCGAGCAGAAGCAGCTTGTTACCCACCATTCATGTTGACAGCAATCAAAATAGAGATTCTGTTTTATTTTTCAAATCGTGTACACACAGCATGCTTCTCCTTTTTAAGCGAGTGTTTGCTTTTGGACACACTTGAAAAAGAGACTTGTCTCCTCCCCATTGTTTGTCTTATTTGGTTCAAATTACTTGAGAATTTCCTGTAGTTCACTTTGCTTCCAATTCTCATTTGTTGCTTTTTAAACCACAAACTACCGCATACTTGAAATTCCATGTCACACTTTAAGTTGGTCCAGCCAGTCCATACTTAGGTTGAAGATGGTATGACCTAAACTCTCAGCTAGATCTTTTCCTTTCCAATAAAGATAGGCCATACCACATAAGCCAACAACCAAAGTACACACTGTTAAGAGTGTTTTTCTTTTGGATAGGCAAATTTCACAAGAAGCATAATCGATTTGCAGGCTAGGTAATAATGTTATAAAAGATTTGTTAAAATATAGGATAAAGAAGAAAAAATTTGATGCTTTTTAAAATTGGGATTCTCATTATAACTGGTCTTGTTGTAAGTGGATTCTACTGTATTAACAAGTAATTTTCACAAAAGAATGTGTGATTAAATACAAAAATAAATACTTTATAAGAAAAGAAATTAGTACTGGTAGACTCAACGTATTTATCACATTTGTGCTAAAGTCTATCATCACATCATCTGCCATACCGGTTGGCGTAGGCGATTATGTCCTTCCACAATCTTCTAACTATAGTGCATCGTATCAATTCTGTTGTTGACTGTTTTCCATGCCATAACACCAAACTATCCAGTATTTTCTCTCTTTGTCGTCCACAATCTCTCTCTCCTTTTATTTTGCCAGTTGTGACCAAGTATTCCAACTTTCCTCTTCTCATCTCATGATGTGCCTGAAAAAAGTTGATTCCATTCTTTCTTATGTTTTTTAGGAGCTGCCTTTTTGTGTTGGCCTCTTTGAAAATTTCCTCATTGGTCTTTTTAGCTGTCCAGGGAACTTTCAACATTCTTCTGAGAAATCCCATCTCTGTGGCCTCTAATCGTCATTTTCATTTGTTTGTCTACTGTCCATGATTCGTTTCCATAGGTCAGAATTGGTTCTATACAGCACTGATGAACTCTCTTTCTCATTTCTATTGACATAGATTTTTAAAATTATTTATATACTACATTTTTTACAGCTTTGTTTCTTTTGTTTTACTATACCTAAATATATGTACATAATATTTTATATGACAAATTAGTGATATTGTCTGAGAATTGTATTACACAATATTTATTTATTTATTGAGAAAATCAAAGTGCAATCTTTATATGTGGGCTTCATCATATAATCTGTCTTGAAAACTGCCATGTCACTTTCATCTGAAGCTGTATTCCATTTTAACATTCTGTATCATGCCAGAATACTGCAGAAAAAAATGTTTCCTGCATGACAAGCTCAACATCCTGGCATGGACCTGAAAAAAGAAACATATTTAAATCAATGTACACTACTGTTTTTTTGAAGTAACTAGCAAACATGCCATGTTAATAAAATCATGCTACAAGGGCAACCTTTAGCAATAGTAGAGCAAATCAAATCTCTAGGATCTGCCATCAATAATGATGGTTAAAAATTCAAAATAAACTATAAACTACTAGGATAACACTGAGATCATCTGCATTAATATTATTGAAAAAAAAATGCAATAAAATAAAAAAAACATGAAATACTAGATTAAACTATTGCACACAATGCTATAGTTTGTTCCAAAACTCATGCCCCTCTTCAAAATACTATACCTTAATAATAGTTTGGTTTTAATTGTTGAAATTCTGTATGTAAACTGTTTGCCTTCACGTTACATAATAAAAATGTCATTGGAAACAAATAGATGGTTTTAATTTTGTATAATTTGCGGTTTTTATAAACAAATACACAAAATGATACTAGTCAAATAGAGTGTTTACAGTTTCTACTGGTCAAAATTGCATGCTTAATTATAAAAAAAAAATAAAAAACATTAATTTGCACGGATTTCCATCACAGATTCATGCTATCTTACCACTGTTGCACATATTATTGAAAACTGCCTATGAGTTCTAATTCATTTCAAAAGTGTAGGAAAACTTATCGTGGACTGGGAGTGTTCTACAATGAGTCTAACAAAATGTCAACCATTTTGTATTGTTCTTTCTTTGTAAAGTTGTTACCATACTTTGTAGGAGTGTATGTTACACTTCACCGCTTGTTCCCTGCTACCAGCTTTCCCGCAGCATTGTATTTATTTGACTGTTCCCCTAATGAGAAGTATTCTACTAGAATATATTGTGACAAACTGAACTACTTAGCTTAGGCAAGAAAGAAAAGAGGAGAAAAAAACAAGATAGTTTATAATACAATGTGGTCCAACTCTTTTTTTTTTTTTATACCAGATGGCCAAACAGAACATACTTCAAGGAACTCATGTAAAGACAAACACAGACAGACAAACATATATAAAGGTAATAACAAAAGTCTACAAAATTTATTAGTAGAAAATGTGAATGTCAAAGAAGTTACTGATTGCTTTAAGACTCTTTCATCTCTGAACTTTAAAAATGGCTAAGAACTTTCAAAACTAAAACTAAAAAATTAGCTTTAGCTCAAAACACCGCTTGATAAAACCCTTGAAATTTATGTGCATTTTTTTCCTGGTCCCGCCCATATCTAAGGCTAGTGGAAAGTTATTGGTTTTAATCCATTGGTTAACTTTAACCAGTAATTTTACAGCTTTGTTCCAGCATCTGCCATTCTGTCAAAAACAGGCAATCAACAGTTTTTAGTTGTCTTTGAAATCGCTAAAACCAGTCACTGTTGCTGGTAGGCCAAATTCTTTCGCACCAGCCTGTGCTTTGTCATAAAAACTTTGCACCTATTGCCCTGACCCTCTATAACCCAAATTCACACACCCATGATAAAGGCTCTACTGGAAAAATCTAACGAATGACTTTTCCTGAGAAGTCTTAGTAAAAGCCATTTGAATATCAAAACTATCTATCTATCTATTGACCTTTCGAGCCGTAACCGGCCCATAGGGCGTAGACCAAGATACACCTTCTCCTATATGAATTTTTGTTCTAGCAGTTTTCTTTTAAAGATATTTTATCAAATCTCGCCATCTGTCTCTGTTCTGTGCAAGCAGTTCTATCTCATTGAGGGAGCCGATTCCTGCTGCTCTTGCCTCTCTCATCAATGTTCTTCTCAGTGTCTCCCTGGGTCTTCCTCTTTTTCTTTTACCTGTTGTTTCCCATATGAGGGCTTGCTTTGCTATTCGATTATTATCTCTTCTCATCACATGTCCAACGTATGACCATCGTCTTTTCTTTATTACTGAAGATATTAGTGGTTGATTGGCGATTTCTCTAATTTCCTCGTTTGTTTTGAATTCGTTCCATTCTATACCAAGTATTTTCCTTAGACATTTATTTTCGAATGCGTTCAACTTTGTTTCTATATCTCTTGTTGTTTTCCAGCTTTCACACGCATACGTAAGGGTTGATAGTACATTTGATTTGAATAGCCTAAGTTTTGTGTTTGTGCTAATGAGTTTTGATTTCCACAACTTTTCAAGGCTTCTGAAAGACATTGCTGCTTTAGCCAGTCTGATTCTAATTTCTTTGCTCGTATCCCCTTCTCGATCAATGTGACTTCCAAGATAGATAAAGTGATCGATCTCTTCTACTGGTTTGTTTTCCATGTATATTTTGTCACTTGTTGGAATTAAACTTTTCATGACTTTAGTCTTTTCATGATTGACCTCAAGCCCAATTTTGCTGGCTATTGATGATAGTTCATTTGTGTTTTCCTGCATCGTTTTTATCTGACTGCTGATGAGAACTATGTCATCAGCAAAGTCGAGGTCCTCCAAATGGTCTCCTTGTATCCATTCGATGCCTTTATTACCAGTGCAGCATTTCTTCATTATGAAGTCCATAACAATTCCAAATAACAAGGGCGATAAAATACATCCTTGTTTAACCCCAGTTTCTATTGGGAAACATTCGCTCATATCAAAACTAGTAGAAAATAATATCACTTGTTATAATATATTATTAAACACTCCTCCGTTTCGATAATCCAAGATTTTCCACGCATAAAGTGTCTGCTTTAGGTTGCACCCAATTCCAAGTGCAGGGGGTTATATAAAATTCTTGCAACATTCAAGCTGGTCTTTATCTGAGCATACTTGTGACACACGCTAATTCTCAGTTAAGTCAAGGGTGTACCGCATTGTTGTAGCTCTGGTATATCCCTCCAGTACTGCTTGAACGTCCTCCCTCGTTTCGACGCTATTCAACGTTGATGAAAGAGTAGGCATATCCAAACAATGGTGTAGCATTGACAGCATAAAAAATTGCAGAAGCAAACAGCTCTGACTCTCTTCTTTGCCTTTTGATAATATTGATGATTACTTGGTGGTTGAAAGATAATATCCTATTAAATGTTATTAAAAAATTCTTATGAATGAGACCTTCTCTCCTTCTCAAGGACTCCTGCCAGTGTCTACAAATCCAGTCTTTCTTATTTAGATCTTCATGAGCATGCGCCTGGAGTCACTGAGAAAGCACACCTGGGAAATTGTCTGTGCCCTGGTGTTAACAATGTCATCAAGGACAATGACAGCAGAATGCTAGAAGACATAACAACATTGAAGAGCAAAAAGGCAGGGCCTTTCTAGAAAGGTACCACATTACCCCAAAAATCATGTGGCGAAGGTGTGTAAAATTTATGGTCACTAACACTATATTCCCTATACGCCACTTGGCATGACGGGGGCACTTTACTTTTTTACTTTCTGGAAAGGTACATTAAACAAACAGACCATGGTGACATGATTCACGCCAGATGGTTACAAACTTTCAACGTCATAGGGACAAGTATTCCCTGAGGACTCAGTCAATTGTCAGGATGTTGTTCGCACGGTCAAAGATGTCTTAGATAGCGCCTCATGGCTAGATAGTATATGCAGTCTTTTAAAGGAGACTGAACCTAACATAGTAATTAAAATTACTGCAGACTTCAATCAGTGGAGCAAAACCGGGGATTTCCCAGAACAATAATTGCATAGCTATCTGGATCCGCTCTATGAACCGGGCAAAGATAAGTCCACACTGAGCATATATCGTATTATTTCTATATAGAACGTCCACGGAAAAGTTCTTGAAAAAGTCATCTCCTAAAAGCTAGCAGCTCATCTTCAGATCAAATGATTGTTGCCAAATACAATAGGTAGCTTTGTTGTTCATAAATCTTTTTAAAAGAAAGAGAAGTTGGCACTGGTAGCCCTCGACATAGAGGATGCATACAATTGAATGGACTATGGCACTCATATATCTACATAATGAAACAGACTTTGACTCATGGCTTGTGCACTGGGTGGCATCGGTGTTGATGTGAAAAAAAGTGGTGCTACGTTTTGCTACCTGGACATCTGAGCCGCAATATATATTGCTGGGGTTGCCTCAACGATCGTCATTATCACCTGCTTTGTTCAAAATATACACTGTAAAGGTAGCGAAATTGCATAGTATCGGACCGGGTCACACTCTTGTCTTTGCAGATTATGTCTGCCTCTCCTGAAAAATACTTGTCAAAGTAAGCAATGAGCTGTGTTAAATTGCCTACAAACACACCTGTCAGTTCTTCTTCACTTAAACTCAAATCGTTATCAACTTAAAGCGCATGTAGAGTTAGAAAGCAGTAACTAAAATCTTTTTCATCCAACTTTTTCTTCCACAAAAATAATTTTCTTCAGGAGGCTGAAACTTCCTTTGACAGCTGCAGTATGTGCATTTCAGTACCTTGCAGAGACATATTTAATGAATTTAGTTTTTCAAATATATCACAGAGATATGTCAGTTTCAAAACAAAGTCGCCATGCACAAATTTTCCGGAACTACAATGCTTTTATTCAACCAGATAACTATGAAACTCATTTCTCAGCTCATATATTCTTTTTAGGACATGTGAAAACCAGCGAGAGCAGCAATAATAAAGAATGGAAGAGTGTTTGGCTCCTATTCGATGCACATTTGTTGAAACACCTGCACTTAAGTGGTCTCTTAATAAAATCTACTACTCCGATAATTGACTGAATAATTTCATTAAGGGCTGGGTAAATGTTTTTTTTGCAGCCAGTGTTTCCCTGTGAATGATGCAATGAGTCCAAACACAGAAAGCAGACTTATTGCAGATCAAAGCTTGCAGTCCAGTAAAGAATCCAGACATTGAACGACCATCATCTGTGCATACACCTATGCAATTCTCCCAGTTAATTCTATTTCCTTCCATAAAGAATCAAATATTTGAAATAGATCTGCTGCTTTACTTGCAAATTTTATGATTTTGCAAAAAAGTAGTTCCTCAAAAAATGTCATCTATAAACCGCATGTAAAAATTAAGTATGCAGCCTTGTGTATTGTATATCAGTGGCTTCATCCAGCTGAAGAGAAAAATCATCAATCTCGTAGTTTTTTAATCAACTGGTCATTAACATCATCAGCCATCTCATGTATTCGATGACTAATAGTGTTATCTGACAAGGGCATACTCAGCAGTTGTGTGGCAGCATACTTACCTATCACAATAGACACCATCTCAAATGCGGCTGATAAAATAAGATCTTTTGCAATGGTGTGAGATTTCTTGTTCTTTGCTACAAGATAAGCAACCTTGTAAAATTGAAAGATGAGCTCGTGAAGTAATCGTGGCTTGATTTGTGAAAATTGGATTTTGTTGATTCATTTATTTTAACTTCTCTCTCTCTCTCTCTCTCTCTGCGATCAGGACTCAATCAGAGTAGGATTCCAGACTCTCACATGAAGTCAGCTGTCAGGTTAAGTGTGTTGATCACCCCCACAGACAGAACATCACAATTAGAGTCTGCCACATCCACTCTGATTGAACACCCGTTAAAACGTTGCACTGTGTTCTGTGCCAGTGGCCCAGTGCATCCGATTTCAGCCAGCATTTTATTCAGGTTAGCTTTCCCTAGCCTTTGATTGTCCCCAATCTTCCTGCAAGGCAGCAGATGATCTTTTCTGTAGGGGGATTCTGCCCTTAGATGGTCGGCCCTCCCAGGTTTACGAGCACCATCTGCCCGAGTCACTAGAGGTGACTAACACAGACATGCACACACAAAGATATGAACACAGACATGCACACAGTGATACGAGGCATGACTAACACTGACACACATCAAAATATATGACACATGACTAACATAGACATGCACATAAAGATATGAGATATGTCTGACATGGACATGCACACACAAAGATATGACACATGCCTAACATAGACATGCACACAATAAAATCGATAATGAAACAGACTTCTGATGTAACAAGGCAAACAAAATAATGGGTCAGCTATCCCCAATACTTCAACACAAAGCAATACTTATTACCACCAAGAAACATTTTATACTAAGTATATTCATTCCAACATTGTGTTATCAATGCCAAACATGGTCACTTATGACTATGCATAAAAGAAAACTTGTGAGCACAGATATGAGATGACTGAGAAAAGTGTTCGGAGTAACCAGAAAGGACAGAATCAGAAATGATATTATAAGAGAAAGATATTTTGACTTCTGAGAAAAGTATTCACGTGGTCGATTCACCAAACTACTATGGACTGATTCCAAATGTTGTTTCAATTTACTGGGATGCATGCTTGCACAGACCAGAACGTTATTAACAAATGACACATTTTGGAAACTCCTCATTTTTTTACAACAGTGCTTGTAATCCAAAATCCAAGTAACTATCATCATATTTTTGCTTTTTTCCCCCTGTCTCTATTCGTTTTTTAAACTGCATGATTTATCAGAGATGGTCATTTTATATTCCTACTTTTCTTAAATATATAGACAAGACTTCCATAAAACTATTCAAACCAATATTTTTCACTAGTGCGACTCGGATCTACCAAAGCGTTTGGTGGGGAAAAAGTCCTAAGCTAGACTATCTGGAGTCAGTTATCTTTGATCGATGTCTGCGGCATCCTTTTGGAAACAAAAGGAAATCAACCTCATGGTGATCACAGACAGACGACTTACACTGAATAAAACATTTTTGCCAACTGTCAGCGAAAAGAGAGATCTCGAGCAACAGAGAAATAATATTAGTCAGCTTAAAATTGTGGTACAACAGTGATGAAGTTGATGAGGGATAAAGTTTTGTGGAGAAACATCACCTAAGCTGTGCACAGCACTTTATGATGATGATAATGATGTCTGTGGAGTATCTAGCAGATGCTTGTGGAGCATCTAGGCTCCATGGTGCACAGTTTGATGACAACTGGAATAGTTAAAGACATTCTCCCAGTCATAAACTGCATTAGAGAAAACTATCGTGAGAAGTCTGACTATTAAGTATTTGGGAATAGCATTTGATAGGACTCTTTCTGCCAACCAACACATGAGCAATGGCATTCAAAAGGCAAGAAGAGGTGTCAGCTCAATCAAAATCATGGCCAGAGCGAAACTCCAGCAATCGTTACTATTCTCGCTTATGCAGGCTGTGGTGCTCTCAGTACTGGATTATGGTTTAAGTATGCTTATTCTTTCATCAACTCAGATTGCAAGGCTAGAAAGGGTTCAGAATGAGGGCCAACGAGCAGTTCTAGGATGCACCAGGGATACGCCTACCTTTTTAATGAGGTAGGCATACTTATTTGACTTACCGGACATTAGAGTACGACATAAATCTGCTCTGGCTTATTTGAAAGTGATAAGGAACATAAATTATCCCTTGCATTCAGAATTGGGTGTGACCAAGGGGAGGTGTGGAAAATCCTGGATGATCAAGACAGAAAAATCATAAGGAGAGTATGTGATTTGAATGACATTAGGGCTGGCAAGGAATGGATAGGTGTAACAGGGAAAAAAATAGGCTAATCAAAGTAATCATTCAGCTTGGCAGGGAGTGTCACAAGTGGGCATGTGGAACCATTGAGGTCATAGTAAAGGAATCCATTGAAAAAGTTCTGTCACCTCAGGACCCCAACATCAACACGGATGGTTCTGTATCCTGTGGACAGCGCAGAAGTTGGGGTTTTGTGGCATACCAACATGGCAGAGAAGTGGCTAGGGAATCTGACTAGTGCAGTATTAGAGTATCCATCATGAAAATGGAGATAGAAGCAGCAACAGTGGCGATAACATGGTTGGTTGCACAGAATGTGGTTCATGCAGTCTTAGTGACAGACTCACAAAGTATCTATCTATCTATCTATTGACCTTTCGAGCCGTTGCCGGCCCATAGGGCGTAGACCAAGATACACCTTCTCATATCTGAATTTTTGTTCTAGCAGTTTTCTTTTAAAGATATTTTATATCAAATCTTGCCATTTGTCTCTGTTTTGTGCAAGCAGCTCTATCTCATTGAGGGAGCCGAATCCTGTTGCTCTTGCCTCTCTCATCAATGTTCTTCTCAGTGTCTCCCTGGGTCTTCCTCTTTTTCTTTTACCTGTTGTTTCCCATATGAGGGCCTGCTTTGCTATTCGGTTATTATCTCTTCTCATCACATGTCCAACATATGACCATCTTCTTTTCTTTATTACTGAAGATATTAGTGGTTGATTGGCGATTTCTTTAATTTCCTCGTTTGTTTTGAATTCGTTCCACGCTATACCAAGTATTTTCCTTAGATATTTATTTTCGAATGCGTTCAACTTTGTTTCTATATCTCTTGTTTTCCAGCTTTCACATACATACGTAAGGGTTGATAGTACATTTGATTTGAATAGTCTAAGTTTTGTGTTTGTGCTGATGAATTTTGATTTCCACAACTTTTCAAGGCTTCTGAAAGACATTGCCGCTTTAGCTATTCTGATTCTAATTTCTTTACTTGTATCCCCTTCTCGATGAATGTGACTTCCAAGATAGATAAAGTGATCGATCTCTTCTACTGGTTTGTTTTCCATGTATATTTTGTCATCTGTTGGAATTAAACTTTTCATGACTTTAGTCTTTTCATGATTGATCTCAAGCCCAATTTTGCTGGCTATTGCTGATAGTTCATTTGTGTTTTCCTGCATCATTTTTATCTGACAGCTGATGAGGACTATGTCATCAGCAAAGTCGAGGTCCTCCAAATGGTCTCCTTGTATCCATTCGATGCAGCATTTCTTCATTATGAAGTCCAGAACAATTCCAAATAACAAGGGCGATAAGGAGGAGTGGCTACACAGCTACTTACTACCGCTACCGAAGCCAAACAAGGACCATTCTCAGATCAGTGCCTACAGAATCATCACAATGCAGAACACTGCGGGCAAGCTGCTGGAGAAAATAGTTGCCCGTGTCATTACCTGTCGCATATTCCCATCCACACTCGGAGGTTATAGATATAACAAAGAGACATGGCTCAATGCGGCAGTATTTGCCTATGACGTCTTCGAAGGCTTCCACAGACGAGAGGAGACATGTGCTGCTGCTATAGATCTGGAGGATGCATAAAACAGGGTACCATTTGAATATCTCATGCATATGCTTCTCAAACTGGCGGTGAACCCCTTCCTCATTAGATGGATCGCCGCGGCACTGTTTCAGAGGAAGGTGATACTCAGATGTGGAAGTTGGTCTTCCGAGCCAACATCCATTTGTCCTGGGCTGCCACAAGGCTCACCATTGTCACCAGTTCTATTTAACGTGTACACAATAACGATCACGGCCCAACAGTTGGATGGGAGGGGAAGAACTATGACTTTTGCTGATGATATTCTGGTATATCGATAGGGAAGAGACAGACGGGGAATTGCCTCCACAATGCAAGACGAACTCGATCGCATTTCTTGCTGGTGTGGGGTTTCAGGTGCCTTGGTTAATCCTAACAAAGCATCAGTTTCATGGTTCTCCCTTAACAATCATATCGTTAATACGACCACACCGGTAGTACGAATGGGAGCTGATGAGGTGACCAGGGACAAGTTGATGACATACCTCGGAGTTAAGTTTGATCGCAGCCTGTGTTTTCGGGACCACGTCGACCATGTGATAACAAAATCCCGCAAAGGATTAGCCGCCTTGAAGGTCATGGCAGCTGCCAACATCGAGCAGAGGCTACTTATTCTTCTGTTCCAGGGATTAGTCCTCGCACCAATCGAGTATGCCCTGGCCATTCTTACTGTCAGTACGACTCAAATTGATAGGCTGGAGAAAATACAAAATGAAGCCATGCGCATTATCCTGGGATGTACGAGGGACACTCCCTGTGTAGCAATGAGGTATCTTCTTGACTTTCCAACCATGGATGACAGAATCAAGATCTGGAGAGCACGAGCATACCTGAAGATTAGTACAGATACAGAGCATCCATTGCACCATGTGCTCAACACAGAGAAAGGTACCAGGCTAAAAAGAGGCAAATCATGGGTGGGCCGGGCAGAGGATGTCATCAAATGGGTCTGTGGGCTTATCAATATCAGCGTTGGTGAGGAGTGGATACCGGTGCCTACGTCATTCAAGGGAACTTTCTCATGTATTGTCACACTCGACAGAAAAAGTAGGGAACAGAACCCGGTCGTGGTTAATGCTGAGGTCAACGGTCTCATCTGCGATAATACCGATGAGGAAGATGCAGTCATCTATACAGACGGATCTGTAAGACGACACGAAAGAAGTGCATGGGCATTTACACGTTCAGCAGGCAGAATAGCCAAGGAAGACAGTGGTGCATACGCCATGACCACGAGTAGCATGACAATGGAGGTGATGGCAGTGACCAAGGCATTCACATGGTTAGAGTCACAAGACTACATCCACGCATGTATACTGAGTGATTCGATGAGCATGATAAAAAAAGTGGAGGCGGGCTTTGTACGCATGCAATGGGTAGAGTCGTTGCAGAAATCCAAAATACGTAAGGTCACCTTTGTCTATGTCCCTGGACATGCGGGAGTACGGGGAAATGAGAGAGCGGACAGGTTGGCTAGCTGCGCTGTCGTTTAGGACGGGCAACCGATGGATCGGGCGGACATCATCAATGCCCTTCGAGATGTTGGAAGAGCACAGGACTTCGACAAACACAGATCAACGTCACTTCTTCGGATGATGGAAATGGGAGTTAAGATGGGCATGGCCAGAAATGAGAAACTTGGTGGCCGTGTAAGAAGACTTATCAACCAACATAGAACTGGAGTCGTCAGTCGCTGGACACTGAGGGAATTGCTGAGGAGGGGATCTGAGCACTTATGGACATGTTCGGAGTGCAATGATGATGACCCGCAAATAACTCAATAACTCAAGGGCGATAAAATACATCCTTGTTTAACCCCAGTTTCTATTGGGAAACATTCGCTCAGTCCCTCTGTTCGAACTGCACATGTGTAACCATCATACATGTCTTTGATAATATTTATGATTTTTTATGGTAAGCCATATTGCTTCAGAATTTTCCACAAAGAATCTCTATGAATACTATCAAATGCTTTTTTGTAATCGATGAAGTTAAGTACAAAAGGTTTTTGCTTTTCAATGTGTTCCTCCAATATAAGTCGTAGAGTGAAAATGTGGTCAAGGCAGCTTCTCCCTTTTCTAAACCCAGCGTGTTCTTCCCGCATCACTGTATCTATTGAATCCTTTATTTTATTTAGGATGATTTTGCAGAATAACTTTGAGGCAACTGATAAAAGTGTCACGCCCCTCCAGTTGTTACAATCTCTAAGACTGCCCTTTTTTGGAATCTTAACAATGATTCCTTTTTTCCATTTATCTTCTCTGTTTTCCAAATAATGTTGAACATTTTTTGGAGATGTATTAGATTATGGCTATCAATTGCCTTGAGGATCTCAGCTGTTAACTTATCCTCTCCAGCAGCCTTGTTATTGGTCGTAAGCTTTAAGGTGGTTTCTATTTCGCTCAAGGTGAAGTCATCTAAATTTACATCTAATTCTGCTGCTGGTGTTTCAGCTTCAAAATCTATTATGGGGTAGTGGACGGTTAAGAATTTCTTTGAAGTGTTCTGCCCAACGGGCTTTTATGTCTGCGCTTGTTGTTAGCATTAATCCAGATTTGTCTAGAATTGACAAAGTATGCCACAGAAGATTGACAGACAGTATCTGTAGCAAGAGTAGATGAGCACGCTAACCTGGGTGTACTGTCCAGGGCATTCTGGTGATGTATGCAGCAATGAAATAGTAGAAAAACTTGTTGGCACTGAGTGTGGCCTTACTCAAGACATCATCAAGTTTGTTCTTCATTCCTTAAGAGAAGAGGAGATGAGACTGGGTAGGAAAATGATGTATAGATTGAGGAGTCTAAAGGTATAAAAGGGGTCTGGTCGATCCATAGGGCTTAGTGGGAAAAAGTAGCAGATCAATGAACAATCAACACCTTGTGTCTCTATATGCTTCGAGAAAAGCTGGGGTGGAATGGGTATGGTAATGTCCCCAACTGCTCTCTTCTTCTACCTTTTAGCTCCCAGTGGAGCATAGGTCTTCAACAAACACTTTCCAAGTCGTTCTGTTTTTTGCAATTCTTTTAAGGTCATTCCATGTCTTCCCCATCATCTTCATCTCTGCTTCAATCTGTCTTCTCCAAGAATTCCTTGGTCTTCCTCTTTGTCTTTTCCCCTGGGGATTCCAAAAAAGGGCCTGTTGTGTAATACTCTCAGTTGGTTTCCGTAGTGTGTGTCCTATCCATCGCCATCGTCTTCGCTGTATTTCTTTATCCACTGGTATTTGACCGGTACATTTCCATAATTCCACGTTTGTGACTTTGTCCTGCCATTTCCATCCCTTTATTCTGCGCAAGCATCCATTAATGAAAGTCTGTACCTTCGTGATTGTCAATTTTGTTATTCTCCATGTTTCACAGCCATATAATAGAACCGACTTAACATTGGAGTTGAAAATTTGTATTTTTGTATTTAGCCTAATTTCTTTGGATTTCCATATGTTTCCCAGTGCAATGAAAGCTCCTCTTGCTTTTGATATCCATATTTTGGTATCGTTTTCTGTTCCTCCCTCTTTATCTATATTACTGCCCAGATATATATAAGATTGTACGTCTAGTAGAGGTATTTCTCCTAGTTTTATTTGGTTATTGCCAACTGCATTAATTCTCATAATGTTGGTCTTATCTCTATTAATCTTTAGTCCTAGCTGTTGTGATCTCTCATCTAATATACTCATTTTATCTTGCATCTGTTGGTGGCTGTGTGATAGGAGAGCTATGTCATCAGCAAAGTCTAAATCATCAAGTTGTTTGGTCAGTGACCACTGGATCCCATTTCTGTTGTTTTGAGTTATTTTCATAATCCAATCTATGGCCAGTAGAAAGAGAAATGGAGACAGAAGGCATCCTTGCCTTACTCCTGTTCTTATTTCAAATGCTTCTGTAAGCTGTCCTTCATGCACCACACTACATTTTGTTCCTTCATACATTGTTTTTATCAGGTTAATAAACTTTATGGGGATTCCATAATGACTCAGCAACTTCCAAAGCATTCTTCTGTCTAAACTATCAAATGCCTTTTCGTAATCTATGAATCCAATATAAAGTGGGGATTTTAGTTCTAAACTTTGTTCAACTATTATACGTAGAGTAGTTATTTGATCAGCACATGATCTGTTCTTCCTAAAACCTGCTTGTTCATCTCTCAAGTGTTTCTCTATAGCCTCTTTTAGTCTCTCCAGAATGATTCTGCCTAATATTTTTCCTGGCACTGATAGTAGCATAATTCCCCTATAATTTGTGCACTCCTGTAAACTTCCTTTCTTTGGTAGTTTGATCATATAACCTTCTCTCCAGTCTTTAGGTATTTCTTCCCTCTCCCAAATTTTATCCAATAGATTATGTAACATCTTGGTAGAGGTGATAATATCTGCTTTGATGGCTTCCGAAGGAATTTCATCTGGTCCTGTGGCTTTACCATCTTTTAACAGTTTGATGGCTTTCATTATTTCTTCTTTGCTTGGTTTTCCGCAGTTAACGTGTAATTCTTCTTCTGCTGGTAGTATATCTGGAGGATTATTTGAGCCAGGTCTGTTCAAAAGTTCTTCAAAGTGCTCCTTCCATCTCTCCATTTGTTCCTTTATATTACTAAGCAGATTTCCTTTCTTATCTTTGATAAAGGCGTTGATCTGTTTGTATTTTCCACCTAATTTCTTTGTGCTGTTGTACAGTTCTTTCATATTCCCTTTATTTGCTGCTTCTTCTGCCTCTTTAGCTAATTCATCTATATATTTCCTCTTATCCCTTTTAATGCATCTTCTCACTTCTTTGTTCACCTCTGTGTAAGCTTCCTGTGTCTTGGCTTTATTACTTCTTGTTTTGCTTTTATTTATGTCTGCTTTCTTGTTCTTTCTTTCTTTAATTTTATCCAGGGTCTCTGCTGTCATCCATGCCTTATTCTGGCGTTCTCTTTTCCCCAGTGTTTCTTCGCATGTCTCTTTCCATATATTTTTTACCTGTTTCCAATGATCTTCTATATTTATTGTATTTTCTAGTTGTTGGAGGACTTGGTATTTGTTTGATATTGTGACTGCGAATTTATCTTTAATTCCTTGTTCTTTAAGAAACCCTACATTGAAATACGTTCTGCCCTTATTCGTTGTAGTATACCTTTTTAATTTAATTTTAAGTTTGGCTAACAGCAGATGATGATCAGAAGCTATATCTGCCCCTCTATATACTTTTACATCCTGTAAGGATGACTTAAACTTATTATTAATACATATGTGATCAATTTGATTTTCCGTTCTATGATCTGGTGACACCCATGTAGCTTTGTGTATTCTTTTATGTTGGAATATTGTTCCTCCTAGGCTCATTTGATTAAGGGCGCAGAAATTCACAAATATCTCTCCATTCTCGTTTATATCTCCAAGTCCATGTTTTCCCATAATCTCTTCAAAGCCTCTGTTGTCTGATCCTACCTTAGCATTTAGGTCTCCCATCAAGATTATAATATCCTTGGCTCGTCTTGCATCCATCTGGCATTGTAGCTGTTTATAAAAATCATCTTTAACTGAGTCATCTTTATCGTTGGTTGGTGCATAGCATTGTATAATGTGTAATTTTATTTTGTTTTTGGTTGTTCTAAATGTTGCTCTCACCAGTCTTGGTCCCACTGCCTCCCATTCTATTAGTGTCTTCTGTGCATTCTTTGATAGCATTATAGCTACCCCTTCGCTATGTTGTGCTCCTGGTTCCTGGTGTCCTGATGATAAAATCATCTCCCCTGTATTCAATTTTATTCTCTCCGCTCCCAGCCATCTTGTTTCACACATTCCCAGAATATCTATCTTGTAGTTGTTCATTTCTGCTGCCACTTGTGCCGCTTTTCCCTGTTCGTTAAGGGTACGAACATTCCAGGTGCCAATTCTGGATGATTTCCTGGTAGACAAAGGGTGAGTCGGCAACCCGGACTCCTTATGGCTTTCTCCGGATTGCGTCATACGTCTCTTAGACAGAGAGCCCTTCTCTTTCCTGGTTGACGGATTTACTTTATCTTTCTTTGACTTGTTCATGTTTGTGAAGTTTTTTCGGCTTATTTTTTTACAGTATGGGATAGCCAGTCCCATGCCTAACCCTCCTTTCTCGCCTCTTACGAACATGCCTGGTAGGGTACAGCGCCGCTATTCTTTACTTCCCCTTTCGGGGGAAAGGTACCAGGCTAAAAAGAGGCAAATCATGGGTGGGCCGGGCAGAGGATGTCATCAAATGGGTCTGTGGGCTTATCAATATCAGCGTTGGTGAGGAGTGGATACCGGTGCCTACGTCATTCAAGGGAACTTTCTCATGTATTGTCACACTCGACAGAAAAAGTAGGGAACAGAACCCGGTCGTGGTTAATGCTGAGGTCAACGGTCTCATCTGCGATAATACCGATGAGGAAGATGCAGTCATCTATACAGACGGATCTGTAAGACGACACGAAAGAAGTGCATGGGCATTTACACGTTCAGCAGGCAGAATAGCCAAGGAAGACAGTGGTGCATATGCCATGACCACGAGTAGCATGACAATGGAGGTGATGGCAGTGACCAAGGCATTCACATGGTTAGAGTCACAAGACTACATCCACGCATGTATACTGAGTGATTCGATGAGCGTGATAAAAAAAGTGGAGGCGGGCTTTGTACGCATGCAATGGGTAGAGTCGTTGCAGAAATCCAAAATACGTAAGGTCACCTTTGTCTATGTCCCTGGACATGCGGGAGTACGGGGAAATGAGAGAGCGGACAGGTTGGCTAGCTGCGCTGTCGTTTAGGACGGGCAACCGATGGATCGGGCGGACATCATCAATGCCCTTCGAGATGTTGGAAGAGCACAGGACTTCGACAAACACAGGTCAACGTCACTTCTTCGGATGATGGAAATGGGAGTTAAGATGGGCACGGCCAGAAATGAGAAACTTGGTGGCCGTGTAAGAAGACTTATCAACCAACATAGAACTGGAGTCGTCAGTCGCTGGACACTGAGGGAATTGCTGAGGAGGGGATCTGAGCACTTATGGACATGTTCGGAGTGCAATGATGATGACCCGCAAATAACTCAATAACTCAAGGGCGATAAAATACATCCTTGTTTAACCCCAGTTTCTATTGGGAAACATTCGCTCAGTCCCTCTGTTCGAACTGCACATGTGTAACCATCATACATGTCTTTGATAATATTTATGATTTTTTATGGTAAGCCATATTGCTTCAGAATTTTCCACAAAGAATCTCTATGAATACTATCAAATGCTTTTTTGTAATCGATGAAGTTAAGTACAAAAGGTTTTTGCTTTTCAATGTGTTCCTCCAATATAAGTCGTAGAGTGAAAATGTGGTCAAGGCAGCTTCTCCCTTTTCTAAACCCAGCGTGTTCTTCCCGCATCACTGTATCTATTGAATCCTTTATTTTATTTAGGATGATTTTGCAGAATAACTTTGAGGCAACTGATAAAAGTGTCACGCCCCTCCAGTTGTTACAATCTCTAAGACTGCCCTTTTTTGGAATCTTAACAATGATTCCTTTTTTCCATTTATCTTCTCTGTTTTCCAAATAATGTTGAACATTTTTTGGAGATGTATTAGATTATGGCTATCAATTGCCTTGAGGATCTCAGCTGTTAACTTATCCTCTCCAGCAGCCTTGTTATTGGTCGTAAGCTTTAAGGTGGTTTCTATTTCGCTCAAGGTGAAGTCATCTAAATTTACATCTAATTCTGCTGCTGGTGTTTCAGCTTCAAAATCTATTATGGGGTAGTGGACGGTTAAGAATTTCTTTGAAGTGTTCTGCCCAACGGGCTTTTATGTCTGCGCTTGTTGTTAGCATTAATCCAGATTTGTCTAGAATTGACAAAGTATGCCACAGAAGATTGACAGACAGTATCTGTAGCAAGAGTAGATGAGCACGCTAACCTGGGTGTACTGTCCAGGGCATTCTGGTGATGTATGCAGCAATGAAATAGTAGAAAAACTTGTTGGCACTGAGTGTGGCCTTACTCAAGACATCATCAAGTTTGTTCTTCATTCCTTAAGAGAAGAGGAGATGAGACTGGGTAGGAAAATGATGTATAGATTGAGGAGTCTAAAGGTATAAAAGGGGTCTGGTCGATCCATAGGGCTTAGTGGGAAAAAGTAGCAGATCAATGAACAATCAACACCTTGTGTCTCTATATGCTTCGAGAAAAGCTGGGGTGGAATGGGTATGGTAATGTCCCCAACTGCAGTGAAACTTATTCCATGAATATAATAGATAATCTATCCCCCTTAGATAATGGCAATAAACAAAGTACTCGTATCCATTCACGCATGTTAAAGAACATTTGGCTGTTGGCTGGGACAAATTTTTAGTAAAAACCTACCCCGTCCGTGGATGCCAGGCTGTGCTACAGAGTTCATACACGTGGACCAGGATTTTCCTAGAATTCTCTTGAGGGAGATATTGCAGCACTTATGGATTTGGCCTTTGTGCAATCATGATGATCCTAACAACAATTGGGTTTCTTTGATGCTTTCTTATGAATGTTTATAACATACAGTAAGTATAGGTTAAGCAAGACAGCAGATATACAAGCTTAGCATGGGCTGAAACTGAGTCCATTAACCTGGTGGCAAGTCGTGTCATCTTTATACTTCATCACAGTCAGATCTATTTATGTAAGGACAGGATTTTTTATGCTAAAATCTACAAACTCACGGCCAAGCAACTCTTTTTTTGAATCCACAAACCAAAGTTAAACTTGCTGGTAGTTGTTAAAACAGGCAAACTACTGTACCATGTTATACGAAGTGAAAGGATAACTCAATTCTTACCTCTCAAAATAGTCTATAGCTTCTGTGACCTTATGCCTGAGCATAAAACTTGCCAAGACATCAGCAACCTGTTTAACACAAACAATATTAATATATCATCATCATCATCAATGAGTGCCATCTCTGCATCGAAGGTTGGCTACCATGGAGCGCCATTCCACTCTGTCTCTTGCTTTGATGGTACAGATTGTCATAGGCTGACTTGTCCAACTTTTGATGTTACTCGTCCATGTTAGTCTTGGTCTGCCTCTGCCTCATTTACCTTGTATTTTCCTTACCAATATTACTTTTAGTAGGCTGCTGTGTCTTTTAAAAAAAAATGTCATTTTTCTTGTTCTAATTGTGTTTAGTAGTTCTCTTTTCATTTTTATTTGTTTTAAAACTTCATTGTTTGTTTTCTTTTCTTTCCATCCAATTCTACCTATTTTTCTACAAATCCACATTTCAAAGGCTTCAATTTTCTGTTCTGTTTTCTTGTCTAATGTCCATGTTTCTGCACCATACAGAAATATTGAGAAGATGTAATGTTTATTTCATTAAGTAATTGTTGTAGATCTTTAGGATTTTCAGCTAGTAGTACAGTAAAAAAAAATGTAAAGTACCCCCGTCACGCCAAGTGGCGTATAGGGAAATATGGTGTTAGTGACCCTATATTTTACAGACCTTCAGCACATGATTTTTGGGGTAATGTGGTCGGTATTATGCCCATGCTGCTTTACTTTCCCAGAAAAAAATCCGGTACCCATTTAAGGCTGGGAGAACCCGGAAGCCGTCGGTTGGGATCAAACCCTACCCCTTGTCCTTTGTAGTCCAGTTCACTAACCACTGAGCTATCGCGGTTCTAGTAGTACAGTATCATCAGCATATTTATCTTTCCATTAATGTTTAAGCCTGGCATATCTGTGATGTTTTTAAAGATTTGCTCAGTGTATAGATTGAACAAGATTGGTGATAGGATGCATCCTTGTCTTACTCCTCTTGTTATATAAATGGGTGTAGAATTCTCTTTGTTATTGCTGTTTGCTCCCAGTATAAATTACATATTAGTCGTATGTCTGTGTAATCCATATCTATATCTTTTAGGCAGTCTATAAGTTGATTATGGTGCATTCTATCAAAAGCTTTGTTGTACTCTATGAAGCAGGCATATATTGGTTTGTTTACTTCTATGTACTTTTCAATCAATGTCCTCATGCTGAATATGGCTTCTTTTATCCCACTGTTTTTCCTGAATCCAAATTGCTGCTCATCTAATTCAGTATTAATTTTATTCTGAATCCTGCCCTGTATAACTTTTAGTAAAATTTTTGTTACCTGGCTCATTAGGCTTATTGTTTTAAAATCACTGCATTTGTAACCTTTTCTTTTTTTTTTAATGATGTTTTTCAATATCTCTCCTCCAGCCTTAATAATAAGGCCCTGATCACGTTTCGTGACTCGCAGGGCACTCACTTTCAATCTCGGCAGGGAGGGTATGCGAATATCATCATGTCTTTAAATGTTTATTGCATCTTCAATATGGAATTAGTGACCAAATCTTGATATGAGTGAGTGAGTGAATCTTTAATCTTTCAAATGTCAACAGTTTATCAAGTCAACGACAAACAACAAACCGTCCGTGAATTCATTGAACAATCATATAAATAATATTTATATCAACCGTGAAGGATCTCTGGCAGCGCCAGTCGTCCATGCAAAACTCATTCAAGATGAACAATTTATCAAGTCAAACGACAAACCACAAACCGTCTGTGAATTCATTGAAACAATCCCATGAATCACGATCATATCAACAGTGAAGAATCTCTGGCAGCATGAGTTGTCCATGCAAAACTCGTTCAAGATGATCACTGATCTACTGCCCCTTCCCTTGATCATCTCTGGTCCAGCTGTCTCCACTCTCAACTCACCCTCTCCTTGTCAAATTTCTAACTGCCCTCCAAACTACATCATCGTATTTTCACGTCACTTTTCACTATCTGCGCACTGTACTGCACTACTTATTGTGGCGTGCATCAATTCTGTCTTCAATTTCGCTCCTGACCCTTTAGTGCGCAATTTCGCGTCTACACATTCAAATGCGCCATTCTTTTTAGGCAATGCAATGAAAGTTGATGTTTTTAGTTCATTTGGTATGTATCCCGTATGGTATATGTCATTGCATATGTCTGTGATCACTTCAATGCCAAAATCTTCTACTGCCTGTATCATCTCTATCTGTATATTGTCAAATCTTGCTGCTTTTCTCTTTTTCATTGTTTTTATAGCTTTTTCCACTTCAGATTTTAAGATTTTATAGCTGGACATACATTTTATAAATGGTTTTTTGTCCCTTTCGTCATGAAATAATTCTGTTATTTTTCCTGCCATCTATCGATTATATCTTTGTTGTCTGTTAGCATTCTTCCTTGTTTGTTTGCAATACATCTGCTTCCTGCAGCTTTTTTGTTTTTATTAGTCATTCTCTTTATTTCTGTGTGCATCCTTCCTAAATTTTGTTTACTTTTCATAGTTTTGACTTCTAGACATCTTTAGTTGAGCCAGTCTTCTTTTGTCTTTTTGCACATTTTGTGTATTTCATTATCAATTTCCTTGTATCTGGCAGTGTTCTGGCAGACACAGCCTTGTCTGACTCCTTGCTTTATATATTGGAATTGTCCTGTTTGGTTGTAAATTCGTATAACTGCTGTTTGTTGCCAGTACATGTTCTTTATGATTCGCAGATGCTTGCCATCAATGTTTAATTTCTCCAGCATATTGATTATTTCCACATGCTTTACTTTGTCAAATGCTTTCGTGTAGTCTATAAAGCACATATATAAATCTTTCTTTACCTCTATAGATCTTTCTATCAATGTTCTTAAGATGTATATTGCATTATTGGTGCCCTTTCCTTCCACATATCCACATTGTTCCTCACTTATTTCTGGTTTTATTTTGTTCCTTACACGTCTCATGATTATTCTTATTAATATTTTAGTCATGTGGCTCATGAGACTAATAGTATGACAAATAGAAAATATAATAGACAGCATGTG
This sequence comes from Megaustenia siamemsis, assembly GCA_032433765.1. Taxonomy (NCBI): domain Eukaryota; kingdom Metazoa; phylum Mollusca; class Gastropoda; order Stylommatophora; family Ariophantidae; genus Megaustenia; species Megaustenia siamemsis. The sequence goes on from JAVIAB010000001.1 coordinate 44,260,626, forward strand.
TCGAGGCATGGAAAACAGTCAACAGAATTGATACAAAGCACAGTGGATAGAAAATTGTGGAAGGACATAATCACCTACACCAATGTTTCTCAACAATTTTTATATTGTGGCCCCCTTCTGACCTTGATTTCTTCTTGTGGACCTCTTGTCCTTTCGTGAAAAGATAACTAATTTAAACGTTTTTTTCTCACATAGAAATGTATACTTAAGCTGGCAAAATCAAGGATTCCCCTATTGTTGTGCATGGTTTTCTTCTTGGGTTTTCAATTTGGATATTTTGTAAGGAGTGATTAAACCTTTGTTATTTAAATTTGTAGATTTCTGAATAAACATTAATGATTTTTGTCACCATAGGTCTCGTTTCAAAATTTATAGTCATGTGTGAAAACATTCAAGTGGTTTATCCTTTTTGTCTTTATGGGGCTTTTCCATTAGCTTATAGTTGCATACTCTTATTGGAAAGTGTAATATCACAAATTAATAAGCACATGGCTTTTGTGTGGTCCTGCTTGTGGTCTCCTACAGGATAAATTTGTAGTCAATATACTTGAATGAGTGTTGTTGACATTTCTTCTTGCCAAAGCAGCCATGATGTACTCAGTAAATTATGTAGTGGGTTAGGGAAACAATTTTTATAAAGCATGGAAACAAATTGTACGTATGTTTGTAGTTGCAAAACAATATTAAAAAAGAATCACTTTTCATAAATAAAACAGCATTATTAGAACTTCTCCAAAAAAATGATGAAAAATGTCTTTGCAAAACTTATATAATTACATATACATTTTCTATTTACAAAATATATTACTATATATTTGTGTATATACTTACAAATCAAGGGTTATGTCAATCAGGATAGATTTTTAAGATGCTAAGAAATTAAACACTGCAGTCACGAAAGGACTGAGAAAAGCTTTCATATTTAATGCTCTGGTTGGCAAACTTGCAAGTCTATTTTATACTCCTTTGAACTTCATCCTTGCATAAGAATAAAGAGAAGAGGATCGCTAGGAAAGGCATATGGTCGAGTGGGGGAGAGAAAGAGGAAAGGAAAATTAATGTTGCCGCAGACATCAAAGGCGATCCATGCATCGAGGATGGTCCATTTTGAAGTCCACCAAATACTTCTTATGTGCGCTTGCTAATGAAACAACTCACTGAGTGGAAAAGTGGTATCTGAATGTTATATTCTACAAAAATCTGCATCCCTGTGCATGGTCACCTAGTTTCGTGCAGTGCACCCCCTCCCCAATGTTATTTTTATACCCCCTTCCCCACCACATTCTCAGAAAATCTTGTAGTCCGCGGGGTGGGGGGGGGGGGGTGTAAAATTATTTTTTCCCATAGTATTAAAAAGCTGGACATTTTCTAATTTTCAAAAAGTCTGGGCACAGGACAAATGCCTAACAATTAGGACATGTCCAGCAAAATCCTAACGTTTGGTAACCAAAAATGCAGAACTATCCATCCATCAACCTATCCATTTACCTATTATCCTTTCATGCCAAAGATGACACACAGGAAAGAAACTCTAGACTCCATCTCCAATAATCTTAACTATAAGCATCAGACTAGCACAGAATCTGCATTGTATTTCACCACAACCTGCATTGTATCCTGCTACATGTCCTTACCTGGGCAAGCCTCTAAACCTCGGTAAAGGAGAAGCTGATGTTTCTGCTGATGTTGCCTCTCTCCTCAGTGTATTTTTTAGTGGTTCTCTAAGTTGGCCTCATTTTCAATTGCCCACTCTTCCTCATTTTAACAACTTGTTTTGCAACTCTCCTGTTGTCTCTTCTCATCACAGTCTACATATGACTGATCACCATCTTTTCTTGATTAAAAATGATATTATTGGATGAATGACTAATGTCTCTTACTTCTTCACTAGTCCCGAGTTCACTTCATGTAATATGAAGCACTTTCTTGAGACATATGTTTTCCGATGTGTCAAATTTATTTCCAATTTTTTTACTTATTTTCTAGCTCTCACATGCATGACGAAAAACAATGCCTCCTCTTGGACTGGAAATAGACTTCATGTAGGATGAGACTGCACCCTCATGATTCAAATCTTGGTATTCTTGATACAAACTTATGGTTTCCCATTGTTAGCAATTATTGTAAAACATACCTTTTGTTGTTGATTTCTAGTTCAATGTTTTGCAGTTTTAAAATGAAGAAGAATACAATGATAATTTGAAAAAAAAAATTACCTTATCAGGAACATCCTCGTGTACAGCATGTCCACATTGTGGTAACAAATTCATCTGAAATTTGCCTGAAAGCAAATTAATTTACAGATTATAATTCAAAGTCAGAAGTTACAGCAACATATATACTGAAGAAATTGGATGCGATTGAATGCGATGATCATCGCACAATAAGCCTTATATAAGTCATATGACTAAGATATTACTAAGAATCATCATGCGAAGAGTGCGAAACAAAATCAGTCCAGAAATTAGCGATCAACAGTGTGGTTTTGTTAGAGATAAAGGAACAAGCAATGCCATTTATATCATAAGATCTTTAGTAGAAAGAGCCATAAAGGTGAAAACAGATCTATACCTATGCTTCATAGATTACACCAAGGCATTTGACAAAGTAAATCACCAAGAAATAATCAAAATTTTAGAAAGCATAAACGTAGACAGCAAAGATCTAAGAATAATAAAGAACATGTACTGGCAACAAATAGCGGCCATAAGAACTGGAAACCAATTGGGAATGTTTCAACAAATAAAACAGGGTGTTAGACAAGGTTGTGTGCTGTCACCAGATTTGTTTATATTTATTCTATTGACCTTTCGAGCCGTAACCGGCCCATAGGGCGTAGACCAAGATACACCTTCTCCTATATGAATTTTTGTTCTAGCAGTTTTCTTTTAAAGATATTTTATCAAATCTCGCCATCTGTCTCTGTTCTGTGCAAGCAGTTCTATCTCATTGAGGGAGCCGATTCCTGCTGCTCTTGCCTCTCTCATCAATGTTCTTCTCAGTGTCTCCCTGGGTCTTCCTCTTTTTCTTTTACCTGTTGTTTCCCATATGAGGGCTTGCTTTGCTATTCGATTATTATCTCTTCTCATCACATGTCCAACGTATGACCATCGTCTTTTCTTTATTACTGAAGATATTAGTGGTTGATTGGCGATTTCTCTAATTTCCTCGTTTGTTTTGAATTCGTTCCATTCTATACCAAGTATTTTCCTTAGACATTTATTTTCGAATGCGTTCAACTTTGTTTCTATATCTCTTGTTGTTTTCCAGCTTTCACACGCATACGTAAGGTTGATAGTACATTTGATTTGAATAGCCTAAGTTTTGTGTTTGTGCTAATGAGTTTTGATTTCCACAACTTTTCAAGGCTTCTGAAAGACATTGCTGCTTTAGCCAGTCTGATTCTAATTTCTTTGCTCGTATCCCCTTCTCGATCAATGTGACTTCCAAGATAGATAAAGTGATCGATCTCTTCTACTGGTTTGTTTTCCATGTATATTTTGTCACTTGTTGGAATTAAACTTTTCATGACTTTAGTCTTTTCATGATTGACCTCAAGCCCAATTTTGCTGGCTATTGATGATAGTTCATTTGTGTTTTCCTGCATCGTTTTTATCTGACTGCTGATGAGAACTATGTCATCAGCAAAGTCGAGGTCCTCCAAATGGTCCCCTTGTATCCATTCGATGCCTTTATTACCAGTGCAGCATTTTTATATTTATAGTGAGATTATTTTAAGGTCCATAATGGACATGCCTGGAATAACAATTGGAGGCCATAATATAAATAATCTAAGGTATGCTGATGATACAGTCTTAATCGCTAAGAGTGAAAATGAGTTACAAGAAATGTTGGACATTATAGTGAAAGAAAGCAAAAATAAAGGACTCAGCCTTAATAGCAAAAAGACAGAGGTAATGGTAACAACAAAAAAAAGAACATCACCTTAGTGCAAAATAAAGACAAGTGGAACAATATTAAAACAGGTAAATGAATTTAAATATTTGGGAACTTTGTTAACCTCAGACGGAAGATGTACAAAGAGGTGAGATGCAGAATGGCTCAGGCAAAAGCAGCTTTCCAAAAAATGAGGAAGATACTATGCAATCCATTTTTGACAATAGAAACAAGAAAAAGAGTTCTTAAATGTTATGTAGAGCCTGTCTTAACATATGGATGCAAATCATGGACAATAGGACAACAGACAAGAAAATCAATGGAACCTGTAGATATGTGGTTTTACAGAAGAATGTTGAGAGTACCATGGACAGCTAAGAAGAGTAATGAAGATGTTCTGAAAGAGGTCAAAGCAAAAAGAGAGCTAATTTCCAATATTAGGAAGAAACAATCATCATTTTTTGGCCATGTAATGAGAAGAGAACAACTGGAATATATTGTAACAACTGGAAAAAATTGAGGGACGAAGAGATAGAGGGAAGCAAAGAGAAAAAATAACAGACAGCTTAAGAGAATGGCTTGGCAGAAGGTCAACAACAGAAATGATAAATAGCTGTCGAGATCGAAAGTTGTGGAGAGACATAATCACCTATGCCAGTAGGCCCGGTACTTGATGATGATGATGATATACTGAAGATGGAAGGGGAGATGGGAAACGAAGGGAAAAGGAAATATAAGGAGGAAAGAAAAGAGTGAAGGGGGGAAAAAGGTGGAGGAGAGAATGATCATTGGTTACCAGTGAAAAAGGGATAAATTAATTCACCTGTAGGGTGAGACATAAACAGGACAATTCTCAAACAAGTGCAACGCGACAAATACATGGGCACAATAATAATGTCAGATGGAAGATGCATCATAGAAATAAAAAGCAGAATAGCTAAAATAGCATTTCAGAAAATGAAAAATATCTTATGCAACGAATATATGTCAATAGAAGTGAGAAAGAGAGTTCATTGGTGCTATATAGAACCAATTCTGACCTATGGAAGCGAATCATGGACAGTGGACAAACTAATGAAAAGACGATTAGAGGCCACAGAGATGGGATTTCTCAGAAGAATGTTGAAAGTTCCCTGGACAGCTAAAAAGACGAATGAAGAAATTCTCAAAGAGGCCAACACAAAAAGGGAACTCCTAAAGAACATCAGAAAGAAAGAATCAACATTTTTTGGGCACATCATGAGAAGAGGAAAGTTGGAATACTTGGTTACAACTGGCAAAATAAATGGAAAGAGAGATCGCGGACGACAAAGAGAGAAAATACTGGATAGATCGGTGTCATGGCATGGAAAACAGTCAACAACAGAACTGATACGATGTACTGTAGATAGAAGATTGTGGAAGGACGTGATCGCTTACGCCATCTGATATAGTACATGATGATGATGATGAGGGTGAGACAAGCCATGCAGGCGGTCAGACGATTCTCTAAGGTGAATCGGCTACGCCTGTCAGAAGAACAAGACACTAAGCCAGTGACTTGGGCATTTGCCTTACCCTTATGGCCCTGAGTATTGAAGTGGGGTGTTATGGGGTGTCTGCATCTCGTATGATATCATAGATGTTCACGGCTTTCAACTAGATTGGAGATTCAAATGCCTTTACAAAGACTTTTAAAAAATAATGGTTCTTTAAATCCGTCATCATTTTCATGCCAGTGTGAATTTGGGCTACAGTGAATGACAGAGAGATACCAGGCAGTAGGTGCGAAGCTATTTCCAGTTGACCGTGGATTCTTGGTTATTGAGTTATTTGGGAGTCATCATCATTGTACTCTGAACATGTCTATAGGTCCTCAGATCCCCTCCTCAGCAAGTCTCGCAGTGTCCAGCGACTGACGACTCTAGTTCTGTGTTGGTTGACAAGTCTTGTTACACGCCCACTAAGTTTCTCCTTAGACATAGTGAGTGACATAGACTCATGGTTGTCAAAGTCCTGTGCCCTTCCCATATACATCTTGGAGGGCATTGATGATGTCTGCCTGATCCATTGGTTGACCATCCTCAACAATAGCACAGACAGGTAGTCAACTTATCCGCTCTTTCATTTCCTTATACTCCTGTATGTCCTGTACTATTGGGACATAGACAAAGGTGACCTTACGTATTTTTGACTTCTGCAATGACTCTACCCATTGCATGCGTACAGAGCCCGCCTCCACTTTTTTTATCGTACTCATCGAATCACTCAGTATGCAGGCCTGGATGTAAGTCTTGTGATGACCAGATGAATGCCCTGGTCACTGCCATCATCTCCATCACCATGCTACTCATGGTCATGACGTATGCACCACTGTCTTCATGACTATTCTGCCTGCCAAGTGTGCTGTAAATGCCCATGCACTACTTTGGTGTCGTATTATAGATCCGTCTGTATAGATGACTGCATCTTTCTCATCAGTGTTATTCCAGATGAGATTGTTGACCTACGCATTGACTGAGTTCTGCTCCTGTTTCCTGTCGAGTGTGACAATACATGAGAATGTCCCTCTGAATGATGTAGGCTCCTGTATCCACTCCTCACCAGCGTTGATATTGGTAAGCCTACAGACCAGTTTGATGACATTTTCTGCTCGGCCCACCCATTATTTGCCTCTTTTTAGCCTGACACCTTTCACTATGTTGTGCTCATGATGCAATGGATGCTCTTTATCTGCACTTATCTTCAGGTATGCTCGTGCCCTCCAGATCTTGATTCTGTTATCCATGGTTAGAAAGTCAAGAAGATACCTCATTGCTACACAAGGAATGTCCCTCGTACACCCCAAGATAATGCACATAGCTTCATTCTGTATTTTCTCCAGCCTGTCAATTTGTGTCGTACAGACAGTAAGAATTGTTAGAGCATACTTGATTGGTGCGAGGACTAGTCCTTGGAACAGAGGGGTAAGTAACCTCTGCTTGATGTTGGCAGCTGCCATGATCTTCAAGGCGGCTAATCCTTTGTGGGATTTTGTTATCACATGGTCAAACTGGTCCTGAAAACACAGGCTGCGATCAAACTTAACTCTGAGGTATGTCACCAACCTGTCCCTGGTTACCTCATCAGCCCCCATTCATACCACCGGTGTTTCCATGTTAACGATATGATTGGTTATTGGTTATTGGTTATGGAAGGCCTCGGTCTCACAGCAAATGAATTAAAATCAATAATTGCTCAACCGCCCGTGCCAGTGGAATCATCCGAATTACTAACTCATCTCCCAAACAAAGAAAGGTAACTGTAGTCCCCATTGTAGCAGTCTCAGCACACGCCAAAAGACATAAGGCGAAACCGCAAAGAAAGTGAACACAGCCAACTGTTCCCTGTCATACGATATCATCATTCATCGTAAACAAGCGGGATATCGAAGCAGGATCAAAACGGATGAGACACACAGCTCACGGTGTGCACAGAGCACTTAACTCAGTAGCTCCTGCAACAAGCCGGACTTGGAATATGAGGAAACTGCAAGAAGGAACACTTTTCAGACATAGCCTTCAATGGTTCCTGCCGCCTATCCACCATATACCATGGGAGTTTACGTCCTCCCGAAAATGATGATCGTCGTAGCACTTTATGATGTTAGGCCATCATTGATGACTCCAATTCCAAACATATAGACACACAGTGGTGGTAAGTTATCATTTCCAATCCAACAGAAGCCACATGACCTGTAGTTAGTAAAAACACAATTGATGATGTTCTCCGCTCCCTTCTTGTAGCTGCCGCCACACAATCCTGATGTTTCATTAACTTGGACATCATTCAAGAACAATGTCAGATGAAAATTCCATAGATATGGCTTTGCTGATGAAGTGCTTGGTGCAACAGTTGTATCAATCATAGTGGAGGCTCCTGGTATGTGGTCATTAATATCACAGACGGCACATGATGTTGTTATATTCAGAATTTCTTTCAGCGGTGTAAATACGTGGCACACACATGGAGAGTGGTTTGTGGTCACAGTAATCCCATTAAAGGCAATTCTAGGGTAGTATGGCATAGCTGTTTCAGAACAGCACAATCCTGTGATGTTTTCTGTGTTCGCTATAAAACTGCTGCTGCTACCCAATCCTGACCAATTATAGGTGTGGACATTATTCACTTGCAATGACAAAACTGCTTTGTTTACATCATAAACCTCTGGAAGCGAATCATTTATGGGACTATTAGTACAATTTATTCTTCCATCGGGGATATCTTCATTGAGTCCCAAAAAAAAAGTTCTTTGGTTAAAAAGCACATACGCTTTTGAGTTAAACACAAAATGAGCCCACTTCATAGATTCAAAATGATCCTTGCCAATGCCATCCGTTTGCACAAGTTAGGTCCTTAGCTACCAATGTCACAAACTAAGCCATCAAATTAACGACTTTATCTACAGCGAAGGTTAACGAACTGTGAACAAACATTTATGTTCAAACCCCTGAATACATTTTCAAACATCTGCCAACTCGCTGCAATAACATTTATCGTGGTATTCAAAGTAAACATTGCTTAGTCCATAGCTCGAATATAAATAAGCTGCCATTTTGGTGCGTCCAAAACGATGACGTCATGGGACGCACCAAAAAAAACGATATGATTATTAAGGGAGAACCATACAACTGATGATTTATGAGCATTAACCAACGCACCTAATACTCCACACCAGGTAGAGATGCGATCGAGTCGTTTTGCATGGTGGAGGGATTTCCCTTCTGTCTCTTCCCTGTTGATATATCAGAATGTCATCAGTAAAAGTCATAGTTCTTCCCCTCCCATCCAGCTGTTGATCCTTGATCGTTATTGTGTACACATTAAATAGAACTGGTGAGCCTTGTGGTAGCCCTGGACAAATGGATGTTGGCTCGAATGGCCAACTTCCACATCTGTGTACCACCTTCCTCTGAGATGCTGTAGCGATCCATCTAATGAGGAAGGAGTACACTGCCATTTTGAGGAGCATGTGCAAGAGGTAATCAAATAGTACTCTCATTTATGCATCCTCCAGATCTATAGCAGCAACACATATCTCCTCTTGTCTGTGGAAGCCTTAGAAGACATCATAGGTGAATATATATATATATATATATATATATATATATATATATATATATATATATATATATATATATCTCCATGGGTCATCACCTTAGGACCCTGTCATCTACATGGATAGTGCTGTATCCTGTGCCCAGTGCAGCGGTTGGGGTTTCGTGGTATACCAACATGGCAGAAAAGTAGCTAGGAAATCTGACAAGTGTAGCATTACAGTGTCCAGCATGAGAATGGAGATGGAAGCAGCAACAGCGGCAATAACATAGGTAGTTGCACAGAACATGGTTGGTTCACGCAGTCTTGGTGGCTGACTCGCAAAGTACGAGAAAGAAGATTGACAGTGTCTGTGGTAGGAGTGGATGTAACTCTTGGATGGCTTTACAGTGAGTGTGTTAACCTGTGTGTATTGTTCAAAGCATCCTGGTGTACACGGCAATGAAATAGCCAATAAGCTTGCTGGCAACTCTGACACTGAGTGTGGTCTTACTTTGGACAAATAGAGGACATCATTAATTTTGATCTTCACTCCTTATGAGAAGAGCAGGTTTGGTGGGACAAGAATATATATATTGAGAGATGAGGAATCTAAAGGTGGAAAAGGGGTCTGGTTGATCTGGAGTCATCATCATTGAGTGCTGTCTCTGCATCTAAGTTTGGCTACCATGAAGCGTCATTCCGCTTTGATGGTGCAGGTTGTCATAGACTGACTTGTCCATCTTTTGATGTTACTCGTCCAAGACCATTAGTCTTGGTCTGCCTCTTTTACAGTGAATTTTCCCTTCCAAGATTACTTTTCATAGGCTGTTGTGTCTTTTAACTTACCCCAAAAATAGCATTTGTCTTGTTTGAATTGTATTTAGTACTTTTCTTTTCATTTTTAGTTGTTTTAAGACTTCATCATTTGTTTTCTTTTCTTTCCATCTAATTCTACATATTCTTCTATATATCCACATTTCAAAGGCTTCAATTTTCTGTTCTGATTTCTTGTCTAAAGTCCTTGTTTCTGCACCATACAGAAATGTTGAGAAGATATAACATTTTGCTATTCTTAGTTTTAGCCCTGGTGTTATTTGTTTTGATGTTAGAGATATTTTTCATGGCATTAAAATTACTTTTTTGTCATACTTATTCTTTTGTTTATTTTAGTTTTACATTTTCCATCACTGTATATCCAAGGTAGTTGTAGCTCTGAACTGTCTCTAGCTCTATCCTTTCAACTTTGATATCCACTTGTAGGTTTTGAGTATTATCTTTGTTTATGATAATAGTTTTAGTCTTTTTGATATTCATATCTAATCTATATTTTTTTCCTTGTCATGTTTATTTCATTAAGTAATTGTAGATTTTTAGGATTTTCTGCTAGTAATAAAGTATCATCAGCATATCTTAGGTTATTGATTATCTTTCTATTAATGTTTAGGCCTGGCATCTCTGATGTTTTTAAAGATTTCCTCAGTTGAACAAGCTTGGTGATAGGATGCATCTCTGTCTTACCTGTCGTTTTATATCAATAGGTGTAGAGTTCTCTTTGTTATATTTTATTATTTCTGCTTGGTCCTAGTATAAATTACACATTAGTCATATGTCTGTGTCATCTTGATGCACATCTTTTAGGCAGTCTATAAGTTGTTTATGGCGTATTCTATCAAAAGCTTTGGTGTAGTCTATTGAAGCAGGCATATATTGGTTTGTTTACTTTTGTGTACTTTTCAATTAATGTCCTCATGCAGAATACAGCTTCTTTTTGTCCCACAGTTTTTCCTAAATCCAAATTATTGTTCTCATACAATATTGATTTTGCTCTGAATCCTTCTTTGTATAACTTTTAGCAACATTTTTGTTACATGGCTCATTATTAGTCTTATTGTTCTAAAATCACTGCATTAAACTGCACCTTTCTTTTTAGGCAATGCAATGAAAGTTGATGTTTTTAGTTCATTTGGTATATATCCTGTATGGTATATGTCGTTGCATATTTCTGTGATCACTACAATGCCAAAATCTTCTAGTGTCATTATCATCTCTATCTGTATGCTGTCAGGTCCAGCAGCTTTTCCATTTTTTTGTTGTTTGTATAGCTTTTTCCACTTCCGATTTTAAGATTTTATAGCCTTATATACATTTTATAATTGGTTTCTTGTCTCTTTCATCATAAAATAATTCTGTTACATATTCCTGCCATCTATTTATTATATCTTTATTGTCTATTAGCATTTTTCCTTTTTTGTCCGCTTTCTATGGATTTTAAATTTTCTCTTTATTCTTAAAATTCTCTTTATTTGTGTGCATTCCTATTAAATTTCTGGGGTGCTTAGTGGGAAAAACATATATATCTACATTCAACACCTTACAGGAACAATCATACTGCATACGCTTCAAGAAATGCTGGGAAGGGTGGTTATGGGGATCCTCTGAAAGCAATGAAATCTATTCTATGAATAGAATAGAATAGAAAAGAATAGAATAGAATAGAATATGCAGCTTTATATATCAGCTTTAAGAATGTGGATTTTTAACTGACCTTGCATTTGTCCAATTGTTAAATCTTTATCCAGCCGGTCTGGGCCTAAAAAGGGAATATATGCAATTAATTTATAGTATAAAAATAATTAAATGCTAGATAGATAATGTAGTACATCTCCCTTTTATTTTATAATTTCAATTCATATCCCTCTTGTTATTTCTCCTTGATTTACTTGTCCCTCTCATTCTAGATGCAGTAGAGTTTATCTTTATTCCATTGTCCGTTTGTACTGTTCTAATTTTTTGAAGAAAGCCGCATGTGGGATGAAACGTGAGAATTTTGTTGTGTTCCTTTTTTGTAAACCTGTCACCATAACTTATAGGAGTGTACACTACACCCAACCACTTGCTCCAAAGTAGTAGTGTGGAGAATATCATCACCTCGAAATTGCTAACATGAATAGCCTACTTAAATTTTTGAACAATGGCTGTCTTCAAACAAACTAACACAAGTTGCCAATGGAATGGAGAAAAATCAACTTTATATATTAGGAATTAGTGAAACTCAAGGACTTGAAATCAACAGGGATAAAACAAAAATAACGAAAATAATAATACTCAGAGGGCAATATATATCTCAATTGTCAAGCATTTGACAGCATACATAGACTGTCCAAATTGACAAAAAATTGTCAACATCATAAAAGACATCTATGACGGCTATACTTGCGCAGTTCATATAGAGGAGGGAATGAGTGATTGGTTTTATGTTGAAACAGGTGTAAAACAGGGATGCATAGTATCATCATTGCTATTTGGAATTACCACTGATTCAAAATGAATAAATTTTGCAAAGGCAATAATGGTATTAAATGGTACAGCAAGAATAACCTGGAAGATTTAGATTTTGCAGATGATACAGTGCTCCTAAATGGTAACATCAACAAGATACAAAATATCACAGATACCATAACATCAGTGGCAGAAAGAATAGGGCTTGAATGTGGGATAAAACAAAAATAAGTTAAAATAACAATACTCAAGAGGGCAATATATATCTCAATTGTCAGACATTGGAAAGAGTAGACCACTATATATATCTTGGTATAGTTCATTCAGAAATTTGTACCCACAGAGTTTATTAATTATCTCGGAAACTGTTTGATGAATTTCTGTAATTCTTTTTCTTGAAATCTTATTTTTTCACCAACCATCAGTCTGATATTTTGCCCTACTGTCATGCATTTAGGAAAGATCTTTGCTTATTTGAGGTATATAAAAATATGATTTTCTTGCTTGCCCTAAATTTGAGGATTTTACAATACCCACATTTGTTGTAATCAACTCGCCATTTAAAAAGGCAAATTTCACGTGCTTTCCACACAATCTTAGCACCGTTTCACACTCACAACTTGTAAGACGCGCGTCACTTCAAGGTTTTTTTTTGGTCATTTCATTTCTAAGTTTCTTATTAAATTGGTCCAGAGGCGTATTTTATTTAATATTAATGTATATTCCTTTATATGTGATAATTTGTGAGCTGTTGTGAAATTACTTGATTTTTAAAACCATGAAGAGTTTAAAGTGTAAATTCATCACTATGCAAAAGGTAACTGTGTTTATTGTACAGGCACTTTTGCAAGGAATCTAAAAGGGGTCGGTTATATTACGATATAAAAAAACCAGAAAATAGAACACGGACAGCTCTAAATATAGATAGAAAGTCTTTCAGTTGATGGATAGGACAGACCTATGACTCTGCAGAGGCGACAGTCAAGTAAGGAAGATAAATGAAAGTTGAAGATTTTGACAAAGATGTTATGAGATGTGAAAGTTTGAAACCTCAGCAGCAAAGGACAACACATTATATTGGTACATGCTGGCAGTAAAGTGAATGGTCTTGTTAATGACACACAACTTATTTTTCAATCAAAGTCTACAGACAATAGGGACTACCACACTGGATTGAATGGACAAATTTTCAGAGACTGGATAGAGAACACTCTACTTCCCATTCTGGATAGACCTTCATGTCTTGTAATGGACAATGCATCCTATCATAATGTGGTAGCACTGGAGGACAAAGTTCCTAATTCGTCAAGCACAAAAGATCAAATCATCACATGGCTTAGAAAAGAAAATGTTTCCTTTCAAAACACCCAGTTAAAACCAGAGTTGCTGCAACTTGTTAGACAGATTAAGAAGACAAAGATATATCAAATTGATAAAATAATTGCAAAGTATGGTCACACATCTCTTCGCCTCCCACCTTATCATTCGCACCTCAACCCAATAGAATGTGTGTGGACTAAAGTCAAAGGGCAAATTACTGTGCAGAACACGACGTTTAAATTTGGTGATGTTAAAGAATTTACGTGTCATGCCCTCTCAACGATAGACATTGAATACTGGAGAAAATGTGATGACCATGTGCTCAGAGAAGAGGAACAATACTGGCAACGAGATGGACTGCAGTTTGTCCAACCAATAACAATTGTTAATCTCATAGAGACTTCATATACGGAATGAGATATGTATGGCATGTGCACAATTTTGTTAATGACACTCTTACTGTTTGTGTTTGTTGACAATGTGTGTTTGATGTTCTGGTCGTTCCATATATTTGTCGTTCCATATATTTTTGTTGATGACATGCCTGCTATTTGGCGAATATGTGTGTTTGAATATGTATGGCATGTGCACAATTTTGTTAATGACACTCTTACTGTTTGTGTTTGTTGACAATGTGTGTTTGATGTTCTGGTCGTTCCATATATTTTTGTTGATGACATGCCTGCTATTTGGCGAATATGTTTGTTTGATACTTTGGTCAAAGTTTACCTATCTCTATGACAAAGATATAAAATCAAATGAAAAATTTTGCCCTCTTCAATGTGATATGCCTTTGGCTTGCATTGTTAGAAAATTAACATAATTTACAGTAAAATCGAATGTTTTGAACACGTGGTTTGATATTTTCCTAAAATTATATAACAAAAAATGATTTCTGCAAAATTAGACTACCTTTATACTTAAATGTTATAAAATCTGAAGGTCGGTGAAAAAATAAGATTAAAATGAAAAAGAATTACAGAAATTCATCAAACAATTTCAGACATAATTGATCAACTCTGTGGGCATGAATTTGTGAATAAACTGTAGTAATATAGATCAAGAAGGTGAAAGAAAGAAGGAGATCAGAAGCAAGATAGCAAAGGCAACAGAACATTTTAAAAACCTGGATGAAAATCAATATATTTCAGAATACATTTTTCATTACTGTTCATAAAAAATTATTTTATGCAAATATGTCATACAGACCTGCTAGAATTAACATCTTTGGAGCATTACAAGATAAAAACTTCTGTGACAGACCTTCAAACCAACCTGTGAAGAGCATATCATACATTATAATTGTTTATATTAACGGTGGAGATAAATGTTCCCTGAAAATTACATTTATTTTATGATGAAAGAGACTACTAAATAAAGAAAATGACTAGTAAAAATAAAAAAAAGCCACAAAAAGCAGATGCATTGCAAACAAAAAAGGAAAATTTATAAAAGACAGTAAAGATATAGTTGGCAGGAATATATAATAGAACTATTTCATGATTAAAGGGACAAAAATCCAATTATAAAATGTATATCAGGCTATAAAATCTTAAAATCGGAAGTGGAAAATAGCCATACAAGAAACAAAAAAGGGAAAAGCTGCTGGACTTTACAACATATAGATAGAGATGATAAAGACACTAGAAGATTTTGGCATTGAATTGATCACAGAAATATGC
The DNA here is from genome assembly GCA_032433765.1 of Megaustenia siamemsis. NCBI lineage: Eukaryota > Metazoa > Mollusca > Gastropoda > Stylommatophora > Ariophantidae > Megaustenia > Megaustenia siamemsis. Next base: position 44,275,862 of record JAVIAB010000001.1, read on the forward strand.
AACGGTATATACCATACAGGATACATACCAAATGAACTAAAAACATAAACTTTCATTGCATTGCCTAAAAAGAATGGTGCAGTTTAATGCAGTGATTTTAGAACAATAAATGAGCCATGTAACAAAAATATTGCTAAAAGTTATACAAAGAAGGATTCAGAACAAAATATCAATATTGAATTAGAACAACAATTTGGATTTAGGAAAAACAGTGGAACAAAAAGAAACCATATTCTGCATGAGGACATTACACAAAAGTAAACAAACCAATATATGCCTGCTTCATAGACTACACCAAAGCTTTTGATAGAATACACCATAAACAACTTATAACTGCCTAAAAGATATGCATCTAGATGACACAGACATATGACTAATATGTAATTTATACTGGGACCAAGCAGTAATAATAAAATATAACAAAGAGAACTCTACACCTATTAATATAAAAAGATGGGTAAGACAGGGATGCATCCTATCCAGAGCGTGGTCAGCTTCTGAATTAACTAAAATAAGTGGGCGGGATGACCAACTATATATCGCACTGACCAGGCAGTCAGGTGAGAAGACGGAGGGGTTCTAAAAATATGGGAAGGTGGGTACAAGATATGTATAAACTGTGTATATCTGTGTGTGTGTGCACAATGAACAGATGTGTAAAAGAGCATGTGTACATAACCATACATGCGTGCAAGCATAAATCCGTATATATATCACCACAAAGCACACAAAAGAAAACCAGAAGGTGTCCAAATGTGAAGGTTGGCTACCATTTAGTGCCATTCTACTGTCTCCTGCTTTGATGGTGCAGGTTGTCATAGGCTGATTTGTCCATCTTTTGATGTTACTCATCCATGTTAGTCTTGGTCTGCCTCTGCCTCTTTTACCTTGTATTTGCCGCTCCAGTATTAATTTTAGTAGGCTGTTGTGTCTTTTAACATTGCCCAAAAATCACATTTGTCTTGTTTGAAATGTGTTTAGTAGTTCTCTTTTCATTTTTAGTTGTTTTAAGACTTCGTCATTTGTTTTCTTTTCCTTCCATCCAATTCTACCTATTCTTCTATATATCCACATTTCAAAGGCTTCAATTCTCTGGTCTGTTTTCTTGTCTAATGTCCATGTTTCTGCACCATATAGGAATATTGAGAAGATGTAACATTTTGCTATTCTTAGTTTTTGCCCTGGTGTTATTTGTTTTGATGTTAGTATGTTCTTCATGGCATTAAAATTACTTTTGCCATTCCTATTCTTTTGTTTATTTCAGTTGTACATTTTCCATCACTGGTTATAGTATGTCCAAGGTAGTTGTAGTTCTGAACTGTCTCCAGGTCTATTCTTTCAATTTTGATATCCATTTGTGGGTTTTGAGTATTTCCTTTGTTTATGATAATAGTTTTAGTCATTTTGATATTCATATCTTGTCCATATTTTTTGCTTGTCATGTTTATTTCATTAAGTAATTGTTGTAGATCTTTAGGATTTTCTGCTAGTAGTACAGTATCATCAGCATATCTTAGGTTATTGATTATCTTTCCATTAATTTGTAGGCCTGGCATCTCTATGATGTTTTTAAAGATTTGCTCAGTGTATAGATTGAACAAGCTTGGTGATAGGATGTATGGGGAATAATAGAACAAATAAGTATGTGTTAGCACTCGGAAAAATTAACAGACAAACAACAACAAAAAATAGGATGCATCCCTGTCTTACTCCTCTCTTTATATCAATGGGTGTAGAGTTCTCTTTGTTATATTTTATTATTGCTCTTTGCTCCCAGTATAGATTATATATTAGTCGTATGTCCATGTCATCTAGATGTATCTCTTTTAGGCATTCTATAAGTTGTTTGTGGTGTACTCTATCAAAAGCTTTGGTGTAGTCTATGAAGCAGGCATATATTGGTTTGTTTACTTCTGTGTACTTTTCGATTAATGTTATCATGCAGAATATGGCTTCTTTTTTCCTCGCTATTTTTCCTAAATCCAAATTGCTGCTCATCTAATTCAGTATTGATTTTATTCTGAATCCTTCCTTGTATAACTTTTAGCAAGATTTTTGTAGCATGGCTCATTAGGCTTATTGTTCTAAAATCACTGCATTCAACTGCACCATTCTTTTTAGACAATGCAATGAAAGTTGATGTTTTTAGTTCATTTGATATGTATCCTGTTTGGTATATGTCGTTGCATATGTCTGTAATCACTTCAATGCCAAAATCTTCTAGTGCCTGTATCATCTCTATATGTATGCTGTCAGGTCCTGCTGCTTTTTCCTTTTTCATTGTTTTTATAGCTTTTTCCATCTCAGATTTTAAGATTTTATAGCCTGATGTACATTTTATAACTGGTTTCTTGTCCCTTTGATCATGAAATAGTTCTGTTACATATTCCTGCCATCTATCTATAATATCTTTATTGTCTGTTAGCATTTTTCCTTTTTTGTCTGCAATGCATCCACCTTCTATGGCTTTTTTATTTTTATTAGTCATTCTCTTTATTTCTGTGTGCATCCCTCTTAAGTCTTGTTTGCTTTCCATAGTTTCTATTTCTATACATTTTTGGCTGAGCCAGTCTTCTTTTACTTTTTACACATTTTGCGTATTTCATTATCTATTTTATTATATTGGGCAGTGTTCTTCGCTTGTCTCCTTTCTTCCATTTTTTCTAAGATTGTGTTAGTTACCCATTTTTGTTTTTTATTCTTTTCTCTTATGGGTAAGGTGTCGCGGGTTTCTTGTATGCTTTTCTTTATGCATTGCCATTTGGTTGCTACTTTTTCATCAGGATTTTCTCTTCTGTATTGCTCAATTTCTTCTTCTAGCAGCTTCTTGTATGTTTTTTACTTGTATTGTATATGTATCTTTAATATCTTTTTGATTTAAAACTGTTATATCTAGTGGATTTGTTGATGAATTAGATTTTTGCTTGTTTCTCTTTAGTTTGATTTTAATTTTAATCATTACAGGATTGTGATCTGCATTAATATCTGCTCCTGGGTAAGTATTGGCTTTCTTTACGCTGTTACGGAACCTTTCTTTTATCATTATGTAATCTATTTGATTCCTCTTCTTATCTCCAGGGCTTTTCCATGTATATAGTTTCCTTTTCTCGTTCTCAAAGTAGGTGTTACATACTATCAGCCTGTTTTCTTCACAGAATTGTATTAATCTTTCTCCTCTGTCATTTCTTTTTCCTAAACCATGATTTCCTATAATGGTCTTATATCTACCTTTTCCTACTTTAGTGTTCAGTCACCCATTACAATCAAGATGTCTGAAGATTTCACTTGCTTCATAACTTTATTTAGGTCTTCATAATATGCCTCTATTTGTTCATCTGTGTAGTCTTGAGTAGATGCATATGTCTGTATTATTGCTATGTCGAATGGTTTTGATTTCAACTAGACTAGTATAATCCTATCACTGTATGTCCAGTGGGTACTTATATATTTTTGTAGCTCTCTTTTTATCAGTATTCCTACCCCCCCCCCCCTTATTTCTGTTGTGTTTCCTGAGTATATAAATGTATATTTTTCATCCTCTATGTACCCACATTCTTTCCATCTTGTCTCTGATATGCCTAAGATATCTATATTTATTCGTTCTGCTTCTTGAATCAGATTTTCCAATTTCCCTTTTGATATAGAGTCCTAACATTCCAAGTACTTATTTTAAGATCTTTTCTCCGACATAAGTTCAAATTCCTCTCCATGGCTTCCTCTGGACTAGTACGTGATGAGGCTCCAATCTCTTTCACGGTGGTCAGCCACATTCGTCTTTCATGTCCTGAACATGCCTCTTGTGTACCACACACTTTGCTGTTTTTGCTTTCTGGGCCGTTGGTCATTTCTGACTCTTCCGCCCCATCCACAGTTGCAGACTTTGTGCCAATACAAATGCAGACAAATATACATACATGTATAGGTTCGGTAGTGCATGGGGGTAAGAAATGTGTGGTAGGTGTCCTATGTGTATGAGATTGATATGTTCATGCCACGGGGGGACAGTGAACCCAACTGGGTAATGAGGCGATTCTCAAGGACAAACTGGCTGCGATTGTTGGAGTGACATGAGACAATGTTCTTTTACACATCTGTTTGTTGTGCACACATACAGTTAGATATTCACAGTTTATGCGTATCATGTACCCACCTCCCCATATTTTTAGAGCCCTTCTGTCTTCTCACCTGACTGCCTGGTCAGTGAGATATTTGGTTATTTGGTTATGGAAGGCCCCGGTATCACTGCAAATGAATTAAAATCCATAATTGCTCAACCGCCCGTGCCAGCGTAATCATCAGAATCTCATCTCCCAAACAAAGAAAGGTAACTGTAGTCCCCATCATAGCAGTCTCAGCACACGCCAAAAGACATTAAGCGAAACCGCGCAGAAATTGAACACAGCCAGCTTTTCCCTGTCATACGATATCATCATTCATGGAAAGCAATTGGAATATCAAAACAAGATCAAAACGGATGAGACACACAGCTCACGGTGTGCACAGAGCACTTAGCTCAGTAGCTCCTGCAACAAGCCGGACTTGGAATATGAGGAAACTGCAACAAGGAACACTTTTCATGCATAGCCTTCAATTGTTCCCGCCACCTATCCACCATATACCGGGAGTTCATGTCCTCTTGAAAATGATAATCGTCATATTTTTTTAAAATGTAGAGCGCTTGATGATGTTAGGCCATTGTTGTTGACTCCAATTCTGAACACATAGACACACAGTTAGTCGTCAGATTCTCCCCGTCGCACATCAAACAACCGACCATAAGATTAGCGTACGGCCGGTCTAGAGTCTAGGGATATACGATGAACCATTATGATGACGTAGCACACAAAAAAAGTTGTACACACAATTTCGCTCCCTTTCGATTTATGATTACTCTAGTAAAAGCAGTCTAAGATGAACAAAACACTGTGCAAATTCCGTAAAGAGATAAAACTGCGGCTGACGAAGTAGTTTACATTGACAAGTAACATGGAAATAATTTGCGGTCAAGAAATTCCAACAATGGCCATAAACAGCACCAATGTGACGTAAAACGTAGATCAAGTCTAGACGTTGCAAGGTCGCATTCATAACACTTGATTTGTCAAAAAGGGACTGTTGCCGGCGTACAACATCGCTTTAGCGGCGCAGATGTAATAAGAAGATCATCACTTTTACTTTAATGCAGAAAAGTACAACGGAGAACCGAAATTAATCAGATTCCGAATGCACTTACTGCAGCGATCAAGAGAACATGACCTAGATCCCACCATCTTTACAACAGAAGTCCAAGTGAGATATATAGTTGGTCATCCCGCCCACTTATTTTAGTTCATTCGGAAGCTGATGATGCTCTGGACCACAGGGAAGTGACCTTTTTTTATTTCCTTTCTTGAGTATCTAGCACTATCACCATGTAGTTAGGTATGTGTACATATCCTTATATATATTTTTGTGTTGTTTGTTGTTCCAGCTGAAGGCCTACTTGGCCGTAATGTCAACTTTTGTTTTGTTAATTACCACGTAAAGCTGTTACCATACCACTTTTTTCTTCTTTTTTAAAAAAATACTCAAAACCTACAAGTGGACATAAAAGTTGAAGGAATAGAACTAGAGACAGTTCAGAGCTACAACTACCTTGGATATACAGTGATGGAAAATGTAAATCTGAAATAAACAAAAGAATAAGTATGACAAAAAGTAATTTTAATGCCATGAAAAATATCTGTCTAACATCAAAACAAATAACACCAGGGCTAAAACTAAGAATAGCAAAATGTTATATCTTCTCAACATTCCTGTATGGTACTGAAACATGGACATTAGACAAGAAAACAGAACAGAAAATTGAAGCCTTTGAAACGTGGATTTATAGAAGAATAGAAAGAATTGGCTGGAAAGAAAAGTATACAAACAATGAAACTTTAAGACAACTAAAAATGAAAAGAGAACTACTAAACATAATTCAAACAAGACAGATTTTTGGGGCATGTTTAAAGACACAGCACCCTATTAAAGGTAATCTTAGAAGGGAAAATACAAGGTAAAAGAGGCAGAGGCAGACCAAGACTAATATGGAGGAGTAACATCAATAGATGGAAAAGTCAGGCTATGACAACCTGCACTATCCAAGCGAGAGACAGAGTGGAATGGCTCTCCATGGTAGCCAACCTTTGATGTGAAGAAGGCACTCAATGATGATGATGATTTGGCAGAGCAAAGCAGATATGCCACTGTGGCTATTACAAAGGCATTTTCCATCAACAATATAATCAACAAAATTGAAGAAGGGTCCACTGATAAAATGTGTCACATGTTTGACAAGTGAAAAAATGATGAAACTCGAGATACATGTGCAAAGACTGTGATGTTGTATTGTTTGTTACTTCTTGTTTTGAACTATTTCATATACAAAAACATTACTGAGAAAAAAAATTCATTTACACCTATTATTTGCAAAATATCTGTGAAGAAATATTATAAACCATATAAATATTGCCAACTGCATGGTATCGTAGTATAAATTATGAATTACAACATGTATATATTAACGGCTCCAATCAACCACTAATATCTACAGTAATCAAGAAAAGATGATGGTCATATGTTGGACATGTAATGAGGAGAGATAATAACCGTATAACAAAGCAAGCCCTCATGTGGGAAACAACAAGTAAGAGGAAAAGAGGCCGACCCAGAGAGACACTGTGAAGAACATTGATCAGAGAGGCAAGAGCAGCAGGATTCGGCTCCCTCAATGAGATAGAGATGCTTGCACAGAACAGAGACAAATGGTAAGATTTGATAAAAAAATCTTTACAAGGATTGAAAACTGCTAGAATAAAAATTTAGATAAGAGAAAGAGTATCTGGGTCTATGCCCTATGGGACAGCTACGGCTCGAAAGGTCAATAGATAAATAATATCGGACGATAAAGCAATCAGCGTTCTGAATGCCTGAACCTTTGAAATGCAAATTAAAAAATATATAGTAATGTTTTGGCGTCCAAGCAAAAATGCTAAGCCCTGTTGGACAAGGTTTTCATGGAGATCTTAGCAGTAATAGGGTTAAATAGGAAGGAATGACATTCTGCAAGAAGGTGCTAGATGTGTGCACAATCAGTAATCTATTGAAACCAACTGAGCACAAACTACCTTTGAAAGCAAATGAGTATCTATCGCTTTGTTCATAGTGCTGCGATATCACTGTTAAAAAAAAAAAATTATGAAGTAGGCTATAAAAATTTATATAACACAAGGTAGAAATAATATGACTGATGATGTGGCTTTCTCCCTAAAAAAATAGTTGTAATATTTAATACCTGTCCAAAATTTCTCTGTTTTTGACAAGTCAATCCTCCACGTATATTTGTGGCCCTAGGTAAAAAAAAAAGTAAACTTCATAACAATGAATTATACATTAACAAAAAATATAATAACAGTCAAATAAAATAAAATGAGAATGAGTAGGTTGTATTCAAGTTATGACATTTACTGCACTGATCAATAGCAATAACAAAACATTTATTGTATAACAGTTTTTCACCAAGGAAGAACGTGTATTGCTTGCAATCCAAATCAATGCAATATAAGAACACTAAGTCAAACTTTATGTTCAATTGCTAGGTTAGGGACAAGTATGACAATGTTGTGCACCATAAATCTGCTATGGTAGACATGAAGGTCAACCAGAAACAGTTTGCTTATTGGGACCTTGGTAAAATCTTGACAAATCTAGCAAACTCGCAATGAACAACTTATTGTTATAGAAAGTAAAAAAAGTTACAATTTGACAGATGTATTGGAAGTGACCATAGCAACATTTAAAGATTCAGAAACAGAACTGCTTTCTTTTACATACTTTCACTTCTTACATGGATAAATTATTCATTACCTTCATCTTTTCTCTGTTGATATGATAATACTAAAATATTGCAGGTCTATTTATTATAGAAATAAAAAAGTAAGTTGTGAATTTCTCATCTTGTTGTGAAACAAACTCCTGATGACTAGATACTGATAGCGTGTGTGAGTGCGAAGAAATTTCACCTATCGGTCACACTGACCATTGAATCTTGGTCACTTTTTAAAGACAAAGAAAGGTTGAGATTGTCTGCTTTTGATAGAATGTTCGACACTGGAACAAAGCTATACAATTATTGGCCTATCTGAAGGTATAGATAAGATTGACCAGTAAGAACACTGATCACCATCAGATTTTATCCACGAGAATGGGTGGTAAAAGAAAAAAATCTACAAAAGTAATTTTAATCGGAGTTGTCAGAAGGTCCTTAAATTAGTCTTCAAGTCTGTAGTTTTGAATTAGAGCCTTTGAAAAAAAAATTGAGTTAGAGCCAGCGGATTGAATTTAGGAGTGCTCGGCAGGGAGTGGATGCACCTACTCAATATGCCTTGTGTTAGAAGCTTGTCTTGAATATATTGCCCCAGACATGTAGGAGTTCATGGCAATGAGATGTCTGCAATCCAAATCAATGCATTATATGAGCACTAAAACAAACTTCATGTTCAATTGCTAGGTTAGGAACAAGTATGACAATGCTGTGCACCATAAAACTGCTATGGTAGACATGAAGGTCAACCAGAAACAGTTTGTTTATTGGGACCTTGGTAAAATCTTTACAAATCTAACAAACTCACAATGAACAACTTATTGTTATAGAAAGTAAAAAAGTTACAATTTGACAGATGTATTGGAAATGACCATAGCAACATTTAAGGATTCAGAAACAGAACTGCTTTCTTTTACATACTTTCACTCCTAATGAGCCAACAGGACGGCGGGATCTGCCATTGTGCAAGAAACCTTAAAAATGGACACATGACATTGTGAGGGCTTTAAAAGAACACCTTTCACAGGATGGCACCAAGGAAGCTGAGGATAATCCAAATGTCAAAAGAATAGTGGAGCATGGTGCCATGAAGAGTGAAAGCAGGAAAAGCATCCTCAGCAGAAAAGATTGCAACATGGTCAATCAATGCAGGACAGAAACAACCAGCAGAAAAACACTTCGATGGTTGCTGGAACGGGTGGCAGAGCGGATATGAGAATGCCCCAACTGTGGTGACACCAGTCTGAACTAAAGACTAAGTGAGTAAATTCTTTGACCTTCTTCTCATTTTGTACTAATAAATTACTTGTCAGCTTGTAAACCTTTGTTGTTACCTACCTACACTTTATCTGTACACATACATGCACTACATGCGCACACGCACATACACACACATATATATTTATATGTGATGGCCCACAAGACCTTGCAGATCATTGTGTTTGGCTCTCAGGTAACAAAAAGTTGGACAACAACTAGAGGATACTAGAGTATCTCTGGATTTATTATGTCTTATCTTCTTGAGCTCAAGATCAGCCCTTTCCTCCTTAACCGGATTTTTGTGGCCCTCTTCCAATGACAAGTGGTACTTAAATGTTTTTACATGGACTTCTGAACCAAAATGACAATTCACCCTGGCCTTTCACAGGGTTCACCATTATCTCCAATGTTGTTCAACACCTACACAGTAAGGATCACAAGCAAGAAAATCTTAGGACAAGACAGAACATTATTTTACGCTGATGGTGTTTTGGTTATCACCAGGGCAGAGACAGAGAGAGTGTTGTTGGAGAACTTCAAACAGAACTTATCATCTAAGCATGTGGTGTTGTGAGGCAAGAGCACTTGTCAATCCGTTGAAGGCAATGGTGACATGGCTTTCTTTGAATAATGGCATAGTCAACAAGTTATTGCCAAATGTGAATCTATCTGTGTTCAGTGGTTGTGAAGAGAACACATGCAATGGGATACCTAGGTGTGTGGTTTGATCGAACCCTTGCTTTTAACAAGCATCTAGATCAGGTAGTATTGAAAGCCAGAAAAGGTCTATCCACAATAAGGTTCATGGTATCAGCACAAACTGAGCAGAGTCATCTTGTTTTCTTATACCAGGTGCTGGTCCTGCCTGTAATTGAGTATGCACTGGCGATGCTGACTCTCAGCAACAGAATGACTAGAAAGGATGCAAAATGAGACAGTGTCCATCATCCTTGGGTGCACAAAAAAATACTGAGTCTAGGGCGATACATTACTTCCTCAATTTTTCCATCATGGCAGACAGAATAAGACTTTGCCAAGCACGTGCCTACCTTCGAATCAGTGCAGACCAACATCATCTACTAAACTGTGAATTTATGGCTACAAAAAGCCACAGGTTAAAAAAGAGAAAAAATCATGGATGAGGCAGGCTATGGATATTGTTCAGCAGGTGTGTTCATCAAGGACATAGAACCTGGGGAAGAATGGCTACCGGAGCTCCCACGGTCAGGGGAGAAAAGGATAGAGACACTGTTATCTTCAACGCAAGTCATAAGAGACGAATGTGGTTTGGAATAACCACCTGTGCAGTTGAGTAGGATGTGTACGGAGCAACCTTGTCAACAGAATTTACCAATGTGTTTTGGAAAATGCTGTGACAAATGTGGATATGGGGAATTCCTGATTGCAATGAAACAGTTCCATGGATAGAACAGAATAGAATAGGGTACGAGTGCTGTCAGATCGCAGTGCGTCCTTTCATGTCGTCATCACACTGGACAGAGAATGTAGACAATTAAACTCATTGATCATTGAGGAAGAAATGCAGGTCTTGATTTTCTACAACTCTTCTGATAGTGACGCAATTGTTTACACAGATGAGTCTGTTATTTGGGATGTAAAGAGCTTGTGAGCTTTCACGGCTCATGTTGGGAGTAGAAATGTGAAGGAAAATAGTGGTGTTTTTGCATTGACTACAAGTAGTTTGACCATGGAAATTATGGCTGTTACAAAAGCATTACCATGACATGAGACACAGCCTTATACACATATGTTTCCTCTGTGACTTAATGAGTATGCTCAGAAAGATCGCAAATGGCTGTGCTCAATCGCAGCAGTTATTAGAGTCTCTGGAGAGGTCTATTTTAACAAGTGTCTGCTTCATTTTCATACCAAAGCACGTGGGTGTAGGAGGTGATGGACATGTTTACAGACTTGCCAGTTTGGCTGATGTTGAATGCAGAAGGCAATGGGACCACTGAGACATTCTGAAAGCCCTCAGAGACAGTGAATGACAAAACAACTAACAAAAATAACCCAGAATCCGCAGCCATGAACAGACTGCACGAATATCATATCAAGGTGGGAGATGCCAGGTGAAAGGTTTACGCAGGAATCCAAAAAAAGACTTGTCAACCAACTCAACACTGGTGTCGTGTTACTACATGTTGATAGATATTCTACAGAAGATATCTGAGCACCCATTTTCTGTGCTTGGTTTTTGATTCTTATAAGAAAATGTATTTTTGATTCTTCTTTCTTCTCATCACATTACCAATTTATGCCAACCTTCCCTTTCTAATTATTGATTATACTGTTGGCTGCATGGCCAGTTGTCTTCTTTATAGCACTGTCTTGAATTGTGTAAGACATTTGTTTTCAAATACATTTTGTTTATTTTGTTATTTCTTTTGTTGATTTCAAACTTTCACATGCATAGGTAAGGCTGGACAATATATTTGAGTTATATAGCCTTCTATATAAGCCTTCTATTAATGATTTTGGATTTCCATGTTTTCTTAAGTTTTATGAAAGATAATACTGCCCTTGCTGCTTGGTGTAACCTCCCTTCTTGTCACATTTGTGATCTTTAAAACTTCCAATATATACAAAATGGTCTACTTCTTTGATTGCTTTCTCTTACAAATACACGTTTTCTTCTTGAGTAACTAGATTCTTCATTACTCTAATTTTTTCTTATTTGATCTCAATTTCTATTCTGCTAGCCAGGGTATCTGCTTTATCTTGCATTTTGTTCACATTGCCACTAATAAGAACTATGTCATGCACAAAAACAAAGTCTTCTAAGTAATTTATTGGTAGCCTTTCAATGCCTGTGTTCCTACCTACCTGTCTGTCTATCTACCAATCAATACATTGTCTACTGAGCAGAAAATGGCACATAGGGCGGAAAATCAAGATTAAGTTATTTTACTTAATCAGATGAGTATGATTTGATTGGTTATTTCTTGTGTTATGTTATGGTTTTAAATGCATACTAAAGAAAAAATTACACTGACAAAGTGCTAACCACATTACTCAAAATAAGCCAAAGGTAACAAGATATACAAACTAAAGCTATTTTTCCTATAAATCCACATGAAGTATGATGAGTTCTTTCTCTCTTCCCTCTTATGAAAAAAATTAATATTCCTTATAAAAAAATATTGAAGCCCCACACTTTCTTGTGCATATTGGTAAAACTTTACAAATGGCATAATAACAATTAGAAACTGTCATATACTGAGCTTTGAAACAGGAGGAAACTTTATCATCAGAAATTGTCCTCCAGTCGACAGGTGCTCAGACCATTAATTTTACTGCATTAAGCATACATAACACTCTGGTAGGGGAAGAGAAAGGGGTCTACTTATGTCCACACTTACTGGCATCAGCTTTCTGCTGCATTCTGATCTTGAGGACTTGTAAAACATTCTAACTGCATCTATTATTATACTATACTTCTTCTTCTTCTTTTCTCTTTTCACTGATACCTAAAAGGTGTCATGGTTTATATCATTTGTCGTTCTTGTGCTGCTCGAATTGTCTGAATTAGTGATTTTCCTTTGTTGTTACATGTCTCTGTCACCGCATCTATCCATCTTCTTCTGGGTTTTCCTCTTGGTCTTTTTCCATGCATTCTCGAGAAGAACGCCCTTGATGGTGATTGATAAGGATTCATTCTGACCAGGTGGCCAAACCATTTAAGTTGTTGTTGTTCTATATATTCTTGGCAGGGTTTTGTTCCTACTATTTTTCTTATGGTTTCATTTGGTATTCTATCTCTTCTTGTGTTGTTTGTTACTTTTCTCAAGCAACGCATCTCACATGTATTGATCTTTCTTAAATGTGATTTAGAAAGGGTCCATGTTTGACTTTCATAGCACAAAGTTGGTATGAAGATGCTATTTATCATTTGTTGTTTAGCTGGCATAGAAATGTTTGGATGTCTTAGCAATGGTGAAAGCTGGTTGATGACAGCATTTGCTTTTTGTATTCTCATGTCAATTTCTCTGTCTAGTTTTCCATCTTCTGTGAACAATGTGCCTAAATACTTGAATTCCTCTACTTGTTTTATTTCTTTATCTTTGATCTTGATGTTTAATGGGTGTCTTAATTTGCTTATTCTTATAGCCTCTGTTTTTGCTGTGTTAATTTTCATACTGTAGTTTGTGCAGCTTTTATCTAGAGATGTTAAATGCTGTTGTAGCATTATTTTGAATAACATACTATACTACCAGCATATATTGGCACTTTAGCCCTCATGTTCCTGATTGAAACCACTATTCCCATCTAGTCACAACAAAGAGTCATAACCCTATCCAACTTGACAAAACTAGCTGATATCTTCATCATGGTGCTTAGTATCACTAATTGTCTTGACACTTCCTGATCTGACTAAAATACTCACATTTTAAACTACAATTATTAATGGCGAATGGCGCATTTAAAAGTACAAAATAAAGATCTTACAAATTACAGCCAATTCTTGAAGTTTGATAGGCATGCAAAGACTAGGCAACACCAGAACTACAGACTTTCATAGTTAAATGGTCCTTCACTGAATCTTTCCAATCTTTCTATCTAATGACCTTTCGAATCGTAGCCAGCCCATAAAGCGTAGACCAAGATACTCCTTCTCTTATCTGAATTTTTGTTCTAGCAATTTTCAATTCTTTTAAAGATTTTTGATCAAATCTCGCCATTTGTCTCTGTTCTGTGCAAGCAGCTCTATCTCATTGAGGGAGCCAAATCCTGCTGCTCTTACCTCTCTCATCAATGTTCTTCTCAGTGTCTCTCTGGGTCTTCCTCTTTTTCTCTTACCTGTTGTTTCCCACATGAGGGCTTGTTTTGTTATTCGGTTATCATCTCTTCTCATCACATGTCCAACATATGACCATCATCTTTTCTTTATTACTGAAGATATTAGTAGTTGATTGGCGATTTCTCTAATTTCCTCGTTTGTTTTGAATTCGTTCCACGCTATACAAAGTATTTTCCTTAGACATTTATTTTCGAATGCTTTAAACTTTGTTTCTATATCTCTTGTTTTCCAGCTTTCACATGCATACGTAAGGGTTGATAGTACATTTGATTTGAATAGTCTAAGTTTTGTGTTTGTGCTGATGAGTTTTGATTTTCACAACTTTTCAAGGCTTCTGAAAGACATTGCTGCTTTAGCTATTCTGATTCTAATTTCTTTGCTTGTATCCCCTTCTCGATCAATGTGACTTCCAAGATAGATAAAGTGATCGACCTCTTCCACTGGTTTGTTTTCCGTGTATATTTTGTCATCTGTTGGAATTAAGCTTTTCATGACTTTAGTCTTTTCATGATTGATCTCAAGCCCAATTTTGCTGGCTATTGATGATAGTTCATTTGTGTTTTCTTGCATCGTTTTTATCTGACTGCTGATGAGAACTATGTCATCAGCAAAGTCGAGGTCCTCCAAATGGTCTCCTTGTATCCATTCGATGCCTTTACTACCAGTGCAGCCTTTCTTCATTATGAAGTCCATAACAATTCCAAATAACAAGGGCGATAAAATACATCCTTGTTTAACCCCAGTCTCTATTGGAAAACACTCTCACTCTCTGCGATCAGGACTCAATCAGAGTAGGATTCCAGACTCCCACATGAAGTCAGCTGTCAGGTTAAGTGTGTTGATCGCCCCCACAGACAGAACAACACATTTAGAGTCTGCCAGATCCACTCTGATTGAACACCCGTTAAAATGTTGCATTGTGTTCTGCGCCAGTGGCCCAGTGCATCCGATTTCAGCCAGCATTTTATTCAGGTTTGCTTTCCTTAGCCTTTGATTGTCCCCAATCTTCCTGCAAGGCAGCAGATTGTCTTTTCTGTAGGGGGATTCTGCCCTTAGATGGTCTGCCTTCCCAGGTTTACGAGCACCATCTGCCAGAGTCACTAGAGGTGACTAACACAGACATGCACACACAAAGATATGAGATGTGAATAACACAGACATGTACATAGAGATACGAGACATGACTAACACCGACACACATCAAGATATATGACACATGACTAACATAGACATGCACACAAAGATATGAGATATGACTAACATAGACATGCACATAAAAAGATATGACACATACCTAACATAGACATACACACAAAGAAATAAGATATGACTAACATAGGCATGCACACACAAAGATATGAGATGTGACTAACATAGCCAGGCACACAAAAGGATATGAGAAGTGACAAACACAGACATGCACACACAAAGATAAGAGATATGACGAACATAAAGATGCACACAAAGATATGAGAAATCCCTAACCCAGACATGCACACACAAAGATATGACACATGACCAACACAGATACACATTAAGATATGAAATATTACTAAACTCAGACGCACATAAAGATATGAGACATGATTAACACGGACACATCAAGATATGAGATATGACTAACATGACACACACCTAGATATGAGCCATGGCTAGCACACACACACACACAAGCTAAGATTTGAGCCATGGCTAGCACAGAAACACACCAAGATATGAGCCATGACTAGCACAGAAACACATTAAGATATGAGCCATGGCTTCACGGAAAAACACCAAGAAATGAACCAAGTCTAGCACATAAACACTCGCTCAGTCCTTCCTCTGTTCGAACTGCACATGTGTAACCATCATACATGTCTTTGATAATATTTATGATTTTTGATGGTAAGCCATATTGCTTCAGAATTTTCCACAAAGAATCTCTATGAATACTATCAAATGCTTTTTTGAAGTCGATGAAGTTAAGTACAAAAGGTTTTTGCTTTTCAATGTGTTCCTCCAATATAAGTCGTAGAGTGAAAATGTGGTCAAGGTGAAAACCTTTTGATGTCATCTTGAAACCCGGATTCTTTTGAAACTTTATTGAAACCGGATTATTGAAACATTATTGAAACAGTATTGATACCGTCTCGATGCAGTATTGAATCTGGATGAACTTCAACTTGATGCCGTGTGTAACATTCAATCGTCACAGCACCTTATTTTTCGCCGTATCAATTTGAAGCCGGTTTAGTACTTCGCTATTTTGAATAATTCTTCAATGCAGTTACAGCTCCAATTTGAAGCGGTATTTGATGCAGTACTTTGTAGCAGAAGATAAGAAGTCTTGTCTTGATGAAGCGCTATACAATCATCTGTTTCCAGATTTCTTTGTATGATCATATATACATCACCGGATACTTGAACCACCAATGTACCTTAAGTATTTGACCCTTATGGCCTCTGCTCTTTTCACGACCACTGGCACACTCCAGCTTGCGACCCTTGTAACTACACTTGGCTTGGTGTGACTGTGTGGAACACCAGGGGTCAATTAAAATGCTTGTATGTCTTACGTGCTTTCTTGGGACACTGACTAATACAGTATCCCTACCTTTTGGGAACTCGAAGCGCCAACTGTTCTGCGGTCAAAATCTTTCCTCCGGCTCTACCGATAAATCAAGAACCTGTTCAGTGACCCGCAGATTACACACTCTCGGTTTCATCAGAGAGTGTATGCGAATATCATCAGCGATTGCTCTCATCATGACAGCTACATCTCACATGTCCTTTGACGACTAATGGTTTCAACAATCAACAAAAGATCAATCAACTAACTAACTGTCAACTGTTTATTAAATTGAATAACACTTCAAATTAATATTTACATCGATAGGGAAACATTTCCGGCATCACGAGTCATTCATAAAGAACTTGTCACATTGATCACTGATCAACTACTCTCTGTCCATTCTTGGCCCAGCTGTTCATCCACTAAACTAACCAACTGTCAACTGTTTATTAAGTTGAATAACACTTCATATTAATATTTACATCAATAGAGAAACATTTCCGGCAGCACGAGCTATTGATAAAGAACTTGTCACATTGATCACTGATCAACTACTCTCTGTCCATTTTTGGCCCATGTCTAACTGATCCCTCTTCATTCTCGTTTCTCCAACTGTCTTTTCTATATTTTGTCATCTGTTGGAATTAAGCTTTTCATGACTTTAGTCTTTTCATGATTGATCTCAAGCCCAATTTTGCTGGCTATTGATGATAGTTCATTTGTGTTTTCTTGCATCGTTTTTATCTGACTGCTGATGAGAACTATGTCATCAGCAAAGTCGAGGTCCTCCAAATGGTCTCCTTGTATCCATTCGATGCCTTTACTACCAGTGCAGCATTTCTTCATTATGAAGTCCATAACAATTCCAAATAACAAGGGCGATAAAATACATCCTTGTTTAACCCCAGTCTCTATTGGAAAACACTCTCACTCTCTGCGATCAGGACTCAATCAGAGTAGGATTCCAGACTCCCACATGAAGTCAGCTGTCAGGTTAAGTGTGTTGATCGCCCCCACAGACAGAACAACACATTTAGAGTCTGCCAGATCCACTCTGATTGAACACCCGTTAAAATGTTGCATTGTGTTCTGCGCCAGTGGCCCAGTGCATCCGATTTCAGCCAGCATTTTATTCAGGTTTGCTTTCCTTAGCCTTTGATTGTCCCCAATCTTCCTGCAAGGCAGCAGATTGTCTTTTCTGTAGGGGGATTCTGCCCTTAGATGGTCTGCCTTCCCAGGTTTACGAGCACCATCTGCCAGAGTCACTAGAGGTGACTAACACAGACATGCACACACAAAGATATGAGATGTGAATAACACAGACATGTACATAGAGATACGAGACATGACTAACACCGACACACATCAAGATATATGACACATGACTAACATAGACATGCACACAAAGATATGAGATATGACTAACATAGACATGCACATAAAAAGATATGACACATACCTAACATAGACATACACACAAAGATATGACTAACATAGGCATGCACACACAAAGATATGAGATGTGACTAACATAGCCAGGCACACAAAAGGATATGAGAAGTGACAAACACAGACATGCACACACAAAGATAAGAGATATGACGAACATAAAGATGCACACAAAGATATGAGAAATCCCTAACCCAGACATGCACACACAAAGATATGACACATGACCAACACAGATACACATTAAGATATGAAATATTACTAAACTCAGACGCACATAAAGATATGAGACATGATTAACACGGACACATCAAGATATGAGATATGACTAACATGACACACACCTAGATATGAGCCATGGCTAGCACACACACACACACAAGCTAAGATTTGAGCCATGGCTAGCACAGAAACACACCAAGATATGAGCCATGACTAGCACAGAAACACATTAAGATATGAGCCATGGCTTCACGGAAAAACACCAAGAAATGAACCAAGTCTAGCACATAAACACTCGCTCAGTCCTTCCTCTGTTCGAACTGCACATGTGTAACCATCATACATGTCTTTGATAATATTTATGATTTTTGATGGTAAGCCATATTGCTTCAGAATTTTCCACAACGAATCTCTATGAATACTATCAAATGCTTTTTTGAAGTCGATGAAGTTAAGTACAAAAGGTTTTTGCTTTTCAATGTGTTCCTCCAATATAAGTCGTAGAGTGAAAATGTGGTCAAGGTGAAAACCTTTTGATGTCATCTTGAAACCCGGATTCTTTTGAAACTTTATTGAAACCGGATTATTGAAACATTATTGAAACAGTATTGATACCGTCTCGATGCAGTATTGAATCTGGTTGAACTTCAACTTGATGCCGTGTGTAACATTCAATCGTCACAGCACCTTATTTTTCGCCGTATCAATTTGAAGCCGGTTTAGTACTTCGCTATTTTGAATAATTCTTCAATGCAGTTACAGCTCCAATTTGAAGCGGTATTTGATGCAGTACTTTGTAGCAGAAGATAAGAAGTCTTGTCTTGATGAAGCGCTATACAATCATCTGTTTCCAGATTTCTTTGTATGATCATATATACATCACCGGATACTTGAACCACCAATGTACCTTAAGTATTTGACCCTTATGGCCTCTGCTCTTTTCACGACCACTGGCACACTCCAGCTTGCGACCCTTGTAACTACACTTGGCTTGGTGTGACTGTGTGGAACACCAGAGGTCAATTAAAATGCTTGTATGTCTTACGTGCTTTCTTGGGACACTGACTAATACAGTGTCCCTACCTTTTGGGAACTCGAAGCGCCAACTGTTCTGCGGTCAAAATCTTTCCTCCGGCTCTACCGATAAATCAAGAACCTGTTCAGTGACCCGCAGATTACACACTCTCGGTTTCATCAGAGAGTGTATGCGAATATCATCAGCGATTGCTCTCATCATGACAGCTACATCTCACATGTCCTTTGACGACTAATGGTTTCAACAATCAACAAAAGATCAATCAACTAACTAACTGTCAACTGTTTATTAAATTGAATAACACTTCAAATTAATATTTACATCGATAGGGAAACATTTCCGGCATCACGAGCCATTCATAAAGAACTTGTCACATTGATCACTGATCAACTACTCTCTGTCCATTCTTGGCCCAGCTGTTCATCCACTAAACTAACCAACTGTCAACTGTTTATTAAGTTGAATAACACTTCATATTAATATTTACATCAATAGAGAAACATTTCCGGCAGCACGAGCTATTGATAAAGAACTTGTCACATTGATCACTGATCAACTACTCTCTGTCCATTTTTGGCCCATGTCTAACTGTTCCCTCTTCATTCTCGTTTCTCCAACTGTCTTTTCGAACTACGTCACTCCCCTGTCTACCCCCCGTTCCATTTGGTGCACCGTTTCTTCCGCTTTTCTCTCAATCTCTTTTGCTCGCTTCGCAACTATATTTCATTCTGACCTCTGCAACTATTTGTTCCACACATCCTCCTCTATGCTCCCTGCTACCTTGCTGCTTCACTGCCTTCTATCTTCCCCCAAGTTATTAATCTATCCTAATAACTAACCCATACCATCATTGTTCTACTCAATTTCTTATTTTGCTTGCCTCTTGTATCTATTTTATCTCTTACTCTATTTCCCTTGTTTCTTGCTTACTTTCCTCCTCTTCCTGTTAATTATACCATCCATCTGTCGACTTATAATTATCATATCTTTGATGACCTTTCTGTTCTTTCTTTCTTCTAAAATCATAAATTTGTCTCCTCTCTTGTCCAGGGGATATATCATACTTATCATATTTTGATCTCTCTCCCTTTTATTATATCTACTCCTACCGTAATGTGGTTGCCTGCTTTCATCTATATCGGATATTTCCTTGAACATTCGCTCCTCTTGCTGTCTTGTTAATCTTTCTATGTCTGCTGCGGTTAATTTCCATTGACCATCCATACTCTCTGCCTTTTGTGTGTTTTCTGTTTTCTGTGATCTCTTCGTGCTACTTGTGGTCATTTCTTCTAAGCCATGAGTTGTCCTTGGTAACATACGCTCCATGTTGGTAGTGAATTTCTCTATCATCTTTAACATTTTGTTCCCACTATCTTGTGCCTGCTTTTCCTTGTCCCCTTTTTCTTTTACTAATAATATGTTCTCATTAATACCATCTACCTGTGTTCCCATATCCTCTGTGTCTATTTGTTTGCCTGTCATCATTCCCCTATTCCTTGTTCCTTTCTCAACCATTTGTGTAGCACTATCTGTCCACTCTTTTATTTCAGTCTGTGTGTACTTTTCTTCTTTCTCCTTCTACCTAACCATGTCATTTTTCGTACCTACTCCAATATTAATGTCCGTTTCATGTCCCTATCCTTTAACTTAGTTTGGGTCTGTCTTGTCTCTTGTGTCTCCATTACTTTCCTACCCTTCTTAGATTTCTTATAGCCTACCTTCTCTACTCCCTTCATGTCATCTTCATCTGCTGTCAACAACTCTTCATCATCTGATCTGTCTTCTATTTTGTCTGTTGTCCTCCTAAATTTATCATTCTGTCTCCTAATCTTCTTGTTTATACTGAGCCCATACAACCTATTATTTATTGTATCATCTAGTCTATCCCTTCTCTCTCTACCATCCTTTGAATAAACTGGTCTTGTCTTTATGTAGTCTTCACGTCTCCTTTCTATTGATCTAAACACTTCTACCTTTATCTTATTATTTGCTATTTTATGTTCTTGATTTATAATATTATTCACAATCTCGCTATCTCTATACAATATTATCGCCCTATTTCTCTTGCTTGAACCAACTATAAATTTACAATACATGATTTGACCAAACTTGTCAGAATATTTTCTAATCTGTTCTTCCGTGACCTCTTTACCTAATTCCCGTACTATTATTTTGCAATTATTAGTTTTGTTTGCCATTTTCTACTGTGCTTACTCTTCCTCTTTTACTCTTACTGCTCTTAATCTCCAACACTTGTTGTTATTGCCTAAGTAGTCGATTACTTGTGTTGACCTCTACTCTATTTATCCTGTTATCTGTTACTCTCTCTGATTCTTCTTTCTATTACAACATACACACTCTTAACAACTTATATTAGATCTCGTATTTTCCCTTTCAATCAACGTGTGTTGTCTGTTTCCATTAATTTACAATTTCATTCAAAAATGTATTATCTCTCTCATCACTTCAACACTCACTGTATATCTCAGTTATGTGTGTTCACATTCAACTTGTCATTCTTTCATATTTTGTTGCAATACCTGTTATTTAATATTATACGTGTCCGTGTTCTGTGTCCCTAGCTATCTCTATTTCTCCCTCTCTTACACCCACCATCCAATCCTACTCATATTTGGCATTAAAATTACCTTTGCTAAAAAAATGTTTGTCAAGGACACGTCTAATATTTACACTGTTTGCCTTGTTGTTTCCGTTCACACACAATTTTAATACAACATCTATTGAATTAATTAAATTTAATGCAAGATTAACTTTTCCTAATTATCCTGTGGAGAAAAACATTTTATTTTATATTCAATTATCTTAATTAATCCTTATTTAATTACCATCACAACTTAATTAACAACTAAATTGTTCAATACGGCTCCTTGAAGTGTCCTCCTGGAATTCTTAATTTACTTATTCATTTAATTTTCACTGTTCTTCAAATGTTCTAATTCCCTGAATCACACGTTTATATTTTGATTTTCACTGTTCTTATACTGTTCTTCAAATGTTCTAATTCCTTGAATCACACGTTTATATTTTGATTTTCACTGTTCTTATACTGTCTTTAAATGTTCTAATTCCTTGAATCAGACACTTATGTTTCACAGTTCTATTTATTGAATTTCTCACCTTTATACTTTATTTGAAGTTGCTTTGATTCTCGTCGATCGCCTTTGTTCTCTGCCGATGATAGCCTTTGTGTTGTCTGGTCTGGTTTCTGCTCCTTGTGGCGTCGTTAGAATTCTGGACTGCTGTTGTTCATTTCGTAACTCTTGATTTCGTCTGCATTGAATTGATCTTTATGTAGACAGCCCCACTTCGGCTGACAATGGCTGACTTCGTCTGCATGGCTTGCTTCTTTTGATCGCATTTGTTTCGTACTTCGCGTCGTGAAGCAACCCAGTTGATCAAACTGTCACGGCACCATTTGAAAATCCTTTTGATGTCATCTTGAAACCCGGATTCTTTTGAAACTTTATTGAAACCGGATTATTGAAACATTATTGAAACAGTATTGAAACAGTATTGATACCGTCTCGATGCAGTATTGAATCCGGGTGAACTTCAACTTGATGCCGTGTGTAACATTCAATCGTCACAGCACCTTATTTGTCGCCGTATCAATTTGAAGCCGGTTTAGTACTTTGCTATTTTGAATTATTCTTCGATGCAGTTACAGCTCCAATTTGAAGCGGTATTTGATGCAGTACTTTGTAGCAGAAGATAAGAAGTCTTGTCTTGAAGAAGCGCTATACGATCATCTGTTTCCACAGGTTTCTTTGTAAGATCATATATACATCACCGGATACTTGAACCACCAATGTACCTTAAGTATTTGACCCTTATGGCCTCTGCTCTTTTCACGACCACTGGCACGCTCCAGCTTGCGACCCTTGTAACTACACTTGGCTTGGTGTGACTGTGTGGAACACCAGGGGTCAATTAAAATGCTTGTATGTCTTACGTGCTTTCTTGGGACACTGACTAATACAGTATCCCTACCTTTTGGGAACTCGAAGCGCCAACTGTTCTGCGGTCAAAATCTCTCCTCCTGCTCTACCGATAAATCAAGAACCTGTTCAGTGACCCGCAGATTACACACTCTCAGTTTCATCAGAGAGTGTATGCGAATATCATCAGCGATTGCTCTCATCATGACAGCTACATCTCACATGTCCTTTGACGACTAATGGTTTCAACAATCAACAAAAGATCAATCAACTAACTAACTGTCAACTGTTTATTAAATTGAATAACACTTCAAATTAATATTTACATCAATAGAGAAACATTTCCGCCAGCACGAGCTATTCATAAAGAACTTGTCACATTGATCACTGATCAACTACTCTCTGTCCATTCTTGGCCCAGCTGTTCATCCACTAAACTAACCAACTGTCAACTGTTTATTAAGTTGAATAACACTTCATATTAATATTTACATCAATAGAGAAACATTTCCGGCAGCACGAGCTATTGATAAAGAACTTGTCACATTGATCACTGATCAACTACTCTCTGTCCATTTTTGGCCCATGTCTAACTGTTCCCTCTTCATTCTCGTTTCTCCAACTGTCTTTTCGAACTACGTCACTCCCCTGTCTACCCCCGTTCCATTTGGTGCACCGTTTCTTCCGCTTTTCTCTCAATCTCTTTTGCTCGCTTCGCAACTATATTTCATTCTGACCTCTGCAACTATTTGTTCCACACATCCTCCTCTATGCTCCCTGCTACCTTGCTGCTTCACTGCCTTCTATCTTCCCCCAAGTTATTAATCTATCCTAATAACTAACCCATACCATCATTGTTCTACTCAATTTCTTATTTTGCTTGCCTCTTGTATCTATTTTATCTCTTACTCTATTTCCCTTGTTTCTTGCTTACTTTCCTCCTCTTCCTGTTAATTATACCATCCATCTGTCGACTTATAATTATCATATCTTTGATGACCTTTCTGTTCTTTCTTTCTTCTAAAATCATAAATTTGTCTCCTCTCTTGTCCAGGGGATATATCATACTTATCATATTTTGATCTCTCTCCCTTTTATTATATCTACTCCTACCGTAATGTGGTTGCCTGCTTTCATCTATATCGGATATTTCCTTGAACATTCGCTCCTCTTGCTGTCTTGTTAATCTTTCTATGTCTGCTGCGGTTAATTTCCATTGACCATCCATACTCTCTGCCTTTTGTGTGTTTTCTGTTTTCTGTGATCTCTTCGTGCTACTTGTGGTCATTTCTTCTAAGCCATGAGTTGTCCTTGGTAACATACGCTCCATGTTGGTAGTGAATTTCTCTATCATCTTTAACATTTTGTTCCCACTATCTTGTGCCTGCTTTTCCTTGTCCCCTTTTTCTTTTACTAATAATATGTTCTCATTAATACCATCTACCTGTGTTCCCATATCCTCTGTGTCTATTTGTTTGCCTGTCATCATTCCCCTATTCCTTGTTCCTTTCTCAACCATTTGTGTAGCACTATCTGTCCACTCTTTTATTTCAGTCTGTGTGTACTTTTCTTCTTTCTCCTTCTACCTAACCATGTCATTTTTCGTACCTACTCCAATATTAATGTCCGTTTCATGTCCCTATCCTTTAACTTAGTTTGGGTCTGTCTTGTCTCTTGTGTCTCCATTACTTTCCTACCCTTCTTAGATTTCTTATAGCCTACCTTCTCTACTCCCTTCATGTCATCTTCATCTGCTGTCAACAACTCTTCATCATCTGATCTGTCTTCTATTTTGTCTGTTGTCCTCCTAAATTTATCATTCTGTCTCCTAATCTTCTTGTTTATACTGAGCCCATACAACCTATTATTTATTGTATCATCTAGTCTATCCCTTCTCTCTCTACCATCCTTTGAATAAACTGGTCTTGTCTTTATGTAGTCTTCACGTCTCCTTTCTATTGATCTAAACACTTCTACCTTTATCTTATTATTTGCTATTTTATGTTCTTGATTTATAATATTATTCACAATCTCGCTATCTCTATACAATATTATCGCCCTATTTCTCTTGCTTGAACCAACTATAAATTTACAATACATGATTTGACCAAACTTGTCAGAATATTTTCTAATCTGTTCTTCCGTGACCTCTTTACCTAATTCCCGTACTATTATTTTGCAATTATTAGTTTTGTTTGCCATTTTCTACTGTGCTTACTCTTCCTCTTTTACTCTTACTGCTCTTAATCTCCAACACTTGTTGTTATTGCCTAAGTAGTCGATTACTTGTGTTGACCTCTACTCTATTTATCCTGTTATCTGTTACTCTCTCTGATTCTTCTTTCTATTACAACATACACACTCTTAACAACTTATATTAGATCTCGTATTTTCCCTTTCAATCAACGTGTGTTGTCTGTTTCCATTAATTTACAATTTCATTCAAAAATGTATTATCTCTCTCATCACTTCAACACTCACTGTATATCTCAGTTATGTGTGTTCACATTCAACTTGTCATTCTTTCATATTTTGTTGCAATACCTGTTATTTAATATTATACGTGTCCGTGTTCTGTGTCCCTAGCTATCTCTATTTCTCCCTCTCTTACACCCACCATCCAATCCTACTCATATTTGGCATTAAAATTACCTTTGCTAAAAAAATGTTTGTCAAGGACACGTCTAATATTTACACTGTTTGCCTTGTTGTTTCCGTTCACACACAATTTTAATACAACATCTATTGAATTAATTAAATTTAATGCAAGATTAACTTTTCCTAATTATCCTGTGGAGAAAAACATTTTATTTTATATTCAATTATCTTAATTAATCCTTATTTAATTACCATCACAACTTAATTAACAACTAAATTGTTCAATACGGCTCCTTGAAGTGTCCTCCTGGAATTCTTAATTTACTTATTCATTTAATTTTCACTGTTCTTCAAATGTTCTAATTCCCTGAATCACACGTTTATATTTTGATTTTCACTGTTCTTATACTGTTCTTCAAATGTTCTAATTCCTTGAATCACACGTTTATATTTTGATTTTCACTGTTCTTATACTGTCTTTAAATGTTCTAATTCCTTGAATCAGACACTTATGTTTCACAGTTCTATTTATTGAATTTCTCACCTTTATACTTTATTTGAAGTTGCTTTGATTCTCGTCGATCGCCTTTGTTCTCTGCCGATGATAGCCTTTGTGTTGTCTGGTCTGGTTTCTGCTCCTTGTGGCGTCGTTAGAATTCTGGACTGCTGTTGTTCATTTCGTAACTCTTGATTTCGTCTGCATTGAATTGATCTTTATGTAGACAGCCCCACTTCGGCTGACAATGGCTGACTTCGTCTGCATGGCTTGCTTCTTTTGATCGCATTTGTTTCGTACTTCGCGTCGTGAAGCAACCCAGTTGATCAAACTGTCACGGCACCATTTGAAAATCCTTTTGATGTCATCTTGAAACCCGGATTCTTTTGAAACTTTATTGAAACCGGATTATTGAAACATTATTGAAACAGTATTGAAACAGTATTGATACCGTCTCGATGCAGTATTGAATCCGGGTGAACTTCAACTTGATGCCGTGTGTAACATTCAATCGTCACAGCACCTTATTTGTCGCCGTATCAATTTGAAGCCGTTTAGTACTTTGCTATTTTGAATTATTCTTCGATGCAGTTACAGCTCCAATTTGAAGCGGTATTTGATGCAGTACTTTGTAGCAGAAGATAAGAAGTCTTGTCTTGAAGAAGCGCTATACGATCATCTGTTTCCACAGGTTTCTTTGTAAGATCATATATACATCACCGGATACTTGAACCACCAATGTACCTTAAGTATTTGACCCTTATGGCCTCTGCTCTTTTCACGACCACTGGCACGCTCCAGCTTGCGACCCTTGTAACTACACTTGGCTTGGTGTGACTGTGTGGAACACCAGGGGTCAATTAAAATGCTTGTATGTCTTACGTGCTTTCTTGGGACACTGACTAATACAGTATCCCTACCTTTTGGGAACTCGAAGCGCCAACTGTTCTGCGGTCAAAATATCTCCTCCTGCTCTACCGATAAATCAAGAACCTGTTCAGTGACCCGCAGATTACACACTCTCAGTTTCATCAGAGAGTGTATGCGAATATCATCAGCGATTGCTCTCATCATGACAGCTACATCTCACATGTCCTTTGACGACTAATGGTTTCAACAATCAACAAAAGATCAATCAACTAACTAACTGTCAACTGTTTATTAAATTGAATAACACTTCAAATTAATATTTACATCAATAGAGAAACATTTCCGCCAGCACGAGCTATTCATAAAGAACTTGTCACATTGATCACTGATCAACTACTCTCTGTCCATTCTTGGCCCAGCTGTTCATCCACTAAACTAACCAACTGTCAACTGTTTATTAAGTTGAATAACACTTCATATTAATATTTACATCAATAGAGAAACATTTCCGGCAGCACGAGCTATTCATCAAGAACTTGTCACATTGATCACTGATCAACTACTCTCTGTCCATTTTTGGCCTACGTCTAACTGTTCCCTCTTCATTCTCATTTCTCCAACTGTCTTTTCTAACTACGTCACTCCCCTGTCTACCCCCCGTTCCATTTGGTGCACCATTTCTTCCGCTTTTCTCTCAATCTCTTTTGTTCGCTGCGCAACTATATTTCATTCTGACCTCTGCAACTATTTGTTCCACTGTTATACTACACATCCTCCTCTATGCTCCCTGCTTCAAAGGCAGCTTCTCCCTTTTCTAAACCCAGCCTGTTCTTCATGCATTACTGTATCTACTGAATCCTTTATTCTATTTAGTATGATTTTGCAGAATAACTTTGAGGCAACTGACAAAAGTGTCACGCCTCTCCAGTTGTTACAATCTCTAAGATTGCCCTTTTTTTGAATCTTAACAATGATTCCTTTTTTCCATTTATGAGGCGTCTTCTCTGCTTTCCAAATGATATTGAACATGTTCTGGAGATATATTAAATTATGGCTATCAATTGCCTTGAGAATCTCAGCTGTTAAGTTATTCTCTCAAGCAGCCTTGTTATTGGTCATATGCTTTAAGGTGGTTTCTATTTCGCTCAAGGTGAAGTCATCTAAATTTACATCTAATTCTGCTGCTGGTGTTTCAGCTTCAAAATCTATTAAACTGTGGGGTAATGGACGATTAAGAATTTCTTTGAAGTGTTCCGCCCAACAGGCTTTTATGTCTGCGCTTGTTGTTAGCATTAATCCAGATTTGTCTAGAATTGATGTTCCACTGGATGTATAGGTGTTTGTCAGCATCTCTTTTTGTACATATAAAGAGTTCTGCTGTCTCCTGTAATTGCAGCTGTCTCTGCCAAATTGTCTATATAAGCTCTTGTATCTCTTCTTGCTGAACTTTTCACTTTATTGTCTAATTCTTTGTATGTTGCTTTTGCCAGGACCTTTCCAAGATCTGTCTTTACATTAGTCATGGCTCTCTTCGCTTCTCTTCTTTCTTTGATGTATTTCCATGTGGTGTCTGAAATCCAAGTTCGTTTTTCCATTTTCTTCAGTCCGGCACTTGCTTCTGCTGCTGACATTAGTATTTTGCTCTGTGAGTCCCACATTTCATTGATATCTCTATATAGATGCTGCTGTCGTAAAAACGATTCTGTTAATGAAACGTAGACCTGATACAGAATGTGTAAATTCCAATCTTTACTTGCTAAATAATCATTCTACCTTATAAGACAAATTGTGGGGAAAAAAATGAATAGAATGTAAGAAGCTGTGGTGAATAATTATTC
Organism: Megaustenia siamemsis; assembly: GCA_032433765.1. Classification (NCBI taxonomy): domain Eukaryota; kingdom Metazoa; phylum Mollusca; class Gastropoda; order Stylommatophora; family Ariophantidae; genus Megaustenia; species Megaustenia siamemsis. The sequence continues at coordinate 44,304,812 of JAVIAB010000001.1, forward strand.
CTGATACTATGAGTAGTTACAGACAAGTGAAATAGACAAATATAATATGCTTTGATGTCTGTAAAGACATTTCAATTCATATGATTAGATTGCATGATATGATTATTGTGGACTTTGGCCAAGAAGATGCCAATAATAGAGTGAGCTTTTCAATACTCTTGTCTTGTGTACTGTTTATTAGACTCCTCAACAAGAGTCAGGGTAGTCTAGAGATAAGGTAACTTTGGACACAAAAGCCTTGAGTTTAAAACCTGCCACAGGTGGTGGGATTTTTTTCTTTTTTGATTTCAATATTTTAGTAGAATAATGCTTGTAACGAAAAAAAAAAAAAATCAAAGACTGGCAAATCTGAGAGTTTCTGGGGTGCAGTATTAATTTTTTAACCACAAAAGAATTTAAATTTGAAGATACAGCATCTTCTAATCACTTTGAATGTATAATAGAAAAAGCATGTGTATTTTACCTTCCTAGAAAGACAGAGGACAGAGCAGAATGGTGCTCCATGGTAGCCAACCTTCGTTGTGGAGAAGGTACTCGATGATGATGAGAAAGGCACAAATGAGCAAATCAAGTATAGTATCAATGACAAAGAGCTGTGCTTACTATATTTAATCGTGGTGCCCCTAGAAACAGACCAATCAGCCTGGCCAAGTGACTTGAGATAAGATGGAAGACAACCTTGTACTCAAAAATGCCACAGTGAAGTTGGATGTTTTGGGCCAAAAAGTGCAAATATCACAGTTACACTGCAAATCTCAACACAGTACATCTATACCCACTTACTGTCCTTTTAAGAGTGGATAATGATAGGGGAAAATGCATAGAAATATGAAGCTGCAGTAAAACTAATGACAAGGATGAAAAAAAAAGTGGTACAATTACAATAGATGGATGATAAAGAGGACTGTTCACTCCTTTATCAGTTATTGGTTGAATGTGAGAAAGATAGACAGTCACATATACATATATTTTTATATGTGCAACACAGACATTTACATCCATCTAAAATACATATCCATGCATCCATACATCAAATACATGGATTACAAAGCTCAAAAACAATATCTAAGTGTACATACATCTATATATATTCACATAACCTCCGTACATGTTCTCACTCATATGCATCCATTCATATATTAAGTAGCTAAGTATTCACATACAGACTACTTATGTGTGTGAAACACATTAATTCTATGTGGCGATAGTGAACCCATCTGATTTATTTTAAGCATTAGGTCCCCAACACTACAAGAAGTGACATATGTAGTCCACAGAGCCTGCAACAACTCAGCCACTAGTCCAAATGGCATTTCACACCTCATCTATAATAGATGCTCAGAGGTACTGAAGCAACTACACCAGCTATACAGAGTGCATGGAAATAGTAGCTTGTGACCCAGGAATGAAAGAAGGCCAATGGAGTGTACATCCCGAAGGAGCAGAACTCAAAAGAGATTATGTAGTTCAGACCAATCTCCCTACAAAATGTTGAAGGGAAAATATTCTTCTCTATAATGCCAAAGAGATTCACCTCATATCTCATGGAAAACAGGTACAAAGAAACTGCTATATAGAAGGAAGGTGTCTCTGGTATTGCTGGGTCATTGGAGCACATGACAATGATATGGAAAGCGATACAGAAAGAAAAGATCGAGAAGCTAACTCTAGATATAATAAGGGTGGATCTTGACAACGCATATGGATCATTCCCACATCAGATGATTTGGTAGGCTCTCCAAATGTACCATATGCTCCAGAATGTAATGGCTATACTCAATTATATTTTTCAAGCTTCAGAGTGCCTTTCTCCTTCAGGGAGTATTTGACCGACTGGATAGAATTTCAAGTTGGCATTGCTATTGGATGTACGATTTTGCCCATACTCTTCTGATAGTGATTCAAGTAATAAAAGCAACAGAGAGATTTGCAAAAGGACCAACCTTGGAGATGGATACCACATGCCATCACTAATAGCATTCATAAATGACACTACATTTCTAAAGTCAGAAGAGAGTCATACTCAGAGGATGATCGAACACCTAGATGAGTTCATCAAGTGGTGCCGGGTGAGCTTAAAAACAATGAAGGCATAGAGCCTCTCAATCAGATGAGGGAAAACCAAGGAAATCACATTTAGTATAAAATAAAAAAAAAGTAAAGTACCCCTGTCACGCCAACTGGCGTATAGGGAAATATGGTGTTAGTGACCCTATATTTTACAGACCTTCAGCACATGATTTTTAGGGTAATGTGGTCAGTATTACGCCCGTGCTGCTTTACTTTCCCAGAAAAAAAATCCGGTACCCATTTAAGGTTGGGTGAACCCGGAAGCCATTGGTTGGGATCAAACCCTACCCCTTGTCCTTTGTAGTCCAGTTCACTAACCACTGAGCTATCGCGGCTCCCACATTTAGTATAGTAAACCAAAAGAATCCCAATTGTCCTCAAGGAGCTAATAAAGAGTCTTGGCAGGGTATATGGTGCCTCATTGAACATACCTGTTTGGGGCACGCTTTTTAGCTGAAATGACCTGTCATGTTGACACAAATTAGACCATTAATATGATACAATTGAGGCTCTTCCGCTGACAAAAATTCTGGTGTTTCTAACCTACATTCAGAATTTTTCCCCTGCCTAGCCGCTATAAAAACAATTATTATTTATATAATGCTGCCAACATTGCTGTTTCTGTTGTTTCAGTTCATATCGCAAATTTTCTAAAATAACAATTGCCACCTAATAGTCCAGTGTTTATGATTTTCACTTTTATCGTCACCTCGAGTACAAAAATATGTTTCAACCTCAAATGCAAATTTAACAAAATTGAAACATAAAAAAAAATTGTGACTTTCACTTTTATTCACAGAAATTATAAAATTGTATTGGTGTAAAAACAACTACAGCTGTTCAATGATAATATGACAGATTAAATGTCGTGAATTAAGCAGATCACAATATAAAATATATAGTTGTGTAATTTTTCCAGGAATGGTTGGCTAAACAAACATTCAAGTTAGACTTTGCGAGAGGGAATTCCATGTTTGACATTACAACTGCATTAAACTAAGATAGATGTTTTAAAGAGCAAGCATTCAAATGTGTGAAGGCTGTTGAGAGAGAGAGATGGCAGACCAAAGCCTACAGATCATTGACCGGAGCAGACTTTTAGGAAAGTTAAAAATTCTGTGTCTCCAGTTCATGCTGATAGCTAAACTGCTATGACCTTTGTTGATGTACAAAACTAGTTTAAGTACGATTGAAGCAATGGAGAACAGAATTAGCAAGTACATGGAGAAATGGCTGGGAGTACTATCAGGACTGACAGATGCAGCACTGTACTGCAAGTAAGCCAAGCTGGATATCCAATTCAAGTCAGTCCTAAATACAATATAAAATACAAAAATAGAAAAGCTAGACTAGCAGAAAGCTTATCAGATGAAACAGTCCAGACAGCGCAACCCACTTTTAAGACTGGTTGAAAATGGTATGCGTAGGTACCGGTAAATGAAGCATGTGAAAATCTCAAACTGAAGGAGGTGATGGGTTACATGCAAACCAACAGGTGTGGGTTTGGTCACAGTGACATCCAATGATGGTAAAAAGCATCCAACAGGAAACATTGGGATATAGTAGTTTAAGAAATCAGAGATCCTGCTGAGGAGATGTGTTCAAAAGGCAGCCCAAGAGGTGCAGCAAAGTCAAATGAAATGAAGCCTTGCAGAGAATACTAACATGGAATGATATATGGCATAAGGCACCTCTGCGGCTCAGCTACATTATGAGGTCTATGTATGGCTTTCTACCATCAGCCTGCAACCTTGTGAATGTGAAGTGGGGGAAGACAGATGACAATCAATGTCCTCTCTACCATGGAAAACAGATGATGGAACATGTTCTTTCCTCATGCAAGACAGCACCAGGTCAAGGACATTACTCGTGGTGACACAACAAAGTGTTACATGAAATGGCTGCTGTCATAGATGTGCGAATAAAGGCCAATAGTAAAGTTCAAACAGCTAAAACAAACACCTACCTCTTGAGAGCTGGACAGACCACACTCCCCAGACAAAACAACTGGAACAACTCAATGATCCTGAACATAATGAACGAGTGGCTGTTGACCTTTCAGCTTTCAGGGTGAGCGAAGTATCCAGAGTGTGTCAAGAGAACTAAGATCTGTCCAGACATTGCACTGTACACACCAAATATGACCCACATCATCTTAATAGAGCTCACAGTGCCATTCAAATCCAGGATAGAGGAACAGCATATATTTAAACTTGGCTGTTGTTGAGGTCAGAGCAAGAGGACTCATGGTTACATCCCACTACAATCTAATAAAGAGGTTAGAAATTAAGGGGGGAATATGAACAAGAGCAATGAAGACCATTGCTGAGTCAGCAGAAAAAGCATCACGCTGGGTTTGGCGATGTCGAGACATGTCAACAACTCAAAATAATCCAAGGCTCAGACGGTTAGAGCACCTACAGTAATACATCGATTGCACGTGACTCACAACCCAAGTCTGCAGTACATCAACAGTCTAATCCCATAATAATCAGACTGGAAAAATAAGAGGACAAGAAGTTACGTTTTTCACTACACCTAAGTCACACCCCATGTTTGCAGTATCGACAGTTGAGAGGTTTGGAGATTCCAGCCAGACATCTTATTATCACATGTTATCAGTTGCAGAGTTACTCCATGATAAGAGGATTAATTTGCTGGGAGAGTCAGTCCTGTGAATATATAAGAAAGTCACATCCAATACAAACCATTTTAGAGGGCTGCCACCACAAGGAGAACATCAATGTGCTAAATTAAAGCTAAGAGTATGAATAGTAGATTCAAACAGAAGTGTTGTGAAGAAAAAGTTTAGTCAGTATATACACCAAATATAGTGTGGGCCTGCAGGTTCAATGCAGCAGGAGGCCGATGCTTAGGAGTCATGACTAAGGTGGGTCTACCTCCTCTAGTGTCAAAAAGCTAAAGCTAAACACTTGCTTAACGAGTTCTACTTCTCATGATCAGATTGCCTCTTGCTGTGAAGCTCTGTATAAAGAGTTTCCTGTTGCTACTTACTAAGGGTGCTGTCAAAAGAGTTATGAGTTGTTGACTGCTATCCATGTCCATGGTACATTTTATGATCATACATTGTGAGAATAATTAAGGCCTAATAAATATATACTTACCTACATATAAGCAAAACATTTATCATTTTTTTTTTACTGTTATGTATAGTATAGACAAACCTGGTTAATGGAGATTGGAGACTTAAAGCTTTCTGGTGCTGAAGCAGATGAAGAAACTGATGTAAAATCATCATCAGCTGATTCTTCTTCTATAACGTCAGTGAATCTGCTATGCTGATGCTCTAGTTCTACAGATCCTGTCTCATTTGTTGTTGCGCTGCACATATCAAAAGCTTAACATTAAAATTTGACATAAAAATAAAAATGCTATTAACTACTGAACTATTCAACCTGCATGGCATGTTTATTTCATGAAAGAAAATATTTTTTAAAAGTGAAACAGAAATGAAGATCTTTTTTTCATTTAATTTGGTTATGGTAAAACAATAATGAAATTTAAATAAAACTGAAACAAAATGTGGAAATAAAAACAAAAAAAACAAAAGATAAAAATAGGGTCAAATGTATTTGGGAGAGAAATGAAATAATGACAAATGTGAAAATAAAGTGATCAACTTGGATCAGTAAAAAGAATGAAAATCCTGAGAAAAAAATCAGGACACTGATATTATAGAACTCTCTTTTAATTTGTCACCAATATGTCTGCAGCAAATGTTCCATTATAAGTATACTTATCTTTCGACCCAATGATTTTGATATCTTATGTTTATGTTTGAAAAAGAATTTGTTCTGAAATATTTATGAGGGATGTTACAAAAATTCTGCATGTGACAACAATATACCAATTAGTACACATGCCAAACCAACATGTCAGGAGACTGTGTTGTGTGGAAACCTATTAGTGAACATGCTCCTGTAATGCTTGTCAGATTTAAAAAAAAGGACATTATTATTCAATAACAGGTGTGCACTGATTTCTACATTCATCTTGGAAAAACTTATTTCTGAAAATTCAAAATTCTGCAGTCAGCTTTTGGTGAGTCCTGCCTAAGTCAGTCTAAGACATATCAATGGTTTTTGCCATTTCAAAAGTGGAGACAAATCTTTTGAAGAGGACTCCCAGTTAAACAAGACCACCCACCTTCCACATCAGTAAGATCATAGTCATTCTATGGTGCATGGATGAAGATGGATACACTTGTCTGTTGTTTTGCACGTTGATATAGCAAAGATAAGTAGCTTATTATATTTGAGTTCACATGTAGGACCTAAACTACGACATAGAGATATCTGTAAATCATCTCTGAATGACTTCTCCATCTGAAAATAACTGGGAACATCTGGCAATTGATCGCACATCATGGAGAGTCTGTATAAGGAATGGCATAACATCATTTGAGGCAAAACATGGAAGAGAAAAGACTCATGAAAAAGGATGGAAAACCCTGTGGATCAGTGGGCCTGACTTGTTCATTCTGTGGCTATGTGTGTTTGTCAAAAATTGGTTGAATCAGCCAGAATAGAGAAGCTGTTCGACAAAAACTAAGCCTAAAAAAAAAAATACACAATAGCCTCCACTAAACTGTCTGACAAGACAAAATGGGCCATATAATGCAGAATACTTGAACATTTTACCAATAAAGATTTCAAATAAAGAGTGATAATTTTAAGGGGACTTCATAACATTTCAAAAAAGACGGTTGTATATTACTAAGCATCTCTGAATCCTCACAAAATAATACTATCATTTGGAGCAAGAATCATACTGGACAAGAAGAGTTATGCAACAAAATTTTCTGATTGAAAGCATTACCCAAGCTATTTTCAGTCACATTTTCACACCTTGTCTTTCAGTATTGAGCTCCCTCTTTTGTGAGTCTTTATATGTTTTCATTTCCAAGCATATTGCAAATTAGCAGGGATCCATAACCTTTACTCTGTTGAATGTTCATTGAACACTTAGGAGCACACTGCTTTGTATTTGCATTATAGTACACCTGTCTTCAATGGGTAATTGGTCCCTAGCCACTGATTTTCCTTGTTTCGGCAAGGTAAGTTATTTGTAGTCAGTTATTTCACCACTGAAGACTAATGAGTATTTCCTACCAAGGTTTGCATGAAACTTTTTTTCTGTCAAGTGAATATTTTGCCATGAATATCATGCTCATCCTGACCTAGTTACTAAACATGGCATCAAAGTGGCAATGTATGCAGATGACTTGGTAATGTGGTGCACAGAGGAGTAAGCAACAGTGGCATCCAAATTGCTACAAAGAGCTATTAATGCACTGAATTCATGGACAAATAGATGGTGTATCAGCATCAATACAGACAAATGCAGTACTACACTTTTCACGCTCCCCAAAACAAAAAGCAGGAGCCATCTACATAAACAATGAACCTGTGAAAGAAGACATACATGCTACATATCTCGGAGTTACATTTGATAACAAACTATCTTGGAAACAGCAGATAAATAAGACAACCCAAAAAGCAAGGAGGAAATTGGCTATTCTAAGAAAGCTGTGTGGAACCACATGTGGTGCGAGTGGGAAAATACTCAGTAAAGTTTACCAACATAGTATACGCCCACATTTAGAATATGGATCATCTGCATGGTGCTCAGCATCAAACACCACACTGCAAGAACTGGATAAGTACAAAACCAGGCACTTAGGGTCATCACAGGTGCAATGAAATCAACACCAATATTGAAGATGGAGAAATTGTGGAGGATACCAGCACTGAGAGAATGGAGGGACACAAAGGTGCTGATACAGGCAGAAAAATTTGCATGCATGCCGAGACATCCAATGAAGGAAAGATTCAAAATTCTTGCATTAGGACGACTTAAGAGAAGCAGTTTTATCCACCAAGCCGAGCGTATTAGTAGACGAACACCAGACATGCCAAGAGTTGTTAACCCCCTACTGCCCATACCAGAACAGACTCCCTGGACAGAGGAATCAGGATTATCAATACAAATACAGACAGAAGTGAAAGGAATAGTTGACAAAGAAGAACAGATTAGTCTACAGTGAAAAACAATAACTCAGTTTCCTGGATGAAGAATACCCACAAGACCTATGGATTCCTGTGTATACAGATGGATCAGCACAGAATGCAGTAAAGAATGGGGGAGCAGGTGCATATAGAGAGTACCCAAATAACACTAGGGATATGAATAAAATAGCAACAGGGAAATATTGTCACAATTATGATGTAGAAATCCAAGCAATAAAGTTGGCAATAGAAAAACTGCTGAATAGTAATCTTAGCCCACATCCTGTAGTGTTTTTGACAGATGCAAGACGTTGCCTGCATCCAGGAAACTCATCTTAATCCTCAGCACAGATTTATGATCAGGGGCTACCAAAAATTAAGACAAGACAGGGAAGGTCACAAGGGTGGAATTCTTATACTTATTAAAAATTCCATCCCAGCAAAACTGATAGATGTAGTCACAAACGGAGAGGCAGAGATCATCGGTACAGACCTATACATTAACTCCGCTAGTATAAGGATATTTAATATATATTGTCCAAATGACAAATTACTGAAGCTGGAGTCAATGGAAATAACACGATCAAAGTGTCTGGTTGTAGGAAACTTTAACAGCCACTCTGAAAGATGGGGATATAAGGAGTCCAATGTTCGAGGTGAAGAAGTGGAAGAATGGGAAATAGACAACACCTATTCCTCATAAACTCTAGTGAGGACCCCCCAACCTTCTACTCAAGAAGATGGAAAACAACTTCCACTCCCGGCCTAACATTTGCAACTGGAGACATATCTATCAAAATAACCAGAAAAGTGCTGAACCAACTTGGAGATAGTGACCATAGACCAGTCAAACTTTCAGTGGCTCTTGCTCACAAACAGGAGTTGCAAATACTTCTTCCCTGCTGGAACTATAAGAGAGCAGATTGGGCAAAGTTTGCAAGGCTCACTGATGCATATACTGCACCTATCAACACCCACGAAAAGAAGGTCAATAATATGATAGAGCGGTTAACAAATGGAATCATGAGAGCTGCTAAAGAATCCTTTCCTAGAGAAGCAAGAAGAAACTACAAGCCATAATGGAGCAAGGAAATACAAAGACTAGAAGAGGAACTGGACTCTGCCAGAGAACTAGCTGAAACATCACACAGCACAGAGAGCAACATTGCCTACAAAGTAGCCTCGGCCAAATACAGACGTGAGGTCATGATATCAGCAAGACAGAGCTGGATAGACAAAACAGAGAGCCTTAATCTAGACAAAAATGGTGATAAATTATGGAAACTTGCGAAAGCTCTGAGCGACAAAAACAACTGCCGACCTCCAATATCATTAACACACAATCAGAACATCTGAACTGATAGAGACTTACAAAAACATTAGTAGAATAAACATTCCAATAGACAAACAGAAAGCTGCAAGACGGGAAAACCAAGATGCAAAACACATGCCTTTAGCACCAGACGACCATCTTTACCCCAACTGAATTAGATGTTGCCCTCAAAGGAATTAGATGTTGCCAGCTCAAAAGTTCCCCTGGTAAAGATGGAATCTCCAATGAAATGCTCCTAAATCTGGGACAGAAAGCCAAAAGGCAGCTTCTAAGGATAATAAATGCTAGCTGGAAGAGAGGTCATGTGCTGGCAATCTGAAAGAATCTATTATGGTGCCCATCCTCAAGCGTGGAAAAGACCCACAAGACCCAAGTAGCTATAGACCAATTAGTCTACTGAGCTGCCTGAGTAAACTCATGGAAAGACTGGTTAACAGAAGACTTATGTGGCATTTGGAAACAAAACAACAAATCATACCACAACAAAGTGGCTTCCGTCAGCACAGATCAACTGAAGACCTGGTCACCTACATTGCACAGGAAATAGAGGATGCTCTACAAGAAAAGAAACACACACTGGTAGTGTGGGTCGACATGGAGAAGGCTTTTGATAGGGTTTGGCGAGAGGGTTTAAAGAACAAGCTTTTTAGACTTGGCATCCAGGGTCGTTTATTCAATTGGGTCTCTCAATACCTTCAGGATAAAACGGCCAGAGTACAAGTTCAAGTCAACTAAGTAAGAAGGTCTCTATTGAACAAGGTGTTCCACAAGGCGAAGTCTTGTCCCTACACTCTTTTTTTTTAATTTTCATAAATGACATCGTAATGGACATTCCACCCAGAAAACACTCAGCAATATACGCAGATGAATTGGCGCTATGGGCTCGCGAGGAAAATATGTCAGTGGCTGGAATCAGGATGCAAGATGCCCTAGGTGAACTTGAAAAATGGACGAACACCTGGTTCTTACCAATCAACGAAAAAAAAACTACATATATAATTTTCAGCATTTTAAGAAGAAACACACTCTCTGCAAACTTGAAGATAAAAGACCATACACTCCCCATTAACCAAAACCCAACATATCCTGGCGTCACCATGAATCGCAGAATGACTTGGAAAAATCAGATAGAAAGAGCAAGAAAAAAGCCAGAAAACGAACAAATATTATGAAGAAATTGGCAGGAATGGACTGGGGGGCAGACAGCAATATTTTGAAAAGACTATACGTAGGAAGAGTCAGACTAGTTCTAGAGTATGGAGTCACAGCCTGGGCTATGGTTTCCAAATTATACCTTAGCAAAATTAACAGAACACAGAACCAAGCTGCCCATATCATCACTGGTGCTATGAAATCTACACCTATCAAGACTCTAGAAACATTAACAGGTTTACAACCATTAGATGACAGACGGGTCACTTAAGTATTGCAACAAGCGGAGAAATATAGAAGGCTCCTTAGCAACCCCATGCACCAAAGAATAACTGGTTCCGGAATTGTACGACTAAAGAGGAGCAACTTCCCAGCAATTGCTGATGAACTAACTACCGGAGACCCAGTACTTTTCCAAACAATATCGAAACCCTTGGGCCCATCTGATATGTCTCCTCATGGAAAGCATAAAATACCAGAACTTAAGGAAAATATAACAGGAATCATGAAAAAAGGCACCCAATCAGACACAGAAAGAAAACATGAAGCAGAAAAACACATACATGATACCTACCCACAGGACTCTTGGTCCCACATATACACAGATGGCTCTGCTACAAATGCCACTAAAAATGGAGGGGGAGGTGTGTTCTTCTTCTTCTTCCTCTATCTTTCCTCTGCTGCTGTTGGCGTTGAGGGGAGAAATGATCTGTGATTCTTTGCTCTTCTGTTTGCCTCTTCTGATGTTATTCCTCCTAGTGACTCTAGTATTCCCTTTATCCATCTCTTTCTCGGTCTTCCTGCTTAATCTGGCGTTTTCGTAGCGTTTGTTTATGGCTCTTTGCGTCATTGTTAGTTCTTTTTGTCTTGTTATGTGGCCGAACCAATTTATCTGTTGTTTCTTTATGTATTCGATGGCTGGTTCAATTTTGAGTTTCTTCCTCAGGTCGGTGTTTCTTACTCTGTCCCTTAAGCTGTTTCCTGTCATTCTTCTGACACATTTCATTTCGGTGGTCGTTATCTTTCTTGTTGTTCTAGAGTCCAGCGTCCATTTCTGGCACTGATAGCACAGAGTTGGTAGAAAAATTGGGCTATAACTTGGCATGCTTTGTTACACCTTATATCTATCTCGGTCTCTTGGTTATTGTCTTGTGTTAACGTGCTACCCAGATATTTAAAATTATCTACTTGCTTCAAAGTCGCCTTTTCTATTATGATGTTTAGTTTTTCTTTCTTTCTCGCTATTGCCATTACTTCGGTTTTGCTTATGTTGATCTTCATGTTGTATTGTTTACAAGTGTTGTTTAGCCTGTTGATGTGTTCTTGTAGGTCCTCAGTTGTTTCATGTATCAGAACTTGATCGTCTGCAAATAGTATTTAATTTATTTCTTCCTCTCTTCTGTTGTTTTCTGGTACGTATATTTCGTTCTCTTTTGTGTTATCGCTTGTTATCATCCGTGTTGGTATATTTCCTTTGATTGGGCATGCTAATTTGCATATATTGTCCATATATGTGATGAAAAGTAAAGGGGAAAGCACGCAGCCCTGTCTTACTTCGGAGTTAATGGTGAAATGTTTAGAGTAGCCTGCTGAAGATCTTACTGTAGTGCGACTACTTTCATAGAGGCTCTTGCATATCTCTACTAGGTGGTGACTCACTCCATACAAGGACAATACGGATCATAGTTGTTCCCTGTCCACCCTATCGAACGCCTTTTCTTGGTCAATAAAAGCTGTATATAGTGTTTTATTATGCTCTATTGTTTTCTCCGCTAGTTGTTTTATGATAAATAGGGCATCTGTGCAACCTCTGTTCCTCCTGAAGCCCATCTGAGCATCGCTTAGTTGTGGGTCTATATTTGGTCTCAATCTTTTTTCAACTATCTTGGCATATAACTTCCCTGTGTGGCTTAATAGCGATATTCCTCTATATTGGTTGCAGTCTCTTCTGCTGCCCTTCTTTTTCCATATTGGTAATATAATGAACTGTTTCCAATCGTCTGGGACTTGCTGTTGTATCCATGTAGCGTTGAATATTCTGTGTAGCCATTTACACAGTGTTCTTGACGCTGAATAATCAGGACGAGATCACCGAGTCAATAGCTACTGGAAAATTCTCAAACAACTTTAAAGCAGAAACTAAGACCATCAGAGATGCTGCAACACTGGCTACTCAACACAAAAATAACATGCACAATAAATTGGTGACTCTGACTGATGCACTGTCAGTATTAGCAGCTCTAAAAAAGCCCAAAGAACAATGAACTAGATGACTTGAGAACAACTCTGGACCAACTATGCAATAACTTCCAGAGAGTAGTCATTCAGTGGATACCATCACACTGTAATATACATGGGAACGAACGTGCAGAAAAATTAGCTAAAGAGGGAGGGAGATTACCACAAAAGACCCATCCGCTCAGTAATGATGAGCCAAATCCATCCTCAAGGGTCACTTCCATGAAAAATGGAAACGAGAACACCCAAAGCATAATGAGAGTGACGGATACCACCAACTATCAAGGAGGGATCAAGTCATCATACTTCGCCTACGCACTGACCACAATAGAAGGAGAAACCACATGTTCACCAAATTCAAAATCGGTACAACCAGCCTATGCCACTATACACTGGACAATATGACTACAAAATATGTTCTACAGGATTGCCCCCAGTACACAGACTTGAGAAGAGCAATGTGGTCCATGCCCACCTCCCTGGAAGAAAAACTATATGGGGCAATTGATTCACTTAAACAGACAGCTGACTTCATGATAGAGTCTGGAATCCTACTCTGATTGAGTCTTGATCACAGAGAGAGAGAGATGCAAGATCAGTACTCCAGGTACTACAATCCAGAAAATTACCACATCTGCAGACCTTATTGACTGAAATCTGCAAACACCACAGGGTTGCCCTGCAGTGGATCCCATCTCACTGTGGAATACCAGGAAATGAGAAAGCAGATCGGTTGGCAAAGGAAGGTTCAACAGGTACACGATACACTGGTTACATACCATCATAAGAAACAGATAATCAAATCAATCAGAGGACCTCAAGCCCCAAATCAGGATGCCTTTCATAATATGAATAGATATGAACAAGTTATCATTATACGCCTCAGAACAGGACACAATCGACTCCATAGTCACATGTATACGAAATTAAAGATATGTACCTCAACTACTTGTACAGGTGGACAGGCGCTCCAGACTGCTGAATACATACTTCAAGAATGCACTGAATATAGTAAGTAAAGTAAAGTACCCCTGTCATGCCAAGTGGCGTATAGGGAATATGGTGTTAGTGACCATAAATTTTACAGACCTTCGGCACATGATTTTCAGGATAATGTGGTGTTACACCTGCGCCGCTTTAATTTCCCAGAAAAATCCGGCACCCATTTAAGGCTAGGTGAACCCGGAAGCCGTCGGTTGGGATCGAACCTTACATCTTGTCCTTTGTAGTCCAGTTCACTAACCACTGAGCTATCGCGGCTCCCTACTGAATATAGTAGACTGAGGAAAATCCATTGGCCCATAGATACAACACTACAGACAAAACTATATGGGCCACTGCAAGAATTACAAAAGGTAGTAAAATTTATACAGGAAACGACATTGCAGATATAGACAATACTTTGAGCGAATGAAAGATAGATAGATGCTCATCCTGCATGAATATGGCACTTCTTCTCAGCCTGTGCTAGTGTGTTCTTTGTATATGGTCTTGATATGATATTCACTCACTTCCATTGACAAATTGAACTCAAAGGTGTTGAGGTTGAGGAAAAGCTCAGCAAGGCAGAGAAGAATGGCAGTATCAACAGAAGGGTGTTGCCTTTGGCCAAGAAAGAATCGTAGAGCCCAGAGGCCGTCAGAGTGAGGGATAGAGGTGTAGAGAGAACAAACGTCAAGAATGAAAAGTCAGTACGAGCAATCACTCTCTCTCTCTCTCTGTGCGATCAAGACTCAATCAGAGTAGGATTCCAGACTCTCTCATGAAGTCAGCTGTCTGTTTAAGTGATTCTATTGCCCCATATGTATGAGCAATCAGGGAGAGAGAGATGGTAGAGAACATTCTCAAGGCATGGTTCATGTCTTTGACGTAGGAGGGTAGAGCAGCCACAATGGGTTGGAAAACACTGTCCAGATAGTCGGATATGTGTTCAGTCGGGCAAGCACTTGCCGACATGATAGGACATTCTGGATTGTTGAGTTTGTGAGGTATTTTTATAAGCTTGCATTGTGTTCTTTCTCTCATCATAATCATCTGCCATACCGGTTGGAATAGGAGATCATGTCCTTCCACAACCATCGTGCATCGTATAAATTCTGTTGTTGACTGTTTACCATGTCATGATACCAAGCTATCCAGTATTTTCTCTCTATGTCATCCGTGATATCTCTTGCCCTGTATTTTGACATTTGTAACCAAGTATTCCAACTTTCCTCTTCTCATGATGTGCCTGAAAAATGTTCATTGTTTCTTTCTGTTTCTTAGGAGCTCCTTTTTATGTTGGCCTCTTTGAGAATTTCCTCATTGGTTCTTTTTAGCTGTCCAGGAACTTTCAACATTCTTCTGAGAAATCCCATCTCTGTGGCCTCTAATCGTCCTTTGATTTGTTTGTTTACTGTCCATGATTCGCTTTTATAGGTCAGAATTGGCTGTATATAGCACAGATGAACTTTCTTTCTCACTTCCATTGACATACATCTGTTGCATAAGATGTTTTTCATTTTCTGAAATGCTTTTTTGTCCTGAGCTATTCTGCTTTTTATTTCTGTGGTGCATCTTCAATCTGATATTATTATTGTGCCCAAATAATTGACGCGGTGCACTTGTTTCAGATTTGTCCTGTTTATTTTTATGCTGCATAATTATGATGGTGATGATGTTGTTTCTCTACTGTTTCTCAATTCTTGAAATTACTAGTGTCGTTAAACAACACATAGAGCTTGTAGAGTCTCCTGCCAATTGTCTCTATTCTGGGAGAGCTGTTCGATTATAGAGTGTGAGTCCATGCCTGCCAACCTGCCTCTTTTGTTAGAGTTCTTTTCAGTGTTTCTTCAGGTTGTCCTCTTTTCCTCTGATCTGATGTTTCCCATTTGAGAGCCTGTTTAGTAATTCTCTGGTCATTTCTTTCAAATAATATGCCTGAAATATGTCCATCATCTTTTCATAATACTAGAAGAGATAAAGTTACAGATACAGAGTGAAAATGAGTTACAAGATATGTTAGACATTATAGTCAAAGAAAGCAAAAATAAAGGACTCAGCCTTAATAGCAAAAAGGACAGAAGTAATGGTATATGGCCTTTGGTGTCTTGACAGATGGTCGGTAGCAAGCAATTATGATAAGTAAATAGTTCGGTAAAGTATTAGTGTCTCATACTGGGTGCTGCTTTACTGAACATCTTCTATCATGGCTGAATTTGCCCATACTGGACAGACAGATCCATCCACAGAATGTGCAAGGTGTATTTGCAGTTCCTGGCCTTGTCTCTTTTCTCTTGCGCCTTTTGTCTTCTGAATTTGATATCAGCACTGTCTTGAAAGGGAGCCACGATAGCTCAGTGGTTAGTGAACTGGACTACAAAGGACAAGATGTAAGGTTCGATCCCAACCGACGGCTTCCGGGTTCACCCAGCCTTAAATGGGTACCAGATTTTTTTCTGGGAAAGTAAAGCGGCATGGGCACAATACCGACCACATTACCCCAAAAATCATGTGCTGAAGGTCTGTAAAATTTATGGTCACTAACACCATATTCCCTATACGTCACGCCAAGTGGGCTCTTTCCTTTACTTTTACTGTCTCGAAA
The DNA here is from genome assembly GCA_032433765.1 of Megaustenia siamemsis. Lineage (NCBI taxonomy): Eukaryota > Metazoa > Mollusca > Gastropoda > Stylommatophora > Ariophantidae > Megaustenia > Megaustenia siamemsis. Next base: position 44,321,220 of record JAVIAB010000001.1, read on the forward strand.
GTTGCTGTGCCATTTTTTATTTTTGCTCTTCATGTGCTACGATCTGCAGCCACATTTTCCCAGTTTCTTTCACTGATAGAAAATTCCCTCAAAGAAGCCCTGCAAACATCCTTATATCTCAGCACTGGTCTGCTCTTTGGTCTCTTTCTGTCCTAAAGTTCACCATACAATATTTGTTTGGGTTACGATTGTTTGCCATTTCTTCTTACATGGCCCAGCCACCTTAGTCTACTAATCCTAAGCATTGCCATGATTGATGGGAGTTTGGCTCTTTGTAAGACATCAGAATTAGTTACTTTGTCCTGTCATTTGATGTTCATAATCTTGTGAAGGCAACGTACATGAAAGCATGAAAGTAATGGTAACAACAAAGAAAAAGACATTACCTCAGTGCAAAATAAAGACAAGTGGAACAATATTAAAACAGGTAAATGAATTTAAATATTTGGGAACTTTATTAAATTCAGATGGAAGATGTACAACAGAGGTGAGGTGCAGAATAGCTCAGGCAAAAGCAGCTTTCCAAAAAATGAGGAAGATACTATGCAATCTGCCCGTGCGCTGCCAGGGCCCGAAAGGGGAATAAAGAATAGCGGCGCAGTACCCTACCAGGCATGTTCGTAAGAGGCGAGAAAGAAGGGTTGGGCATGGGACTGGCTATCCCATACTGTAAAAAAAATTAGCCGAAAAACTTCACAAACATGGACAAGTCAAAGAGAGAAAAAGTAAATCCGCCATCCAGGAAAGATAAGGGCTCTCTGTCTAAGAGATGTATGACGCAAGCCGGAGAAAGCCGTAAGGAGTCCGGGTTGCCGAATCACCCTTTGTCTACCAGGAAATCCTCCAGAATTGGCACCTGGAATGTACGTACCCTAAACGAACAGGGAAAAGCTGCTCAGGTAGCAGCAGAAATGACAAACTACAAGATAGATATTCTGGGAATGTAAGAAACAAGATAGCTAGGAACAGAAAGAATAAAATTAAATACAGGAGAGATGATTTTATCATCAGGACACCAGGAACCTGGAGCACAACATAGTGAAGGGGTAGCTATAATGCTATCAAGGAATGCATAGAAGACACTAATAGAATGGGAAGCAGTAGGACCAAGACTAATAATGAGAGCAACATTTAAAACAACCAAAAACAAAATAAATTACACATTATCCAATGCTATGCACCAACCAACAATAAGGATGATTTAGTTAAAGATAATTTCTATAAACAGCTACAATGTCAGATGGATGCAAGGCGAACCAAAGATATAATAATCTTGATGTGAGACCTAAATGCTAAAGTAGGAACAGACAACAGAGGCTTCGAAGAGATTATGGGAAAACATGGACTTGGAGATATAAACGAGAATGGAGAGATATTTGTGAATTTCTGCGCTCTTAATCAAGTGAGCCTAGGAGGAACAATATTCCAACATAAAAGAATACACAAAGCTACATGGGTGTCACCAGATCATAGAATGGAAAATCAAATTGATCACATATGTATTAATAATAAATTTAAGTCATCCTTACAGGATGTAAAAGTATATAGAGGGGCAGATGTAGCTTCAGATCATAATCTTCTGATAGTCAAACTTAAAATTAAATTAAAAAGGTATACTACAGCGAATAAGGGTAGAAAGTATTTCAAGGTAGGGTTTCTTAAAGAACAAGGAATTAAAGATAAATTCGCAGTCACAATATCAAACAAATACCAAGTCCTCCAACAACTAGAAAATACAATAAATATAGAAGATCATTGGAAACAGGTAAAAGATATATGGAAAGAGACAAAAAAAAGCCAAAACACAGGAAACATACTCACACGGTGAACAAAGAAGTGAGAAGATGCATTAAAAGGGATAAGAGGAAATATATAGATGAACTAACTAAAGAAGCAGAGAAAGCAGCAAATAAAGGGAATATGAAAGAACTGTACAACAGCACAAAGAAATTAAGTGGAAATTACAAACAGATCAATGCCTTTATTAAAGATAAGAAAGGAAATCTGCTTAGTAATAAGGGAACAAATGGAGAGATGGTAAGAGCACTTTGAAGAACTTTTGAACAGACCCGGCTCCAATAATCATCCAGATATACTACCAGCAGAAGAAGAGTTACATGTTAACTGTGGGAAAACCAAGCAAAGAAGAAATAATGAAAGCCATCAAGCTATTAAAAAATGGTAAAGCCACAGGACATGAAATACCTTCGGAAGCCATCAAAGCAGATGTTAACACCTCTACTAAGATGTTACATAATCTATTAAATAAAATTTGGGAGAGGGAAGAAATACCTAAAGACTGGAAAGAAGGTTACATGATCAAACTACAAAAGAAAGGAAGTTTACAGGAGTGCACAAATCATAGGGGAATTATGCTACTATCGGTGCTAGGAAATGTATTAAGCAGAATCATTCTGGAGACACCAAAAGTGGATATAAAGAAAGATTTGAGATACGAACAAGCAGATTTAAGGAAAAATAGATCATGTTCGGAGCAAAGTTTAGAACTACAGTCTCCACTTTATATTGGATTAATAGATTACGAAAAGGCATTTATAGCTTAAACAGAGGAATGCTTTGGAAGTTGCTGAGTCATTATGGAATCTTCATAAAAGTTTATTAACCTGATAAAAACAATGTATGAAGGAACGAAATGTAGTGTGGTGCATGAAGGACAGCTTACAGAAGCATTTAAAATAAGAACAGGAGTAAGGCAGGGATGCCTTCTGTCTCCATTTCTCTTTCTACTGGCCTATGGATTGGATTATGAAAATAACTCAAAACAACAGAAATGGGATCCAGTGGTCACTGACCAAACAACTTGATGATTTAGACTTTGCTGATGACATAGCCATTAACAGATGCAGGATAAAATGAGCATACTTGATGAGAGATCACAATAGCTAGGACTGAAGATTAATAGAGATAAGACCAAAATTAAGAGAATTAATACAGTTGGCAATAACCAAATAAAACTAGGAGAAATACCTCTACTAGATGTACAATCTTACATTTATCTGGGCAGTAATATAGATAAAGAGGGAGGAACAGAAAATGATACCAAAATAAGGATATCAAAAGCAAGAGGAGCTTTCATTGCACTGGGAAACATGGAAATCCAAAGAAATTAGGTTAAATACAAAAATAAAAATTTTCAACTCCAATGTTAAGTCGGTCCTATTATATGGCTGTGAAACATGGAGAACAACAAAATTGACAATCACGAAGATACAGACTTTCATTAATGGATGCTTATGCAGAATAAAAGGATGGAAATGGCAGGACAAAATCACTAACATAGAATTATGAAAATGTACTAGTGGATAAAGAGATACAACGAAGACAATGGCGCTGGATAGGACACACACTACGGAAGCCAACTGAGATTATTACACAACAGGCCCTTTTTTGGAATGCCCAGGGGAAAAGACAAAGAGGAAGACCAAGGAATTCTTGGAGAAGACAGATAGAAGCAGAGATGAAGATGATGGGGAAGACATGGAATGATCTTAAAAGAATGGCAAAAAACAGAATGACTTGGAAAATGTTTATTGAAGACCTATGCTCCACTGGGAGCTAAAAAAGGTAGAAGAAGAAGACTATGCAATCCATTTTTGACAATGGAAACAAGAAAAAGAGTTCTTAAATGTTATGTAGAGGCAGTCTTAACATTTGGATGTGAATCATGGACAATAGGACAACAGACAAGGAAATCACTGGAGTCTGTAGAATGTGGTTTTACAGAAGAATGTTGACAAAATCAAGGACAGCTAAGAAGAGTAATGAAAATGTTCTGAAAGAGGCCAAAGCAAAAAGAGAGCTAATTTCCAATATTAGGAAGAAACAATCATCATTTTTTGGCCATGTAATGAGAAGAGAACAGCTGGAATATTTTGTTACACCTGGGAAAATTGAGGAACGAAGAAATAGAGGGAAGCAAAGAGAAAAGATACCAGACAGCTTAAGAGAATGGCTTGGCAGAAAGTCAACAATAGAAATGATAAATAACTGTCGAGATCGAAAGTTGTGGAGAGACATAATCACTTATGCCAGCAGACATGGTACTTGACGATGAAGATGAGAAGAGATAAATGGCTGCATGGCCATTTCTCTTATTTCAGTATTAGTCTTGAATTCATTCTATTTAATGCAAAGTATCTTTCTTAGGCAGTTTCTTAAAAATAGTGTCCAAAATCAAGCTTTTTCAAAGTCTAAGATAGTGGGCTGTTCTTGTATGACTGAGAACATGAGAACAAAGACTGTTTAATCTGAGAGGTTTTCTTTACTCTCATTCCACTATTCATCCTGAAAGTTAATCTATCTATTGACCTTTAATTTGAGGAAATTAGAGAAATTGCCAATCAACCACTAATATCTTCAGTAATCAAGAAAAGACGATGGTCATATGTTGGACATGTGATGAGAAGAGATAATATCCGAATAGCAAAGCAAGCCCTCACGTGGGAAACAATAGGTAAGAGGAAAAGAGGAAGACCCAGAGAGACACTGAGAAGAACATTGATGAGAGAGGCAAGAGCAGCAGGAAGCTGCTCCCTCAATGAGATTGAGCTGCTTGCACAGAACAGAGACAAATGGCTAGATTTGATAAAAGGTCTTTACAAGGATTGAAAACTGCTAGAATAAAAATTTAGATAAGAGAAAGAGTATCTGGGTCTCTGCCCTATGGGCCGACTACGGCTTGAAAGGTCAATAGATTGATAACAGAAAACTCAATATTAGAACAAATAAACTGAATATGTACACATACATGCACACATACACTGTCTGTTCTTATTAAAAAAAAAATATATGGTCTCTTGTTTCACTGAGTGCCATATTCGCTTCAAAGGTTGGCTACCATGGAACGCCATTCCACTGTCTCTTGGTTTGATGGTGTAGATTGTCATAGGCTGATTTATCCATCTGTTGATGTTACACGTCCATGTTAGTTTTGGTCTGCCTCTTTTCCCTAGTACTGTACCTTCCAAGATTGAATTATTTGCGGGTCATCATCATTGCACTCCGAACATGTCCATAGGTGCTCAGATCCCCTGCTCAGCAAGTCTCGTAGTATGCAGCGACTGACAACTCTAGTTCTGTGTTGGTTGATTAGTCTTACACGCCCACGAAGTACCTCGTTTCTGGCTGTGCCCATCTTAACTCCCACCTCTATCACCTGAAGGAGTCTCTCTCTCTCTGCGATCAGGACTCAATCAGAGTAGGACTCCAGACTCTCGCACGAAGACAGCTGTCTGTTTAAGCCTGTTATATCCACTCCAATTGAATACCTATTAAAACATTGCACTGTGTTCTGCACCAGTGGCCCAGTGCATCCGGTTTCAACCAGCATTTTGTTCAGGTTTGCTTTCCTTAGCCTTTGATTGTCCCCAATCTTCCTGCAAGGCAGCAGAAGATCTTTTCTGTAGAGGGATTCTGCCCTTAGATGGTTGGCCTTCCCAGGTTTACGAGGACCTGAAGGAGTGACATTGACTCATGGTTTTTGAAGTCCTGTGTCCTTCCCACTTCCCGGAGGGCATTAATGATGTCCGCCTGATCCACTGGTTGACCTTCCTCAACAATAGCTCAGCTACTCAACCTGTCCGCTCTTTCATTTCCCTGTACATCTGTACGTCTTGGGACATAGACAAAGGTGACCTTACGTATTTTTGACTTCTGCAATGACTCTACCCATTGCATATGTACAGAGTCTACCTCGACCTTTCTGATCATGCTCATAGGATCACTCAGTATGCAGGCTTGGGTGTAAGTCTTGTGACTCTAACCAGATAAATGCCTTGGTCACTGTCATCACCTCCATCGTTATGCTACTTGTGGTCATAATGTATGCACCACTGTCTTCCTTGACTATTCTCCCTGCCGAGCGTGCTGTAAATGCCCATGCATTCCTTTGTTGTTGTATTACTGATCCGTCTGTATAGATGACTGCATCTTTCTCATCAGTATTATCCCAGATGAGACCGTTGCACTCCGCATTGACCACGGAGGGCCTTCCCTTTGCTCTCATCAGATTAGTGTCATATCTGGCCTGTGCTCTGGACATCTGGTATGCCTCTGTGTCATGTTGTGCCTTTCATGCTCTGATGAGAAATGTGGCTAGCTATTTTTCTGAGCACACTTTTTTTTTACAGAAATCATCCCACTTGACATCCTTAGCCTGCTTAGCGTATAGTTTAAAGTGCATCCTTTTTTGGTCGACCACCTCTTTCAGAAACTTGAAAAGCTCAGGTTGTGTTCTTCCATTCCTTCTGGCTTTCTGCCGTGTCTTGGCGATTTGTCTCTTGTTCCGCCAAGCTTCCTTGACTTCTACGTTCCACCAGGGCGGCTGTGTCCATCTCTCCTGCCTCCTGTTTCCTATGTCTGATTTTGCGAATGACGTCCTGGTCTGTGTTCTCATAGTGGAATGTGAGAAGCTTGCTTTTCTGGTCTCCATTTCTGACTTTCTCAATTCGGAAGACACCAGTGCCAGGTCTATGACACTATCAGAGTCCCCTGTTCGAGTGGACATTCTAGTTGCCCTTCCATCATTTAAGCACACTAAATCGATGGACACTAGTGCATTCTCTAGGTCTTCTCCCTGCTTGTTGGTTATGACGCTTCCCCACTGGTTTTCTCTAGCATTAAAGTCTCCGCAGAAAATGATGTTCTCCTTGAATGCGAAAAGATTCTGCCATTGTTGTGTGTTCACCATCCCATCATAGGCGTACACATTTACAACCATGAAAGAAAGTGAGATCTGCATCCTAACTGCATGTACCTGCAATTCTGTATTGTTCCATGCAGACTTATCAACCTCAACTGCCACCATAATGTTTCGCACAAGGATGGCCTGTCTAAGATGTCATCAATTGTGGAAACAATGAAATCCAGGGCACTAACTGTCCTATCGCCAAGAAGTGTTTCTTGCAAAATGATCATATCGGTGTCGCACAGTAGCTTATCAAGAATGGAACGTTGTCGATTTATAGATGCACAGTTCCAATATGTAATGTGCACATACTTTAGGCCTAACCTCTCATACTTCAATAATTTCATACCAGTATGCTAACCTTTTCTAGTTATTCTAGTCTCTTTCGATGTATTTTTGGCTTCATCTATTGTTGTTGTTGCGTTGGTCAACTTTCAACTCTGACGAAGTCCCTAGAGACTAGGAACAGAATTTTGCGTGTTAATCCATTTTTCCCTGGCAGCCGTGTGCACAGGGGTCCCTCGCCGCACAGGCAGATAACTTCGACTTTGGAGGTACTCATGTTTTTTGCATCAATGAGTAACTGACGTTTCAAGCCGGGCAATGCTGCTGAGACCAGGGGTGGTTGTCGCAGAGAGAAATCATAAATAAAAATCCCAACCGGTGGAGCCGAACCCACAACCTCTCTGTCCCGAGGCCGGCGTCCTGCCTCGAGACCAACCAGTCCCTCATGGACTTGGAATATGAGGAAACTGCAACAAGGAACACTTTTCATGCACAGCGTGCAATGGTTCCTGACGCCTATCCACCATATACCAGAAGTTCACATCCTCCCGAAAGTGATGATCGTTATATTTCTTTAAAAATGTATAGCGCTTGATGATGTTACACATAACAATGGCGCAAGCACAGCAATGACGCGCCCTTTAGATTCTTGATTACTCTAGTGAATGTAGCCTACGACGAACAGAACACGGTGCAAATTTCCTAAAGAGATAAAACTGCGGTTGACGAAGCATTTCTCATTAATAAGTAACATGGAAATAACTTGCGTCAAGCAAATCCAACAACGGTCATGAACAGCACCAATGTGACATAAATAAAGCGCAGAACAAGCCTAGACGATGGAAGGTCGTATTCACAACACTTGATTTGTTGAAAATGGAATATTGCCGGCGTACGACATTGTTTTATCAGCGCAGATGTAATAAGTAGATCATTATCTTTACTTTAACGCATAGGAGTGTGATGGAGAACTGAAATTAATCAGACATCGAATGCACTTTTTGCAGCGATCGAGAGAACGTGGACTAGATCCGCCATCTAAGAAACTATTGTCGTCATGATAGATTAGGTCGCTGAACGTCGATGCCGTTGATGGTCTAGACTCAGGTGCACTCACTCAGTCGCATGGTCCAGAACCAGTTTCCACATTACAGATTGGCTGATTCCAGTCAGTTAGCTCCAAGGCACATGGAGGCACTGTGTAAGCGTTTGATTTTCGTCATTTAGAAGCTCACAGAAATGAAATTATGCTGCGTTGACCACGGACTGGTGAAAACACACTGCCATCTTGTGACACTCCAAAAAGTGCATCCCAAGATTACTTTTAGTAGGATGCTGTGTGTTTTAACATGCCCCAAAAATCTCATTTGTCTTGTTTGATTTGTCTTTAGTAGTTCTCTCTTCATTTTTAGTTGTATTAAGACTTCATCATTCATTTTCTTTTCTTTCCATCCAATTCTTCCTGTTTTTCTATAAATCCACATTTCAAAGGCTTCAATTTTCTGTTCTGTTTTCTTGTCTAATATCCATGTTTCTGCACTATATAGGAATGCTGAGAAGATATAACATTTTGCTATTCTTAGTTTTAGCTCCGGTGTTATTTGTTTAGATGTTAGTATATTTTTCATGGTATTAAAATTACTTGTTGCCATTCTTATTCATTTGTTTATTCCAGTTTTATATTTTCCATCACTAGTTATAAATACTGGAAAGCTTGGTGTCATGCTATGGAAAACAGTCAACAACGGAACTGATATGATGCTTGGTAGATAGAAGTTTGTGGAAGGACATGATCGCCTACGCCAACCGGTATGGCATATGATGATAATGATCACTGGTTATAGTATGTCAAAGGTAGCTGTAGCTCTGAACAAGGCCCAGGTCTATTCCTTCAACTTTAATATACACCTCTAGGTTTTGAGTATTATCTTTGTTTATAATGAGTGCTGCAATAGCTCAGTGGTTAGTGAACTGGACTACAAAGGACAAGAGGTTGGGTTTGATCCTGACCAACAGCTTCCAGGTTCACCCAGCCTTAAATGGGTACTAGATTTTGTCTAGGAAAGTAAAGCGGCCAGGGGCATAAAACTGACCATATTACCACATAAATGAAGGTTCCGAAGGTCTATAAAAATTATGGTCACTAACACCATATTCCCTATATTCCAATTTGCATGATGGGGCTCTTTATGTTTACTTTTGTTTTGTTTATAATCATAAATTTTGTCTTTTTGATATTCTTATCTAATCCATATTTTTTGCTTGTCATGTTTATTTCACTAAGTAATTATTGGCGACTAAGAGGTTGATCGATGGCTTGACAACCTGTCATTGTAAAAAGTATTGTTATGGAAATAGAGCCATAGATTTTAGAAGCAGTAATCTCTGTAATATGTGCCATTTAGGTACGCAAGGTTTCTGTTTTTGAGATTGTGGTTCTGCCCTACGTCTTCGGCTTGAAAGGACAATAGTTAGATAGATAGAATTGTTGTAGATCTTTAGGATTTTCAGCTAGTAATACAGTATAATCAGCAAATTTTACGTTATTGATTATCTTGCCATTAATGTTTAGGCCTGGCATCTCTGTGATGTTTTTAAAGATTTGCTCAGTGTATAGATTGAACAAGCTTGGTGACAGGATGCATCCCTGTCTTGCTCCTCTTTTTATATCAATAGGTGTAGAATTCTCCTTGTCATATTTTATTATTATTGTTTGCTCTCAGTATAAATTACATATTAGTTGTATGTCTGTGTCATCTAGAGGTATATCTTTTTATACAGTCTATAAGTTGTTTATGGTGTGTTTTATCACAATTTTTGGTGTAGTCTAAGAAGCAGGCATATATTGGTTTATCTACTTCTGTGTACTTTTCGATTAATCTCCTTATGCAGAATATGGCTTCTTTTGTCCCAGTGTTTTTCCTAAATCCAAATTGTTGATGTTCTAATTCCATATTGATTTTATTCTGAATCTTGTTCCTCTGCCTATCTAAAAACCTGCATGCTATATTTTTTATACTTTCAGGTTTATCATTATCTCATGATAATTGGTAAGTATGATCTTACTGGCAAGATTTATGATTTTTTAATGCAAATGTTCTGTAATTTGTAGATTTCTTTAGGCTGCCTTTTTTGGCATTGGAATAAATATACAGTGGAATCTTGGCATTTGTACACCTCTCTAACCATGCAACTTTATCAAAAAAATTTGAATTAGTATTCATACACGACGCGACACGGACATATTACTGACCACATAACCCAAAAAAATCATGTGCTGAGGTCTATAAAAATTATGGTCACTAACACCATATTCCTTATATGCCACTTGGCATGACGGGGCTGTTTACTTTTACTTATTCATGCACAACATTGGAATTCATACTACAATCTTTCTTTAATAATGCATTAAGTGCTGCATAATCTTTTGCGAGGAAATTTAACATTTTTCTCACTTTTTAAATATATTCATAGTACTATATTTACAAACCATCATTTAAAAAATATATTTTCTTTAAAACCAAAGTTATTTTTAAACAAAATGGCAACATACAAACTGTTGTGGCCAAAAACAGAATTTGCAGTTTCAGTCACATTTTGCTGGTACTTTCAGGTCAGCCCTCATTTTAGTCAGCAGAATTTGTACAAGCTTCATGAAACATTGCTATTGTCTTTCACTATTTTTATTTATTTTCATACAAAAATTTTTTAACTTGAAAATAAAATGATATTAGTGATTCAACCAAACCTAAAAGGAAAATAAGTGTTCTCATAAGTGCTCTTTTTAGTATCTCTTTAGGTCGTCTTGATGGCCTATTTTGGTATACAGGTGTCATGGAGAACATTATGCTAATGATTGTATTTTAAAGGAGACAGGATTAAAGAAGGCACTGTGATGGTCTGGGGTGGAATTTCATATACAGCCAGAACGAATCTTGTCACCAACAGCAACATGACAGGTCTACTTTACACAGATTAAATCATACACCCCCACCTCTATAGTCTTTCTTCAATGAAAGTGAACCAGGCATGATACTGCCCTGTGGCATGTGTGGTCAGGGATCACTTTCAACAACATCAGATCGATGTTTTACCATGGCCAACTGTTTCCTCAGACCTGTCCTCCATTGAGCACATATGGGACAAACTGGATTGCAGGGTCCGAAGAAGATGGATTCCTCCTGAAAATCACCGTCAGATGACCCAAGAAGAATGGAATAATATATGCCAGCATCATATTCACCATGTCATTGACTCGATGAGAAGGCACTGTCAAGCAGTAATAACAGCTCAAGGTGGACATACGCGGTACTGAAATGATGAGCTTCTCTTTTGTGAGGGTGTGCATCACAAATGTGAGTATTTTTGTTGCTTAATGACAAATTAATTAAAATTAATTAATTAAAAGCTTAATGTGATAAACATAACAAGTAAAAAATTTGGACTAGAAATGAATATCAAAAAGACTAAAACTATGATCATAAACAAAGAAAATTATCAAGACCTACAATTAAATATCACAGTTGAGGGAATACATCTGGAGACAGCACAGAGCTACAACTACCTGGGACATACTATAACCAATGATGGAAAATGTAATATTGAAATAAACAAAAGAATAGGTATGGCAAAAAGTAATTTTAATGCCATGAAAAATATACTAACAACAAAACAAATATCTACCGGGCTGAAACTAAGAATGACAAAATGTTACATCTCCTCAATATTCCTGTATGGTTCAGAAACATGGATATTAGACAAGAAAACAGAACAGAAAATTGAAGCCTTTGAAATGTGGATTTATAGAAGAATAGGTAGAATTGGATGGAAAGAAAAGAAAACAAACAATGAAGTTTTAAAACAACTGAAAATAAAAAGAGAACTACTAAATACAATTAAGACAAGACAAATGAAATTTGTGGGGTATGTTAAAATACACAACAGCCTACTAAAAGTATTATTGGAAGGGAAAATACAAGGTAAAAGAGGCAGAGGCAGACCTAGACTAACATGGACGAGTAACATCAAAAGATGGACAAGTCAATCTATGACAGCCTGCACCATCAAAGCAAGAAACAGAGTAGAATGGCGATCCATGGTAGCCAACCTTCGTTGCGGAGAAGGCACTCAATGATGATGAATGACAAATTCACCGAAATCGAACTGATCATTTTGTCTGTTACTCTCCAATCTACCATACTGTGAACAAACATTTAATTGATCTCACCTAATAACAATGGAACAGTGACTTAAAGAGTGATGCACACTTACTTTTTTCTGCGAGTATATATTGCCCTCTGGAGTATTGTTATTTTTCATTATTTTTGTTTTTATCCATGTTGATTTCAAGTCCTATATTGTTAGCCATAGATGATAAGGTATCTGTGATATTTTGCATCTTGTTGATATTGTCACTTAGGAGCACTATATCATCTGCAAAATCTATACTTATTCATGTAAAAAGGAAATAAAATTGTTAGAAGGCAGAGAACAAAAAATTTGCTCTCAGTATGGGCCAGATCAGGAGGGATACTGACAAAAAGAGAGCAAGAGATAGTCAAGGTGGCCATCCTAACTACCTCAAGGCTCTCTGCTGTCACCGACCCTTTTCAATGTGTACACTGTGATATTTACTGCTTAATAACAACTGGATGGAAAAGGGAAAACACTATCCTTCGCAGATGATATTTTGATGTTTCAAACAGAAATGAGATCAGTAAGTCTCTGCAAAGCTAGCTTGATTGCATCATATCATCGTGTAACAATTTCAAAACACACCTCAACCCAAGTAAAGCAACAGTAACATGGTTCTCATTTAACAACCATATTGTTAACATAAAAAGTAAAGTGTCCCTGTCACGCCAAGTGGCGTATAGGGAATATGGTGTTAGTGACTATAAATTTTACAGACATTCAGCACATGAATTTTGGGGTAATATGGTCGGTATTATGCCCGTGCCGCTTTACTTTCCCAGAAAAAATCTGGTACCCATTAAAGGCGGGGTGAACCCAGAAGCCATTGGTTGGGATCAAACTCTACCTCTTGCCCTTTGTAGTCCAGTTCACTAATATTGTTAACATTATTAAAATGCTACCAAATGTAAGAGTATATGGCGAGGAGGTGAGTAGAACTAACATGATGATATATGTGGAAGAGAAATTTGATCACAGCTTGTGCTTCAAAGGACATATTGACCATTTTGACCATATTGATTTATAAAGCTTGCAAGGGATTGTCGGTGATGAGAGTCATGGCAGCTACTTGTATCGAATAACATTTGTTGGTACTTTCCTATCAGGGGCTACTCCTCTCACCCTCTGAATACGCCATGGCCAGCCATCCTCATTATCGGTAAGACTCATATAGATAACTCAAAAAAGTGCAAAGTGAAGCTATATGCATTATTTTTGGCTGCACAAGACACTTTATGCATGGCAATGCATTTCCTACAGGATTTCCCTATGGAGAACAAAATCATGATTTTAAGAGCATGTGCATACCTAAAGATAAGCACTGATCAGAAACATCCAGTAGTGTATGAGAAAATAACTGAAGATAAAGGCAATAGTTTAAGGAGAGGTAAATCATTGATAGGCTGAGCTGAGGATATAGTCAAATCGATCTGCAGACTATTTAATTTAATTCCTGGGGCAGAAAGATACCTGTTCCTTCTAAACTTAAAATTATCTTCTCTGCCATTGCCACAGGGACAGAGAAGACAGAGGATGCAGAAAACAGAATCTGATTGCAGTTAACACAAAAGTTAATGCCCTCATTTGTGAAAACTGCAGTGATATGGACAAGCTAGTTTGCACAGATGGTTCTTATTGAGTTATTTGCGGGTCATCATCATTGCACTCCGAACATGTCAATAGGTGCTCAGATCCCCTCTTCAGCAAGTCCCGCAGTGTCCAGCGACTGACGACTCCAGTTCTATGTTGGTTGTTAAGTCTTCTTACACGGCCACTAAGTTTCTCATTTCTGGCTGTGCCCATCTTAACTCCCATTTCCATCATCCGAAGAAGTGACGTGGATCTGTATTTGACGAAGTCCTGTGCTCTTCCCACATCTCGGAGGGCATTGATGATGTCCGCCCAATCCATTGGTTGCCTGTCCTCAATGACAGCGCAGCTAGCCAACCTGTCCGCTCTTTCATTTCCCTGTACTCCCGCATGTCCAGGGACATAGATGGTTCTATGGTATGCCAACAACGGAGAGCTTGAAATTCACTGTCAAATGTCAGAACAATTCATAAGGATAGCAAAGCCTATACAATGACAACCAGTAATTTGACGATAGAAATAATGCCAGTGGTGAAGGCTTTTGATTTGTTACAGACTTAAGAGTGTACTTGTGTCTGCTGAGTGACTCAATGAGCATGATTTGTAAAGTAGAGTCAGGCTTAATTCATCAACTATGGCTGAGATCAATACAGAAATCAAAGATTTGAAGTATCACCTTCATGCATGCTGGTTATGAGGACAATGACAGAGCAGACTGGCCAGTTTGGCAATATAAGCTGAAGGACAGCCAATGGATTGGGCAGATATCATTAACAATCTGCAAGAGAAGGGTCGTACAATGCACATTGACAGAAGTACAAATACATGGCTGTCTAGACCGTGAACCGGGAGTGAAGACCGTTGTTGAAGAATAGAATGATATTCTAGATGAATAAGAGGATTTATCAACCAACACTGTACTGGCACAATTAGTCGCTTTGTGCTGACAATCATTTTGAGAAGATTGGAGCACGTATGGATGTGTCCAGAGTGCAGTGATGAAGATTCTAAATTAACATAATATAAGAGAGCAAGAATCAGAGGTAGCTGAAGGTAAAGGAGGAGTGGGCTGAGGGTGGGGCGGAGGTTAGAGAATGTCATCAATGGCTAGGAAAATTGGACCAAAGATCAACTAAGAAAAGACAAAAGTAATGAAAAATCAAATTCATCCAGAATAAAAAATATAACTTGAATGAAAATCTGTGGAAGAGGTAGATCACTTCTCTGAAGCTGCATAGACCAAGAAGGAGACACAAAGAAAGAAATTAGAACCAGAATAGCAAAGCAGCAATGACTTTCAGAAATCTTGATAAAATATCGAAATCAAAATTACTAAGCATAAAAACAAACCTCAGCATTTTCAAATAAAATGTATTATCCACCCTTACTTATGCACGCGAGAGGTGGAAAGCAACTAAAGAAATAGAAAATAAACTAGCTGCATATGAAAACAAATGCTTGAGAAAAATACTTCATATACCATGGAATGAGTTCAAGAGTAATGAAGAAATAAGTAAAATGACAAAGCATCCAAAAATATCAACTATAATCAAGAAAAGAAGGTGGTATGTTATACATTGACCATTTAATGAGAAGGGACAACAAAACAATTTTAAAGCAGGCCGTTAAATGGGAACCAGAGGGTAACAATTTTGTCTTTGTTATATTCTTCTGTTGTTGTGACCTTTTTAACATAAGTAAAATATGTAAGGGCATCCACATCTAAAGGTTTCCAAATTCTCCTTCCACATGAAAAAAAAATATTCAAATCTTTTTTCATTTTCTTCTTTATAAATCACCATAATATTTACAAACACAAACTTGTCATCCATTTTACTTAAAAAAAACAACATAAATTAAGCATGTAGGTGCAGTAAGTCTGGAGATATGCCTATCTAAAGAATACATGGTTATTGGCCTCATTATTTATTAGGATTAACCAAGGCACCTGATATTTCACACTAGGAAGAGATGCAATCAAGTTCGTTTTGCAGTGGAGGCAATTTTCCATCTGTCCCTTCCCTGTCGATATACCAGAATGTCATCAACAAAAGTCATAGCTCTTCCCCTCCCATCCAGCTGTTATTCCGTGATCATAATTTTG
This sequence comes from Megaustenia siamemsis, assembly GCA_032433765.1. Lineage (NCBI taxonomy): Eukaryota > Metazoa > Mollusca > Gastropoda > Stylommatophora > Ariophantidae > Megaustenia > Megaustenia siamemsis. The sequence continues at coordinate 44,337,098 of JAVIAB010000001.1, forward strand.
TACACGTTAAATAGAACTGGTGACAATGGTGAGCCTTGGGGCAGTCCTGGACAAATGGATGTTGGCTCGGATGACCAACTTCCTCATCTGAGTATCACATTCCTTTGGAACAGTGCTGCAGTGATCCATCTAATGAGGTATGGGTGCACCACCAGTTTTAGGAGCATGTGCATGAGGTATTCAAATGGAACTCTGTTGTATTCATCATCCAAATCTATAGCAGCAGCACATGTCTCCTCTAATCTGTGGAAGCCTTCAAAGACGTCAGAGGTGAAGACTGACGCATTGAGCCATGTCTCTTTGTTATATCTAAAACCTCCGAGTGTGGGTTGGAATGCATGTATCTGTTCAAGGTGACAGGTGAGTACATGGACAACTATTTTATCCAGTAGCTTGCCTGCAGTGTTCTGCATCGTGATGATTCTGTAGGCACTGATTAGAGAATGATCCTTATTTGGCTTCGGCAGCTGTAGTAAGTAGCTGTATAGCCAATCCTATCGGTGCTACACAGTAGCTTATCAAGAATGGCCCGTCATTGATTTATGGAAGCACAGTTCCATTATGTAACGCTCACATACTTTAGGCCTAACCTGTTGCACTTCAACTGTTTCTTACACATTCTGGCACACTTGCCTTTTTTGTTTTCCTTCTCCGATGTTGTCGTTTAGGCTTCATCTGAATACTTCTTGACATCACTGTTGATTGTCGCTGTAAGACGATAGCTGTGGATGGCCTAGACTCATGTGCATTCACTCGGTCCAGAACCCGTTTCCACGTTATAGACTGGCCAACTCAAGTCATTCAGCGCCAGACACCATGAGCTTTTTATTTTCTTCATTCAGAATAACACAGCAATGAAATCACACTTCCTTGCTGATGAACCGGTGAAAAAACACCACCATCTTGGTTCACACTGGAAGTGCATTCCCACACACTTTGTGCTTTGCATAACCGCAGATATTTTGCTTGTTTAGCTCTTGGATGGTCTTCCTACCTCTTCTGTTGTTATGTAATTGTTGGTTAAATAAGAATCTGGGCAGTGTTTCATTTCTTTTATATTTACTACTGTTTACAATTATTTCTGACATTGAATTGGAAATGTGAGTTACTAGTGCTAATATGTTGAAATGTTTAATATTGCAAAATTTTAATACTAACCTTTTCAGCTGACCAATCATTGAAACACGTGCCGATTCAATGTTCTGAATTTGCCCACTTCTAACTCTGAAATGTAGTATAAAATTATGAAATATACACAAAACTATACAGTCTCACAACTGAGTATTTTAATTCTGAAAACATACAGACTAGAGATTATTACTGCCTTGTGGGTTAGACTTCTAACCAAAAGTTAGCAGAGATAACAATACATAACATGATAGTAAAAACAGGAAGTCAACATTGTATTTTTATTAACTAAGTTAAACCATATTTATTAACCATTATTTTTAACCATTATTATCATGTACTAGTTTATTTTAGTTGATAGATCATTCTCACTGCATGTTAGACATGTCCATAAGTGCTCAGATATCCTATGCAGAATGTTCTTCCTCAATGTGTGGAGACTGATTACTCCAGTTCTGTGCTGATTTGTTATTCTTCTGTGTTATTCCGCATAGTGCTCCTTTCTGGCATCTCCAGTTTTTACCAGATGCAGTCTGCAGTTCATGTAGTCTGGACTTAGTTGTAGACTCATGATCATTGACAGAATCATTAGCTCACTCTAACTCCCTCAGTGCATTCAGAATGTCAGCCCAATCCACTGAACATCAGTCTTCCATGGCAGCCATTCCAGCCAAGCTGTCAGCTCGTTCATTTTCTTTCACGCCCGAGTGTCCAGGGATTAAAATGAAACATATCAGCCAATCCTAAGTTCGTTAGTAACACCAACCATTGTCTTTGAACTCAACCCCCTTAGATCTTCCTGAGCATGCTCATCGAGTCACGCCATCGCTTTAGTTACTGTCACGATTTCCTTGGTCATACTACTTGAAGTTTCTGCAAAAGCACCGCATACCCCCTTCATTGATTTTCTCTTGACCTGGGCCATGAAAGTACTCCAACTGTGCCAAACAATGGACCTATCAGTGCAGTTATTGAGTTATTTGCAGGTCATCATTACTGGACTCGGAACATGTCCATAGGTGCTCAGATTCCCTCCTTAGCAAGTTTTGCAGTGTCCAGCAACTGACGGCTTCAGTTCTGTGTTGGTTGATAAGTCTTCTTACACTCCCACTAAGTTTCTCATTTCTCGCTGTGCCCATCCTAATTCCCATCTCTTTCATCCGAAGGAGTGACGTGGACTCATGATTGTCAAAGTCCTGTGTCCTTCCCACTTCCCGGAGGGCATTGATGATGTCCACCCGATCCATTGGTTAACTGTCCTCAACAATAGCGCAGCTAGCCAACCTGTCCACTCTTTCATTTCCCTGTATTCTCACATACCCTGAGATTAAGACAAAGGTGACCGTACGTATTTTTGACTTCTGCAATGACTCTACCCATTGCATGCAGACAGAGCCCACCTCTACTTTTTTTTATCATGCTCATTGAATCACTCAATATGCAGGACTGGGTGTAATCTTGTGACTCTAACCAGATGAATGCCCTGGTCACTGCCATTACCTCCATCGTCATCCTATTCATGGTCAAAATGTATGCACCACTGTCTTCCTTGACTTTTATGCATGCCAAATGTACTGTAAATGCCTATGTACTCTTTGGTGTTGTATTATGAATCCGTCTGTATAGATGACTGCATCTTTCTCATCGGTGTTGTCCCAGATAAGACCGCTGACCTCAATGACCACGACTGAGTTCCGTTCCCTACAATTCCTGTCGAGTGTGATAATACAAGAGAATGTCCCCCTGAAGTGACATAGGCACCGGTATCCACTCCTCACCAGCGTTGATATTGATAAGCCCACTGACCTGTTTGATGACATCTTCTGCTCAGCACACCCATGATTCACCTCTTTTTAGCACGACACCTTTTCCTGTGTGGAGCTTGTGGTGCAATGGATGCTCTTTATCTGCACTTATCTTCAGGTATGTTTGTGCCCTCCAGATCTTGATCCTGTCATCCATGGTTTGGAAGTCAAGAAGATACCTCACTGCTACACAGGGAATGCCCCTCGTACACCCCAAGATCATGCGCATAGATTCATTCTGTATTTTCTCCAGCCTGTTAATTTGCGTCATAGTGACAGTAAGAATTGACAGGGCATAACTCAATTGGTGCGAGGACTAGTCCATGGAAAGGAAGGGTAAGTTGTCTTTGCTCGATGTTGGCAGCTGCCATGACCTTCAAGGCAGCTAATCCTTTGCGGGATTTTGTTATCACATGGTCGACATGGTACTTAAATCACAATCTGTGATCAAACTTAACTCTGAGGTATGTCATCAACCTGTCCCTGGTCACCTCATTAGCTCCTGTTCATACCACCGGTGTTTCCGCGTTAACGATATGATTGTTAAGGGAGAACCATGCAATTGATGCTTTATTAGGATTAACCAAGGCACCTGATATAGCCCACCAGGAAGAGATGTGATGGAGTTCATGTTGCAATGTGGAGGTGATTTTCTGTCTGTCTCTTCCCTGTCGATATATCAGAATGTCATCAGTAAAAGTCATAATTCTTCCCCTCCCATCCAGCTGCTGTTCCGTGATCGTTATTGTGTACACGTTAAGTAGAACTGGTGACAATGGTGAGCCTTGGAGCAGCCCTGGAAAAATTGAAGTTGGCTCGGATGACCAGCTTCCACATCTGAGTATCACCTTCCTCTGAAACAGTTGAAAACTGTCTACCAGTGTAGATAACGGCCAAACCCTAGGTGACTTCTCATAGATCAAGGCCTGGACCTCCGCTTCCAAAACCATAGGATTTTATTGCCGGCAACCTCTATAAAACATGATGTAAACAAAAAAGGAGAAACATTACTATCTGCCACTGGCATATATGTATGTTCCTACTAAAAAATATTAGTTTATTTTGTAAGGGATATAACCAATAATTATTGTCATGACTTTTCTCACTTGCTTTCTCAACATAATCTATTGAGGATCCACTCTTCACTGCACTCAATGTACACCAGTAGACAAATCTGTTGAAAAATGTCCTCAGCCTACACCATCCATGATTTTCCTCTTTTGAGCCTGCAGCTCTTTCTCCCCCCAATCTCACTGTGCAAAGGATGCTGTACATCAGCAATAACTCAGAAGTACACATATGCAGGAGACATGATTATTCTGTCTGGAAGGAAAGTCAAGGTGATACCGCATCGCCCTGCATGGTGTGGCTTCCATGAATCCAAGTATGATGCATATGGCCTCATTTTGTATTAATTTCAGTCTTTTGTTTCTTTCTTGGAGTGCCAGAGCATACTCAATAACCGAAATCACTAGTCCCTGATATAAGAGAACAAGAAGATGCTGTTTGCAGTCTGTTGCCACCATTACTCTCAGTGCTGAGAGGCCCTTCCTGGCATTTATTAAAATTTGATCTATGTGCTGGATGAAAGCAAAACGTTGATCAAACTGTATTCCCAAATACCATATTGTGTGGGCCCTCACAACTTCCGAACCCATGCTCACTAAAGGTCTAGATGTGTTGACAATATGGTTTTCAAAGAGAACCAAGTTACAGCCCCCTTTGTCAGGTTTACAAGTGCTCCTGTCTTACAGCACCATCTGCTCAAACGAGTAAATTCAGTTTGGAGTCCATGAGCAATCTGCTCCCTATCTCTACCTTGATGGTAGACCAAAACTGATAGATTTAGTCACAAACAGAGAGGCAGAGATCATTGGTACAGACCTATACATTAACTTGCTAGTATAAGGATATTTAATATATATTGTCCAAATGACAAATTACTGAAGCTGGAGTCAATGGAAATAACACCATCAAAGTGTCTGGTAGTAGGAGACTTGAACAGTCACTCTGAAAGATGGGGATATAAGGAGTCCAATGTTCAAGGCTCTAGGGAGAACACCTCCCCCCCCCCCCCCCCCCCACCCAACCTTCTACTCAAGAAGATGGAAAACAACTTCCACTCCCGGCCTAGCATTTGCAACTGGAGACATATCTATCAAAATAACCAGAAAAATGCTGAACCAACTTGGAGATAGTGATCATAGACCAGTCAAACTTTCAGTGGCTCTTGCTCACAAACAGGAGTTGCAAATACCTCTTACCCGCTGGAACTATAAGAGAGCAGATTGGGAAAAGTTTGCAAGGCACACTAATGCATATATTGCGCCTGTCAACACCCACGTAAAGAAGGTCAATAATATGATAGAGCGGTTAACAAATGGAATCCTGAGAGCTGCTAAAGAATCCATTCCTAGAGGAGCAAGAAGAAACTACAAGCCATACTGGAGCAAGGAAATACAAAGACTAGAAGAGGAACTGGACTCTGCCAGAGAACTAGCTGAAACATCACACAGCACATAGAGCAACATTGCCTACAAATCAGCCTCGGCCAAATACAGACGTGAGGTCATGATATCAGCAAGACAGAGCTGGATAGACAAAACAGAGAGCCTTAATCTAGACAAAAATGGTCATAAACTATGGAAACTTGCGAAAGCTCTGAGCGATGAAAACAACTGCCGACCTCGGCAGTTAATATCATTACCACACAATCAGAACATCCTCACAGGCAAAAGGGCAGCAAATCTACTGATAGAGACTTACAAAAACATTAGTAGAATAAACATTCCAATAGACAAACAGAAAGCTGCAAGATGAGAAAACCAAGATGCAAAACACATGCTTTCAGCACCAGAAGAGCATCAGACGACCATCTTTACCCCAACTGAATTAGATGTTGCCCTCAAAGGATTGAAGCTCAAAAGTTCCCCTCGTAAAGATGGAATCTCCAAACGAAATTCTCCTAAATCAGGGACAGAAAGCCAAGAGCCAGCTTCTATGGATAATAAATGCTAGCTGGAAGAGAGGTCATGTGCCGGCAATCTGGAAAGAATCTATTATGGTGCCCATCCTCAAGTGAGGAAAAGACCCACTAGACCCAGGAGGCTATAGACCAATTAGCCTACTGAGCTGCCAGAGTAAACTCATGGAAAGGCTGGTTAACAGAAGACTTATGTGGCATTTGGAGACAAAACAACAAATCGTACCACAACAAAGTGGCTTTCGTCAGCACAGATCAACTGAAGACCTGGTCACCTACATTGCACAGGAAATAGAGGATGCTCTACAAGAAAAGAACACACACTGGCAGTGTGGGTCGACATGGAGAAGGCTTTTGATAGGGTTTGGTGAGAGGGTTTAAAGAACAAGCTTTTTAGACTTGGCATCCAGGGTCGTTTATTCAATTGGGTCTCTCAATACCTTCAGGATAAAACGACCAGAGTATAAGTTCAAGGTCAACTAAGTAAGAAGGTCTCTATCGAACAAGGTGTCTCACAAGGCGGAGTCTTGTCCCCAACACTCTTTTTAATTTTCATAAATGACATCGTAATGGACATTCCACCCAGAATACACTCAGCAATATACACAGATGATCTGGCGTTATGGGCTCACGAGGAAAGTATGTCGGTGGCTGGACCCAGGATGCAAGATGTCCTAGGTGAACTTGAAAAATGGACGAACACATATTTTTTACCAATCAACGAAAAAAAAACTACATATACAATTTTCAGCCTATCAAGAAACACACTCTCTGCAAACTTGAAGATAAAAGACTATAGCTGGATGAGAGGGGAAGAACTATAACTTTTCTGGTATATCGTCAGGGAAGAAACAAACAGCAAATTGGCAAAAAATGTACACTGCAAAAAGAACTTGATCGTATCTATTTCTAGTGTGAAATATCAGGTGCCTTGGTTAATCCTAATAAAGCATCAGTTGCATGGTTCTCCCTTAACAATCATATCATTAACACAGAAACACCGGTGGTATGAACAGGAACTGATAAGGTTGACCAAGGACAGGTTGATGACATACCTCGGAGTTAAGTTTGATTGCAGTCTGTGTTTTACAGACCACATCGACCACGTGATAATAACAAAATCCCACAAAGGATTAGCCACCTTGAAGGTCACAGCAGCTGCCAACATTGAGCACAGACTACTTACCCTTCTGTTCCAGGGACTAGTCCTTTCACCAATTGAGTTATGCCCTGGTAATTCTTACTGTCACTAAGATGCAAATTGACAGGCTGGAGAAAATACAGAATGAAGCTATGAGCATTATCTTGGGATGTACGAGGGACACTCCCTGTGTAGCAATGAGGTATCTTCTTGACTTCCCAACCATGGATGACAGGATCATGATCTGGAGGGCATGAGCATACCTGAAGATAAGTGCAGATAAAGAGCATCCATTGCACCACAAGCTCCACACAGGGAAAGGTGTCATGCTAAAAAGAGGTGAATTATGGGTGGGCTGAGCAGAAGATGTCATCAAACAGGTCAGTGGGCTTACCAATATCAACGCTGGTAAGGAATGGATACCGGTGCCTACATCATTAAGTGGGACATTCTCGTGTATTGTCACACTCGACAGGAAATGTAGGGAACAGAACTCAGTCGTGGTCAATGAGGTAAGTCTGGGACAACACCGATGAGAAAGATGCTGTCATCTATACAGACGGATCCATAATACAACACCAAAGAGTACATGGGCTTTTATAGTACGTTCGGCAGGCATAAAAGTCAAGGAAGACAGTGGTGCATACGTTATAGGATGACGATGAAGGTGATGCAGTGACCAGCACATTCATCTGGTCAGAGTCACAAGACTACACCCACTCCTGCATACTAAGTGATTCGATCAGTTTGATTAAAAAAGTGGAGGCGGGCTCTGTATGCATGCAATGGGTAGAGTCATTGCAGAAGTAAAAAATACATGGGGGTCAACTTTGTGTATGTCCTTGGACATGTGAGAGTATGGGGAAGTGAAAGAGCAGACAGGTTGGCTAGCTACACTGTTGTTGTAGATGGTCAACCAATGGATCGGGCAGAAAACACTATCAATTCCCTCCGAGATGTGGGAAGGGCACAGGACTTTGACAATTATGAGCCCACATCACTCCTTCAGATGAATTAGGTGGGAGTTAAGATGGGTACAGCCAGAAACAAGAAACTCGGTGGACATATAAAGACTTATAAATCAACACAGAACTGGAGTCATCAGGTGCTGGACACTGCAAGACTTGCTGAGGAGGCGATCTGAGCACATATGGACATGTTCGGAGTGCAATGATGATGACCCACAAATAATTCAATATTGGATAGTAGCTCTCTTTTTGCTTTGGCTCTGTGTGTGTCTGTGTTTAGTCATATCTCATATCTTAGTGCGTATCTGTGTTAGTCATGTGTCATATCTTTGTGCGTGCATGTCTGTGTTAGTCATATCTCATATCTTAGTGTGTTTATCTGTTAGTCATATCTCATATTTTAGAGTGTGTCTGTGTTAGTCACATCTCATATCTTAGTGTGTGTCTGTGTTAGTCATATCTCATATTTTGGTGTGTGTCAGTGTTAGTCATGCCTCATATCGTTGTGTGCATGTCAGTGTTAGTCACATCTCATATCTTTGTGTGTGCATGTCTGTGTTAGTCACCTCTAGTGACTCTGGCAGATGGTGCTCACAAACCTGGGAGGGCAGACCATCTAAGGGCAGAATCCCCCTACAGAAAAGATAATATGCTGCCTTGCAGGAAGATTGGGGACAATCAAAGGTTAAGGAAAGCAAACCTGAATAAAATGCTGGCTGAAATCGGATGCACTGGGCCACTGGCGCAGAACACAGTGCAACATTTTAACAGGTATTCAATCAGGGTGGATCTAACAGACTCTAATTATGATGTTCTGTCTGTGGGGTCGATCAATTCACTTAAACAGACAGCTGTCTTCATGTGAGAGTCTGGAATCCTACTCTGATTGAGTCCTGATCGCAGAGAGAGAGAGAGAGAGAGAGAGAGAGAGAGAGAGAGAGATAGAGAAAGAACTGTACAAAAGCACAAAGAATTTAAGTAGAAAATACAAACAGATCTATGCCTTTATTAAAGATAAGAAAGGAAATCTGCTTAGTAATATAAGGGAACAAATGGAGAGATGGAAAGAGCACTTTGAAGAACTTTTAAACAGACCCGGCTCAAATAATCACCCAGATATACTACCAGCAGAAGAAGAGTTACACGTTAACTGTGGAAAACCAAGCAAAGAAGAAATAATGAAAGCTATCAAGCTATTAAAAAATGGTAAAGCCACAGGACCAGATGAAATTCCTTCGGAAGCCATCAAAGCAGATATTAACACCTCTACCAAGATGTTACATAATCTATTAGATAAAATTTGGGAGAGGGAAGAAATACCTAAAGACTGGAAAGAAGGTTATATGATCAAACTACCAAAGAAAGGAAGTTTACAGGAGTGCACAAATAATAGGGGAATTATGCAACTATCAGTGCCAGGAAAAATATTAAGCAGAATCATTCTGGACAGACTAAAGGAGGCCATAGAGAAACATTTGAGAGATGAACAAGCAGGTTTTAGGAAGAACAGATAATTTGCTGATCAAATAACTACTCTACGTATAATAGTTAAACAAAGTTTAGAACTAAAATCCAAACTTTATATTGGATTCATAGATTACGAAAAGGCATTTGATAGTTTAGATAGAGGAATGCTTTGGAAGTTGCTGAGTCATTACAGAATCCCCATAAAGTTTATTAACCTGATAAAAACAATGTATGAAGGAACGAAATGTAGTGTGGTGCATGAAGGACAGCTTACAGAAGCATTTGAAACAAGAACAGGAGTAAGGCAGGGATGCCTTCTGTCTCCATTTCTCTTTCTACTGGCCATAGATTGGATTATGAAAATAACTCAAAACAACAGAAATGGAATCCAGTGGTCACTGACCAAGCAACTTGATGATTTAGACTTTGCTGATGACATAGCTCTCCTTTCACACAGCCATCAACAGATGCAGGATAAAATGAGCATACTTGATGAGAGATCACAACAGCTAGGACTGAAGATTTATAGAGATAAGACCAAAATTAAGAGAATTAATGCAGTTGGCAATAACCAGATAAAATTAGGAGAAATACCTCTACTAGACGTACATTCTTACATATATCTGGGCAGTAATATAGATAAAGAGGGAGGAACAGAAAGTGATACCAAAATAAGGATATCAAAAGCAAGAGCAGCTTTCGTTGCACTGGGAAACATATGGAAATCCAAAGAAATTAGATTAAATACAAAAATAAAAATTTTCAACTCAAATGTTAAGTCGGTCCTATTATATGGCTGTGAAACATGGAAAACAACAAAATTGACAATCATGAAGATACAGACTTTCATTAATGGATGCTTACGCAGAATAAAAGGATGGAAATGGCAGGACAAAATCACTAACATAGAATTATGAAAATGTACCAGTCAAATACCAGTGGATAAAGAGATACAGCGAATATGATGGCGCTGGATAGGACACACACTACGGAAGCCAACTGAGAGTATTACACACCATGCCCTTTTTTGGAATCCCCAGGGGAAAAGACAAAGAGGAAGACCAAAGAATTCTTGGAGAAGACAGATAGAAGCAGAGATGAAGATGATGGGGAAGACATGGAATGATCTTAAAAGAATGGCAAAAAAAAAAACGACTTGGAAAGTGTTTGTTGAAAACCTATGCTCCACAGGGAGCTAAAAAAGATAGAAGAAGATGAATATCAAAAAGACTAAAACTATGATCATAAGGAAAGAAAATTCTCGAGACCTACAAATAAATATCAAAGTTGAAGGAATACACCTGGAGACAGTTCACAATTACAACTACCTGGGACATACTATAACCAGTGATGGAAAATGTACAACTGAAATAAACAAAATAATAGGTATGGCACAAAGTAGTTTTAATGCCATGAAAAGTATACTAACATCAAAACAAATAACACCAGGACTAAAACTAAGAATAGCAAAATGTTACATCTTCTCAATATTCCTGTATAGTGCAGAAACATGGACATTAGATAAGAAAACAGAACAGAAAATCGAAGCCTTTGAAATGTGGATTTATAGAAGAATTGGTAGAAATGGATGGAAAGAAAAGAAAACAAACGATGAAGTTTTAAAACAACTAAAAAGGAAAAGAGAACTACTAAACACAATTAGAAAAGACAAATGAAATTTTTGGGGCATGTTAAAAGACACAACTGCCTATCTATCTATCTTTTGACCTTTCGAGCCGTAGCCGGCCCATAGGGCGTAGACCAAGATACTCCTTCTCTTATCTAAATTTTTGTTCTAGCAGTTTTCAATTCTTTTAAAGATATTTTATCAAATTTCACCATTTGTCTCTGTTCTGTGCAAGCAGCTCTATCTTATTGAGGGAGCCGAATCCTGCTGCTTTTGCCTCTCTCATCAATGTTCTTCTCAGTGTCTCTCTGGGTCTTCCTCTTTTTCTCTTACCTGTTGTTTCCCACATGAGGGCTTGCTTTGTTATTCGGTTATTATCTCTTCTCATCACATGTCCAACATATGACCATCATGTTTTCTTTATTACTGAAGATATTAGTGGTTGATTGGCGATTTCTCTAATTATCTCATTTGTTTTGAATTTGTTCCACGCTATACCAAGTATTTTCATTAGACATTTATTTTCAAATGCGTTGAAAAGATGGACAAGTCAACCTATGACAATCTGCACCATCAAAGCAAAAGACAAGAGTGGAATGGTGATCCATGGTAGCCAACCTTTGATGCGGAGACGACACTCAATGATGATGATTGCAATAAACATCCCAAACCAGTGGCATTGACATTCCTGAACTGTATGTTAGAGGTTAGGTGGAAGATGACAACATAACATGGGTGATGATGAAGGACCGGGAAAACATAAACCAAGGTCTTGCAGTACATTAGTCTTTGCTGACCTAGGAGACACAGAAGGATACACACAAGGATGAAGGATATTTATGGACTCCAACTGATGGTAGAAAGTCTCTATAGAAGAGTTCTCTCTCTCTCTCTGCGATCAGGACTCAATCAGAGTAGGATTCCAGACACTCACATGAAGTCAGCTGTCAGATTAAGTGTGTTGATTGCCCCCACAGACGGAACCGTTAAAAACGTTGCACTGTGTTCTGCGCCAGTGGCCCAGTGCATCCGATTTCAGCCAGCATTTTATTCAGGTTTGCTTTCCTTAGCCTTTGATTGTCCCCAATCTTCCTGCAAGGCAGCAGATTGTCTTTTCTGTAGGGGGATTCTGCCCTTAGATGGTCTGCCCTCCCTGGTTTACGAGCACCATCTGCCCGAGTCACTAGAGGTGACTAACATACATGCACACACAAAGATATGAGATGTGAATAACACAGACATGTACACAGCAATACGAGACATGACTAACACATTATTATTATTATTGGTTATGGAAGGCCTCGGCATCACTGCAAACGAATTAAAATCCATAATTGCTCAACCGCCCGTGCCAGTGGAATCATCCGAATTACTAACACATCTCCCAAACAAAGAAAGGTAACTGTCGTCCCCATCGTAGCAGTCTCAACACACACCAAAAGACATAAGGCGAAACCGCGCAGAAAGTGAATACAGCCAACTGTTCCCTGTAGTACGATATCATCATTCATCGTAAACAAGCGGGATATCGAAACAGGATCAAAACGGATGAGACACACAGCTCACGGTGTGCACAGAGCACTTAACCCAGTAGCTCCTGCAACAAGCCGGACTTGGAATATGAGGAAACTGCAAGAAGGAACACTTTTCAGACATAGTCTTCAATGGTTCCCACCGCCTATCCACAATATACCATGGAAGTTCGCGTCCTCCCGAAAACGATGATCGTCGTAGCACTCGATGATGTTAGGCCATCGCTGATGACTCCAATTCCAAACACATAGACACACAGTGGTGGTAAATTATCATCTCCAATCCAACAGAAGCCACATGACCTGTAGTTAGTAAAACCACAGAGAGAATATGATTTTGTGACCTTCACTGATTCACTCATAGATGTGAATGTGTAGTTTACACAAGAGGAGAAGTTTTCAACTACAGTGATCCCATTTAAGGCAATTCTGTGATAGCAAGGCAAGTCTCCTTTATAGCAGCAGAACTTGATGTTCTCTGCTCCCTTCTTGTAGCTGCTGCCATGCGATTCTGATGTCTCATTAACTTGGACATCATTCAAGAACAATGTCAGATTAACATTCCATAGATCTGGCTCTGCTGATGAAGTGCTTGGTGCAACAGTTGTATCAATCATACAGGAGGCTCCTGGTTTGTGGTCATTAATATCACAGACGGCACATGATGTTGTTATATTCAGTATTTCTTTCTGGGGTGTAAATATGTGGCACACACATGGAGAGTGGTTTGTGGTCACAGTAATCCCATCAAAGGCAATTCTAGGGTAGCATGGCATAGCTGTTTCAGAACAGCACAATCCTATGATGTTTTCTGTGTTCGCTATAAAGCTGCTGCTGCTACACAATCCTGACCAATTATAGGTGTGGACATTATTCACTTGCAATGAAAAAACTGCTTTGTTTACATCATAAACCTCTGGAAGCGAATCATTTATGGGACTAATAATACAATTTATTCTTCCATCGGGGATATCTTCCTTGAGTCCCCCCCCAAAAAAAAGGTCCTTGGTTAAAAAGCACATATGCTTTTGAGTTAAACACAAAATGAGCCCACTTCAAAGATTCAAAATGATCCTTGCCAATGCCATCCGTTTGCACAAGTTAGGTCCTTAGCTACCAAGGTCACATACAAAGCCATCAAATTAAAGACTTTATCTACAGCGAAGGTTAACGAACTGTGAACAAACATTTATGTTCAAACCCTTGAATACATTTTCAAAAATCTGCCAACTCGCTGCAATAACAGATATCGTGGTGTTCAAAGTAAACATTGCTTAGTCCATGGCTCGAATATAAATACATACTAACACATACACACATCAAGATATATGACACATGACTAGCATAGACATGCACATAAAGATATGAGATATGACTGACATAGACATGCATACACAAAGATATGAGATGTGACTAACATAGCCATGCACACACAAGGATATGAGATGTGAAAAACACAGACATGCACACATAAAGATATGAGATATGACTAACATAAACATGCACACCAAGATATCCCTAACCCAGACATGCACACACGAAGATATGACACATGACTAACACAGATACACTCTTAGATATGAGATATTACTCAACTCAGACGCACATAAAGATATGAGACATGAATAACACGGACACACCAAGATATGAGATATGACTAACATGACATACACCAAGATATGAGCCATGGCTAGCACACGCACACACACAAGCTAAGATTTGAGCCACGGCTAGCACAAAAACACACCAAGATATGAGCCATGACTAGCACAGAAACACATTAAGATATGAGCCATGGCTTCACGGAAAAACACCAAGAAATGAACCAAGTCTAGCACATAAACACATTGAGGTATCCATATGCTTAGGTTTGTTGTAGTCTGCAGACTCTTCTTAACGTGGGAATCATCGACATATGAGACGCAGGCTTCGATTAACTGTTCACAGGTTTCGTTCAAACAGTTGTCCAGAGATTTGAGAGCAGTCTGATCCGTAGAACGTTTCCATGCATGTACGGTTCCCGTTTGACTGTTCACAGGTGTCATTGAAACAGTTGTCCGGACATTTGAGAGTGCAGTCTGACCCGTAGTACGTTTCCTTGCACGTACAGTCTGCATTTTCCGGGTCACATATGATGTCACAGCCATCAGAACACGTCTGTTCGCACTGTAACCCAAAGTTACCATCAGGACAAGTGTCATTACAGGTATAGCCAGGATGTTTACATTGTAGGCATTTTCCGGATTTTTTCTCACATAAAGGACAGACACTGAGACAAGACCTGTAGCAGTCATGTCCATAGATCCCATGTGAACATTTGCCGTGACACATACCGATGATGACGTCGCAGCTTTTGCTACACTCACTACACACTGCACAAAACGACCAAGAATACCCGTCCAGACAATAGATATCTGTAAATGTTTGTACCTCACACACCGTCAGTGCACTGCCGGCCTGCGAGATGGTCGGTGAGAACTCAATCTTAATGTGTGCCATTGGCGTTTGTGTGGTGACTACAATAGTGTTCACAGAAACATTAGGGTATGATATATCATTACACTGGAACACTGTCGCCACTGTCAGAGAAAGCCTTTAGAGTGGCATTCTTTACCCGAATCATAGTGCTAGCTCGATGATAGATTCGAATGGTGTGAATCGTCTGGGGCGTGGCAAAGTTCAGATACCAGTAAGCAGGACTGGTTCCACTTCTCAGTTTTGTGTGTGTGCAGACATTGTCATAGAGATTGGTCTTTGTTTTGCCATTTACTGCGGCCTCTGGTCCACATCCATCTCCTGTATAACAAGCATTAAATGTGTCGGCCTAGTTTGTGTCCTGTTTGAGAGCCACATTCCGACCCCCGCCAATGTAGATGGAACAGATATTTGCAACTATCGTCCCTTTAATCCATAACTTGTTGATCAGACCAGTCCCAGAGCAAAAGACATCAATCTCATGCTGACTAACTACAAACCTTGAATCATTATATAGAAGAGTTCAACAACTATAGATAACACCCAAAAAATGAATGCCTCATTAAAAGCTAAAGCAGAATTCAGAGAGAACCAGAAGAAACTCCTTAAAGTGCTAGCAGGTGTCACTATTTAATTTGAGTTTGTTCTTGGTATTTATCTAGGTAAATGGGCCCAGTTGTTGCCTTCCTGCAAATACAAAGGACCTTCAAAGAAATCAATCAATAACCCCAAAGGAACATTCTTAAAGACAGCAACCACCTGAATCTTAGAATTTGTAAACTGTTGTTTACAATGTTGCTAGTTTTTGATGTCTATTTGAATAGCATGGCCTCAAAGGTGATTACTCCCAAATTATAGATGTGTTTCTGTATCCTACACTTTCCTCAAAGCAGCACATCCGGACCAATGGTTTCAATTCTCCGCAATTTGAGAGCATGATGATTTTCTGGCAAAAGAGGTTGAGACCAGATGAAACTTGTGTAAGAAATACCAGCACACTGTCAATTCTGTGTGCATTAGGGTTCATGGAATTTGAGTAAGTTTGGAAACTATGGGGATTGTGTTGATAGCAACTGGGATAGTAGCTCTCCCAGGTATTGTGCAGTTTGGTCTCAGTGCAGGGGCATTCATTGCAGACTTAACCTGTATCTGGGCCACCCGAAAATGTACAAAGAAAGTTCTCAAGCATCTTCAGACAGCCAGGTGTGCAGATGCAAAACAGAACTCTATTCATAAGTGTTTTCAGAAGCAATATGATGGCAATATTTCAGTGGAGGAGTGTGATAAAATCGTGGATAAGTTTGACCAGAAAAACACCATAAAGCTGAATATATAGAACAAAGCTTTTTAGAGTGATTCAAAAAAGGACGAGTGAATAGAACTTGGCTGAAAGGAAGTCCAAGAAAAGTTTGCCAACTACATGGTGAAATTCAGTGCTTGCTAAATTGCTTCTGGCATATGAAAGACTTCCCACAGTGCTACTTTGAATTTAAACTTATATTGGTAGACAAGTAAATTATGCAAGGATTCCCCCATTGAGCTGGCTTCGCCACTGAAGTTTTAACATTCAGCCTGGCAAACATAAAAATCTTGTTCATGAATATTTTTCAACAAAATGTATCCTTTATTTACTAGAGAACTTTATGGTCCTTTGCATTTCTGTCTCGATGTTAAATCCAGGCCCGGCTGATAAGTTTTTTCATAATTTATTAACTTCTTCAGGTCAGTCTTATGAGGTAATACTTAGCCAGCCCACATCTTCTGGCCATGTGAGATCTAAAAGTAGTTTGCACTGAGTATGTATACCAAAAATTTGTAGTTTCAAGTGTCAGATGTATGGTTTAGCAGCTTAAGCCTCAGAATCGCACTGAAAAGTTTAGTCATAGAGTGGGTCACATACATAAACCCAGGCTACGACTATATACCTAAAATATTAAAGTGAGAATAGGGCACCCTCTGAATTCGCTATATTTAATTTCAATAGCAGGCCATAAAGGGGGTAGTCTGATCTCTATATAATAAGGTGATAGCTGCACCACACTGCTCTCTGTTCAGAGAACAAGGACAGGTTGCATTTCATTAAACTTGGGTCACTGTTGTTGTTCTCTGAACAGAGATAGGTGGAGAACAGAACTTTTGGCATTTTTCTATCCTTTTCTTTAATCTGGCAACACAGTTGTACATTAGCAGATGATTACTGAGATGCGCTCCAATTAAATTCTTTTTCTATATGTCAGTGTGGCTTCACCGAATAAAAAAAAGAGTGAAGTGAGCTACCAACGTCATACGCCAGCATGAATTAATTGTAAATTGTTTAGATAAGTGGTGAACAGCCAGTTATATGACACATACAACAAAATTGTCTAGCAAAGTTATGCAACATTCACAGAGGACTTTATTAGCCACTTTCATAATATTGACTTTCTGCTCTTTTGATTGTATATTCATCCTCCTGTGGTGGTTAAGCATCAGAACCAGTAGTGTCAGGCAGGATCAAAAGTATGGGGGTCTGATCCTGGTCTCTCATTCAATTTAATCTTGAAGACTTTATCGCAATCAGGTGAGGTGAACCTTACAGTGCTCCCTATACAATACCATCTGCGTAGAGTTATGATACTTATAATGTGTCACTGACAGGTGTTGTGTCCATTTTAAATGTTGTCCCTGTACTGCCATAGTTTTCTTTGGGTATGTGAAAGGTAAATACTGCCCCTTCTTAAACTTAAGAGCGGCTCCTCTTTTTTCGTGCCTCTCCTTTAAGCCTCCTAGGTAACCTTGTGATTTTCATTTTTCAACCTTGAGGATCACACATTGTTTGACCTCTTAGAAATGTATGATAAATATATGGCACTTTTCATCTTGTCAGACAGTCTAGTGGAGGCTATTGTGTATTTTGTTGTTGTTGAGGTTTTGTTTTTGTCGAGCAGCTTCTCTCGTGGCTAATTCTACCAATGTTTGACAAACAGACATGGCCACAGAATGAACAAGTCAGGCCGACTGACCCACAGGGTTTTCCATCCTTTTTCATGAGTCTTTTCCCTTCTAAGTTTTGCCTTAGCACAGTCTCAAATAACAATTCCTTATACATGCTCTCCATGATGTGCGATCACTTGCCAGATGTTCCCAGTCATTTTCACAGATGGAGAAGTCATTCAGAGATGATGCACAGATATCTCTATATTGTAGTTTAGGTCTGCCGATTTGTCTTTTTTCCGTGTATTAGTTCACCATATAGTATTTGCTTGGGGATGTGTTTTTCTTCCATTTGCTGGACGTGCCCCAGTCATTTTAGTCTTCGATATCTGAGCATCGACATGATTGTTGGGGTCTTGGCACATTGCAGGACAGTTAAGTTGGTTATTTTGTCCTGCCATTTGATGTGCATTATTCTGCAGAGACATCGCATGTGGAAGACATTTAGTCTTTTTTCGTATTTGAGTATGTTGTCCAGGTTTCAAATCCATATAATAGTGTGCTAAGCACACAAATTTGATATATTAAGAGTTTGGTCTTTAGTGTTAGTTTCGTGTTGTTCCAGGCGGTTTCTGTGAGTTTGCCGAAAGTCGTAGCTGCCTTACCAATTCAGCTATTTATTTCATCATCAAGAGAAGTGGTTTGCGTAATTGTGGATCTGAAACAGGGTATAGAGGGGGTATGGTGGAAACAGGCTATAGCAATAGTAAGTTTGAAACAGGAGATAGCAGTGATAGGAAATTAGTGAGTGAAGGGCAAAATGT
Organism: Megaustenia siamemsis; assembly: GCA_032433765.1. Lineage (NCBI taxonomy): Eukaryota > Metazoa > Mollusca > Gastropoda > Stylommatophora > Ariophantidae > Megaustenia > Megaustenia siamemsis. The sequence goes on from JAVIAB010000001.1 coordinate 44,355,961, forward strand.
AAACAAAGGGGGGATAATTAGGAAGGAGGGCTGATAGGTGTTCAAGGGCTCGAGAAGGTAGTGAGTAAGCAAGAATCACGGGGGGCAGAAAAAAAAAGCCAGAGGTGAGTGAACAAAGGATTAAGTTGAGAGGTTAGTGTTGAAGGATGAGGTGTGCGCAAGACAGAGTAGTTAGAGTAGAGTTGGTCATTTGATTCAGAAGTGGGTTCAGTGCAGGCGGCTTGTGTACAGACAGCCGATTACCGTGAACGGGGGGTTGAGGGAATTCAGAGAGTTTGTCCAGAACAGGTCAGTGTTAGGAAGTGGTAGTTAGCTATGTAATTGTGAATTCCTGGAGACGTGTAGAATAGATATAGTCATGCAGAGATTTGACTACGAAGCTGGTAGCTTATAATAGCGCAGAGACATGTATGTTAATTGTGAGTGTTCTCACCGAATTCTCATCAAATTAGAATAGATATAGTCATGCAGAGAATTGACTACGAAGCTGGTAGCTTCTCACAGCGCAGAGACTTTTGAATCATTGTGAGTATTCTATTCACAGAGGACAGATGTTTGAATTATTGTGAGTGTTCTAATTAGCATAGAGCAGAGACATGTATATTAATTGTGAGTGTTCTCACTAGCATAGAACAGAGACGGTTGAATGAACTGTGAGTGTTTTCACTAGCATAGAGCAGAGACGGTTGAATTAATTGTGAGTAGTCTCATTAGCACAAGACAGAGACGTTTGAATTAATGGTGAGTGCTAGCACTAAACAAGTGCAGAGAATGTTGTATTATTGTGAAGGTCTCACTCATGTTGAGGAGGCGAATAGTATTGTGCATTGAATGTGTTGTCAGTGCGAGAATCAAGCCGGAATGAGAGGTCACCATGAGAGTGACAGTGGACATTTTGTAAATTTCTGGGGATGGATTGTTGTATATAATAAACGTTGAATTGTTGACTTCCCTGGTGTTGAAACATGCTTGGCAATGCTAGCTGTGTTCTTATTGTCTTGTCCTGACGACGAACGGATTAGGGTTGTCCTGGCCCATAGATTGAACAGCGCGAAGTACTTCTAACGATCAACAGGCAGTCAAGTCGTCTTGGCCAGCGCAACCGGCTGGTGTCCAAGAAGCTGGTAGGATTCATAAGGGGCTCAGATCTCCACGAGCTTCTGTCAAGATATCCACAGAGGAAAGTCAAGGGAGAGTCAGACCGCCATTAGCGGTGTGACGTGTTCTAAAGGTCAAGCAGGGAGATGGCTCAAAATGTAGTGGGCTGTCTGTGTGCATCTTCCATGTAAGGTGTATATGAGGCAAGGCTTGGCAAGTCTTTCCAACAGTGAAGCAGAGAACCAGTCAAGTCAATGCGGGCAAGGGGAACTTGCCTACGACACTTTCTACGGTCCATATCGGCAGTGAAGGAGCGTCACAGGCGAGGGAAAGGCCTACGTCCACCACGTGTAGTGGTACATAGTGGGCATTGGTGTGGTGTACACCATGTCGTACTAGTGCATAAAGTACAGGGCAGGCTTCCGGGAGAAGTCTTTCCAAATCGTGTGATCACTCATTACTGTGTCAATAAACCTGCTACATTGTAGGTTAATAACCTGCTACATTTTTTGTCAATGGCCAACGTTAGGTCAAAGACAGGCAAGTGAGACACAGTGGTAGCAAAGCGGGGAGAAAATTCAAAGGATCTTCAAAAGTGTGTTACTAGCTAATTAAGTAGTATATTAATTAGCGAGTGAAAGGAGAGTGGAAGGAGTATTGAGTGAGAGATATTAAAGAGAAGTGTAAAGAGTGTAAAGTGTGTGGCCACATGTTTAAAAAAAAAAAGAGGGAGAGAAATTTATAAAGAGTGCTATCACAGTCATGTGTGTCAATCATATTTTTTAGATAGAATAGGGACATAGTAATTAAGGGAAGAGGGAGTAAAATAAGGAACAAATAGTATTACAACAAATGACACACATGGCTGGGATACAAGGTTAGAGAGAGATTTGTATTTTTGGGTGAAGGTGATGAACAAATTGTTGTAAAGAGTGATATTGTGATACATTGTGTGATTTTTGTTGTGGGCAATGATGGTATTGTGGTAAACAGAGTTGTGTGTGATATATTTTTGGTTCCAGAAAATTGTATTATAAACAAACATGAATGGAAATATAAACAGGTGATGAACAAAAAGATCAGATAGAGTCCCAAGAGATAAATAATTGAATATTGGTGTAGGATATCATCACAAGTGGGGGGACGTTGAGACAAGAGCAATAGCAGGTTGAGTATTAGAGTAGAAAATAGACATCAATACAAGGAAAGGAACAAGGTAGTAAGAGAAGAGTAGTGAGAAATAGAAACAAAGATGGAGGGGATGACACAAGAGGGATATATGTGGCAAGCCATGCAAAGGATGGGGGAAGTAGTGGAAAAGTTAGGGAATAGTTTACAAACTCAGGAAATAACAAGAAGGATTCCGATTTTTACAGGAGAGCCAGACAAATTTGAAGAATGGGTACACGCCATTGAATTCTGGTCGAAGAGCAAACAATTAAATCAAATAGAGTGGAAGGAATTAGCGGTAGCTACGAGTCAGAGTGCAGTAGCGAAGTGCGTGAGAAGAATAGAAGAAATAAAAGAAGAGCCATGGCAAGAGTTTAAACTGTATTTAGCAAAGAGGTATGGAAAATTCAAAGATGAACAGCATGCCATCATGAAATTGACAGGGGCTCAGCAAGGGAGAAGTGAGACAATAGAAGAATATGGAGAAAGGATAAGGGAAATGGCAGAACAAGGGTTTGGAGCAGGAATAGAAACAGAACAGGTAAATAAGTTGTTAATAGCAACATTCATAACAGGGATAAGAGATAAGGGGCTGAAAGTAATGCTAACACGAAGAAGAATGGCAACAATCTCACAAGTAATCAATGCAGCAATAGAAGAGGAGGGTATAACAAAAAGATTTGAAGAAGAACAAGGACAAGATAGAGAAGCTGGTAGAGTGGGTAGGCAAGAAAGCCCCATGGAAATAGACCACATGAGACAGAGAAGGATACAACAAAGAGAAACACAGATAGTCAATGTCATTCAGGAGACAAGAAGGTGTTACAGGTGTGGGAGGATAGGTCATATTATTAGACAATGTAGAGAAACAACTAGTAGACAGAAAAGAGGAGGAATGTACCGAGCAGCGGGAAACGGAAACAGTACTCAAACAGGCAGGCGATTTTGAGTACAGAAGAGAAGCCTGACCAATTTGGTAGATACGGTAGAAGAGAGGATCCATGTTCTTGCATAGTACACATCTATCTATTGACCTTTCGAGCCGTAACCGGCCCATAGGGCGTAGACCAAGATACACCTTCTCCTATATGAATTTTTGTTCTAGCAGTTTTCTTTTAAAGATATTTTATCAAATCTCGCCATCTGTCTCTGTTCTGTGCAAGCAGTTCTATCTCATTGAGGGAGCCGAGTGTACTATAGTACACATAGACAGGCACAAATATAGGGCTATTATAGACACCGGTGAGTGTGATAAAAGAGACTGCGTATAGAGCAATAAAAGGGTACAAAGGAAGAATGAAGATGACAAGGAATAAACTGGAATCAATAAGTGGGCAATTGTTGGAAGTAATAGGAGAAACATGGATACACATAAAGGTAGGAAAATGTCATATGCAACAAAGATTTATGGTAGTTAGAGGAATGAATAGGGTTATGGTATTAGGTAGGGACTGGATGAGGAAAAATGAAGTTATAGTGAATTACAAGACACAAACGTTAAGGATAGGAGGAGTGGAAATACAAATGGAGGATGACATACATATTGCAACATTGGCGAGAGCAAAAGAGGATGTAATATTAAAACCGCACTGCGTACACATCACTTTAGCGAAACTAAAGCAAAATGATTATATTGGACCGGGAATGACGATAGAAACGACGAGAACAAAGCAAGAATTAATGGAAGAACCGAATATAAGAGTGATCGATGGCATAGCAACAGTAAGTAAGGGGAACAATTTGCCAGTGATGTTAATCAATTATTCGGGAAAAACAATTAAAATAAAAAAGGGAAAGGTCATAGCTCAGATTAAATGGGGAGATAGCAATAAGATGGATGCAGGGAAGAAAGAGCGAAGAGGAGAGGTACAACACGAAAGAAAGGAGAAAGAGAGGAGAGAAGAGGAAAGGCAAGAGTACCTACGTTGGGTGAGACAAAGATTTAGGCAAGAACGAAGGGAGATAACAAGAGAAGTAGGAAGAAATAGGGGACTAAATAGGAACGCAAAAACAAAACAAAGCACACTAACAAAAGAGAGACGACAGCAGTTAGAAAAACAAATACATACAAATGAGGGTGATAGGAGTCAAGTACAGAAATTAGTATTCAACAACCATGAGATGTTTGCGTTGACAGATTATGAACTGGGGAAAACCAAAACAGTAAAATTAGAAATAGATACTGGAACAGCACAACCAACAAATGTAAGAACGTATAGGACGCCCTTAAAAGATAGAGAGGTAGTAGAGACGACCATAGAAGAAATGTTAAAAGCGGGAATAATTGACAGAACAACGTCACAATGGTCATCACCGGTTGTAATTGTACAGAAGAAGGATGGAACAAAAAGATTCTGTTGTGATTACAGAGCGCTGAATAAAGTGACGAAGGATATCAGTTATCAAATGCCAAGGGTAGACGACATAGTGGCACTATTTCAGGGCACAGACTTCTATACAACATTGGATTGCAAGAGTGGCTATTGTGCAATGCAAGTAAATCGGAGTACCAGGGACAAACTTGCGTTTAACACACATTTAGGAACTTTTACTTGGAATGTAATGCCGTTCGGATTAAAAGGCTCACCAGCAACATACATGAACTTGATGAACCAGGTGTTACAAGGATTAGGGACATTTGCTCAAGCGTACGTAGATGACATCATAATTTTTACAAAAGGAACAAAAGAACAACACCTAAAACACGTTAAAATGGTATTTGACCGACTAAGTCAACATGATATAAAACTAAAACTCAATAAATGTCAATTTCTGAGAAAGGAAGTGAAATATTTAGGCTTTGTAGTAAATAGAGAGGGAATATTACCAGATAAAGATAAAGTACAAGTGATTAAAGAAATGAAACCACCAACTAAGGTAAGGGAGGTACGGAGTTTTCTAGGTGTGTGCGGTTATTATCGAAGATTCATACCAAAGTTTGCAGAAGTGGCAGAACCACTAACGACATTGACGAAGAAATTTGTGAGATTTCAATGGTCAACAGGATGTCAAAGAGCGTTTGAGACGCTGAAAGAAGGGTTGGCAAAAGTGCCATTGTTGGCACACCCGAATAAGGAAGGAAGGATGATTCTATATACGGATGCGTCAGATGTGGCAATAGGTGCGTGTCTGGTATGTGAGAAAGCAGAGGTGGACAAAATAACAGGAAGAAAGAGGGTACAGGAATGGCCAATATATTTTCTATCCCACAAGTTAAGCAGGACTCAAATAAGGTGGCCCACTATAGAAAAAGAAGCATTTGCAATCCATTATGCAATTCAAAAACTCCATTTCTACATATATGGGCAGCAAGTAATAATAAGGACAGACCATAAGCCACTCAAAGCAATACTTGAGGCGCCAATTAAGAACAGGAAAATAGATATGTGGTCATTGACATTGCAAAATAGTGGAGCCAAGGTGGAGTATATAGAGGGAGCTAGAAACATTTGTGCGGATTGGTTATCGAGAATGCCGAGGCAGGAAGGGGAAGAAATAGAACAGAACGAATCAAATACGGATGTGGATGGTAGAACATTCCAAATAAATATAATAGATACTAATAGAGTAAGCCAAACGAGAAATGAGACAGAAGGGGAGGAGGAGAATAATACAGAGGAGAAAGAGGTAGACATAACAAGGGAAGCACAAAGTAAAGATGAAGAGTTAGGGGAGATAGTAAGGGACATAAAGAGTGGAAAGGCGAAGAAATGGAGGAAATTTAGTATCGATGAGAATGGGGGAATATTATTATATATAGGCGATGAAGACGAAGTACAACCAAGGGTGTGCATCCCACGAGTATATAGGAAGCAGTTGCTATCAATGTATCACGAGGAAAATGGGCACATGGGGAGAGATAAAGTGCTAGATGCATTAAGAATAAAATACTACTGGCCGGGCTTGTATAGATCGGTAGACGAGCACGCTAAGAGATGCAGAGTATGTAAGACAAGAAACTTACTACAGAAAGGGGGACCGATGATGACAATGGAGAAGCAGTATTTTGCGATGCAAAAAATGAGCATGGATATAACGGGGCCATATCCAACGACAATATCGGGGAATAAGTATATACTCCATGTAACAGATTCTTATAGTAGATGGCCAGAGAGTGTGCCAATACCGAACAAAAACACGGACACTATAATAGATATACTACTGAATGAAATTATTCCGAGATATAGCTGCCCACAGTGCATATTAACAGACAATGGAGGGGAGTTTACGAGTAGCAAGTTTCGACAAACATTAAAGAAATTAAACATCCAACATATAAGAACGTCAGTATATAATCCGCAAGCAAACGGGATCAACGAAAGGCAGCACAGAACGCTAAATGACATAATATCCAAATTGACAAGAGGGAGAGAAATGGAATGGGATGTAAAATTGAACCATGCGTTGGCGGCAATTAGGATGAATAAGAACGAGAGTACACAATTTTCACCATTTTTCTTGTTGTATGGTAGACATCCAATGTTACCACTTGATAATGTGTTGCAACCAAGAAGAAGGTATATGGGGGAAGAGATACACGAAATAATCCTGCAACAAATGCACAACACACAAAGAATGGTGTGGAAAAATTTAAAACGAGCAGAAAAGAAGAACCAACAAAAGAGTAAAGATAAAGAAGGGATAGAATACAGAGTAGGGGACAAAGTATAATGTAAGAATCAGACAGCCACGTCAAAAATTAGTCCAAAATGGAAGGAAGGATATGTAATAATAAAGAAAACGGGAGAGGCAAATTATATTATAAAGCACATGTATGGCAAAAGGGGGATACGAACACATAGAAGAAACATAAGGAAAGATGACGCGTTGTGGTCAAAAAAAGAACAAGAGCAGAGGGAGAGGCCAAGGAGGAAATGTACGATGTATGGAGGGAAAGAGTCGACAGAGTATACCGGAAGTGAAGGTGAACAGGAGGTTAATACGAATACGAGAGAACAGGAAAAGGGGCAAAGAGAGAAAAAACATGGAAGCAGTAATGAAAGTGAAGAAGAACAAGGGGAAAGTAGTGAAGAGGAGGGAAACAGCACGGAAGAGGATCCACCGTATAGGAACACGAGGAGTCAGTGTAGAAGAAGACAAGAACGAGGGTACAAAGAGAGAGGCAAACGTCGTCAGAAGAGGAAGACATGCCAATACCAGAAAGACGACTAAGATTAAACCAAAGACAACAAGAAGGGGAAAGACAAGAGGAAACAAGAGAAAAACAAGTGGGAGGAAGGATGGAGAAGGAGACGCAGGAGAATAGGAGCGTCGTTAGGAAGAGACAGGGGAGGTGGTCGTCAGGAGAATCACCAGAAGAAAAAAAAATAGAGAACAGGAGAGTGAACAGTGGAAGAGTGAAGAGAGTTACCAAACAACAGAAGAGAGAAGCCAAGAAATGATAGGGGAGGTAGAGTAGAGGACATAGAAAAGGAAGATATAGTAGAGAGGAGCAACCTCCAGAAGTTCTGTAGGAGCCCTATCAGAAATTGTGGAGGAGGCTCCGATGAGGGTAGAGGAGATCCAGGATAGCAGTTGAAGAGGAGGGAGTGTAAATAAGAAGGGAATGAGAGTTAAAGAGTTATTAGAGGTGGTTAAATAACTCGGAGAAGGTATAAGGCAGTGAAACAGGGTATAGAGGGGGTATGGTGGAAACAGGCTATAGCAATAGTAAGTTTGAAACAGGAGATAGCAGTGATAGGAAATTAGTGAGTGAAGGGCAAAATGTAAACAAAGGGGGGATAATTAGGAAGGAGGGCTGATAGGTGTTCAAGGGCTCGAGAAGGTAGTGAGTAAGCAAGAATCACGGGGGGGCAGAAAAAAAAGCCAGAGGTGAGTGAACAAAGGATTAAGTTGAGAGGTTAGTGTTGAAGGATGAGGTGTGCGCAAGACAGAGTAGTTAGAGAAGAGTTGGTCATTCGATTCAGAAGTGGGTTCAGTGCGGGCGGCTTGTGTACAGACAGCCGATTACCGTGAACGGGGGGTTGAGGGAATTCAGAGAGTTTGTCCAGAACAGGTCAGTGTTAGGAAGTGGTAGTTAGCTATGTAATTGTGAATTCCTGGAGACGTGTAGAATAGATATAGTCATGCAGAGATTTGACTACGAAGCTGGTAGCTTATAATAGCGCAGAGACATGTATGTTAATTGTGAGTGTTCTCACCGAATTCTCATCAAATTAGAATAGATATAGTCATGCAGAGAATTGACTACGAAGCTGGTAGCTTCTCACAGCGCAGAGACTTTTGAATCATTGTGAGTATTCTATTCACAGAATCACAGAGGACAGATGTTTGAATTATTGTGAGTGTTCTAATTAGCATAGAGCAGAGACATGTATATTAATTGTGAGTGTTCTCACCGAATTCTCATCGAATTAGAATAGATATAGTCATGCAGAGAATTGACTACGAAGCTGGTAGCTTCTCACAGCGCAGAGACTTTTGAATCATTGTGAGTATTCTATTCACAGAGGACAGATGTTTGAATTATTGTGAGTGTTCTAATTAGCATAGAGCAGAGACATGTATATTAGTTGTGAATGTTCTCACTAGCATAGAACAGAGACGGTTGAATTAACTGTGAGTGTTTTCACTAGCATAGAGCAGAGACGGTTGAATTAATTGTGAGTAGTCTCATTAGCACAAGACAGAGACGTTTGAATTAATGGTGAGTGCTAGCACTAAACAAGTGCAGAGACTGTTGTATTATTGTGAAGGTCTCACTCATGTTGAGGAGGCGAATAGTATTGTGCATTGAATGTGTTGTCAGTGCGAGAATCAAGCCGGAATGAGAGGTCACCATGAGAGTGACAGTGGACATTTTTGTAAATTTCTGGGGATGGATTGTTGTATATAATAAACGTTGAATTGTTGACTTCCCTGGTGTTGAAACATGCTTGGCAATGCTAGCTGTGTTCTTATTGTCTTGTCCTGACGACGAACGGATTAGGGTTGTCCTGACCCATAGATTGAACAGCGCGAAGTACTTCTAACGATCAACAGGCAGTCAAGTCGTCTTGGCCAGCGCAACCGGCTGGTGTCCAAGAAGCTGGTAGGATTCATAAGGGGCTCAGATCTCCACGAGCTTCTGTCAAGATATCCACAGAGGAAAGTCGAGGGAGAGTCAGACCGCCATTAGCAGTGTGACGTGTTCTATAGGTCAAGCAGGGAGATGGCTCAAAATGTAGTGGGCTGTCTGTGTGCATCTTCCGTGTAAGGTGTATATGAGGCAAGGCTTGGCAAGTCTTTCCAACAGTGAAGCAGAGAACCAGTCAAGTCAATGCGGGCAAGGGGAACTTGCCTACGACACTTTCTACGGTCCATATCGGCAGTGAAGGAGCGTCACAGGCGAGGGAAAGGCCTACGTCCACCACGTGTAGTGGTACATAGTGGGCATTGGTGTACACCATGTCGCACTAGTGCATAAAGTACAGGGCAGGCTTCCGGGAGAAGTCTTTCCAAATCGTGTGATCACTCATTACTGTGTCAATAAACCTGCTACATTGTAGGTTAATAACCTGCTACAGATCCAAGGGACGTGAATTTCTAAACTGATTCTAGTGGACAATCTTTTAAAGTGATTAATAGAAGTTTGATGTCGCCTTGACTTAGTATTACTGTTTTCTGAACACCAATTGACAGTGAAAAAAGGTCACATGCTTTGTCCAGGTTGATAGTGACTAGGGCTTCATCGTAAACAAATAAAAGTTCATGGTCACTAACACCATATTCCCTATATTTCACTTGGTGTGACGGGAGCTCTTTACTTTTTTTTTTTTACTTATTATCTCTTCTAGAGTTTTTCCCATAATAAACATGTTTATTTATTTATATTTGCTTTATACTTTATGTGATTTATTTGAAACACTGCAAGATTGTCTGTAACAGATAACCTAACATCAGTTGCCTGGCAGACACAATGTTCAGCTGTGATATATACAAGGTGAAGTCTATAAATAAGCCACAAAGTGATCCGATTTAATAGGAAAATTTAGTTAGTGGCTTCTAAAGGTGTTATTAAGCAGTAGCAACATCTAACATTATGATTTCACTAGATAGGGATTGATGGATGTCGTATGCACAGTGCAGTAACAAAATGGTGACTGGATTGAAGACGCGTACAACCCTAAAACAGCATGTTTTTTTGGTTTTTTTTTTGGTGTGTGTGTGTATGGGGGGGGGGGGGGGGGAGGACTTTGGGGAAAGGACATTTATAAAGAAAAATTTTCTCAGCGACGCACCAAAATTGTTGATGAAGTCTGACCTTAAAGTCTGTTCAGATTGAAGGAAAAGCATGTATGTAGCAGATACAGGAGATGATTAAAAGTGATAGGCTAATAATTATAGACAGTTTACCAACTGCAATAGGTTGTTTGCATGAATTTAGTCTCCAGCATAATGCATAATTGATTGAATTTCCGGAAAGTGTATTCACAGTGGATGTCCAAAGAGTTATTGAGTTCTTCTTCTACTACCTTTTAACTTCCTCTGGAGCATAGGTCTTCAACAAACACTTTCCAAGCCGTTCTGTTTCTTGCCATTCTTTTAAGATCATTCCATGTCTTCCCCCTCATTTTCATCTCTGCTTCAACCTGTCTTCTCCAAGAAAATTTTGCTCCTCCTCTTTGTCTTTTCCCTTGGGGATTTCAAAAAAGGGCCTGTCGTGTAATACTCTTAGTTGACTTCTGCAGTGTGTGTCTAATCCAGCATCATCATCTTCATTTTATCTCTTTGTCCACTGGGAATTTGATAGGTACTTTTCCATAATTCTATGTTAGTGATTTTGTCCTGCCATTTCCCTTCTTTTAGTCTGTGCAGGCATCCATTAATAAAGGTCTGTATTTTCGTGATTGTCATTTATGTTCTCATTTTTCACAGCCATTTAATAGGACTGATTTAGCATTGCAGTAGAACATTTTTATTTTTCTATTTAACCAAATTTTTTTGATTTACATGTTTCCTAGTGCAACAAAGATTTCTTTTACTTTTTGATTCCTTATTTTGGTATCATTCTTTGTTCCTCCTTCTTTGTCTATATTACTGCCCTTGTAACTTATATGTAAGATTGTGCGTCTAGTAAAATTATTTCAGGTAAGAGGAAAAGAGGCCGACCCAGAGAGGCACTGAGAAGAACATTGATGAGAGAGGCAAGAGCAGCAGGAATCGGCTCCCTCAATGAAATAGAGTTTCTTGCACAGAACAGAGACAAATGGCAAGATTTGATAAAATATCTTTACAAGGATTGAAAACTGCTAGAATAAAAATTTAGATAAGAGAAAGAGTATCTGAGTCTATGCCCTATGGGCCGGCTACGGCTTGAAAGGTCATTAGATAGATAGATAGAGTTATTTCTCCTACTGTTATTTGGTTATTGCCAATTACATTAGTTCTTATTCATTAATTTTGGTCTTATCTCTATTTTCAGTTCAAGCTGTCATGAACTTTCATCAATTATGCTCATTTTATCATGCATCTGTTGATGTGTATATGATAGGAGAGCAATGTCATGAGCAAAGTCTAAGTTATCAAGTTGCTTAGTTAGTGACCACTGGATTCCATTTGATGATGAGGAGGGGCTCCATTTGGCTCGATGCTCTGTTTGTTACTTTGACTTTTGTACAGAGTATGAATGGGGATGGCATCAGGGATGCAAGTGCATGACAGATGAAGAAGTTTTAGAAGAAATTCAAGCACAGGGTAATACTGTCATGAACAAAGCGGAGGAGCTGAAATATCAGAAATTACTGCGCAAAATAGAAATACAAATAGAGGATGTATAGCGTATAAAATTAGATACAAAAAGGTGTCCAAAATGCAGAATTCCTATTGAGAAAGTTTATGGATGCAACAAAATGACCTGCGGGTGTGGACAGTTCTTTTGCTGGTTGTGTGGGAAAGCGATTGAGGGCTACGATCATTTTGGTGCCGATTCCTGTGTCCTGAACACTCTCCCAGAGCCCGTGCCAGTTGTCAATACAGTGAGACATTCAGCTTGGGGCCTTCTTCGAATTCAGGCACGCATTGCAGTGAATCCCGAACTGGCTAAGAAACGCATACTGTGCCCTGCATGCGGGCAGATGAGTGTCAAAGGGAAGGACCATAATAACCATATCAGGTGCTGGAACTGTAAAAGCAACTTCTGTTTCTTGTGTAAGCAGAGAATTGCTGCTGGCAATATAACCACACACTTCAGAGGTCCTTGTCTCCAGCATTCATAGCATCTAGCCTGGGAATGTTGCCTAACTTAGTAGCTTTGTTTCATTTTTTTACTAGCTCTGTTTAGTTTTTTTAATAGCTCTGTTTTTTTTTTTTTAATATTTTCATACCCATGTATGTTACAGGAGATTGTGGGGAGATGCGCTTTGCTTTGTTGAAACAGTTGTGTCTGGCCTGCTGCAGAATTTCTATGATGCCATTTTTGTTTCTTGATTTTTCTCGTTCTTTGAGGCCAGATTTTCCTTTGTTGTAGCTTTGCAGTGTCAGCTGGTTAGTATCTATTCTTACGGTATAAATGAATCACTTTCCTTTCTCTCCGTGTTCACCCAGTGACTGCTTCATCGTCTGCCCTTGGCATGTTCCGTGGTCTATGGACTTTGAAACAGATTGGTGCCACTGCAGGCAGTGCATTCCCATGTCTCCTACACCCCAGTTCTAGCAACAAGGTGTTCATCCTGATAGTTCAGACTGTTCTACTTCTAGCGAACATGCCATGTTTTCTGGGTGGGGTACACAGTTCCTGATGCCCATGGCTCATATCTTGGTGTATTTCCGTACTGGCAATGGTTCATGTCTTAATGTGTTTCCGTGCTAGCCATGGCTGGTATCTTGATGTGTTTCTGTGCTAGACATGGTTCGTGTCTTGGTGTGTTTCCGTGAAGCCATGGCTCATATTTTGGTGTTTTTCTGTGCTGGCCATGGCTCATATCTTAGTGTATTTCCGTGCTAGCCATGGCTCATATCTTAATGTGTTTCTGTGCTAGCCATGGCTCATATCTTAGTGTGTTTCTTTGCTAGCCATGGCTCATATCTTACCTTGTGTGTGTGCTGGCCATGTCTCATATCTTGGTGTGTGTCATGTTGGTCATATCTCGTGTCTTGATGTGTCCGTGTTGGTCATGTCACATATTTTTATGTGTGTCTGTGTTTGGTCATATATCATGTCTTATTGTGTATCTGTGTTGGTCATGTGTCATATCTTTGTGTGTGCATGTATGGGTTAGTGATGTCTCATATCTTTGTGTGCATGTTTATGTTAGTCATATCTCGTGTCTTTGTGTGTGCATGTCTGTGTTGGTCACATCTCGTGTCTTTGTGTGTGCATGTCTGTGTTAGTCACCTCTAGTGACTTGGGCAGATGGTGCTCGTAAACCTGTGAGGGCCGACCATCTAAGGGCAGAATCCCCCTACAGAAAAGACAATCTGCTGCCTTGCAGGAAGATTAGGGACAATCAAAGGCTAAGGAAAGCAAACCTGAATAAAATGCTGGCTGAAATCGGATGCACTGGGCCACTGGCACAGAACACAGTGCAACGTTTTAACGGGTGTTCAATCAGAGTGGATCTGGCAGACTCTAATTGTGATGTTCTGTCTGTGGGGGCGATCAACACCCTTAGCCTGACAGCTGACTTCATGTGAGAGTCTGGAATCCTACTCTGATTGAGTCCTGATCACAGAGAGAGAGAGATTCTATTTCTGTTGTTCTGCTTCATTCTCATAATCCAATGTATGGTCAGAAGACATCCCTGCTTTACTCCTAATCTTATTTCAAATGCTTGTGTAAGCAGCCCTTTGTGCACAACACTACATTTCATTCCTTCATATATTGTTTTTATCAGGTCAATAAACTTTATGGGGATTCTGTAATGACTCAGCAACTTCCAAAGCATTCCTGTCCAAACTATCAAATGCCTTTTCGTAATCTATGAATCCGATATAGAGTGGGGATTGTAGTTCCAAGCTTTGTTCAAATATTATACATAAGGTAGTTATTTGATCAGTGCATGATCTGTTTTTCCTAACCCGCTTGCTCAAATGTTTCTCTATGGCCTCTTTTAGTCGCTCCAGAATGATCCTGCTTAGTATTTTTCCTGACACTGACAGCAGCATAATTCCCCTATAATAAAGTTATTGAGATACTTATGGGTTATCATTCATCATTGCACTCCAAACATGTCCATAGGTATTCAGATCCCCTCCTCACCATGTCCAGCAGTGTCCAGTGACTGATGACTTCAGTTCTGTGTTGGTTGATAAGTTCTCTTGTGCGCCCATAAAGTCTTTCATTTCTGACTGGGCCAATCTTATCTCCCATCTCTTTCATCTGAAGGAATGAATCCTGTGCTCTTCCTGCATCTCAGAGAGCATTGATGATGTCTGTCTGATCTATTGGTTGACCATCTTCAATGACAGCACAGCTAGCCAACCTGTCTGCTCTTTCATTTCCATGTACTCCTGCATGTCCAGGGCTGTAGATAAAGGTGACTACTTATTGCTGACTTCTACAATGACTCAACCCACTGCCTCTGTACAGAGCCTGCTCTCACTTTTCTTATGCTCATCAAATCACTTAGTACACAAGCTTTGGTGTAGTCTTGTGACTCCAACCAGATACATGCCCTAGTCACTGCCATCACCTCCATCGTCATGCTAATAGTGGTCATAATATATTCACTACTGACTTCTTTGACTAATTTGCCCACAGAGCGTGCTGTAAATGCCCATGCACTACTTTGGTGTCATATTATGGATCTGTCCAAAGAACTGAATGACAGACTCAAAAAAAACAAATAATTCTGTCTCACTATTGGATCACTAATAAAACGATGAGATGAGTGCATCAGTGTTGGTGGAAATCATGTTGAGAAATAGAGGGATAATATAGGTGCAAAAATATAACGTTTTCTAGTTCTTATCATTTAAAATTTTATTTTTTCAACAGCCATTTGTGACTAATATCCACAGTGTTACTAAGGAAAACTTAACCATGCTACTTTCACATCTATCTATCTATTGACCTTTCGAGCCGTAGCCAGCCCATAGGGCATAGACCAAGATACTCCTTCTCTTATCTGAATTTTTGTTCTAGCAGCTTTCAATTCTTTTACAGATATTTTATCAAATCTCACCATTTGTCTCTGTTCTGTGCAAGCAGCTCTATCTCACTGAGGGAGCCGATTCCTGCTACTCTTGCCTCTCTCATCATTGTTCTTCTCAGTGTCTCTCTGGGTCTTCCTTTTTTTTCTCTTACCTGTTGTTCTCTTACATGAGGGCTTGCTTTGCTATTCGGTTATTATCTCTTCTCATCACATGTCCAACATATGACCATCGTGTATTCTTTATTACTGAAGATATTAGTGGCTGATTGGCGATTTCTCTAATTTCCTCGTTTGTTTTGAGTTCGTTCCACGCTATACCAAGTATTTTCCTTAGACATTTATTTCAGAATGCGTTCAACTTTGTTTCTATATCTCTTGTTGTTTTCCAGCTTTCACACGCATATGTAAGGGTTGATAGTACATTTGATTTGAATAGTATAAGTTTTGTGTTTGTGCTGATGAGTTTTGATTTCCACAACTTTTCAAGGCTTCTGAAAGGCATTGCTGCTTTAGCTATTCTGATTCTAATTTCTTTGCTTGTATTCCCTTCTTGATCAATGTGACTTCCAAGATAGATAAAGTGATCAATCTCTTCCACTGGTTTGTTTTCCATGTATATTTTGTCATCTGTTGGAATTAAGCTTTTCATGACTTTAGCCTTTTCATGATTGATCTCAAGCCCAATTTTGCTGGCTATTGATGATAGTTCATTTGTGTTTTCCTGCATCGTTTTTATCTGACTGCTGACGAGAACTATGTCATCAGCAAAGTCGAGGTCCTCCAAATGGTCTCCTTGAATCCATTCAATGCCTTTATTACCAGTGCAGCATTTCTTCATTATGAAGTCCATAACAACTCCAAATAACAAGGGCGATAAAATACATCCTTGTTTAACCCCAGTTTCTATTGGGAAACATTTGCTCAGTCCTTCCTCTGTTTGAACTGCACATGTGTAACCATCATACATGTCTTTAATAACATTTATGATTTTTGATGGTAAGCCATATTGCTTCAGAATTTTCCACAAAGAATCTCGATGAATACTGTCAAATGCTTTTTTGAAGTCGATGAAGTTAAGTACAAAAGGTATCTAAGTATGGATCGATGAAGTTAAGTACAAAAGGTATCCACATCTATACAAACTGTTAATAAAATAAAAATAAAAAAATATGCCACTCTATATTGCCTTTGAGGATCTTGCAAAGGCCTTCTACTTAATAAATAGAGCTGGCTCTACAGGGTGTTAGAAAGCATAGACTGTACACCCAAATTACTTAAACTGATTATGTCATTTCATGAAAACCTGAATGCCAAAATTCACATTCATCATGTGGACTACATCATGTGGGAGTTCATCAGAGAGTTTTAAAGTCAACAGCAGAATGAAACAGGGATGTGTCTCCGTCCTCACATTTTTTAGGCATCTTTTTTGCTGCCCTTCTAAATTATGCCTTTGAAAACAGCTTGGGAGACATTTACATTGGCACAAGATCAGATAGCTCACTGTTCAACTCAGCACGACTGAGAGCAAAAACAAAAACAAATGTTGCCCTACTTAAAGAACTTCTATTTGCTGACAATGCAGCACTAGTCACTCATAGTGAAGCCACCCAACAATCACTGATCAACAACCTGCACAAAGCATGCAACATTTTTTCACTGTCAATTGGTGTTCAGAAAACAGTACTTCTAAGTCAAGGAGTTATCAAACCTGTATTAAACACTTTGAAAGATTGTCTACTTGAGTCAGTTCAGAAATGCATATATCTTGGATCAACAATCACGTCAACTCTTTCTCTTGATGATGACATAGATAACCAGATTGGTAAGGCAGCTACGACTTTCAGCAAACTCCCAGAGGGCCTGGAACAACATGAACTTAGCACTAAAGACCAAACCCTTAATATATCAGACCTGTGTACTCAGCATGCTGTTGTATGGATCTGAAACCTGGACAACATATTCAAATCATGAAAAAAAGACTAAATATCTTCCACATGCGATATCTCCGCAGTATAATGCAGGAATGGCAGGACAAACTAACCAACTTAACAGTCCTGCAACGTGCTAAGATACTAACAATTATGTCAATGCTCAGAAGAAGAAGATTAAGATGACTGGGGCTCGTCTAGCGAATGGAAAAAAAACAGCATTCCTAAGCAAATATTATATGGTGAACTAATACACGGAAAAAGACAAATCAGCAGATCCAAACTACTATATAGAGATATTTGTAAATCATCTCTGAATGACCTTTCCATCTGTGAAAATGATGGGAACATCTGGCAAGATTGCACATCATGGAGAGCCTGAATAAATAATGGCACAACTTCATTTGAGGTTGTACTATGGCAATAAATGGAAGAGAAAAAGACTCATGAAAAAAGATGGAAAACCCTGTGGATCTGTGGGCTTGACTTGTTCATTCTATGGACGGATGTATTTGTCAACATTGGTAGAATCAGCCATGAGAGAAGATGTTCGATAATAATAAAACCTCCACACAAAAAATACACAATAGCCTTCACTAAACCGTCTGACAAGATGAAAAGGGCCATATATTTGTGACTTATTTATTAATTTCCTATTAGTACAATGTATTAAATATATTTTTTTAAAATTATGAGTAACAAGTAAAATCAACATCAACTTACGCCCATTCTATTGCCAACTCCATAGAGTCAAAAAATTTTGGTCTTCCTCTTAGAAATGACTGCATACTAGACAGCGCTTCCATGGCAGTTCCTGACATGCAAAAAAGAAGTATACATTTTTTAAAATTGGCACTCTACATGATGTTAAGTGCCCAGTAGAGAAACATAGACTAATACCTACGCTTTATCCTCTTCAGTACAAAACATATCACTCATCATACATGCAACAGTTCTCTGTCCTCTTGTGGCTTACTGTGTGAAAAAAACAATGAAGTGTTCTTGGCAGCTCTGCAGTTTGTTTTCTTACAGAGTAATTTGTGTGACATTTGGTGTCTCACTAATTCATCTTTTCATCATCATCATCATCGAGTGTCGTCTCTGCAACGAAGGTTGGCTACCATGGTACGCCATTCTACTCTGTCTCTTGCTTTGATGGTGCAGGCTGATTTGTCCATCTTTTGATGTTACTCGTCCATGTTAGTCTTGGTATGTCTCTGCCTCTTTTACCTTGTATTTTCCCCTCCAGGATTACTTTTAGTAGGCTGTTGTGTCTTTTAACATGGCCCAAAAATCGCATTTGTCTTGTTTGAATTGTGTAGTAGCTCTCTTTTCATTTTTAGTTGTTTTAAGACTTCATCGTTTGTTTTCTTTTCTTTCCATCCAATTCTACCTATTCTTCTATATATCCACATTTCAAAGGCTTCAATTCTCTGTTCTGTTTTCTTGTCTAATGTCCATGTTTCTGCACCACATAGGAATATTGAGAAGATGTAACATTTTGCTATTCTTAGTTTTAGCCCTGGTGTTATTTGTTTTGATGTTAGTATGTTCATCATGACATTAAAATTACTTTTTGTCATTCCTATTCTTTTGTTTATTTCAGTTGTACATTTTCCATCACTGGTTATAGTATGTCCAAGGTAGTTGTAGTTCTGAACTGTTTCCAGGTCTATTCCTTCAATTTTGATATCCACTTGTGGGTTTTGAGTATTTTCTTTGTTTATGATCATAGTTTTAGTCTTTTTAATATTCATATTTAGTCCATATTTTATGCTTGTCATGTTTATTTCATTAAGTAATTGTAGATCTTTAGAATTTTCTACTAGTAGTACAGTATCATCAGCATATCTTAGGTTATTGATTATCTTTCCATTAATTTGTAGGCCTGGCATCTCTATGATGTTTTTAAAAATTTGCTCAGTGTATAGATTGAACAAGCTTGGTGATCTTTTGGGTGGTCTTAATTTTCTTCTTTTGTTGTTACTTTTGTTGCTAATGTTTATCTTGGATACTGTCTGCTTGTAGCCATATTGAGAGTTCTTCTGCAAGTGATGCAGTCATAAACAAAAATAGGTCTCTTGTTTATCATAGGCGGAGCTCATGGTCTTTCACATTTTATGCTAGGAGGAGATTTGTAAAGAAAGACAGTGGTGTATTCACTCTGACTACCAGTAGTTTAATAATGGAGATCATGGCATTTACTAAAGCAATGGCAACCTGGTAACACAGACTATTGCCCACATATGGTTTCACAAAAAACTCATTGAGCATGCTCGGAAAGATAAAAATGGACCAGGCTTAAGGGCATTTTTCAAGCTATCTTGTTTTATGCATTTTTCTTAAGATCATTACATGGCTTCCAAATCTTTTAAATCTTTCTTTACCCCCTCTTCTTCAAATATTTGTTGGCATCCCTCTTTGGAGATTCTAAGAAAGGGTTTGTTATGCAATCTCTCAATTGGCTTCCACAGTGTAGTTGTGCTAGTGTAATTCAATTTCTATAATTGAGCACAATAACTTCACCAGATCTCAACAACTGTTACCACGTGACTTAATGGAACTCAGTAGTTCTCTGGTAAAGTCACATTGAACATCACAGCAGTTGTAGTTACAATGGCAGACAACTCCACTTAAGTTTCAAAACAGCTTATTACATTAGTCTCTCAGTCACACAATAGTGGCCATACTCAATATCACATAAGTGTCATAGATAAATTATTTCTCCCGCACATTCACAACTGTGCTTAACTTGAATCACAACACATGATACACTAAGGCAGTACTTATAACTATAATAAGGTCTCAGCTAAATGGACTCTCTATAACAAGGATGGCCAATAAGGTGCATCCTTTTTTTGGCCTGCGGCGGATAAAAAATAAAATCAGTTTGCATTGAGCAAAATGACCTGGGTAAAATTTATTTAAAATTTGTTATATTAAAACTTCTACCGTGGAGAAAGATAACTCAAATATTCCCTAGTAGTTTGTTTAAAATAAAGTATAATTATTGGTGGAAACCAATAATTATACTTTATTTTAAACAAACTACTTTATTTTACACCCGAGGTAAATCAAAGAAGAATAATAGTACAAGTAGACCTATGTTTAACACTCGGAACACTCTAGTAGTTAGTTTAATGTCACTTCCTGTCATTCCCGACCCATCCTTTTCTTCGTTTGATCAACCTGCGATTGACTGAAACAAAGGAAGAAGCCGACGAATGGTTCTAAAACCGACTCTCGGTTCGGTGAGTTCAAACAGTTTCCGCCAAGAAATACTGTCAGTTACCCACCTCCTCCTCCCCAACACATTCACCCCACAATTATTTTACTTTCAGTTTCTTTCTCTCCAATCCTCTTTTCATCAGTCAAAATTATATATCAGATCTGATCATTCTGATTTTGTCGAGTTACAGGGAACAGTTCCATTTTTAACAGGAAACAGTGCTATTGTTGTAATATGTGTTTTCATTGTCTGCTGCTTCGGTCATGGTATAATATGAGCAATAAATGTCAATTAAAAGAAAAAAATCAGATTTTTTCTTGAGAAATGGGAACATGATTTTTTATTTATCAACAATAAGGATAGCAAACAGCAGTGCCTTGTGTGTTTGCAAGTGTTGTCTGTAAATAAAGAGTATAATCTTAAACGGCATTACACACAGCACCACACCGCTAAATACAAGGACTACATTGGTACAATACGTTCAACACTTGTGTGCAATTTGAAGAAAAAGGTGAGTGCTCAGAAATCTATTTTTACTACATTAACAACAAAACAAACAAGTTCCTTAATGGCATCGTTTGCTGAAAGCGCAGAGATAGCGAAATTTAAAAAATCATTATGCGACGGTGACTTATTAAAGCGTTGTTCTATTAACATGTCGCGTGCATTTGGGGAAGAAAAAATTTCCAGTCGTTTTTTCCACTATCAAAACAGACAGTCACTAGAAAGGTTGAGGAAATAAGTTCTCATATATCTAGTAAATTAAAGAGTGTCATTACAAATTCCACTTACTTTTCTCTGGTTTTGGATGAATCTACTGACATATCAGACACAGCACAACTTTTAATTTTCATAAGAACTGTTTCAAATGACTTTATTATCAATGAAGAGCTACTAGCTTTAGATTCATTGCATAATACGACCAAAGGTCAAGACATTTATGATTCAGTTATGAAAGTTGTTAACGGTATCGGTGACATAAACAGACTTTCAGCAATAGTGACAGATGGTGCTAAGTCAATGTGTGGTACTCAAACAGGTTTAGTTGGATTATTAAGGAAGGCTGGAATCCATTGCCCAGCTTTACATTGCATTATACACCAGGAGGCGCTGTGTGGCAAGATTCTAGATGTGGAGGATGTTATGAAAACTGTAATAAATTGTGTGAATTTTAAAAAAGGCAGGAATTGGGCTTTGACACACCGACAGTTTATAAATTTTCTATCAGAAGTTGAGGCGGAATATGGCGATTTAGTGCTCTACACACAAGTGTGCTGGCTAAGCAGAGGGAATTGTCTAACGCGGTTTTTTGCTTTGAGAAACGAGATAAAGCAGTTTTTAGAGAAACATGATACCAACAAAGAATTGATCAGAAAAATGTCTGATCCTCATTTTAACAGCGTGTTGGCCTTTTTAACTGATATCACCCAGCACATGAATGAACTGAACGTGAAGCTACAGGAATGTTCTCAAACAGTCTCAGATTTGGTAGGACACCTAGATGGATTTATAAGTCAACTAAAAGTTTTTAGATTTACCCTGACCAAAGAAAACTTCATTCATTTTCCTTCATGCAAAGAATTTATTGAAAAGCGCAGTGACACTGATTTCAAATTTTCTGTATTAATGTTAGACAAACTGTTGGAGCAATTCAATGAACGATTTTCTAACTTCAGTGGTATGCGACCAGAACTGGCATTGTTTAACAACCCTATGAAGTGTGACATTTTCCAACAATATGACACTTTTCAGTTGGAGTTATGTAACCTCCAAAGTGACCCCTTTTTTCAATCAAAGATGGAGATAGGAATTGACTTTTGGAAACTTGTGCCATGGGAAAAATATCCCGCACTGAGTGATTTCAGTTTGAAAATTACTTCTATGTTCGGAAGCACATATATATGTGAATGCGCTTTTTCAACAATGAAGGAGATTAAATCATCACAAAGAAACCAACTCACTGATGGCCACCTTCAGGATTTATTACGAATATCATCATCATCTTTACACATTGACTTTGATGAACTTGATGCACATGAACGTCCACATTGTTCTCACTAAGGTTTGTTACATGTCAACTTTAAAATGACCTAACTAAAACATGTTTGTTAAACAATATAAATAGCAACTTTTATTCATTTATATAAATCAACTAGGCATTTTTAACTCTGTTGCAACAAAATGATTTATGTAAGCAAATAATGCCAATAAATAACAAAAATATTACCTTAAAACAAATGTCAAGTTTATTTGCATTGATGTTGTTATGTGTGTGGCCCACCACAAAAAAAATAATTAAAAAAGTGGCCCGCCATTTGAAAGAAATTGGCCATCCCTGCTCTATATCATTCACAACTGCTAAAGTTATGTTCTTTGGCACAAGATCCATTAGCTGCAGTACTGAAATTATAGTAGCGTCTAGATGAATTCTTAGGCTATCACCGATCTTTATTAATTGCTTGCGTTCGCTCAATGACTAAAAGAGTGTACCTCTTCATCAGCCGCCCTTAAAAAGACGCTAAGTGGGCATGTCTGCGTTGTGTTGTGGTTTACAGTATAACTGTGATATTTGCGCCTTTCGGCCCAACACATCTAACTTCAGCATGACATTTTTTAGTACCGGGTTGTCTTCCCTCTTCGATCTCTCCTCGCTTGGCCAGACTAGACAGGTTAGTCTGTTACTAGAGGCACCACAGAGAGGTGGAGCAGGGTCTGAATGGTTCTGGTTCACCGATCCTGGCGCAAGCCATCAGCTCTGGGTCACTGACAACTTCCAGCTCTGGTGATGTGAGATGCACCTTCACCTCCCTTTATTAATTCATCTTCAGTATTCTTATCTACGTCTAGGTAAGAATTTGTATTAGATCGTAATCCTCTAAATTCTTTCTAGTTCTGGTCTCTCTCTCTAGTTTCTATTTGTGCATATAATGCTAATATAATATGTACTGATAGAGATTTACAAAAACATTAGTAGAATAAATATTCCAATAAACAAACAGAAAGCTGCAAGATGGGAAAACCAAGATGCAAAACACATGCCTTTAGCACCAGACGATCATCTTTACCCAGGAGATGAATTAGATGTTGCCCTCAAAGGATTGAAGGATTTGGCCCTCAAAAGTTCCCCTGGTAAAGATGGAATCACCAACGAAATGCTCATAAATCTGGGACAGAAAGCCAAGGGCCAGCTTCTAAGGATAATAAATGCTAGCTGGAAGAGAGGTCATGTGCCGGCAATCTGGAAAGAAGCTATTATGGTGCCGATCCTCAAGCATGGAAAAGACCCACTAGACCCAAGCAGCTACAGACCAATTAGCTTACTGAGCTGCCTGAGTAAAGTCATGGAAAGGCTGGTTAACAGAAGACGTATGTGGCATTTGGAGACAACAAATCGTACCACAACAAAGTTGGCTTCCGTCAGCACAAATTAACTGAAGACCTGGTCACCTACATTGCACAGGAAATAGAGGATGCTCTACAAGAAAAGAAACACACACTGGCAGTGTGGATCAACGTGGAGAAGGCTTTTGATAGGGTATGGCGAGAGGGGTTAAAGAACAAGCTTTTTAGACTTAGCATCCAGGGTCGTTTATTCAGTTGGGTCTCTCAATACCTTCAGGATAGAACGGCCAGAGTACAAGTACAAGGTCAACTGAGTAAGAAGGTCACAATCAAACAAGGTGTCCCACAAGACAGAGTCTTGTCCCCTCACTCTTTTTAATTTTCATAAATGACATCATAATGGACATTCTACCCAGAATACACTCAGCAATATATGCAGATGATCTGGCGTTATTGTCTCGTGAGGAAAGTATGTCAGTGGCTGGATCCAGGATGCAAGATGCCCTAGGTGAACTTGAAAAATAGCGAACACCTGGTTCTTACCAATTAACGAAACAAAAATTACATATACAATTTTCAGCCTATCAAGAAACACACTCTCTGCAAACTTGAAGATAAAAGACCATACACTCCCTATTGACCAAAACCCAACATATCTTGGTGTCACCATGAATCGCAGAATGACTTGGAAAAATCAATCAGATAGATAGAGCAAGAAAAAAAGCCAGAAAATGAACTAATATTACGAAGAAATTGGCAGGAACAGACAGCAATATCTTGAAGCGACTATACGTATGAAGAGGCAGACCAGTCCTAGAGTATGGAGTCACAGCCTGGGCTATGGCTTCCAAATCACACCTTAGCAAAATTAACAGAACACAGAACCAAGCTCCCCATATAATCACTGGTGCTATGAAATCTACACCTATCAAGACTCTAGAAACAGTAACAGGTTTACAACCCTTAGATGACAGACGGGTCACTAAAGTATTGCAACAAGCAGAGAAATATAGAAGGCTCCTTAGCCACCCCATGCACCAAAGAATAACTGGTTTCGGAATTGTACGACTAAAGAGGAGCAACTTCACTGCACTCGCCAATGAACTAACTACTGGAGACGTACTTTCCCAAACAATATCGATACCCTTGGGCCCTTCTGATATGTCTCCTCATGGGAAACATAAAATACCAGAACTTAAGGATAATATAACAGGAATCATGAAAAAAGGCACCCAATCAGACACAGAATGAAAACACGTAGCAGAAAAACACATACACGATACCTACCCACAGGACTCTTGGTCCCATATACACACAGATGGCTCTGCTACAAATGCCACCAGAAATGGAGGGGGTGGTGTGTTCTTGATGCTGAATAACCAGGACAAGATCATCAAGTCAATAGCTACTGGGAAATTCTCAAACAACATTAAAATAGAGATACTGCAACACTGGCTACTCAACACAAAAATAACATGCACAATTGGTGATTCTGACTGATGCACTGTCAGTACTACCAGTTCTAAAAAGCCCCAAGAACAATGAACTAGATGACTTGAGAACAGCCCTAGACCAACTATGCAATAACTTCCAGAGAGTAGTCATTCAGTGGATACCATCACACTGTAATATACACGGGAATGAACGCGCAGACAAATTAGCTAAAGAGGGAAGGAGATTACCACAAGAGAACTATCCGCTCAGTTATGATGAAGCCAAATCCATCCTAAAGGTCAGTACCATGAAAAATGGAAACGAGAACACCCAAAGCATAATGAGAGAGACGGTTACCACCAACTATCAAGGAGGGATCAAGTCATCATACTTCGCCTACGCACTGGCCACAATAGAATGAGAAATCACATGTTCACCAAATTCAAAATAGGTACAACCAGCCTTTGCCACTGTATACTGGACAATATGACTACAAAACATGTTCTACAGGATTGCCCCCAGTACATAGACCTGAGAAGAGCAATGTGGTCCACACCCACCTCCCTGGAAGAGAAACTTCATGGGGCAATCGAATCGCTTAAAACAGACAGCTGACTTCATGAGAGAGTCTGGAATCCTACTCTGATTGAGTCTTGATTGGAGAGAGAGAGAGAGAGAATATGTGCTTATGTACATGTAAGTGAAAACAAATCCGGCGACAGAACACAGCCTTGTCTGACTCCTTGTTTTATATATTGGAATTGTCCTGTTTGGTTGCTAATTCGTATAGCTGCTGTTTGTTGCCAGTACATGTTTTTTTTAATGATTTTCAGATCCTTGCCATCAATGTTTAATTTCTCCAGCTTATTGATTATTTCCACATATTTACTTTGTCAAACGATTTTGTGTAGTCTATAAAACACATATATAGATCTTTCTTTACCTCTATAGATCTTTCAATCAATGTTCTTAAGATGTATATTGCATTATTGGTGCCCTTGCCTTCCACAAGTCCACATTGTTCCTCACTTATTTCTGGTTTTATTTTGTTCCTTACACGTCTCATGATGATTCTTAGTAATATTTTAGTCATCTGGCTCGTGAGACTAATAGTGCGATGGTTCTCATAATCAGTGGCACCTGACTTCTTCGGTATGGCTACAAAGATAGATTTTAGTACTACTGGGGAAAAAAATAGGGAGCAGGAGAATGCAGAGAGACTTTGACTGCTTAAGCAAGTGGTATGGTCAGGCAGGAACACTGATCAACTCAATGAAGTCAGCTATAACATGGATCTTTCTGAACAACCATATTGTCAACCAACAAAACTAATTACAAGTTTGTGTTTGGAGGCTGTGGAAAGGACCAATGCAATGAAATACATAGGAGTGTGGTTTGATTGAAGTCTTGCTTTTACAAACAGGTAGACCAAGTAGTTTTGATAGGAAGAATCTGACAGCAATGAGACGGTGACAAACTGTGAGCAGCATCACCTTGTTCTCTTACATTGAAGTTTGGTCCTTGCTGTGACTGTACATGCTCTGGCTATACAGACTCTTAGCCATATGCAAATAGAAAGACTGACAAAATACTGAATGCATATTATTTTTGGAAGGAAATAGACACATCGTGCAGAGCTAATGTTACTCTTTGATTTTCCAATATTGAGAGACAAGACAAGAATGTACTGTCGAGCATGTGCTTACTTTCAAATCAGCTTTGACATACAGCATCCATTGCACAGTGAAATCAAGAATCTGAAAGGTAGCAGATTTAAGAAAGGGAAATCTTGGATGGGCAAGGTCAAGGACACAGTTTAACAGTTTTGTTCACTTGAACAATGTGTAAGCCTGCCAGCAGAGTGTTGTATATTGTTTTCAATTTCAGGGTGAAGTGGCCATATACACAGATAGGTCTGTTGTTCGGCACAGGTGGAGCGCATGGGTCTTCACAACAGGGTTGGCCATTGTAGAGAGGTGAATGGCGATGGACCAGAGTGATATTCTAAATGCTCTCAAGGAGGCAGGTAAGTAGGTGTTTCAGGCAATAAATGTGAACATACAACACGGAATATACTATACGAACATAATGTCAAAAAGGATGATGCCAGAGCACCTTGCAGGAAGATGAAGAAGGCTGGTAAACCAACTCAGAATTGTCCAGTTATTACCAATGTCAACATTGGTCAGAGGTGAATGTCAGTGCCTACATCATTCAGGGGCAGATTCTCATGTATTGTCACACTTGACAGAAAATGCAGGGAGCAGAATCCAGTCGTAATAATGTGGAGGTCAATATCCTCATCTGGGAAAACACCGACGAGAAAGTTGAAGTCATCTATATAAACAGATCTGTAATATGAACCAAAGGAGCTCATGGGCATTTACAATACATTCTTCAGGCATAACAGTCCAAGAAGACAGCATTGTCTATGTTATGACCATGAGTAACATGATGATGGAGATGATGGCATTCGATTGGTTGGTATCACAAGACTACACCCGTACCTGTATTATGTGATTCAATGAGCATAACCTCTACTGAGATGAAGTGTGTCAGACAAATGACAGGAAACAGTCTGAGAGATAAGATCAGAAATGAAGAACTGAGAAAAAAGCTAGGTATAGTACCCGCCATAGAATATATACAAAAACAACAGATAAAATGGTTTGGCCACGTGACAAGACAGAATGATCAAAACACAACACGAGCCCTCAATAAAAGTTGTGAGAACACCAGACCCAATGGTCGACCACGAAAAAGATGGGTCGATGGAATATTAGAAGCACTAGGAAACATAACAGCAGCAGAGGTGAACAGAAGAGCAAAAGACCGCAAATTATATCTCCCTCGACGTTGAAAAGCAAATGAGAAAGAAAAGAAGAAGAAGAATGAGCATAAGAAAATTGGAGGTACGTTCTGCACTTAAGCATTTTGAGTCATTACAGAAATCTATGACACGCAGTCACCTTTGTCTACATGCGGAAGTATGGAGAAATGAATGCTCATTCTGGACAAGCTGGCTAGCTGTGATGTCACTGAAGATGGTCAACCAATGGAACAGGTGGACATAATTAATGCCCTCCGAGATGTGGGATGGGCACAGGATTTTGACAACCATAAGTCCACTCCTTCGGATGAAAGAGATGGAAGTAAAGATAGGTAAATCCAGAAATGAGAGATCTAGTGGGTGCATAATGGGACATATCAATAACACAGAGCTGGAGTAATCATTCTCTGGATGCTGTGGGATATGCCGAGGAAGGGATCTGAGCACCTAAGACATGTTTGGAGTGCAAAAAGGATAACCCACAAATAACTCAATAACATAAGTGTTCATTTTAATCAACATTTAAAAGTATTCTTCATCAACTCCATCACAATACAACTCTATATCAAATAACAAAAACTGTCACTGTGTCGCAGAATGAATGTTCAATCTTTGAACATGCAATCAAATTCAACAGTCATCAACCAATCTCTTAAACAAAATTCAAGAACAGTACTAGCAAAATGATCAACACAAGCACAACCTGTTTACTAACTCACTCTCATCTCACACGCTGAATGTGTCAATGAATGAGCCAAGATCTATTATCATACAAATCAGGACGAATCACAAATAACAACAAGGGACTAAGCACAAAAGTAAAACATACAATAGATAACACCAAACCAGCTTATCCTCAACTGACTGACAGAAGAAAGAAACTATGAAAACAAGATCTCTCTGCAACCTATGCAGATCATTTCAACATAGCTATGAACAAAAGACAAGAAAGCACGATCAAACAATGGCAAAATTCATCACAGATCAAATGACAATCCACCTGCCATAGAAAAAAATCTACGCACATTTTGACACCAATCAACCATTTATTGATGGATAGATGAGAAATTCGTAACACAGCCAGCTATAGGCAGAAGAGGAGATAATTTACCTTCTTGATGCACCCATCTTCCAACTAAGTCCCTAATTTTCAGAGGAAGGACAAACATTAAAACTAAAAAACATTAGCCCACTCTTGCCCTCTGCTGTAGAGAACCAATAAGTGACCAAGAAATTGTCAACAATCACACAGACACATTTTATCAGCTAATGAGACATTGAGTAGTTTGCCAGTCCTGACGATCAATTGACGCAGTAACTCTGCAAGATCACCTATGATGTGCTAATCTGAACCTAAAATTATAGCTACCTTTTCTACAAAGTAGAATCAAGTCTTCTTCCATGCAATCTTTCCTGTAATTCCATGGTTCTGAGCATGAAGTCACAGCCTGATTTTTAATAATGGAGGTAGTGTTTTTTTTCTTTCTCTTTCTTTCTTCACTTCCTCTTGTATCGGTTGTCAAGGTAAATACAAAGTTCTGGTTCTCGCCCTTTTGGCAGCTTTAATCATTGTCAGCTGATGTTATTGTAGTGTTTCTTTGATTTTGTCTATCCATCTTAATCTGGGTCTGCCTCTTGCTACTCTACCTTCTCCTCTTTTAAGAACTGCTTTGTATGTTTGTATGGTAAGGAATCACATGGCATTCTTCTTAGATGGGCAAACCATTTTATTTGTTGTTTCTGTATATAGTTTAAATCCAGGAAAATGTACAACCAGCTATAAAAATCCTGAAATCTGAAATAGAAAAAGCTATAAAAACAACAAAAAAGGGAAAAGCACAGGACCTGACAATATACAGATAGAGATGATACAGGCACTAGAAGATTTTGGCATTGAAGTGATCACAGACATATGCAATGACATATACCATACAGGATACATACCAAAGGAACTAAAAACATAAACTTTTATAGCATTGCCTAAAAAGAATGGTGCATTTGAATGCAGCGATTTTATAACATTAAGCCTAATGAGCCAGGTAGCCAAAATTTTACTAAAAGTTATACAAGGATTCAGAATAAAATTAATAATAAATTAGATGAGCAGCAATTCAGATTCAGGAAAAACAGTGGAACAAAAGAAGTCATATCCAGCATGAGGACATTGATTGAAAAGTACATAGAAGTAAACAAACCAATATATGCCTGCTTCATAGACTACACCAAAGCTTTTGATAGAATACACCATGAGCAACTTATAGACTGCCTAAAAGATATAAATCTGGATGACACAGACATACGACTAATATGTAATTTGTACTGGGAGCAAACAGCAATAATAAAATATAACAAGGAGAACTCCACACCCATTGATGTAAAAAGAGGAGTAAGACAAGGATGCATCCTATCACCAAGCTTGTTCAATTTATACACTGAGCAAATCTTTAAAAACATCAATGAGATGCCAGGCCTTAACATTAATGGGAAGATAATCAATAACCTAAGATATGCTGATGATACTGTACTACTAGCAGAAAATCCTAAAGATCTACAACAATTACTTAATGTAATAAACATGATAAGCAAAAAATATGGACTAGATATGAATATCAAAAAGACTAAAACTATGATCATAAACAAAGAAAATTTACAAGACCTACAATTAAATATCAAAGTTGAAGGAATACATCTAGAGACAGTCCAGAGCTACAACTACCTGGGACATACTATAACCAGTGATGGAAAATGTACAACTGAAATAAATAAAAGAATAGGAATGGCAAAAATTAATTTCAATGCCATGAAAAATATACTAACATCAAAACAAATAACACCAGGGCTAAAACTAAGAATAGCAAAATGTTACATCTTCTCAATATTCCTGTATGATGCAGAAACATGGACATTAGACCAGAAACCAGAACAGAAAATTGAGACCTTTGAAATGTGGATTTATAGAAGAATAGGTAGAATTGGATGGAAAGAAAAGAAAACAAACGAGGAAGTATTAAAACAACTAAAAATAAAGAAAGAACTACTAAACACAATTAGAGCAAGACAAATGAAATTTTTTGTCATGTTAAAAGACACAACAGTCTAATAAAAGTAATATTAGAAGGGAAAATACAAGGTAAAAGAGGCAGACCAAGACTAACATGGACGAGTAACATCAAAAGATGGACAAGTCAGCCTATGGCAATCTGCACCATCAAAGCAAGAGACAGAGTGGAATGGTGCTCCATGGTAGCCAACCTTCGATGCGGAGACGGCACTCAATGATGATGATGTATATAGCTTAGGATTAGTTCATTGCCTACTCTTTCTCTTATAATATAATTTCTGATTCTGTCTTTTCTGGTCACTCAAAGTGCTTTTCCCAGACATCTCATCTTTGTGGTGATAAGTTTTTCTTTTATGCTTAGTTCTATGTGACCATGTTTTGTTTGGCGTTGATAGCACAAAGTGGGAAAGAATATGCTCATTATAAGATGTTTCTTGGTGGTAGTAGGTTTAGCTTTGTGTTGAAGTATAGGGGACAGCTCTCTCAATCTTTGATTTGATTTATTGCATCAGATATCTATTTTTTAAAAATTGATTTTACTAACTTCAGTTATGAAATAAGTTCAAGACTAGTGCAGAAATAAGAGAAATGACAAAACATTCAAAAATATCAACTATAATCAAAAGAAGAAGGTGGCCATATGTTGGCGATATGAAGAGAAGGGGTAACAAAAGAATCTCAAAGCAGGCCATCAAATGGGAACAAGAAGGTAAAAGAAAAAAAGGTCAATCTAAAGAAAACTAAAAAGAACACTAAAGCACGAGGCAACAACAGCAGGCATCAGCTCCCTCACTGAGTTTGAGCAATTCACCCAGAACAGAGCCGTGTGGCGAGACACAATGCAGGTCCTGTGCAAGGTCTGACAGTTGAAAGATCGTTGAACACAAAAGTCTAGAATTTCTGCCCTATGTGCTGTCTCTAGCTCAAAAGGACAATAGATAGATTTTCAGAGAATGTTGTTCTCTTATATTTAAAGTGTCTTACTTGGTTTTATAACTTGGTGTTCTATAACAATGGTTAAGGTCTGCTTTTTGTCTTCTTATTGATGTGACTTCTGTTTTTGATAGATGATGTGACTTCTATTTTCATGTTATTCATATTGCATTCTTTATTCAAAAGACAAAAGATGTTGCTGAAATTCTGTTTCTTTGAAAGCTATTGGGGGAAGTGTCACTGAAGCAATTTTAGTTTGAATTACTTTTTACAGGAAACCACAACCCAATAGTTTTCAAAAATTATTTATTACAATATTGCTAAGCAGCTATTTATTTATAATAATACTGCTACGCAACAATGGTTAACTAGAGAACACTGATTTAAGAAAAGATTAGATAAAAGAAAGTCACTTCAAAGTCTGTCACAGTGGATTCTTTCAACCATTAAAGGATCGCCATATTCAACGATACTGAATTTGTACATTATTTCCTTCAGCCAACCAACTTTAATGTCTTACAACAAGCAAAACTCCAATTCATTAAGGTAACACTTAGCAGTCAAGAGACTAAGGTGGCTGGGTCATGTAAGAAGAATGGCAAACAATTGTATTCTCAAACAGATATTGTATGGTGACGGAAAGAGACCAAAGTCCTGTGCCCTTCACACATCTCAGAGGGCATTGATGATGTACATTGGTTGACTGTCTTCAACAACAGCGTAGCTAGTCAACCTGTCCTCTCTTCCATTTCCCCAGACTCCCGCATGTCCAGGGATGTAGACAAAGGTGACCCTATGTATTTTTTACTTCTGCAATGATTCTACCTTTGCTCGTGTACAGATACCGCCTCCATTTTTTTTATCATGCTCATAGAATCACTTAGTATGCAGGTGTGGGTCTAGTTTTCTGACTCTAACTAGATGAATGCCCTGATTACTGTCATCACCTCCATTGTCATACTACTCATGGTCATAATATACACACCATTGTCTTCTTTAACTATTCTGCCAGCTGAGTGTGCTGTAAATGCCCATGCAATCCTTTGGTATCGTATTACGGATCGTCTGTATAGATGACTGCATGGTTATGGTAATGGAAGGCCCCGGTATTACTGCAAACGAATTAAACTCCATAATTGCTCGCCACCCATGCCAGTGGAATCATCCAAATTACTATCTCATCTCCCAAACAATGAAAGGTAGCTGTAGACCCCATCGTAGCAGTCTCAGCACACGCCAAAAGACATAAGGCGAAACCACACAGAAAGTGAGCACAGCCAACCGTTCCCTGTCATACGATATCATCATTCATCATAAACAATCGGAATATCGAAACACGATCAAAACGATGAAACACACAGCTCATGGTGTGCACAGAGCACTTAACTCAGTAGCTCCTGCAACAAGCCGGACTTGGAATATGAGGAAACTGCAACAAGGAACACTTTTCAGACATAGCCTTCAATGGTTCCTGCCGCCTATCCACCATATTGACCGGAAGTTCACGTCCTGAAAATGATGATTATCATATTTTAAAAAATGTATAGCCCTTGATGTTAGGACATCGTTTTTGACTCCAAATCCGAACATATGAAACACAGTTAGTCGTTGGATTATCCCCGTCGCACATCAAACAACAGACCGCAAGATCTTCACCGCAATGTGAATTTGTGACATTATAAACCACATATTGAAATGATAAAATCACATGTCTACCCGGAGGCGAAGGTGCGCCTCACAGTACCAGAGCTGGAAGTTGTCAGCGGCCCACAGCTGATGGCTTGTGCCAAGATCGGTGAACCAGAACCATTTAGACCCTGCTCCACCTCTTCGTGGTGCCTCTATTAACAAACTAACCTGTCTAGTCTGGCCAAGTGAGTAGGGATCGAAGAGGGAAGACAACCCGGTACTTAAAAATGTTGTGCTGAAGTCGGATGTGTTGGGCCGGAAGGCGCAAATATCACAGTTATACTGCAAACCACACCACAATGCAAACACGCCCACTTAACATCCTTTTAAGGGCGGATGATGAAGAGGTACTCTCCTTTAGTCATCAAGCGAACACAAGCAAGCAAACAGCAAGCATGTCTACCCTAGATCTCACAGTAGCCCTCTTGAATCTAGACAACATCCTTGCTGACTAACATGAAACTCCGGGAGTCACCCCGGTGCTGCAAAGTCATGAACAAAGCTCTGTCATTTCGCCTTTCATCATTAGCGTATGGACGGTCTAGGGATATATGATCAGCCATTATGATGACGTAACACACACAACATTGGCTGCGCCCATAAATTCCCGATTACTCTAGTGAATGCAGCCTACAACTAACGAAACATGGTGCAAAATCCATAAAGTGAAAACTTCGGTTGACTTGGCAGAGCAGTCCATATTAATCAGTTGTAACATGTAAATAATTGGAGATGACTAAATCTTCCTCATCAGTGTTATTTAGATGAAACCGTTGACCTCCGCATTGACCATGATTGATTTCTGCGCCCTACATTTTCTGTTGAGTGTGACAATATACCAGAATGTGTCCCTGAAAAACTTAGGCACTTGTATCCACTCCTTACCGGTGTTGATATTGGTAAGCCCACAGACCTGTTTGATGACATCTGCTCAGCCCACCCATGATTTGCCTCTTTTTAGCACATCATGATGACACCTTTCCCTGTGTTGAGCTCTTGGTGCAATGGATGCTCTTTATGTGCACTTATCTTCAGGTATGCTCATGCCCTCCAGATCTTTATCCTGTCATCCATGGTTGGAAAGTCAAGAAGATACCTCACTGCTACACAGGGAGTGTCCCTCATACACCAAAAGATAATGCACATAGCTTCATTCTCTATTTACTCCAGCCTGTCAATTTGCATCTTACTGACAGTAAGAATTGCCAGGGCATACTCGATTGGTGCGAAAGCTACTCCCTGGAACAGAAAGGTAAGTAGCCTCTGCTCGATGTAGGCAGTTGCCATGACCTTCAAGGCAACTAATCCTTTGCAGGCCTTTGTTATCACATAGAAGATGTGGTCCCTAAAACACAGGCTGCAATCAAACTTAACTCCTAGGTAGTCATTAACCTGTCTCAATCCTTGCAAAGATCTTTTATAAAATCTTTCCATTTATCTGTTTTGTGGAAGCATCTCAATCTCATAGAGGGAGCTGATTCCTTCGCATCTCTCGCATGCGTATATAAAGGTTGATAGTATGTTTAATTTGATTAGTAAGTTTTGTTTTTGTGCTGATGAGCTTTGATTTCCACAACTTTTCAAGGCTTCTGAAAGACATTGCTGCATTAACTATTCTGATTCTAATGTCTTTACTTGTATCCCCTTCCCAATCAATGAGACTTCCAAGATACATAAAGTGGTCAATTTCTTCCACTGTTTTATTTTCCAATGACATTCTTTCATCTGTTGGAGCTTCATGACTTTAGTCTTTTCATGATTGATCTCAAGCTCTATTTTACTGGCTGTTAATGATAGTGCATTTGTGTTTTCTTGCATAGTTCTTATCTGGCTACTGATGAGGATTATGTCATCAGCAAAGTCAAGGTCCTCCAAATGGCCTCCATGTATTCATTCGATATCTTTGTTACCAGTGCAGCATTTCTTCAGTGTGAAGTCCATGGCAACTCCAAATAGCAAGGGTGATAAAAAATACATCCCTGTTTAACACCAGTTTCTATTGAGAAACATTCACTCAGTCCTTCTTACGTACGAACTGCGCATGTGTTGCTGTCATACATGTCTTTGATAATAGTTATAATTTTTTATGGTATATTATATTGTTTCAAAATTTTCTACAAAGAATCTCTATAAATGCTGTTGAACGCTTCTTTGAAGTCAATGAAGTTAAGTATAAAAGGTTTTTGTTTTTCAGTGTGCTCTTGCTTGTTTGTTGGTGTTGCCATTGTTCGTACATTCCAGAATTCTATTTTTGTTGTTTTAGGACTGAAAGTATTATCACTACTAGCTAATTTACTATTATTCTGTATCAGGTCTACGTTTCATGAACTCTTTCCATACGAAGCTTTTTATCGATGCAAAGGAAGAGATTTCAGAGACAATATTTATATTTATCTAACATATAACATATTATATATAAACCAAACTTTTTGCTTCCAAGTTGAAAGACAATCAGAACTATTACTCCAAGATGAACGGCCATATATATTTACATATTTAGAAAGTGGATAGAGAAAACTGTTCTTCCATTATTGGATCGACCTTCTTGTCTGGTAATGGACAATGCACCAAAATGGCAGCTTATTTACATTCGAGCCATGGACTAAGCAATATTTAGTTTGAACACCACAATATCTGTTATTGCAGCGAGTTGGCAGATTTTTGAAAATGTATTCAAGGGTTTGAACATAAATGTTTGTTCACAGTTCGTTAACCTTCGCTGAGTAAAGTCTTTAATTTGATGGCTTAGTTTGTGACCTTGGTAGCTAAGGACCTAACTTGTGCAAACAGATGGCATTGGCAAGGATCATTTTGAATCTATGAAGTGGGCTCATTTTGTGTTTAACTCAAAAGCATATGTGCTTTTTAACCAAAGACCTTTTTTTTTTGGGGTGGGGGGGGGGGGGGGGGGGGGGGG
This sequence comes from Megaustenia siamemsis, assembly GCA_032433765.1. NCBI lineage: Eukaryota > Metazoa > Mollusca > Gastropoda > Stylommatophora > Ariophantidae > Megaustenia > Megaustenia siamemsis. The sequence goes on from JAVIAB010000001.1 coordinate 44,392,689, forward strand.
GGGGGGGAAGGGGAGGAGAGAGAGACTCAAGGAAGATATCCCCGATGGAAGAATAAATTGTATTATTAGTACCATAAATGATTCGCTTCCAGAGGTTTATGATGTAAACAAAGCAGTTTTGTCATTGCAAGTGAATAATGTCCACACCTATAATTGGTCAGGATTGTGTAGCAGCAGCAGCTTTATAGCGAACACAGAAAACATCATAGGATTGTGCTGTTCTGAAACAGCTATGCCATGCTACCCTAGAATTGCCTTTAATGGGATTACGGTGACCACAAACCACTCTCCATGTGTGTGCCACATATCTACACCCCAGAAAGAAATACTGAATATAATAACATCATATGCCGTCTGTGATATTAATGACCACAAACCAGTAGCCTCCTGTATGATTGATACAACTGTTGCACCAAGCAATTCATCAGCAGAGCCAGATCTATGGAATGTTGATCTGACATTGTTCTTGAATGATGTCCAAGTTAATGAGACATCAGAATCGTGTGGCAGCAGCTACAAGAAAGGAGCAGAGAACATCAAGTTCTGCTGCTATAAAGGAGACTTGCTTTGCAATCACAGAATTGCATTAAATGGGATCACTGTAGTTGAAAACTTCTCCTCTTGTGTAAACTACACATTCACATCCAAGAGTGAATCAGTGAAGGTCACAAAATCATATTCTCTCTGTGGTTTTACTAACTACAGGTGAGGTGGCTTCTGTTGGATTGGAAATGATAACTTACCACCACTGTGTGTCTATATATGTTTGGAATTGGAGTCATCAACGATGGCCTAACATCATCAAGTGCTACGACGATCATCATTTTCGGGAGGACGTGAACTCCCATGGTATATGGTGGATAGGCGGCAGGAACCATTGAAGGCTATGTCTGAAAAGTGTTCCTTCTTGCAGTTTCCTCATATTCCAAGTCTGGCTTGTTGCAGGAGCAACTGAGTTAAGTGCTCTGTGCACACCGTGAGCTGTGTGTCTCATCTGTTTTGATCCTGTTTCGATATCCCACTTGTTTACGATGAATGATGATATCGTATGACAGGGAACAGTTGGCTGTGTTCACTTTCTGCGCGGTTTCGCCTTATGTCTTTTGGCGTGTGCTGAGACTGCTACGATGGGGACTACAGTTACTTTTCTTTGTTTGGGAGATGTGTTAGTAATTCGGATGATTCCACTGGCATGGGGGGTTGAGCAATTATGGATTTTAATTCGTTTGCAGTGATACCGAGGCCTTCCATAACCAATAACCAATGCATCTTATCACACTACAGTAGCAAATGAGGATCAAGTTCGACATCATCGAGCACATAAGGTGCAATAAAAATGTTTCTCACACAGAAACACATCCCATTTAAAGACATATACTTGAAACCTAAATTGCTATCCCTTATAAAGCAGACATAACAGACAAAGATATTTCATACAAACAGGTTATAATCCAAGATCATGGTCATAGATGTTTGAGGCTACCACCTTACTATTCACACTAGAACCAAATAAAACTAGTTTGGGCAAAAGACACAGGACAAGTAACAGCTGAGAATAAAGGCCTCAAATTATGCAGTGTTAAGGCACTTACAGATCACGCCCAACAAAAGATAGAGAATGATTACTGAGTAAAATGTGAAGGCTGTGTCTTACATGAGAAAGAGGAATATTGGAAAATAGCATGGTTTGTGGTTTATTCAGCTGAAAGCAGTAATCAATCTGTTAGATTTCTGAATCATTGCACCGATTAAGACTGCCACTAAATAAATTTGCTTGCCATAAAGTCAAAATTAAAATGTAAAACAGTTCATTTAATGACCACTCCAATCATCCAGAAGGTCAGAGTTTATATTTGAACATAAAAGTAAAGTAATGTCATGCCAATAGACATATATGCTATTAGCGACCATAATTTTTATAGACCTTCTGCACATGATTTTTGGGGTAATATGGTCAGTATTACGCCTGTATCGCTTTACTTTCCCGAAAAAAATCTGGTACTCATTTAAGGCTGGGTGAATCCAGAAGCCGTTGATCAGGATTGAACCTCTAGTCCTTTGTAGTCCAATGCACTAACTACTGAGCTATTGCGGCTCCCTAAAACTGAACATAACTAATTATAATTTGCTAAAAAAAAAAAAAAAAAAAAATTTCTGTATCTGAAACAATCATTATCCTTTCTTCTTTTAGTTTTTACTCACTCACTTACTCTGTTCCTTCTAACATTGACAATTGTTTTATTAAAAACATGTACAAGACGAAATCAAAGCATATTATTCAGAATTATTTGTAGAAGTTTCCCAAAACAAAATTTGGATGATATACCTCTGGCTTATCAAAAGTTTACAAGTTGTTCAATTACTGTAAAATCTATTATCTATAAATACCAATTGGCTGTATATTTTCCAATAGGGTCGGGTTAGATAATTTTACTTCCTACTATATGCAGTAGACAGTACAACCTGCAGCTCTCTCTCTCTCTCTCTGCGATCAAGACTCAATCAGAGTAGGATTCCAGACTCTTTCATGAAGTCAGCTGTCTGTTTGAGTGATTCAATTGCCCCATGTAGTTTTTCTTCCAGGGAGGTGGGCGTGGACCACATTGCTCTTCTCAGGTCTGTGTGCTGGGGGCAATCCCGTTTTGGGAACATGTTTTGTAGTCATGTTGTCCAGTGTACATTGGCATAGGCTGGTTGTACCTATTTTGAATTTGGTGAACATGTGATTCCGCATTCTATTGTGGCCAGTGCATAGGCGAAGTATGATGACTTGATCCCTCCTTGATAGTTGATGGTATCCGTCCCTCTTGTTATGCTTTGGGTGTTCTCGTTTCCATTTTTCATGGTACTGGCCTTTGAGGATGGATTTGGCTTCATCATAACTGAGCGGATGGTTCTCTTGTGGTAATCTCCCTCCCTCTTTAACTAATCTGTCTGCGCGTTCGTTCCCGTGTATATTACAGTGTGATGGTATCCACTGAATGACTACTCTTTGGAAGTTATTGCATAGTTGGTCCTGGGTTGTTCTCAAGTCATCTAGTTCATGGGGCTTTTTACAGCTGATAGTACTGACAGAGCATCAGTCAGAATCACCAATTTATTGTGTATGTTATTTTTGAGTTGAGTAGCCAGTGTTGCAGTATCTCTGAGGGCCTCAGTTTCTGCTTTAAAGTTGTTTGAGAATTTCCCAGTAGCTACTGACTTGGTGATCTCGTCCTGGTTATTCATTGTCAAGAACACATCACCCCCTCCATTTCTGGTGGCATTTGTAGCAGAGCCATCTGTGTATATGTGGGACCAAGAGTCCTGTGGGTAGGTATCGTATATGTATTTTTCTGCTACGTGTTTTCTTTCTGTGTCTGATTGGGTGCCTTTTTTCATCTATCTATCTATTGACCTTTCGAGCCGTAACCGGCCCATAGGGCGTAGACCAAGATACACCTTCTCCTATATGAATTTTTGTTCTAGCAGTTTTCTTTTAAAGATATTTTATTAAATCTCGCCATCTGTCTCTGTTCTGTGCAAGCAGTTCTATCTCATTGAGGGAGCCGATTCCTGCTGCTCTTGCCTCTCTCATCAATGTTCTTCTCAGTGTCTCCCTGGGTCTTCCTCTTTTTCTTTTACCTGTTGTTTCCCATATGAGGGCTTGCTTCGCTATTCGATTATTATCTCTTCTCATCACATGTCCAACGTATGACCATCGTCTTTTCTTTATTACTGAAGATATTAGTGGTTGATTGGCGATTTCTCTAATTTCCTCGTTTGTTTTGAATTCGTTCCATTCTATACCAAGTATTTTCCTTAGACATTTATTTTCGAATGCGTTCAACTTTGTTGCTAATTTACACATTCTGTATCAGGTCTACGTTTCATTAACAACATCGTTTTTACGATAGCGGCTTGTTAAACCTCTGATCAACGGTTCAATACCAAGCCGGAGAAAAATAATTCCTCCATTTTGGAAACAACCGGAAACAGTTGATTTTTACCTTTTTTCATGATTCCTGTTATATTTTCCATAAGTTCTGGTTTTTTATGTTTCCCATGAGGAGACATATCAGATGGGCCCAATGGTTTCGGTAATGTTTGGGAAAGTACTGGGTCTCCAGTAGTTAGTTCATTGGCGAGTGCAGCGAAGTTGCTCCTCTTTAGTCATACAATTCCTAAACCAGTAATCCTTTGATGCATGGGGTGGCTAAGGAGCCTTCTATATTTCTCCACTTGTTGCAATACTTTAGTGACCCGTCTGTCATCTAAGGGTTGTAAACCAGTAAGTGTTTCTAGAGTTTTGATAGGTGTAGATTTCATAGCACCAGTGATGATACGGGCAGCTTGGTTCTGTGTTCTGTTAATTTTGCTAAGGTGTGATTTGGAAGCCATAGCCCAGGCTGTGACTCCATACTCTAGGACTGGTCTGACCCTTCCTACGTATAGTCTTTTAAAGATATTGCTATCTGCTCCCCAGTCCATTCCTGCCAATTTCTTCATAATATTAATTCGGTTTTTGGCTTTTTTTCTTCTCTGTTTATCTGATTTTTCCAAGTCATTCTGCGATTCATGGTGACGCCAAGATATGTTGGGTTTTGGTCAATAGGGGGTGTAAGGTCTTTTATCTTCAAGTTTGCAGAGAGTGTGTTTCTTGATAGGCTGAAAATTGTATATGTAGTTTTTTTCGTTAATTGGTAAGAACCAGCTGTTCGTCCATTTTTCAAGTTCACCTAGGGCATCTTGCATCCTGGGAACCAGCCATATACTTCCTGGAACATACTTTCCTCGCGAGCCCACAACGCCAGATCATCTGCGTATATTGCTGAGTGTATTCGGGGTGGAATGTCCATTACGATGTCATTTATGAAAATTAAAAAGAGTGTTGGGGAACAAGACTCCGCCTTGTGGGACATCTTGTTCGATTGTGACCTTCTTACTTAGTTGACCTTGTACTCTGGCCGTTCTATCCTGAAGGTATTGAGAGGCCCAATTGAATAAACGACCCTGGATGCCAAGTCTAAAAAGCTTGTTCTTTAAACCCTCTCGCCAAACTCTATCAAAAGCCTTCTTTTTTTTTTTTTGGGTGTGTTTCTTTTCTTGTAGAGCATCCTCTATTTCCTGTGCGATGTAGGTGATCAGGTCTTCAGTTGATCTGTGCGGATGGAAGCTGCTTTGTTGTGGTACAATTTGTTGTTTTGTCTCCAAATGCCACATATGTCTTCTGTTAACCAGCCTTTCCATGAGTTTACTAAGGCAGCTCAGTAAGCTAATTGGTCTGTAGCTACTTGGGTCTAGTGGGTCTTTTCCACGCTTGAGGATCAGCACCATAATAGCTTCTTTTCAGATTGCCGGCACATGACCTCTCTTCCAGCAAGCATTTATTATCCTTAGAAGTTGGCCCTTGGCTTTCTGTCCCAGATTTATGAGCATTTCGTTGGTGATTCCGTCTTTACCAGGGGAACTTTTGAGATTCAATCCTTTGAGGCAAAATCTAATTCAGTAGGGGTAAAAATGGTCGTCTGATGCTCTTCTGGTGCTAAAGGCATGTGTTTTGCATCTTGGTTTTCCCATCTTGCAGCTTTCTGTTTGTCTATTGGAATGTTTATTCTACTAATGTTTTTGTAAGTCTCTATCAGTAGATTTGCTGCCCTTTTACCTGTGAGGATGTTCTGGTTGTGTGCTAATGATATTGAAGGTCGACAGTTGGTTTCGTCGCTCAGAGCATTTGCAAGTTTCCATAATTTATGACCATTTTTGTCTAGATTAAGGCTCTCTGTTTTGTCTATCCAGCTCTGTCTTCCTGATATCATGACCTCACGTCTGTATTTGGCAGAGTCTACTTTGTAGGCAGTGTTGATCTCTATGCTGTGTGATGTTTCAGCTAGTTCTCTGGCAGAGTCCAGTTCTAGGAATGGATTCTTTAGCAGCTCACAGGATTCCATTTGTTAACCGTTCTATCATATTATTGACCTTCTTTTCGTGAGTGTTGATAGGCACAGTATATGCATCAGTGAGCCTGGCAAACTTTGCCCAATCTGCTCCCTTGTAGTTCCAGTGGGGAAGAGGTTTTAGCAACTCCTGTTTGTGAGCAAGATCCACTGAAAGTTTGACTGGTCTGTGGTCACTATCTCCGAGTTGGTTCAGCACTTTTCTGTTTATTTTGATGGATATGTCTCCAGTTGCAAATGCTAGATCTGGAGTGGAAGTAGTTTTCCATCTTCTTGAGTAGAAGGTTGGGAGGCCCTCTCTAGAGTTTATGAGGAATAGGTTGTTGTCTATTTCCCATTCTTCCACTTCTTCACAAAAGGCTAAGAAAGGGTAAAGTAAAGGTTCCCTCCACACCTTGCTAGGCATATGGGGAATATGGTGTTAGTGACCATATTTTTCTATGACCACGGCACATTTTTGGGTGACGTGATCAGTATCACGCCAGGCCGCCTTTACTTCCCAGAAAAATATCTGGTATCCGTTTTTACAGGCTAAGGGAGGGTACCCTAAAGTAAAACAATCCCACTGCCTTGTGGGTAAAAACTTTTTAGTCAAAAGCTGGCGGAGTCAATCATAAAAAATCGACGGAAGGCAACAGAAAAGTTCCATGTAACTTCTTTGTAGAAACATGGGCCGCCACAACTACAGAACTCACAACAACATTATTGGGGATTCCAATGGAATACCCTCATTCAGTAGGAGACATCATGTACTACAGGTGATATCTGTTTGTCATCAAACTACTGTAAGTTGCTTGCTTGTGTTCGCCAGATGACTTAAGGAGTGTACCTCGTCTTCATCCGCCCTTAAAAGGACATTAAGTAGGCGTGTCTGCGTTGTGTTGTGGTTTGCAGTATAACTGTTATATTTGCGCCTTTCGGCAAAACACATCCGACTTCAGCATGACATTTTTTAGTACCGGGTTGTCTTTTCTCTCTTTGATCCCTACTCGCTTGGCCAGACTAGATAGGTTAGTCTGTTACTAGAGGCACCACGGAGAGGTGGAGCAGGGTCTGGATGGTTCTGGTTCACCGATCCTGGCACAAGCCATCAGCTGTGGATTGCTGACAACTTCCAGCTCTGGTGCTGGGAGGTGCGCCTTCGCCTCCAACTACTTTAAGATAAAGATTAAACATACACTGAAAATAGGAACATGGAACGTAAGAACATTAATGCAAAAGGGAAAATTGGAAAACATCAAACAGGAAATGAAAAGGATGGGTTTACATTTATTCATCATCATCATCATCAAGTGCATTCTCCGCAACGAAGGTTGGCTACCATGGAGCGCCATTCTGCTCTGTCTCTTGCTTTGATGGTGCAGGAATGTCATAGGCTGATTTGTCCATCTTTAGATGTTACTCGTCAATGTTAGTCTTGGTCTGCCTCTGCCTCTTTTACCTTGTATTTTCCCCTCCAGGATTAATTTTAGTAGGCTGTTGTGTCTTTTAACTTGGCCCAAAAATCGCATTTGTCTTGTTTGAATTGTGTTTAGTAGTTCTCTTTTCATTTTTAGTTGTTTTAAGACTTCGTCGTTTGTTTTTTTTTCCTTCCATCCAACTCTACCTATTCTTCTATATATCCACATTTCAAAGGCTTCAATTCTCTGTTCTGTTTTCTTGTCTAACGTCCATGTTTCTGCACCATATAGGAATATTGAGAAAATGTAACATTTTGCTATTCTTAGTTTTAGTCCTGGTGTTATTTGTTATGATGTTAGTATGTTCTTCATGGCATTAAAATTACTTTTTGCCATTCCTATTCTTTTGTTTATTTCAGTTGTACATTTTCCATCACTGGTTATAGTATGTCCAAGGTAGTTGTAGTTCTGAACTGTCTCCAGGTCTATTCCTTCAATTTTAATATCCATTTGTGGGTTTTGAGTACTTCCATTGTTTATGATCATAGTTTTAGTCTTTTTGATATTCATGTCTAGTCCATATTTTTTGCTTATCATGTTTATTTCATTAAGTAATTGTTGTAGGATTTAGGATTTTCTGCTAGTAGTACAGTATCATCAGCATATCTTAGGTTATTGATTATCTTTCCATTAATTTGTAGGCTTGGCATCTCTATGATGTTTTTAAAAATTTGCTCAGTGTATAGATTGAACAAGCTTGGTGATAGGATGCATCCCTGTCTTACTCCTCTTTTTATATCAATGGGTGTAGAGTTCTCTTTGTTATATTTTATTATTGCTGTTTGCTCCCAGTATAGATTACATATTAGTCGTATGTCCATGTCAACTAGATGTATCTCTTTTATGCATTCTATAAGTTGTTTGTGGTGTACTCTATCAAAAGCTTTGGTGCAGTCTATGAAGCAGGCATATATTGGTTTGTTTACTACAATAGAACTGTGAAATGAAATACACTGGATCGGGGGGGGGGGGGGGATATATTCTGATGAGCATAAAATCATCTATTCTGGAGGTACTGAAAACTAAAGAGGAGTAGGTATCATCTTTGATGCAGAAAGAGCAAGAACAGTGAAAGACTTTTGGCAATATCTGACAAGAGTCCTTTTAGAGAAATTGAATCCAAAAGATATTAATCTCATACAAATTTATGCACTAATAGCAGACAGTCTAGAAGAAACAATTGATAAATTTTACCATGCACTTAATATGGCACTTTGTCAATGCAAACCACATGAAAACACCATAGTTCTAGGGGATCTCAATGCAAAAGTAGGTAAGGAAAGAGTTGAAGAAGTGGTTGGTTATTATAGCTTAAGAGAGAGAAATGAAAGAGGTGACAAACTTATTGATTGGGCAAGAACACATCCAAGATGTCTGTGGACATGGAAAAGTACAGGAGACAACGTATGTAATCAAATTGACTACATAATGATAAATAACAGATTTAGAAACAGTTTGGTATGTGTCAAAACTAGACGAGGGGCAGATTCAATAGTGATCATGTACCAATTGTGGGAAAGGTTAGAGTAAAATTAAAAACAGCAAAACAAACCTCAGCTAATATCATGTTAAATTTAGATTTACTCACATCTGACAAGAGGTTACAAGACAAATATATCATCACAATTCAGAACCGGTACAGTGCAATAGAGAAGATACAAAGCATTGATGAAAAGTGGGAAATACTAAAAGAATCAAAGCAGCTAACATCAAAAGAGTTCATACCACCAGTACAGGACAAATTCAAGAAAGAAATGGATGACACATGACATTTTACAGTTAATGGATACAAGAAGAAGAAATAAAGATAACAAAGATGAGTATAAGAAATTAAATAAAGAAATTGTAATAAAATGCAATGAAGCAAAAGAAGCATGGCTAAAACAGAGATGCAAAGAGACTAAAATGCAACAAAAAGTAGATGCCAAAGCTATATACAAACAAATTAAGAATTAACAGGAAGAAAAATACAATAAAAAACTGGATGTTTAAATCAAAGGAAGGAGAACTGTTGATTGAACAAAAAAGCATAAGGGAACGATGGACAGACATACATTCAAGATCTTTATGATGAGAACGAACAGAAGTAAATGTTAAGGAAAATGGAGTAGGACCAGAAATACTCAAAGAAGAAGTGGAAGACGCCTTGAGCAATATAAAAGCAGGAAAAGCTTCTGGACTAGATAATATAACTAAAGAAGAGATTTAAGCCATATGTGATTTTGGATTAGAAATAATTTTTTTAAAATGTTGAACAATATCTACAACAGTGGATATATACCAGACGACCTGCTAAAATAAATATTCATAGCCCTACCAAAGAAATCTGGTACGATTGAAGGCAATGATCATCGCACAATAAGCCTTATGAGTCACATGACTAAGATATTACTAAGAATAATCATGTGAAGAGTGCGAAACAAAATCAGTCCAGAAATTAGTGATGAACAGTGTGGTTTTGTTAGAAGTAAAGGAATGAGCAATACCATATACATCATAAGATCTTTAGTAGAAAGAGCCTCACCAAGGGTGAAAACAGATCTATACCTATGTTTCATAGATTATACCAAAGCATTTGACAAAGTAAAGCACCAAGAAATAATCACAATTTTAGAAGGCATATATGTTGACACCAAAGATCTAAGAATAATAAAGAACATGTACTGGCATCAAACAGCAGACAAAAGAACTGGAAATCAAATGGGAATGTTTCAACAAATAAAACACGGTCTTAGGCAAGGTTGTGTGCTGTCACCTGATTTATTTAATATGTATAGTGAGATTATTTTAAGATCTATACAGGGCATGCCTGGAATAACAATTGGGGATCATAATTATATAATCTAATGTATGCTGATGATACTGTCATTTAACTCTTTCCGTACGGAAGCTTTTTATTGATGCCACAGAAGAGATTTCTTTCTTAAAAATTTTACATGGTTTTAAGAATCAATCTACATGTTTATATTTATCTAACACATAACATATTATATATGAATTTTTAGATAATTGAACAAGTTATTACATTTCACCAATACTACGATGATACAAGACGTGTAAAGAGAATATGGCTTGATGGTGGTTCACAATAATCAAATTGAGAGTGGCGCTCTATATGACAAAATGTACATGGCCGAAATTAGCGTGATGCATAGTGTAGCAAAATGTATGGAAAGAGTTAATCACTAATACTTAAAATGAGAGAAAAGATATTTGAAAAGGTTTGATGGTATGAGTTTTGAAAAACAGTATGTGAACTCTATGTTAAAATATTTCCTGGTAGAAATAAAAGTGAGTTAGTAACCCAGATTCCTTATGTATTTCTCTCTCTGTGTTGCATCATAGTTCATGTTGGAGAATAATGGAATCGAATTATGTGTGTTTTCATGTGTTTCATGGTAAAATCAGAAAGCTGGTTAATTATGTAGGAGTTTTACATTTTGTTATAAATATGGCCCAGGAAGTGGCATACAGTCAACTCTTTTCAATTTTAAACCACCAAGGATTCTTTTACATGCTAAACTTCAATATGCTACTTTTTTTTTTATCACACATCTCAGATAGGACTAGGTATTGATTTCATGTCTTGAGATCAGGAGTCACTGATAGAAAAAAAACCTGATTGATCCAAATGTGGTTCATACAGTGCACCTTCTGGTTGTGTGGTGAGCACCCTATCTCAACATTACAATGAGCCCCAATGCAATTTCTTTCACTAACCACTGAGCTATCACGGCTCCTAAAGAGCAAATTTAGGTGACTAAATATTATTTGAATTATTGTTTGATGAAAACCTTACAAAATGGTAAGAGAGATCTTACATTGAAAACTAAATTTAATAAACTTTAAAATCAATACACCTGACCACTACTAACTGCTTTATTGTTTGAAGTGCTAGACATGCATTGGGTGACTATATTCTGCATTTTCACAAGAGCTCGTTTGATTTTCTTTGCAGCTTCAAAGAGTTTGGGTTAATTCTGTCTTAGATTTTATTACTTTGAGTTATTGAATTATTTGCGGGTCATCATCATTGCACTCCGAACATCCATAGGCGCTCAGATCCCCTCCTCAGCAATTCCCGCAGTGTCCAGCGACTGACGACTCCAATTCTAATTTTTTTTATTACATAAGCTCGATAAGGAAAAAAATAATGTATTACCTAAAATATCTGTACATTCCATTTTGATGTGCCTTCATTATTAAAAGGAAAAAAGTGAAGATTCACTCCATGCCTTGCTAGGCATAAGGAGAAAGCTGTTGGTGACAATATTTTTCCACAACCACCAGCACATTTTTTAGCACAAAATATTTGGTATAACAAACCTTCTTTACTTTCCAGAAAAAAATCTCTGGTACTCATTTTTGGAGAGAGACTGGGTGATTCTCTAAGCATGTTGGTCTGAAAAAAAATTGCCACATATGGCAATTGAACCTACACTCTTCTAATCAGTAGCAAGCACATGAACTACTCAGCTACTGAGGCTTCCACCTTCATTATTTCTCCCGATCTGGGTGCTTACAGACTGTTGTTCGATGTACGATGAGGATAATCCGACGAATAACTGTTTCATATGTTCGGATTTGGAGACAAAAATGATGTCCTAACATCATCAAGTGCTATACATTAAAAAAAATATGATGACCAAAATTTTCAGGACATGAACTTTCGGTCAATATAGCGGATAGGCAGCAGGAACCTTTAAAAGCTGTGTCTGAAAAGTGTTCCTTGTTGCAGTTTCCTCATATTCCAAGTCCGGCTTGCTGCAGGAACTACTGAGTTAAGTGCTCTGTGCACACTGTGAGCTGTGCGTTTCATCTGTTTTGATCGAGTTTCAAAATTCCAATTACTTACAATGAATGATGATATCATATGACAGGGAACAGATGGCTGTGTTCACTTTCTGTGCGGCTTTAGCCTTATGTCTTTTGGTGTCTGCTAAGACTGCTATGATAGGGGACTGCAGCTAACTTTCTTTGTTTGGAAGATGAGATAGTAATTCGGATGATTCCACTAGCATGGGCAGTTGAGCAATTATGGATTTTAATCCATTTGCAGTGATACCATGGTCTTCTATAACCACATTACACCCGACCAATATTGCAAACCACTAATAGGTTACACAAATGTAAAATATATAGATTTCAAATTACAGTATTATGTTCAGTATTTGAACAGTATGAGACTGTTTCACAATAAAGGGATATCATGTGGTCTGCACCACCTTGTGGACTGTTAATATCCATAAAGAATGGACTAGATAGTAGTTAAAAAAACAGTAAAAGTGAGTTATTGAGTTATTTGCGGGTCATCATCACTGCACTCCGAACATGTCCATAGGTGCTCAGATCCCCTCCTCAGCAAGTCTCACAGTGTCCAGCGACTGACGACTCCAGTTCTGTGTTGATTGATTAGTCTTCTTACATGCCCACTAAGTTTCTCATTTCTGGTTGTCCATCTTATTTCCCACCTCCTTCATCCGAAGGAGTGACGTGGACTCATGGTTGTCGAAGTCCTATGTCCTTCCCATTTCCTGGAGGGCATTGATGATGTCCACCCGATCCATTAGTTGACCGTCCTCAACAATAGCACAGCTAGCCAACCTATCCGCTCTTTCATTCCCCTGTACTTCCGCATGTCCTAGGATGTAGACAAAGGTGACCGTACTTATTTCAACTTCTGCAATGACTCTACCCATAGCATACATACAGAGCCCACTTTTCTTATCATGCTCATCGAATCACTCAGTATACAGGCGTGGGTGTAGTCTTGTGACTCTAATCAGATGAATGCCTTGATCATTGCCATCACCTCTATCATCATGCTACTCATGGTCATAACATATGCACAGAATAGTCATCCTTGACTATTCTGCCTGCATTGCGTGCCTTAAATGCCCATACACTCCTTTGGTATTGTATTACTGATCCGTCTGTATAGATGACTGCATCTTTCTCATCGTGTTACCCCATATGAGACTGCTTACCTCTGCATTGACCACGACTGAGTTCTGTTGCTTACATTTCCTGTAGAGTGTGACAATATATGAAAATGTCCCCCTGAATGACGTAGGCACCGGTATCCATTCCTCATCAGTGTTGATATTGGTGAGCCCACAGACCTGTTTGATGATATCTTCTGCTCAGCCCACCCATGATTTGCCTCTTTTTAGCCTGACACCCTTCCCTGTGTTGAGCTCATGATGCAATGGATGCTCTTTATCTGCACTTATCTTTAGGTATGCACGTGCCCTCCAGATCTTGATCTTGTCATCCATTGTTGGAAGGTCAAGAAGATACCTCATTGCTATACAGGGAGTGTCCCTCGTACACCCCAAGATAATGTGCATAGCTTCATTCTGTATTTTCTCCAGCCTGTCAATTTGAATTGCCAGGGCATACTTGAATGGTGCGAGAACTAGTCCCTGGAAGAGAAGGGTAAGTAGATTCTGCTCAATGTTGGCAGCTACCATGGCATTCAAGGCGGCTAATCCTTTGTGGGATTTTGTTATCACATGGTCGATGTGTTAAAAACTTAACTCCGAGATATGTCATCACCCTGTCTCTGGTCACCTCATCAGCCCCATCCATACCACCAGTGTTTCCATGTTAATGATATGATTGTTAAGTGAGAACCATGCAACTGATGCTTTATTAGGATTAACTAATGCACCTGATACTCCACACCAGGAAGAGATGTGATCGAGTTCATTTTGCATTGTGGAGGCATACTCTGTTATATGCATCGTCTAGATCTATAGCAGCAGCACGTGTTTCCTCTTGTCTGTGGAAGCCTTCAAAGACATCATAGGTGAAGACTGCCACATTGAGCCATGTCACTTTGTTATATCTATAACCTCTGAGTGTGGGTGGGAATGTGTGTTTCTGTTCAAGATGACAGGTGAGGACACGAGCAACTATTTTCTCCAGTAGCTTGCCCACAGTGTTCTGCATCGTGATAATTGTGTAGGCACTGATCTTGGAATGGCCCTTGTTACGCTTTGGTAGTGGTAGTAAGTAACTGTGTAGCCACTCCTCCTTAATCTGACCACTCAGAATAATGGCATTAAACTCTTTGGCCAATTTTTGCATGTAGTTGTCTGCTAAATTGCCTATGTTGTCGTACCCTACACCATCTGGACCAGGAGCAGTGTTATGTGACCTTTTAAGTGTTGTGCGAATGGTATCGGTTGTGATTGTGAAATCTCCCAGCACTACATCCTTACACAGTTCTGAAAGGGACCCCCATATCCTCATTCTTACAGCCTCATTTCTTTGGTCAGTCTGCTCAATGTAGTGGGCAAGCAGGGCCTTCCATTTTGCTCTCACAGATTTGTTCCATATCTGGCCTGTAGTCTGGAAGTCTGGTATGCCTCTGTTTTGTGTTGTGCCATTCATGCTCTGATGAAGAATGTGGCGCCAGAATGTGGCTAGCAATTTTTCTGAGCACACTTCTATTTTACAGAAATCATCCCACTAGGCATCCTTAGCTTGCTTAGCACATAGTTTAAAGTGCATCATTTTTTGGTAGACCTTTTCTTTCAGATGCTTTAAGAGCTCAGGTTGTGTTCTTCCATTCCTTCTGGCTTTCTGCCATGTCTTGGTCGTTTGTCTCTTGTTCCGCCAAGCTGCCTTGACTTCTGCATTCCACCAGGGCAGCTGCGTCCATCTCTCCTGCCTCCTTAGAGAACATCATGCTATCTGTTATCACAGCGAGTTGGTGGATTTTTAGAAATGTAATCACAGGTTTGATAATAAATGTTTGTACACAGTTCATTAACCATCACTGTAGATCAAGTCTTTATTCTGCTGGCTTCGTTCGCTGCCTTGGAAGCTAATGACCTAACTTGTGCAGACAGTTGGTTTAGGGCAAATTGTACGTTACAATGTCACTGCTATAATGACTCAGTTTGTGACAAAACTACAGGGATATGCCCAAACAATGACAGTTGTCAGCACAAATATTTCGGACCCCAGTGTCAGTACTTGGATCTCGTGTACAAATACACCCAAAAATCTGAACCTACATTCCTGTTTAATAACAACGACACCACATGTAATCCGGACTTCTACTTTGGAAGGGGTCGGAATGTGGCTCTCAAACAGAACACAAACCAGACCGACACATTTAATGCTTATTATACAGGAGACGGATGTGGACCAGAAGCCGCAGTTAATGGCAAAACAAAGACCAATCTCTATGACAATGACTGCACACACCCAAAATTGAGAAGTGGAACCATTCCTGTTTACTGGCATCTGAACTTTGCCATGCCACAGAAGATTCACACCGTTCGAATCTATCATCGAGCTAGCACTATGATTTGGGTAAAGAATGCCACTCTAAAGGCTTTCTCTGACAGTGGCGGCGTAGTGCTCCAGTATAATGATATATCATACCCTAATGTTTCTGTGATCACTATTGTAGTCACCACACAAACGCCAATGGTACACATTAAGATTGAGTTCTCACCGACCATTTCGCAGGCCGACAGTGCACTGACGGTGTGTGAGATGCAAACATTTACAGACACCTATTGTCTGGACGGGCATTCTGGGTCATTTTGTGAAGTGTGTAGTGAGTGTGGCAAAGGCTGCACCTGGCGTCATCATCGGTACGTGTCACGGGAGCTATTCACATGAGATCTATGGAGACAACTGCTCCAGGTCTTGTCTCAGTGTCTGTATTTATGTGCGAAAAAATCCGGAAAATGCCTACAATGTAAACATCCTGGCTATAACTGTACTAACACTTGTCCTGATGGTAATTTTGGGCTACAGTGCGAACAGACGTGCTCTGATGGCTGTGACATCATATGTGACCCGGAAAATGCAGACTGTACGTGCAAGGAAACGTACTACGGGTCAGACTGCACTCTCAAATGTCCGGACAACTGTTTCAACGACACCTGTGAACAGTCAACCGGGAACTGTACATGCAAGGGAACGTTCTACGGGTCAGACTGCACTCTCAAATCTCCGGACAGCTGTTTGAACGGAACCTGTGATCAGTTAACAGGAGCCTGCGTCTCGTATGTCGATGATTCCCACGTTAAGAAGAGTCTGCCGACTACAACAAACCCAAGCATATGGATACCTTTCATGATCGCTGCTCTTCTACCTCCTCTTCTGCTTCTCTTGAATTGAGCCATGGCTCAATTCTCAGTGTATATCCCTGCTAGTCGTAGCTCATATCTTAGTGGGTGTCTGCGATAGCCATGGCTGATATCTTAGTGGGTGTATGTGCTGGCCATGGCTCATATCTTAGTGTGAGTCTGGGCTGGCCATGATTCATATCTTGGTGGGTGTCTGTGCTGGCCAGGGTTCATATCTTAGTGTGTGTCTGTTATGGCCATGGTTCATATCTTAGTGTATTTCCGTGCTAGCCATGGCTCACATTTAATGTGTTTATGTGCTAGACATGGTTCATTTCTTGGTGTGTTTCCGTGAAGCCATGTCTCATATCTTAATGTGTTCTGTGCTAGCCATGGCTCATATCTTAGTGTGTTTCTGTGCTAGCCATGGCTCATATCTTAGCTTGTGTGTGTGTGTGCGCATAGCTCATATCTTGGTGTGTATCATGTCTCACATTTTTATGTGTGTCTGTGTTTAGTCCTATCTCATATCTTAGAGTGTATCTGTGTTAGTCATGTGTCAGATCTTTGTGTGTGCATGTCTGGGTTAATGATATCTCATATCTTTGTGTGCATGTTTATATTAGTCATATCTCATATCTTTGTGTGTGCATGTCTGTGTTTGTCACATCTCATATCCTTGTGTGTGCATGGCTATGTTAGTCACATCTCATATCTTTGTGTGTGCATGTCTATGTTAGTCATATCTCAAATCTTTGTGTGCATGTCTATGTTAAGCATGTGTCATATCTTTGTGTGTGTGCATGTCTATGTCAGTCATATCTCATATTGGTTATTGGTTATGGAAGGCCTTGGTATCACTGCAAAAGAATTAAAATCCATAAGTGCTCAACCGCCCGTGCCAGTGGAATCATCCGAATTACTAACTCATCTCCCAAACAAAGAAAGGTAACTGTAGTCCCCATCGTAGCAGTCTCAGCACACGCCAAAAGATATAAGGCGAAACCGCGCAGAAAGTGAACACAGCCAACTGTTCCCTGTCATACGATATCATCATTCATCGTAAACAATTGGAATATCGAAACATGATCAAAACAGATGAGACACACAGCTCACAGTGTGCACAGAGCACTTAACTCAGTAGCTCCTGCAACAAAACTCTCATATCTTTATGTGCATGTCTATGTTAGTCATGTGTCTTATCTTTGTGTGTGTATATCTATGTCAGTCATATCTCATATCTTTGTGTGCATGTCTATGTTAGGCATGTGTCATATCTTTGTGTGTGCATATCTGTTAGTCATATCTCATATCTTTGTGTGCATGTCTATGTTAGTCATATCTCAAATCTTTGTGTGTATGTCTATGTTAGGCATGTGTCATATCTTTGTGTGCATGTCTATGTTAGTTATGTGTCATATCTTTGCGTGTATGTCTGTGTTAGTCATATCTCATATCTTGATGTGTGTCAGTGTTAGTCATGCCTCGTATCGCTGTGTGCATGTCTGTGTTAGTCACATCTTATATCTTTGTGTGTGCATGTCTGTGTTAGTCACCTTTAGTGACTCAGGCAGATGGTGCTCGTAAACCTGGAAGGGCCGACCATCTAAGGGCAGAATCCCCCTACAGAAAAGACAATCTGCTGCCTTACAGGAAGATTGGGGACAATCAAAGGCTAAGAAAAACAAACCTGAATAAAATGCTGGCTGAAATCAGATGCACTGGGCCACTGGCGCAGAACACAGTGCAACGTTTTAACGGGTGTTCAATCAGAGTGGATCTGGCAGACTTTAATTGTGATGTTCTGTCTGTTGGGGCGATCAACACACTTATCCTGACAGATGACTTCATGTGAGAGTCTGGAATCCTACTCTGATTGAGTCCTGATCACAGACAGAGAGAGATTTAAGACAAATGGATAGTGATCACTTCCGTGGAATCCCAGTACACTCCACCTGCAAACTGGTACGAAGGCGGAAGACACCAGTGCCAGGTCTATGACACTATCCCCTGTTTGAGTGGCCATTCTAGTTGCCCTTCCATCATTTAAGCACTAAATCGACGGACACCAGTGTGTTCTCTAGGTCTTCTCCCTGCTTGTTGGTTATGATGTTACCCCACTGGTTGCCTCTAGCATTAAAGTCTTGGCAGAAAATTACGTTCTCCTCCTCGAATGCGAAGAGATTCTGCCATTGTTGTGTGTCAACCTTTCCATTACAGGCATACACATTTACAACCACACAGGGATCTGTACCCTAATCGCATGAACCTGCAATTCTGCATTGTCCCATGCAGACATATCAACCTCAGCTGCCACCAAGTTGTTTCGCACAAGGATGGTCTGTCCAAGGTGTCGTCTATTGTGGAAACAATCAAATCCAGGGTCACTAACTGTCCTATCACCAAGAAGTGTTTCTTGCAAAATCATTATTGGCGCTGCACAGTTGCTTATCAAGAATGGAACATCATTGATTTATAGATTGTTATTGTTATTGGTTATGGAAGGCCTCGGTCTCACAGCAAACAAATTAAAATCCATAATTGCTCAACCGCCCGTGCCAGTGGAATCATCCGAATTACCAACTCATCTCCCAAACAAAGAAAGGTAACTGTAGTCCCCATCGCAGCAGTCTCAGCACACGCCAAAAGACATAAGGCGAAACCGCGCAGAAAGTGAACACAGCCAACTGTTCCCCGTCATACGATATCATCATTCATCGCACACAAGCGGGATATCGAAGCAGGATCAAAACGGATGAGACACACAGCTCACGGTGTGCACAGAACACTTAACTCAGTAGCTCCTGCAACAAGCCGGACTTGGAATATGAGGAAACTGCAAGAAGGAACACTTTTCAGACATAGCCCTCAATGGTTCCCGCCGCCTATCCACCATACACCATGGGAGTTTACGTCCTCCCGAAAACGATGATCGTCGTAGCACCTGATGATGTTAGGCATCGCTGATGACTCCAATTCCAAACATATAGACACACAGTGGTGGTAAGTTATCATTTCCAATCCAACAGAAGCCACATGACCTGTAGTTAGTAAAAACACAATTGATGATGTTCTCCGCTCCCTTCTTGTAGCTGCCGCCACACAATTCTGATGTCTCATTATCTTGGACATCATTCAAGAACAATGTCAGATGAACATTCCATAGATATGGCTTTGCTGATGAAGTGCTTGGTGCAACAGTTGTATCAATCATACTGGAGGCTCCTGGTCTGTGGTCATTAATATCACAGAAGGCACATGATGTTGTTATATTCAGAATTTCTTTCTGTGGTGTAAATATGTGGCACACACATGGAGAGTGGTTTGTGGTCACAGTAATCCCATTAAAGGCAATTCTAGGGTAGCATGGCATAGCTGTTTTGAGAACAGCACAATCCTGTGATGTTTTCTGTGTTCGCTATAAAGCTGCTGCTGCTACCCAATCCTGACCAATTATAGGTGTGGACATTATTCACTTGCAATAACAAAACTGCTTTGTTTACATCATAAACTTCTGGAAGCGAATCATTTATGGGATTAATAGTACAATTTATTCTTCCATCGGGGATATCTTCATTGAGTCCCAAAAAAAGTCTTTGGTTAAAAAGCACATATGCTTTTGAGTTAAACACAAAATGAGCCCACTTCATAGATTCAAAATGATCCTTGCCAATGCCATCCGTTTGCACAAGTTAGGCCCTTAGCAACCAAGGTCACAAACTAAGCTATCAATTTAACGACTTTATCTACAGCGAAGGTTAACGAACTGTGAACAAACATTTATGTTCAAACCCCTGAATACATTTTCAAAAATCTGCCAACTCGCTGCAATAATATATATCGTGGTATTCAAAGTAAACATTGCTTAGTCCATAGCTCGAATATTTATTTATAGATGCACAATTCCAATATGTAGCATGCACATACTTTAGACCTAGCCTCTCACACTTCAACAATTTCATACAACCACGTTTACCCTTTCTAGTTTTCTTCTGTTGTTGTCTTTTGGGCTCCATCTGAAAACTTACTGTCGTCATGATTGATTTGGTTGCTGAACATTGATGCTGTGGATGGTATGGACTCACGTGAACTCACTCATTCACACGGTCCAGAACCCTTTTCAACATTATGGACTGGCCAACTTCGGTCAATTAGCTCTATGGCACGTGGAGCTACCGTGAGCGTTTGATTTTCATCATTTAGAAACTCACAGATGGAGCCGCGATAGCTCAGTGGTTAGTGAACTGGACTACAAAGGACAAGGGGTAGGGTTCGATCCCAACCGATAGCTTCCGGGTTCACCCACCCTTAAATGGGTACCGGATTTTTTTCTGGGAATGTAAAGCAACACGGGTGTAATACCGACCACATTACTGCAAAAATCATGCGCTGAAGGTCTGTAAAATATAGGGTCACTAACACCATACTTCACTATATGCCACTTGGCGTGACGGGGGTACTTTACTTACTTTTTTTACTTAGAAACTCACAGAAATGAAATTATACTTCGTTGACAATGGACTGATGAAAACACACCGCCATCTTTGACCAACAGTAAAATGCAATCAACTAATGCACTCCAAATGCAATGTACTCCAAATGCAATCAAAAGATATAGCTATAAAAGTAAAGAGATCTTACCTTCAACAACATCAATGACAGCAATGCCTACTAGTGTTGGAACCAGGTTTCTGAAAGCTGCATGGACTGCAATTGCTCCTCCCATACTAAAAATGAATAAATTTCAGGAGACAAACTTTATAGCAATGCAGCATTCAATAAAAAAAATAATGCAGTGAACAGTCTGCAATATTTTGGCTAAAATAACACAAATTCTTATATTCAGAGATTAAAAATGTATTTTTGTCTTTTTCCAGCTATTGTATATCATGAAATAAATAGCTCAAAAGACAGCAGCTACAATAATGTTTTGTCAAATATGTACAAGGGGAAGTCAATAGTCACAAATGGCTGTTAAAGAAAAAAAAGAAACTATGGAAAGAAATATGAAAATAACTTGAACATTTTTTATTTTGCACCTACATTATCCCTCCTTAGCTCAATATAATTTCCACCAAAATTGATGCAACTATCCCATTGTTTTATCAGTGATCCTGGAGCATATAATTCTCTGGTCTGCTTTCTAAGCCAGAATTTTGCTTCATGTTCTGGGTACCCACTTTGAGCACACTTTCAGGAAATTTAATCAAAGATGCATTGTGCTGTAAGCTAAACCATGCAAACAACCTATTGCAGTTGCAACACTGTCAATTGTTACTTGCCTAATACCTTCAACCATTTCCTGTGCCTGTTGCACAGACACTTCTGTTGCAATCTGAACAGGACATCCTGGATGGACTTCATCAATTTTGACGTGTCCTTGAGAACACTTTTCAGCCCAGCAGTGACACTGCTTTATGGGACAAACAATTGTCAGCATAAGCAGGAAGCATTTCCTTATAAATGTCTTTTTCCAAAAAAAGAAAAAAAAACACACAACAGCACTGTATTTCTTTGATTGTACACTCCTTCAGTTCAGTAGTCATTTTATTAATACACTGTGCCTATCACGTCCAGCAGCCGCCCCCCCCCCCCCCCCACCTAATGAAATTATAAAGTTGGATGCTGCTACCACAATAACCCCGATGATCGCCTTTAAGCGCGACAGGAATTTGAGAGATATTTTGGTTAGGAGCCATCTCCCTTGCTCCCACCCTCAACACTTCGGTACGGCCCCTTGTGGTCGAAACTGTATTACCTGTGCCTATGTGCTCCCTGCTGACTCGGTTTTGTTCCCTAATGGACGGTTCGAGATCAAGCATAGCTTCACATGTGTGTCCCGCAACATCATTTATGCCATCATATGCCAACGATGCCATATGACCTATATTGGTGAGTCTGGAAGAAGATTAGCGGAAAGATTTTGTGAACATCTACGTGATGTCCAACAAAATACTGGTACTCCGGTATCTTCCCACTTCAACTCCCCTGATCACAAGGGCAAAGACGACATCCGTGTCACTGGTATTGTCCTTTGTCACTCTGGCGACCGCAGCCGCTATACTTTGGAAAATCGCCTTATAGTCCAGTATGGTTCGCTGACCCCGAGAGGTATGAATGTATCACACTCATACGCATAGTTTCTTTTTGCTTGCTCCTTCCCTTTTGCATAGCCTTCTCTACTACACATATTTGGGTTCTTTGGTCTACTTACTATGCCATACTTTTTATAGTTCTTCTCCTCTAGTCCCTTATGAGACACTTCGGTTTTCTCCTCTATAAAAAATTTTTTTTCTGTGCTTCTTACCCCTCATTTATTTTTACTGTACCCCACTCTCAGACATCTCACTCTTAGCGTCTTTTTACACCTGTCAGACTACTATTCGATTCTTTCTCCTTTGTGTTTGCACACTGACCCTTGTGTTTACTCCTCTGGTTCTGTTTACATTTACGCACTTTTTCGCACGATTTTCGACGTTCACGACAGCCGCACTTGGTTACGATTTTATTTTGGATTTGACAGGATAGTTTTACTTTTTGTTGTTGTTTTCTTTAACACATTTCGATTGTTTTTGTTTTGTTTTGGTTGTTTCGTTATTAATTTGTGTGTGTGTGTTTTTATTGTTTGTTCCTGATGAAGGCCTATTGAGCCGAAACGTTGTTTAGTCTGTGTCGTCCACTTGTCACGTAAAGCTTCTTACATACCTTTTTTTATTTTTTAATTTTACCACAATAACACCTTTAGAAATCACTAACTAAATTTTCCAGCTAAATTGGATAACTATGTGGCTTATTTATTGACTTCTTGTGTATATTTTCTGTTATACAAATTACGTTATTACATCCTATTGACTATTTCATAAAAATGGCCTGCTCTAAGTGTGTTTAATCAATTCAGCACCATACTGCTAAGGGATAAAAGCAAGGAAGTGTTTGTTTGATTATTGTAATGTTAAGGTCATGTAAAGAGTAATAATTTAACATATGGTAAAGACTTTAAAGCTAAATGAAAGTAACATTTTGAGCATTAATTTTTCTCATGTGTCTATATTACTGAACACATTTACATTTAAGCATCTAAAACATTAACAAAAATAAACAAACAAGGAAGAAAGGTAAAGGTAAAGGTAAAGTACGAGACTCGAACTGGCATCTTAACACGCGAGTTTAAACCCGTATGTGCTCGACCGTCTATCCAGAAATGTTAGGAGATTTCTGTATAGTGTCGCCTCAAGCATCGAAACTCAGATGCGAGGCAACATTCCTCACCTTCCCAGGGTAATACCCTGGTACCCATTTCTACCAACAGCTGGGTCGACCGTGGGAGTATTTTTTTTTTCCAACCACGAGTACAACTCACACTGCTCCCAGTGGGAATCAAACACGGGTTGTCCGAACGTCGGTGGTCCAGTCGGGTGGTTTTCCCAACTCGGCTACCGAGGCCAGAAATTAGAAGCAACAAAGATATGATCTGAAGAAGAATGTTTAGAATTTCAAGGACAAATAGAAAGACAATGATTTGTAAGAAATGTCATATTAACATAACCTCATTAATACAATAAGGACAAGATAATCACAGTTCTTTGTGCATTTAATGAGCAAGAAGAACTTGTAATTATTAGCAGGAAAAATAGATAGAAGAAGAAAAAGAGGAAGAAGAAAAAGAGGAAGACGAAAAATCTTATGGGATCATCAAGATGATGTCATAATGAGAAAAGACAACAGCTAAATGAGACACGCCTCCAGCAGAAAGTAAAGAGAAATTCAGCTGCATAATCTTGAATGTCATTTGATACAGTATTTCTAGCAGCAACGCACAGTGTTGAAAGGCACTGGCTACAATCCTGGATTAGGCAGGAATTTAATGGCATACCATTTAATGCCGTTATTGCCTTTGCAACATTTACTCATTATATAATCAATGGAAATTCCAAATAGCAATAATGATAATCCCTGTTTGACTCATGTTTTAATTTGAAACCAATCACTCATGCCCTCCATTGTGCGAACTGTGCAAGTATAGCTGTCATATATATATATATATATATATATATATATATATATATATATATATAATGGTGGTAATTTTTGGTGGTACTCCAAAATGTGGATTTGTGGAAGGAAAGGGCACCAATAATGCAATATACATCTTAAGAGCATTGATAGAAAGAGCTACAGAGGTAAAGAAAGATCTATATCTATGCTTTATATACAACACAAAAGCATTTGACAAAGTAAAGCATGTGGAAATAATTAATATGCTGGAGAAATTAAACATTGATGGCAAGGATCTGTGAATCATAAAAAACATGTACTGGGAACAAGCAGCAGCTATACGAATTAGCAACCAAACAGGACAATTCCAATATATAAAACAAGGAATCAGACAACGCTGTGTTCTGTCACCGGATTTATTTTCATTTTTCAGCGAGCATAATATGAAAATCAATGGTAGACAAGAAAGGAATTGAAGTCAATGGTCACAACATAAATAATTTGCGATATGCGGATGACACAGTCTTAATATCAGAGACAGAGAATGAACTACAAGAAATGATAGATATAATAGTAAAAGAAAGCAACAAAAAAGGTCTCAGTATGAATAGTAAGAAAACAGAAGTAATGGTCATATCAAAGAAACAATGATCACCAACATGAGCATAAAAATAAACAGGACAAATCTGAAACAAGTGCAATGCGTCAAATACTTGGGTACAATAATAACATCAGATGGAAGATGCACCACAGAAATAAAAAAACAGAATAGCTCAGGCCAAATATCTTATGCAACAAATCTATGTCACTAGAAATGAGAAAGGGAGTAACCAATTCTGACCTATGGAAGCGAATCATAGGCAGTAGACAAACAAATGAAAAGAATATTAGAGATGGGATTTCTCAGAAGAATATTGAAAGTTCCCTGGACAACTAAAAAGACCAATGAGGAAATTCTCAAAGAGGCCAACAAAGAGGTAGCTCCTAAAAAACCTAAGAAAAAAACATTTTTCAGGCACATTATAAGAAGAGGAAAGTTGGAATAGTTGGTTACAACTGGCAAAATAAAAGGAAAGAGAGATTGCCGACGACAAAGAGAAAAAATACTGGATAGCTTTGTGTCATGGCATGGAAAACAGTCAACAACAGACTGATACGATGCACCATAGATAGAAGATTGTGGAAAGATATGATCGCCTACACCAACCGGTATGGCACATGATAATGATGACATCATAATGTTTCAAGATAATCCACAAGGACAATCCATGTATGCTGTCAAACGCCTTTTAAAATCAATGAAATTGCAGATTAATAGTTGTTTTTCTGTATGCTCTTCAAGTATTATCCTTAGAGTAAAAATTTGATCAAGACAGCTTCTCCCCTTTCTGAATTTTACTTGTTCTTCATGCATATTATCTACAGCATCTTTTATTCTGTTCAGCATGATTCTACAGAAAACCTTGGA
Source organism: Megaustenia siamemsis (assembly GCA_032433765.1). NCBI lineage: Eukaryota > Metazoa > Mollusca > Gastropoda > Stylommatophora > Ariophantidae > Megaustenia > Megaustenia siamemsis. Next base: position 44,418,643 of record JAVIAB010000001.1, read on the forward strand.
GGCAACTGATAAAAGCGTAATTCTTATCAGTTATGGCAATCTTTAAGATTGTCTTTTTTAAGTAGTTTGATAATGATCACTTCCTTCCAGTTTGTAGGAACTTTTTCTTCATCCCAAATTGTATTAAATAACATTCGTAGGTGCAATAAATGTTGATTACTAAATGCTCTCAGCATCTCAACAGTTATGTTATCAATCCCAGGGGCTTTATTATTAGCCATGTGTTTCACTGCTATTTCAATTTCTATTTTAAAAAGTGATTTAAAAAAAAATGAGGTCTATATGTGGAGTTGGTACATATGTTTAGAACTGCATCAGATGACTGGGATGTGGGTGTGACACCCTTTGACTTTTACAAGGCATTGCTTACTGACAATACTGTTGATTTTATTATCAATTCTATAAACGAATATGCAAAATATAAAATAAGTATAAATATACCTGCCAACAATGCACTAACTACTACTTCAAAGCCAAAGCCAGTTGTAATTCATGATTACAACCAATGCATGAATGGTTGTGACCACGCTGACCAAAAGATTGGCTACTACGGAGTTCATAAGTGGTGGAGCAAGAAATGGTGGAAGAAAGTATTTCATTGGGTGATGGAGATAGCTTGCACCAATGCATTTATTTTATATAAATTGGTGAGCGGCAAGAAAATTAATCTCAAGCGGTTCAAGTTATTGGTGGTTGATTTCCTGCTTCAGCAGACTGCTGATATCATGCCTGATCCTGAAAGGGCCATCAAAGTCTCAGCAGGCAGACTAAGTGCATCAAACCCCATACAGTGGTTAGAGGTGACAAAATATATGATTTCATACAGCGACAAAGATCACAGATGCAAGGTTTGCAGCAAACCTAGTGCCCCAAGATGGACAAATTTTATTCGTGAAGGATGTGATGATAGGCTGCATCTACATCCAAAACTCTGTCTCAACCTGTGGCACACAAAGGCCACATTTGATTCAAACTTGTAATTAAATTAATTAAAGGATATGACGTCATGGGACACACCAAGATGGAAGCTGTTCGCGTTCGTGTCATTGTGTAAACAATGTTGACTTTGAACATCGCGCTAAGTTATCACAGCGAGTTGGCGGATTTTTATAAATGTAACCACAGGTTTGATAACACATGTTTGTACACAGTTCGTTAACCACCGCTGTAGATCAAGCCTTTATTCTGCTGGCTTCGTACACGACCTTGGAAGCTAATAACCTAACTTGTGCAGACAGTTGGTTTGGGGCAAATTGTACATTACAATGTCACTGCTATAATGACTCAGTTTGTGACAAAACTACAGGGATATGCCCAAACAATGACAGTTGTCAGCACGAATATTTTGGACCCCAGTGTCATTACTTGGATCTCGTTTACAAATACGCCCAAAAATCTGAACCTACTTTCCTGTTTGATAACAACGACACCACATGTAATCCGGACACAGATTCTACATCAATTGAGGCAACTCTCAGTCAATATTTGCCGTTCTCCTGGTTTAGGATTTATGTGAATGACTAAACTATCCGGACAGTTTCACGGTAAAACTAAATGGTTCTGCCTCATGTCACATTGAATCAAGGTTTGTAGTTAGTTCGCACGAGATTGATGTCTTTTGCTCTGGGGCTGGTCTGATCAACAAGTTACGGAATGAAGGGGTGATTGTTGCAAATATCTGCTCCATCTACATTGGCGGGGGTAGGAATGTGGCTCTCAAACAGAACACAAACCAGACTGACACATTTAAATCTTGTTATACAGGAGACGGATGTGGACCAGAGGCCGCAGTTAATGGCAAAACAAAGACCAATCTCTATGACAATGACTGCACACACACACAATTGAGAAGTGGAACCAATTCTGTTTACCGGCATCTGAACTTTGCCACGCACCAGAAGACTCACACTATTCGAATCTATCATCAAGCTAGCACTATGATTCGGGTAAAGAATGCCACTCTAAAGGCTTTCTCTGACAGTGGCGGCGTATTGTTCCAGTATAATGATATATCATACCCAAATATTTCTGTGAATACAATTGTAGTCACCACACAAGCGACAATGGCACACATTAAGATTGAGTTCTCACCGACCATTTTGCAGGCCGACAGTGCACTGACGGTGTGTGAAGTGCAAACATTTACAGACACCTATTGTCTGGACGGGCATTCTTGGTCGTTTTGTGCAGTGTGTAGTGGGTGTTGCAAAGGCTGCAACGTCATCATCGGTACGTGTCACGGGAAATGTTCACATGGGATCTATGGACACGACTACTCCGGGTCTTGTCTCAGTGTCTGTCCTTTTTGTGAGGAAAAATCAGGAAAATACCTACAATGACACTTGTCCCAATGGTAATTTTGGGCTACAGTGCAAACAGACGTGTTCTGATGGCTGTGACATCATATGTGACCCAGAAAGTGCAGACTGTAGGTGCAAGGAAACGTATTACGGGTCAGACTGCACTCTTAGATGTCCGGACAACTATTTCAACGACAACTGTGTACAGTCAACTGGGAACTGTACATGCAATGAAACGTTCTACGGGTCAGACTACACTCTCAAATTTCCGGACAACTGTTTGAACGAAACCTGTAAACAGTTAATCGGGGGTGCATATCGTATGTCGATGATTCCCACGTTAAGAAGAGTCTGCCGACTACAACAAACCCAAGCATATGGATACCTTAATGTGTTTCTGTGCTGGACATGGTTCATTTCTTGGTGTTTTTCCGTGAAGCCATGGCTCATATCTTGATGTGTTTCTGTGCTAGCCATGGCTCATATCTTAGCTTGTGTGTGTGTGTGCTGGCCATGGCTCATATCTTGGTGTGTGTCATGTTAGTCATATCTCATATCTTGGTGTGTCCGTGTTAATCATGTCTCATATCTTTATGTGAATCTGTGTTTAGTCATATCTTAGTGTGTATCTGTGTTAGTCATGTGTCATATCTTTGTGTGTGCATGTCTGGGTTAGTGATATCTCATGTCTTTGTGTGCATGTTTATGTTAGTCATATCTCATATCTTTGTGTGTACATGTCTGTGTATATAACATCTCATATCCTCGCGTGCATGTCTATGTTAGGCATGTGTCATATCTTTGTGTGTGCATGTCTTTGTCAGTCATATCTCATATCTTTATGTGCATGTTTATGTTAGTCATGTGTCATATATCTTGGTGTGTGTCAGTGTTAGTCATGCCTCGTATCGCTGTGTGCATGTCTGTGTTAGTCACATCTCATATCTTTGTGTGTGCATGTCTGTGTTAGTCACCTTTAGTGACTCGGGCAGATGGTGCTCGTAAACCTGGGAGGGCCGACCATTTAAGGGCAGAATCCCCCTACAGAAAAGATCATCTGCTGCCTAGCAGGAAGATTGGGGACTGCAAACCTGAATAAAATGCTGGCTGAAATCGGATGCACTGGGCCACTGGCGCAGAACACAGTGCAGCGTTTTAACGGGTGTTCAATCAGAGTGGATCTAGCAGACTCTAATTGTGATGTTCTGTCTGTTGGGGCGATGATTGAGCCCTGATCGCAGAGAGAGAGAGAGAGAAATTAATTAAAATGCTGCGGCAATGTAAATTGTGTACATAAACTTAAATTAATCTATTTACCCTTGTAATATTTTTAGTTTACTACCACCCCTCCCTATTTAAGAGTATAAAAAATATCACATAAAAATGACATACCTTGAAGAACCAGTCTTCATAGTAAAGTGAAAATTTCCAAATTTTTTCACAAGTGGATATATTTACTTGGAAACACATTTCCAGCACTGTAAGATTAAAATGGACACCCACTTTGGGTAGGTCATCATCATGAGCCATACCGGTTAGCATAGGCGATCATGTCCTTCCACAATTTTCTTTCTACGGTGCATTGTATCAGTTCTGTTGTTGACCATGACATGACACCAAGCTATCCAGTATTTTTTTCTATTTGTCGTCCGCAATCTCTCTTTCCTTTTATTTTGCCAAGTATTCCCACTTGCCTCTTCTCATGTTGTGCCTGAAAAATATTGATTGTTTTTTTCTTAGGTTTTTTAGGAGCTCCCTTTTTGTGTTGGCCTCTTTGAGAATTTCCTCATTGGTCTTTTTAGCTGTCCAGGGAACTTTCAACATTCTTCTGAGAAATCCATCTCTGTGGCCTCTGTTGTTGTTTGCGTTCGCCCGATGACTAAAGTATTCTTTATATGTGTTCTAGTAGACTATAGAATTCCTCTTCATCATCCGCCCTTAAAAGGACGTTAAGTGGGTGTGTCTGCGTTGTGTTGTGGTTTGCAGTATAACTGTGATATTTGCGCCTTTCGGCCCAACACATCCGACTTCAGCACGTCTGTGGCCTCTAATTGACTTTTCATTTGTTTGTCTACTGTCCACAATTCACTTCCATAGGTCGGAATTGGTTCTATATAGCACCAGTGAACTCTCTTTCTCACTTCGAGTGACATAGATTTGTTGCATAAGATATTTTTCATTTTCTGAAATGCTATTTTGACCTGAGTTATTCTGCTTTTTATTTCTGTGGTGTATCTTCCATCTGATGTTATTATTGTGCATAAGCATTTGACGCGTTGCACTTGTTTCAGATTTGTCCTGTTTATTTTTATGCTGCATGATGGTGATGATTGTTTGTTTGATATGACCATTACTTCTGTTTTCTTACTATTTAGACAGACCTTTTTTATTATTATTGTTGGGGGCCTCGGTAGCCTAGTTGGGAAAACCACCCGACTGGACTACCGGGACAACCCATGTTCGATTCCCGCTGGGAGCAGTGTGAATTGGACTCGTGGTTGGGAAAAAAAAAAAAATACCCCCACGGTTGACCCAGCCGTTGGCAAAAATGGGTACCAGGGTATTACCCTGGGAAGGTGAGGAATGTTGCCTCGCATCTGAGTTTAGATGCTTGAGGCTACACTATACAGAAATATCCGAACATTTCTGGATAGGCGGCCGAGCACATATGGGTGTAAACTCGCGTGCTAAGACGCCGGTTCAAGTCTCGTACTTTACCTTACCTTTACCTTTACCTTTTTTATTGCTTTCTTTTACAATTATGCCTATCATTTCTTGTAGTTCATTGTCTGTCTCTGCTATTAAGACTGTCATTGAGACATGGATTATAGAGATGAATTATATCTGAAAAATACTGGAAAAGACATAAAAGAACAAAAAAAACTTTTAGAGATCTTACTGATGACCTATGCCCCAACTGAAGTTTAAAAAATACTAGAATAGAATCAGAAGAGTCTGGAGCATTACTTTTAAACCAAATCAAAACTCGGGTATGTTCCATATTGAAAACATAAATAGAGATTCATTATATTGTGTTTAAATACGGAATGGTAGCAAATTATATGTGTACAAGTCCATGTTGGGTAAATCATTTTTATAAAGTGTTGTTCTCCCTAAATTTGGAAATTACTTCTTGCTTTCATACTGTACTATTTTAGTTGCATTAATTAGCTGACATCAATGGATGCATAATTAAGAACTAAAGATATTAATCAAATTCACCAAATACAGTGAATTACTGGCAAAAAGCCCAGAAGTACTACAAAAACTAGTTTTTAAAAATTAAACCAGACACAAAGAGAATATGGATTGGATATAATTTTGATATATTTATTGAACTAAAGTTAATGTTAAGTATGTTAACAAATATAAATAACAAAATCTACAGGTGAACATCAAGGCAGATGGAAAGGACCTTAGCCCTAAATTACGATACATATCTGTGGCTGACGTTAACACAATACCGTCATAAAAATTACTACAACTTAAATGTTGCATTTGGGTTAAAAAAATATTTTTTTAAAACTTTTGCTACACAAATATGTGTTTACACAAGCAGTCACATAGGGAATTGGATCATCATTATGTGGCTTACAAGTTGGCGCAGGCGATCATGTCATTTCATAATCTTCTATCCACTGTGCATTGTTTCAATTCTGTTCTTGACAGTTTTCCATGCCATGACACCAAGCTATCCAGTATTATCTTGCTTTGTTGTCTACGATCTCTCTTTCCCTGTATTTTGCCAGTTGTAACCAAGTATTCCAACTTTTAGCTCTTTTTAGCAGTCCAGTGAAGTTTCAACATTCTTCTGAGAAATCCCATCTCTGTGGCCTCTAATCGTCTTTTTGTTTGTTTGTCTACTGTCCATGATTCGCTTCCATAGGTCGGAATTGGCTCTATATAACACAGATAAACTCTCTTTCTCACTACTGTTGACATAGATTTGTTGCATAAGATGTTCTTCATTTTCTGAAATGCTATTTTGGCCTGAGTTTTTCTGCTTTTTATTTCTGTGGTGCATTTTCCATCTGATGTTATTATTGTGCCCAAATATTTCAAACATTGCACTTGTTTCAGATTTGCCCTGCTTATTTTTATGATGCTGCATGATGGTGATGATTGTTTCTTCAATATGACCATTACTTCTGTTTTCTTACTATTCAGACTTAGACCTTTCTTGTTGCTTTCTTTTACTATTATTGTCTATCATTTCTTGTAGTTCCTTGTCTGTCTCTGCTATTAAGACTGTCATCCGCATATCGCAAATTGTTTATGTTGAGACTGTTGATTTCAATTCCTTTTTATATTTACTAATGATCTCATAATATTTTTGCTGTAAAGTGAAAACAAATCTGGTGACAGAGCACAGCGTTGTCTGACTCTTTGTTTTATATATTGGAATTATCCCGTTTGGTTGCTAATTCGTATACCTGCTGTTTGTTGCCAGTGCATGCTTTTTATGATTCGCAGATCCTTGCCATCAATGTTTAATTTTTCCAGCATATTGATTATTTCCACATGTTTTACTTTGTCAAATGTGTTTGTGTAATATATAAAGCACATAAATAGATCTTTCTTTACCTCTATAGCTTTGGTTCTTTGGTTATGGAAGGCCCCGGTATCACTGCAAATGAATTAAAATCCATAATTGTTCAACCACCCGTGCCAGCGTAATCATCCGAATTAATATCTCATCTCCCAAACAAAGAAAGGTAACTGTAGTCCCCATCGTAGCAGACTCAGCACACGCCAAAAGACATAAGGCAAAACCGCGCAGAAAGTGAACACAGTCAACTGTTCCCTGTCATACGATATCATCATTCATCGTAAACAATTGGAATATGGAAACATGATCAAAACGGATGAGATACACAGCTCACGGTGCGCACAGAGCACTTAACTCAGTAGCTCCTGCAACAAGCCGGACTTGGAATATGAGGAAACTACAACAAGGAACACTTTTCATACATAGCCTTCAATGATTCCTGCCGCATATCCACCATATACCGGAAGTTCATGTTCTCCTGAAAATGATGATCGTCATATTTTTTAAAAATGTATAGCACGTGATGATGTTAGGCCAACGTTTTTTATGCCAATTCCAAACATATAAACACACAGTTAGTCGTCAGATTATCCCCGTCGCACTTCAAACAACAGACCATAAGATTAGCATATGGTTGGTCTAGTTATATATGATGAGCCATTCACCTCTATAGCTTTTTCTATCAATGTTCTCAGGATGTATTTTGCATTATTGGTGCCCTTGCCATCCACAAATCCACATTTTTCCTCACTTATTTCTGGTTTTATTTTGTTCCTTATGCGTTTAATGATGATTCTTAGTAATAATTTCGTCATATGGCTCTGAAGACTAATAGTGTGATGATCTTCACAATCAGTGATTTCTAACTTCTTCAGTATAGCTACAAACATAGATTTTAGTAGATCTTTGGGTATGTGTCCACTGTTATATATGTCACTGAGTAGTTTTGTTATGACTTGTACTCCCAGCTCTCCTAATGCATTTATCTCTTTGATTGTTATATTTTCAGGACCTGGAGCTTTGCCTCTTTTCATGTGTTGAATTGACTCCACTTCACTTTGCATTATTGGTGGTCCTGTGTCCTTGTTTGAATTATTTAGCTCTGGTCTTTCATCATCATAGAGTTGACTGATACATTCTGTCCATCTTTCCATTATCTTCTCCTGTCCCATTATTATATTTCCTTCCTTTGTTTTCATACATCCTGACTTCTTTTCTTCCTGTTAATTCATTTAACTGATTGTGCATAAATTTTGAGTCTTTCTTCTGTTGTTTTTCCATTTCTTCACATTTCTGCATTAACCAGCCTTCCTTTGCCTCTCTGCATTTGTTTTAGATCTATGTGTGCAATATTTTGTATGTCCGTTCTTCTTTCTTATGTTTTCGTCTTTCGTCCATTAGTTCTAGTATTTTTTCTGTCATCCATTTCTTTTTTGTTGATTCTTTTAGTCACTGGTATTACTTATTTTGATATTTGTTGAATCGATTGTTTCAGCATTTCCCATTGCTCCTCGATGTTCTGTATTTTCTCAATAGCATTATATCTATTTTGTACTATCGTGCTGTACTTATCTGTCTATCTACTCTAAGCACATCCAGCTCTAATTTCATATTTCTTGGGGATTTCTGTGTTTTCCGCAGTTTTATTCTCATTTTTCCAACTACTGGTACATGGTCACTATAACAATCTGCTCCTGGCTTTGTATTAACAGATGTTAGCCCATTCCCGTATCTTCTCTGTAAAAGTATAAAATCATTTTAATTGTGTACTTTGTTGTCTTGGTTTTGCCATATCCATAGTCGTCTAGGGTGTTGCTTGAACCAGGTGTTACCTATAATCATTTCATGTGTCTTTGCCTAATCTATCCACTCTGTCATTCATCTCTCCATGGCCATGTCCTCCAGTTACATTTTGCACTTTAGCTATTTCTACCTTTGCATTGAAATCCCCTGATATAATAGTAATTTCTTGGGATTTACACTGTGCCATGGCCATTACTAGCTCATTGTAAAAAATGCCAATGTCTTCTTCTTTGCTATTACTTGGTGCATAAGCTTGAATTATATTGATATCTACTGGTCTACCTCTCAGTTTTACTAGCAGAATTCTATCTGATACTGGCCAAAATCCTTTCACTGTTTTGCTTCTTTCTCTATCTAACATGATGCCTACTTCTCTTTCATATGTGGTTTCCTCCAGAGTAAAGTACATTTCCACTGTCATGTTGTAATAATCCTGCTCCTTTCCATCTCATTTCAAATAGTCCCAGGATGTTAATTTCATTCTCTTCATTTCTTGGGTGATGTTTTCTAGCTTGCCAACCTGGAATGTTGTAATATTTCCAGGATTATGTTAGATTTATGGCCTGAAATTAGAACGCATTGCACCATGTCTACCAGAGGTTTAACGTTGTCTACGTCCACCATAAGTTGTCAATCCAGCTGTGTTTTTGGCTCCCTCAAATCGTTGTTCGCTTGCTATCTTGTGTTACAAAGGGTTCTTTGATGTCTTGTCAACAACTGAGAAGATTTCCCCCCCATCATGAGGAAAAAAAAGAAAAGAGAAGAATTTCTTGAAAATTGGCAAAATTTATTAAAATAACAGCTCCTTTTCTACGATACTGTTGTAATTTAATCACACACTTAAAAAAAACAATCCAACATGAAAAGAAATAAATCCAACACTTAGTCATTGGAAGTACAGTTCATTCAGAAATTCGTGCCCACAGAGTTTATCAAGTATCTCAGAAACTGTTTGATGAATTTAAATAATTATTTTTCATGAAACCGTATTTTTTTTACCGACCTTAAGTCTGATTTTTTTCCCTAGTGTCATGCATTTAGGAAAGATTTTTGTTTATTTGAGGTATTTAAAAATATGATTTTCTTGGTTGTCCTAATTTTTACGAGTTTACAATACCCACATTTGCTGTAATCAACTCATTGTTTAAAAAGACAAATTTCACGTGCTCTCCACAATCTTAGCACTAGTTTGCACTTACTGAACCATAAAATGCAAGACGCACCATTCAGATAGTATTTTTTCGTGCGATTTCTTGTGAAAAAAGTTCATAGATGTATCTTGACAAAATATTTATTTTTAATGTATAATCCTTTATATGTGATAATTGTAAGCTATTGTGTGACTACTTGATTTTGAAAATCAAGAAGGGTTTAAAGTGTAAATTCATCCCTATGCAAAAGGTAACTGTTATTGTACAGGCACTTTTGCAAGGAATCTAAAAGGGATCGGTTATATTATGATGTAAAAAAACCAGAAAAAAGAACACTGGCAGTTATAATTATAGATAGAAAGTCTTTAAATCGATGGATAGGACGGAACTTTGAATCTGCAGAGGCAACGGTCAAGCAAGGAAGTTAAATTAAAGTTGAAGGTTTTGACAAAGACGTTTTTAGATGTGAGATTTTGAAAATGTTTAAATCAAATCAACTTGTTACACTTCGCAAACCTAAAGTTTGACTACAATTAGAATTTCATATTCAAATATAAAAAACGACTCTTTGGAAGATCGCAAGAGATGTTGGTTTCACTTTTCAAAAATTTGCTAGTGGTAGAAATATTGTTTGTGAAAAAACAACACCTGATTGCTGCCCGAAGCAAATACCTGAGGCAGATCCACGAGCGACGAATGGAAGGCTACAATATAGTATATTTGGATGAAAGTGAGTCAATGCTCATCATACATATGAGAAAGAATGGCAATCAGTTGACAGAGAAAATAAAAGAAGCATTCCCAAAAGCAAAGGAGAACGAATTATATTAGATGCATTATCAACACATTATTATTATTATTAGCATTACATGATGGCAGTAGAGAGAATGAACTTGTTATTGACGCACAACTTATTTTTCAATCAAAGTCTACAGATGGTACCACACTTAAATGAATGGACGAATTTTCAGAGACTGGATAGAGAACATTCTACTCCCCATTCTGGATAGACCTTCATGCCTTGTAATGAACAATGCATCCTATCATAATGCGGTACACTGGAGGACAAAGTTCCTAATTCGTCAAGCACAAAAGATCAAATCATCACATGGCTTAGAAAAGAAAATTTTTCCTTTCACAACACCCAGTTAAAACCAGTTGTTACAACTTCGACAGACTATGAAGACAACGTTATATCAAATTGATAGAATAATTGCAAAGTATGGCCACACATCTCTTCGCCTCCCACCTTATCATTCGCACCTCAACCCAATAGAACTTGTGTTGGCTAAAGTAAAAGGGCAAGTTGCTGTGCAGAACACGACGTTTAAAATTTGTGATGTTAAAGAATTGATGTGTGATGCCCTCTCAATGATAGACATTGAGTACTGGAGAAACTGTGATGACCATGTGCTCAAAGTAGAGGAACAATACTGGCAATGAGATGGATTGCAGTTTGTCCAACCGATAACAATTGTTAACCTCTTAGAGACTTCTGATTCGGAATGAGGTTTGTATGACATGCTCAAACATACTCAATGAAAAAAAACTAAATGCCTTCCACATGCGATGTCTCTGCAGAATAATGCACATCAAATGGCAGGACAAAATAACCAACTTAACTGTCCTGCAACATGCTAAGACCCCAATAATCATGTCGATGGTCAGATGTCGAAGACTAAATGGTGAACTAACACACGGAAAAAGATAAATCGGAAGACCTAAACTACGATATAGAGATATCTGTAAATCATCTCTGAATAACTTCACCATCTGTGAAAATGACTGGGAACATCTGGCAAGTGATCATACATCATGGAGAGCATGTATAAGGAATGGTATAACATCATTTGAGACTGTGCTAAGGCAAAACTTAGAAGAGAAAAGACTTATGAAAATGGATGGATAGCCTTGTGGATCAGTGGTCCTGACTTGTTCATTCTGTGGCCGTGTGTGTTTGTCAAACATTGGTAGAATTAGCCACATGAGAAGCTGTTCAACAAAAACAAAACTCATAAAAAAATACACAATAGCCTCAAATAGACCGTCTAACAAGAGAAAAGGGCCATATATATGTATATATAAATATATATATGGAAAAATATGGAACGACCAGAACATCAAACACACATAGTCAGCAAATAGTATGAGTGTCATAAACAAAATTGTATATATATGTGTGTGTGTGTGTATGACATGTGCATAATTTTGTTTATGACACTCGTACTATTTGCTGACTATGTGTGTTTGATGTTCTGGTCGTTCCATATTTTTGTTGATGACATGCTGCTATTTGGTGACTATGTGTGTTTGATACTTTGGTCAAAGTTTACCTATCTTTATGACAAAGATATAAAATCAAATGAAAAATTGTGCCCTCGTCAAAGTGATATAGATATGCCTTTGACTTTCACTACTGTTAGAAAATTAACATAATTTACAGTAAAATCTCATTTTAGAGCACACAGTTTGATTTTTCCTAAGATTATATAACAAAAAACGATTTGTGCAAAATTCAGACTACCTTTGTACTTTAAAGAGTAAAGAGCCCCGTCCTGCCAAGGTGGCATATAGGGAATATGGTGTTAGTGACCATAATTTCTACAGACCTTCGGCACATGATTTTTGGGGTAATATGGTCAGTATTAGGAGCTGTGATAGCTCAGCAATTAGTGAACGGGACTACAAAGGACAAGAAGTAGGGTTTGATCCCAACTGATGGCTTCTGGGTTCATCCAGCCTTAAATGGTTACCTGATTTTTTTTGGGAAAGTAAAGCGGCACGGGCGTAATACCGACCACATTACCCCAAAAAATAATGTGCTGAAGGTCTGCAAAATTTATGGTCACTAAAACCATATTCCCTATATGCCACTTGGCAAGACGGGACACTTTACTTTACTTTACTATGGTCAGTATTACGCACATGCTGCTTTACTTTCCCAGAAAAAATCTGGTACCCATTTAAGGCTGGGTGAACCCAGAAGCCGTTGATCAGGATCGAACCCAACTTCTTGTCCTTTTACTTTTGTACTTAAATGTTATAAAATCTTAAAATGGTGAAAAAATAAGATTTCATGAAAAAAGAATTACTGAAATTCATCAAACAAACAGTTTCTGAGATTACTGATAAACTCTGTGGGTACGAATTCCTGAATGAACTATAGAATTTAGGAAGGTATGGAGGGGAGAGGTGGAGGAGGGTTAGCCCAATGTCAAATTTCAAGAATTTGAAATTTGGAAAAATTTATGAGGGATGCACACAGAAATATAGAGAATGACTAATAAAGACAAAAAAGCTGCCAGAAACAGTTGTATTGCAAACAAAGAGGGAAGAATGCTAACAGACAACAAAGATATAATCGATAGATGGCAGGAATATATAACATAATTATTTCATGATGAAAGGGACAAAAAACCATTTATAAAATGTACGTCCAGCTATAAAATCCTGAAATCTGAAGTAGAAAAAGCTATAAAAACAATGAAAAAGGGAAAAGCGGCAGGACATGACAATATATAGATAGAGATGACACAGGCACTAGAAGATTTTGGCATTGAAGTAATCACAGACATATGCAATGACATATACCATACAGGATACATACTAAATGAACTAAAAACATCAACTTTCATTGCATTACCTAAAAAGAATGATGCAGTTGAATGCAGTGATTTTAGAACAATAAGCCTAATGAGCCAGGTAACAACAATTTTACTAAAAGTTATTTAAAGGAAGGATTCAGATTTAAAAGGAAGGATTCAGAATAAAATCAATACTGAATTAGATGAGCAGCAATTTGGATTCAGGAAAAACAGTGGGACAAAAGAAGCCCAATTTGGCATGAGGACGTTGATTGAAAAATACATAAAAGTAAACAAACCAATATATGCCTGCTTCATAGACTACACCAAAGCTTTTGATAGAATACACCATAATCAACTTATAGACTGCCTATAAGATATAAATCTGGACGATACAGACATACGACTAATATGTAATTTGTATTGGGAGCAAACAGCAATAATAAAATATAACAAAGAGAACTCTACACCCATTGATATAAAAAGAGGAGTAAGACAAGGATGCATCCTATCACCAAGCTTGCTCAATCTACACACTGAGCAAATCTTTAAAAACATCACAGAGATGCCAGGCCTAAACATTAATGGAAGGATAATCAATAACCTAAGATATGCTGATGATACTGTAATACTAGCAGAAAATATTAACGATCTACAACAATTACTTAATGTAATAAACATGACGAGCAAAAAATATGGACTAGATATGAATATCAAAAAGACTAAAACTATGATCATAAACAAAGAAAATTCTCAAGACCTACAAATAAATATAAAAGTTGAAGGAATACATCTGGAGACAGTTCAAAGCTAAAACTACCTGGGACATACTATAACCAGTGATGGAAAATGTATAACCGAAATAAACAAAAGAATAGGTATGGCAACAAGTAATTTTAATTACATGAAAAATATACTAACATCAAAACAAATAACACCAGGACTAAAACTAAGAATAGCAAAATGTTACATCTTCTCAATATTCCTGTATGGTGCAGAAACATGGACATTAGACAAGAAAACAGAACAGAAAATCAAAGCCTTTAAAATGTGGATTTATAGAATAGGTAGAATTGGATGGAAAGAAAAGAAAACAAATGAATGGCAGAATGGAACGGCGGTCCATGGTAGCCAACCTTCGATGCGTAGTAAAAGTAAAGTACCCCCGTCACGCCAAGTGGCGTATAGGGAAATATGGTGTTAGTGACCCTATATTTTACAGACCTTCAGCACATGATTTTTGGGGTAATATGGTCAGTATTACGCCCATGCTGCTTTACTTTCCCAGAAAAAAATCCGGTACCCATTTAAGGCTGGGTGAACCCGGAAGCCGTCGGTTGGGATCGAACCCTACCCCTTGTCCGTGGTAGTCCAGTTCACTAACCACTGAGCTATTGCGGCTCCTTCGATGCGTAGGCTGCACTCAATGATGAATTTTGGAGCACTAATTTTTATAACGGATTCATATTCTAGGGTTAAAATATCTCAACAATATAGCTATCTTGGACACATCAAAGTGAAGTGATTGAAAATGTAAACAAATAAACAAAAGAATAGGAATGACAAATATAATTTTTAACATGAAATATTTATTCACATGAAAGCAAATAACACCAAAACTAAAATAAAACGCCTAGATCTACTAAATTTTCCGGTATTGTGTAGAAACATGGATACTAAATAAGAAAACAGAGAAGAAAACTGGAACCCTTGAAATCTGGTTTTATAGAAAAAATAGATGAATTAAGTGGACAAAGAAAAAAAAACAATTATCAAGTGTTGAAACAGCAGAAAATAAAGAAAGAACGACAACACAATTCAAACAAGTGAAATGAAATTTTTAGGACGCATAAAGAAACACCATAGCCTACTGAAAGTAATTTTGGAGTGGGAAAATACAAAATAAATGAGGCAGAGCAAACAAAGGTTAAAATGGATAATATCAAGAGATAGACAAGTGCGTACTATCAAGGCAAGAGACTGGGAAATAATGCTTCATGGTAGTCAAACTTTCATGTGGAGATGGCACAAGATGATGAAGATTTTAATTAGAGTCATTATATGAAAAGAAATATGAAGAGCAGATGATACAATTATAAAGACTCTAAGACTGAATTTGTAAAGAATAGTGACACTGTGACCTTCCAGGCATGTCGTATGAGGCGACTAAGGAGGTTGACCGATGGCTTGACAAGCTGTCATTGTAAAAAGTATTGTTATGGAAACAGAACCATAGATTTTAGAAGCAGTGATCTCTGCAATATGTGCCATTTTGGCACGCAAGGTTTCTATTTTTGAGATTGTGGTTTTGCCCTATGTGCCGTCTTCGGCTCGAAAGGATAATAGATAGATAGAAGACTGAATTATAGAAGACAAAGAGTTAATGACATGCAGAAACTACTAATATAATTAATTACAAGTATATTACGATAAAGTTTTCATACCTGTGTCCTACTAATATAATAGGTGGTGGATTATCTTTGTACAGATTGGATATGATGTTCCCAACATCACTAAAGAAAAAAAAAAGGAAAATTCAATTTTCTTTTATTTCTTCAAGCAGAAAAAAAAAATTAAATTTCGTAATAACATGGAACTGATATTCTTCTACTTCTTTCCTTAATCATTTGTCTTTCAGCATCCAGAGGAGATATAATGTGCAGTCTTTTACTCTTCTACTGGCCTCTCCTCCAGTTATGTTTCTTAGTGTTTCTAGTATTCCATCAATCCATTTTTTTCTGGTTGGTCCTTGAATCTGATGTTCTTGAAATGTTTATTATAGACATAGACTCCGTTGTGTAGTATTTTTATCTTTCTGCCTTATATCACGGTTGCCAAACCATTTTATTTGTTTCTTTATGTACCCTATGGCGGGAATTATTCCTAGCTTTTTTCTCAGTTCTTCATTTCTGATCTTATCTCTCAGGCTGTTTCCAGTCATTTGTCTAACACATTTCATCTCTGTAGTGGTTTTTTTCTTATTGTTCTTGCATCTAGGATCCAGGTTTGGCATTGATAGCACACTGTTGGAATGAAGATTGTTTTGTAGAGTGCCCATTGTGCCATTATTTCCTTGTTGGCAATTGTGGTGATAGCTGTCTGATGATCTGAAAAGATTTGTTTCACCTTGAGTCTATTTCTGCTGCTTGTGAATTGCTGTTTGTCACCAGACTTCCTAGATATTTAAATTCCTCCACTTGTTTTATTCATTATTCACTGCCATTCATTGTTAAGTTGATATTCAGTTTCTCTTTTGCGATATTCACGACTTCTATTTAATTGATGTAGATTTTCATGATTCTCATACCATGATTTCATGATACTGATATTAAATGATTAAAATAAATAAGTAAACAAACAAACAGATCAATGTATAAGTTTTAAAATAAGAACCAGGCAAAAAACATTTACCTTTTTATGCATTTATCAATTCAGAATATTAGAAGGTGTCTGTTCTTAGAACGGTTTGATTTAGCCCTAAGCTTCACTCAGAAGAAACATCACAACGTGAGAAGAGTAAAGTAAAAAAAAAAAAATATCGTAATATCACAAAAAATCAAAACAATGCTTAATTCCTAATGAATTTAAATATTCTCCATACTCTAAATCTCAGCTATATTCTTGCTTCTGTATACTTATTTTCATCATCATCATCTATGCCTGCTGGCATAGGTGATCATGTCTCTCCACAACTTTCGATCTTGACAGTTATTTTATCATTTTTGTTGTTGACCTTGTGCCATTCTCTTAAGCTGTCTGATATTTTCTCTTTAATTCCCTCTATCTCTTCATCCCTCAATTTTCCCAGTTAGGATACCTGCTACATATTTCTTATTTGTCCAACAAAATACTGGTACTCCGGTATCTTCCCACTTCAACTCCCCTGATCACAAGGGCAAAGACGACATCCGTGTCACTGGTATTGTCCTTTGTCACTCTGGCGACCGCAGCCGCTATACTTTGGAAAATCGCCTTATAGTCCAGTATGGTTCGCTGACCCCGAGAGGTATGAATGTATCACACTCATACGCATAGTTTCTTTTTGCTTGCTCCTTCCCTTTTGCATAGCCTTCTCTACTACACATATTTGGGTTCTTTGGTCTACTTACTATGCCATACTTTTTATAGTTCTTCTCCTCTAGTCCCTTATGAGACACTTCGGTTTTCTCCTCTATAAAAAATTTTTTTTCTGTGCTTCTTACCCCTCATTTATTTTTACTGTACCCCACTCTCAGACATCTCACTCTTAGCGTCTTTTTACACCTGTCAGACTACTATTCGATTCTTTCTCCTTTGTGTTTGCACACTGACCCTTGTGTTTACTCCTCTGGTTCTGTTTACATTTACGCACTTTTTCGCACGATTTTCGACGTTCACGACAGCCGCACTTGGTTACGATTTTATTTTGGATTTGACAGGATAGTTTTACTTTTTGTTGTTGTTTTCTTTAACACATTTCGATTGTTTTTGTTTTGGTTGTTTCGTTATTAATTTGTGTGTGTGTGTTTTTATTGTTTGTTCCTGATGAAGGCCTATTGAGCCGAAACGTTGTTTAGTCTGTGTCGTCCACTTGTCACGTAAAGCTTCTTACATACCTTTTTTTATTTTTTAATTTTTCTTCCTACATATTTCTTACCCTTATGCACGCGTGCACCTATATATGTGTGTATATATGTCTGCATGTGTACTTGTACATTTGGACACTGATGTGCTTTGTGGTTATATATACAGACATACGCATTTATGAATATATGGTAATGTATGCATTTATGAATATATGGTTACGTACGCATATGTATGTGCACTTCTTTTTGGTGTGCACACCCACAGGTGTAGATATACACAGATTTATATGTTCACTGGGGTACGTCAATATTATTTTCCACATGGATTCACCTATTGGGAATCAACTCATATTAACGTTTCCAGCCATAGTAGAGTCTAGGTTTCTGTACCTACCTCCAAATATTTTTAGAACCCATCCCCTTCTACTGCATTTCACACTTGGATCCTGCCCTGTCCACCAGCAATATTAATTTCAGTCCAGCCTGTGCCTGACCTAGCTCAAGACCACAGGGAAGTGACATATTTTCATTTTTTGAGAGTCTAGCATATTATCGCCATGTAGTTAGACATTTGTGTATATCTCTCTATATATTTTTGTGTTGTTGTTTGTTGTTCCAGCTGAAGGCCTTTTTGGCTGAAACGTTGTTCCACTTTTGTTTTATGTTACTCACATACGTAAAGCTATTACCATACTACTTTTTCCTTTTTTTAAATTGTCATTATTATCATCAGCTTTATAGCAGCATTGCATTGCTATGCATCTTGATGCATCTTTATGCCTTTACTGGATGGATTTCCAGCTTTTACATCCATATGTTAGTACTAATTTCACGCATGAGTTGAACAATATAAGTTTTGTAAGATTACTGAGGACTCTGGATCTCCAGATGTTCATCAGTTTGTTGAAAGCATTTAATGCTAGCATAATATGTTTCATGATTTCTGGAGTTAGGTCTTCATCTCTAGACATTTAGGTCACCTACGTAGGTGAAATACGTAACTATTTGTAGAATTACATTTTGTTAAGTTTTATATCAGGGGCTATGCTGGCAACTAACTGCTAAAAGAATCAATGCAACAAACATCAAGAGTTCATACCACCAGTGAGGCTAAATTCAAGAAAGAAATGGATGACAGATGACATGTTGCAACTAATGGATACAAGAAGAAGAAATAAAGAAAATAAAGATGAGTGTAAGAGATTAAATAAAGAAATTGTCATAAAATGCAACAAAAAGGAGACGCCAAAGCTATATACATACAAACTGAAGAATTAACAGGAAGAAAAATGCAATAAAAAACTGGATGTTTAAGATCAAAGGAAGGAGAACTGTTGATTGAACAAGAAAGCATAAAGGAAGGATGGACAGATTACATTAAACATCTTTACAATAACGAACGAACAGAAGTAAATATTAAGGACAATGGAGAAGGACCAGAAATACACAAAGAAGAAGTGGAAGATGCTTTGCACAATATGAAAACAGGAAAAGCTTCTGGACCAGATAATATAACTAAAGATGAGATTGAAGCCACGGGTGATTTTGGAATAGAAATAATAAAAAAAATATTGAATGATGTCTACTAAAAGAAGTAAAGAGCCCCCGCCACGCCAAGTGGCGTATAGGGAATATGGTGTTAGTGACCATAAATTTTACAGACCTTCGGCACATGATTTTTGGGGTAATGTGGTTGGTGTTACGCCCGTGCCGCTTTACTTTCCCAGGAAAAAATCCGCTACCCATTAAAGGTTGGGTGAACCCGGAAGCCGTTGGTTGGGATCGAACCCTACCTCTTATCCTTTGTAGTCCAGTAATGATATCTACTACAGTGGATATATACCAGACGACCTGCTAAAATCAATATTCATAGCTCTACCAAAGAAATCAGGTGCGACAGAATGCAATGATCATCACACAATAAGCCTTATGAGTCACATGACTAAGATATTACTAAGAATCATCATGCGAAGAGTGCGAAACAAAATCAATCCAGAAATTAGTGATGAACAGTGTGGTTTTGTTAGAAGTAAAGGAATGAGCAATACCATATACATCATAAGATCTTTAGTAGAAAGAGCCATAGAGGTGAAAACAGATCTATACCTATGTTTCATAGATTATACCAAAGCATTTGACAAAGTAAAGCACCAAGAAATAATCACAATTTTAGTAGGTATAAACGTAGACAGCAAAGATCTAAGAATAATAAAGAACATGTACTGGCAACAAACAGCAGCCATAAGAACTGGAAGTCAATTGGGAATGATTCAACAAATAAAACAGGGTGTTAGGCAAGGTTGTGTGCTGTCATCAGATTTGTTCAATATGTATAGTGATATTATTTTAAGATCCATATGGGGCATGCCTGGAATAACAACCGGAGGTCATAATATAAATAATCTAAGGTGTGCTGATGATACAGCCTTAATCGCTAAGAGTGAAAATGAGTTACAAGAAATGTTAGACATTATAGTGAAAGAAATAAAAAATATAGGACTCAGCCTTAATAGCAAAAAGACAG
This sequence comes from Megaustenia siamemsis, assembly GCA_032433765.1. Taxonomy (NCBI): domain Eukaryota; kingdom Metazoa; phylum Mollusca; class Gastropoda; order Stylommatophora; family Ariophantidae; genus Megaustenia; species Megaustenia siamemsis. The sequence continues at coordinate 44,439,119 of JAVIAB010000001.1, forward strand.
AAGTAATGATAACAACAAAGAAAAAGACATCACCTCAGTTCAAAATAAAGACAAGTGGAACAATATTAAAACAGGTAAATGAATTTAAACATTTGAGAACTTTGTTAACCTCAGACGGAAGATGTACAACAGAGGTGAGATGCCGAGTGGCTCAGGCAAAAGCAGCATTCCAAAAAATGAAGAAGATACTGTGCAATCCATTTTTAACAATAGAAACAAGAAAAAGAGTTCTTAAATGTTATGTAGAGCCAGTCTTAATATATGGATGTGAATCATGGATGAAATGTGGTTTTACAGAAGAATGTTGAGAATACCATTGACAGCTAAAATGAGTAATGAAAACATTCTAAAAGAGGCCAAAGTAAAAAGAGAGTTAATTTCCAATAATACGAAGAAACAATCATAATTTTTTGGCCATGTAATGAGAAGAGAACAGCTGGAATATATTGTAACAACTGGAAAAATTGAAGGACGAATAGATAGAAGGAAGCAAAGAGAAAAGATACCAGACAGCTGAAGAGAACTGCTTGGCAGAAAGTCAACAATAGAAATTATAAATAACTGTTGAGATTGAAAGTTGTGGAGAGACATGATCAACTATGCCAGCATACTTGATAATGATGATGATGATGATGCTGGCAACACAGGCATATTTGACCAAAAATCTTGTAAAGGCAATCTATTTTTCTTGGGCAGTAAGATGTAGTTTACAACATAATAAAAATCACTAACCTTGACATCTGTTCTGCACAGAGATTGCTATCATCTGATGTAACAGAGTCACCTGTTAAAGTGAATTTATAAAAATACATGACATTAACAATTATAATAGTCTGAAAATTATGTTTGACAAAAAAGAAATGGATGTTTTAAAAGTAAATACAATGATGATGACCTGTAAATAACTCAATAAACATATTCCCTATACGGCACTTGGCGTGACAGAGTTCTTTATTTCTTAATTTAATATTGATAAGCTTGCACATAAGTAGAATTATGGAGGAAGTACATTGCGAGCTCTGAGCAATGTCTGAAAGCACCAAAAGAATGTTAGAACAGAAGATTATCATTTTACCTACAACAAATCATCAAGTGTCTGCAAGAACAACCCTGCTGACATAGGCGATCATACCTCTCTGCTTGATGGACTAGTAGACATGCCTGTCTATTCTTATGTGTGATCTGATGATAGAGTTACTGCACATCACTATCGTCTTTGGTTGGATCTCTCAGGATGCTCTTCTGTATTTTACAATTTTACATTGAGACAGAATATGATGACCAACTTGATGGTAACAATGTTAAGAGACTGGCTCCAACTGTCCAGCTCTCCTATAGGTTTAATTTCACAGCCCAGAATAGTCAGAGCAATATAAAGATCTGCAAGCAAACATACACACTTCAAAGCCTTTGAAGTTACTGGCTTAAATACACTCTAGCCAGAATTTCATTGTGACAGATTCTTACCTCCATACTTAATAGATGATTCTTATGCAATGAAAGATTAATAATGTTTAGTTTCTTGAAATTCTAGATCCCTTGCGGGTCCATATGTTGGATGAGAAATATGGATGACTTGTTTTTTCAATGTGCATATGCAATTTGAATGTAGAAGATCACTCAAACTCCTAATAAAAATTATTTAATTTATTTAGCATTTGAACTTTGGAACATTCAAAGTATGAGGTTCCACTGTACTTGAATTTTTCTTGCAAATTTGTAGTTAAATAATCATCCATCTATCAAAAAAAAAAAAAATAATTTATTCTGGAGGTACTGAACACCAAAGAAGAGTAGGTATCATCTTGGATGCAGAAATAGCAAGAACAGTGAAAGGCTTTTACCCAATATCTGACAGAGTCCTTATAGTGAAATTGAATGGAAAGCCAATAGATATAAATCTCATACAAGTCTATGCACCAACAGCAGACAGTCTAGATGAAACTGCTGATAAATTTTACAATGAGTTAAATAAGGCACTTTGTGAATGCAAACCACATGAAAACACCATAGTTCTAGGGGATCTCAACGCAAAAGTAGGAAAGGAGAGAGTTGAGGAAGTTGTTGGTAATTATGGCTTAGGTGAGAGCAATGAAAGAGGTGACAAACTTATTGACTGGGCAAGAACACACAACATGATGATAGGAAACACCTGGTTTTTAGCAACATCCAAGACATCTGTAGACATGGAAAAGCCCAGGAGACAATGCACACAATCAAATTGATTACATATTGATAAACAATAGATTTAGAAACAGTCTGGTGTGTGTGAAAACTAGACCAGTGGCAGATTGCAATAGTGATCATGTATCAGTTGTGGGAAAGCTTAGAGTAAAATTAAAAGCAACAAAACGAGCATCATTTAACATCAAATTAAATTTAGATTTACTCAAATCAGACAAGAAGTAGCAAGACAAATATAAAATCACAATTCAGAACCGATACAATACAATAGAAAAGATACAAAGCATTGATGAAAAATGGTAAATACTAAAAGAATCAATGCAACAAACATCAAAAGAGATCATACCACCAGTGAGGATAAATTCAAGAAAGAAATGGATGACAGATGACATTTTGCAGCTAATGGATACATCATCATCAAGTACCGGGCCTGCTGGCGTAGGTGATCATGTCTCTCCACAACTTTCGATCTCGGCAGCTATTTATCATTTCTGTTGTTGACCTTCTGCCAAGCCATTCTCTTAAGCTGTCTGTAATTTTTTTCTTATCACTATCTCTTATTCTCTATCTCTTCGTCCCTCAATTTTTCCAGTTGTTACAATATATTCCAGTTGTTCTCTTCTCATTACATGGCCAAAAAATGATGATTGTTTCTTCCTAATTTTGAAAATTAGCTCTCTTTTTGCTTTGACCTCTCTCAGAACATCTTCATTACTCTTCTTAGTTGTCCATGGTGCTCTCAACATTCTTCTATAAAACCACATTTCTACAGACTCCAGTGACTTTCTTGTCTGTCGTCCTATTGTCCATGATTCGCATCCATATGTTAAGACTGGCTTTACGTAACATTTAAGAACTCTTTTTCTTGTTTCTATTGTCAAAAACAAACGAGGAAATTAGAGAAATCGCCAATCAACCACTAATATCTTCAGTAATAAAGAAAAGATGATGGTCATACGTTGGACATGTGATGAGAAGAGATAATAATCGAATAGCAAAGCAAGCCCTCATATGGGAAACAACAGGTAAAAGAAAAAGAGGAGGAGACACTGAGAAGAACATTGATGAGAGAGGCAAGAGCAGCAGGAGTCGGCTCCCTCAATGAGATAGAACTGCTTGCACAGAACAGAGACAGATGGCGAGATTTGATAAAATATCTTTAAAAGAAAACTATCTATCTATCTATCTATTGACCTTTCGAGCCGTAACCGGCCCATAGGGCGTAGACCAAGACACACCTTCTCCTATATGAATTTTTGTTCTAGCAGTTTTCTTTTAAAGATATTTTATCAAATCTCGCCATCTGTCTCTGTTCTGTGCAAGCAGTTCTATCTCATTGAGGGAGCCGATTCCTGCTGCTCTTGCCTCTCTCATCAATGTTCTTCTCAGTGTCTCCCTGGGTCTTCCTCTTTTTCTTTTACCTGTTGTTTCCCATATGAGGGCTTGCTTTGCTATTCGATTATTATCTCTTCTCATCACATGTCCAACGTATGACCATCGTCTTTTCTTTATTACTGAAGATATTAGTGGTTGATTGGCGATTTCTCTAATTTCCTCGTTTGTTTTGAATTCGTTCCATTCTATACCAAGTATTTTCCTTAGACATTTATTTTCGAATGCGTTCAACTTTGTTTCTATATCTCTTGTTGTTTTCCAGCTTTCACACGCATACGTAAGGGTTGATAGTACATTTGATTTGAATAGCCTAAGTTTTGTGTTTGTGCTAATGAGTTTTGATTTCCACAACTTTTCAAGGCTTCTGAAAGACATTGCTGCTTTAGCCAGTCTGATTCTAATTTCTTTGCTCGTATCCCCTTCTCGATCAATGTGACTTCCAAGATAGATAAAGTGATCGATCTCTTCTACTGGTTTGTTTTCCATGTATATTTTGTCACTTGTTGGAATTAAACTTTTCATGACTTTAGTCTTTTCATGATTGACCTCAAGCCCAATTTTGCTGGCTATTGATGATAGTTCATTTGTGTTTTCCTGCATCGTTTTTATCTGACTGCTGATGAGAACTATGTCATCAGCAAAGTCGAGGTCCTCCAAATGGTCTCCTTGTATCCATTCGATGCCTTTATTACCAGTGCAGCATTTCTTCATTATGAAGTCCATAACAATTCCAAATAACAAGGGCGATAAAATACATCCTTGTTTAACCCCAGTTTCTATTGGGAAACATTCGCTCAGTCCTTCCTCTGTTCGAACTGCACATGTGTAACCATCATACATGTCTTTGATAATATTTATGATTTTTGATGGTAAACCATATTGCTTCAGAATTTTCCACAAAGAATCTCTATGAATACTATCAAATGCTTTTTTGAAGTCGATGAAGTTAAGTACAAAAGGTTTTTGCTTTTCAATGTGTTCCTCCAATATAAGTCGTAGAGTGAAAATGTGGTCAAGACAGCTTCTCCCTTTTCTAAACCCAGCCTGTTCTTCACGCATTACTGTATCTATTGAATCCTTTATTCTATTTAGGATGATTTTACAGAATAACTTTGAGGCAACTGACAAAAGTGTCACGCCTCTCCAGTTGTTACAATCTCTAAGATTGCCCTTTTTTGGGATCTTAACAATGATTCCTTTTTTCCATTTATGAGGCGTCTTCTCTGTTTTCCAAATGATGTTGAACATTTTTTGGAGATGTATTAAATTATGGCTATCAATTGCCTTGAGGATCTCAGCTGTTAACTTATAAGTTAAAAGAAAACTGCTAGAACAAAAATTCATATAGGAGAAGGTGTATCTTGGTCTACGCCCTATGGGCCGGTTACGGCTCGAAAGGTCAATAGATAGATTGTCAAAAATGGATTGCATAGTATCTTCCTCATTTTTTGGAAAGCTGCTTTTGCCTGAGCCATTCTGCATCTCACCTCTTTTGTACATCTTCTGTCTGAGGTTAACAAAGTTCCCAAATATTTAAATTCATTTACCTGTTTTAATATTGTTTCACTTGTCTTTATTTTGCACTGAGGTGATGTCTTTTTCTTTGTTGTTACTATTACCTCTGTCTTTTTGCTATTAAGGCTGAGTCCTTTATTTTTGCTTTCTTTCACTATAATGTCCAACATTTCTTGTAACTCATTTTCACTCTTAGCGATTAAGACTGTATCATCTGCATACCTTAGATTATTTATATTATGACCTCCAATTGTTATTCCAGGCATGTCCCTTATGGATCTTAAAATACTCTCACTATAAATATTAAACAAATCTGGTGACAGCACACAACCTTGTCTAACACCCTGTTTTATTTATTGAAACATTCCCAATTGGTTTCCAGTTCTTATGGCCGCTGTTTGTTGCCAGTACATGTTCTTTATTATTCTTAGATCTTTGCTGTCTACGTTTATGCTTTCTAAAATGTTGATTATTTCTTGGTGCTTCACTTTGTCAAATGCCTTGGTGTAATCTATGAAACATAGGTATAGATCTGTTTTCACCTCTATGGCTCTTTCTACTAAAGATCTTATGATATAAATGGCATTGCTTGTTTAAATTGATGCTGATACACCATCTACTTGTCCATGAATTCAGTGCATTCATAGCTCTTTGTAGCAATTTGGAGGCCACTGTTGCATACTCCTCTGTGCACCACATTACCAAGTCATCTGCATACCTTGCCACTTTGATGCCATGTGGTTGTTCAGTAACTAGGTCATTGATGTGGATCAGAAAAAGTGTTGGTGATAGTACCCCTCCCTGTGGAGCGCCCTGGCGCAATAAGACCTTACTCTTAAGACCATCCAGTTGCACTCTGGCTCTCCTGTTATGCAGGTATGCTTTGATCCATTTGTACATCCTGCCATTTACTCCATAATTTCTCAGTTTCTTCAAAAACCCTTCCTTCCATACCTTATCAAATGCTTTCTTTAGGTCTATACATGCTGCTAGTACAGTCGAACCTGGTCTTAGGACCACCTGTTTAAAGCGTTTCCCTGGTTATAGGACAGGGTCTACAATTTCCCCGAGTTTTTTACTATATGCTAACACTGATTACGGCGCTCACCGTATGACGCGACCAGAGACCAGGCTAATTAACCGCCGCCAATGTTATTTATCCCGTTTACGACACGCGGGTAATCCGAGATAACGATACACTGACCAGCCAGTCCTTCTCCGTCTCGCTGGGAGCCATAAACGATCGACACAGGTGTCTACAGGTGTCGAAGTTTTCCCGTATTTAGTGAGTCCCAGATTACAGTAGGACGTGTTACGTTTATCAGTCAATACTGGTGTGAGAAACACGGCAGACACAGATCTATGATTCGTGAAGTGACATCACTTCGCGGTTCCGTCTAGACCAGAGTAGACCATTGCGTGGCCCGTATAAATTACAGGAATTAACTAAAGAATTAGTCATTGCCCGCTTAGAGTGTATTCACGTACATGTACAGTATCTCAGTGAATTATTTTTGTGGATTTTAAAAGTGTTACACACAATATAGGAAATGGCCAGTGTCAAAAGTGTAAAACCAAAAGCATTAACGCTGGAAGAACGAATATCAGTGATTCGACAAAATATTTTTGTGTGTTTAACTATCGTGTTTTATGAAAAGTGTCCAACCAGTGGCTATTGTAGACCGACATGTGCACTATGTTCTACTCATGGATTACGCTGATTTGCAGGTTAGTTTTCATAGTGCTTAGGATAAAATTTTTTTTAATCGCTCTATTTATTATGTGAAACCTGTGAGGCAGGACCACCTGTCCTATGGGACCAGTTTTTGAAAGTCCCGTGAATGGTCGCCTTAGACAGGTTCGACTGTACCAGTTTCTTTTCTTGAAACGCATCCTCAATTTCCTGGGAAAAATAGGTTGCCTGTTCTTCGGTAGAGTAACACTGTCTAAAGCCTGCTTGTTGTGGGAAAAGAAGATTTTCATTTTCCAGGTACCACTGCAGTCTGAGATTGATTTTACGTTCCATTGTTTTACACAAACAGCTTGTAAGGCTGATTGGTCTATAGCTGGATGTCGTTGAACCATCTTTTCCTGGCTTTAGTAATGGTATTATAATTGCTTCTCTCCATGCCTGTGGCACTCTACCTGTGATCCAGCAAATGTTGTAGATCTGCAGTAGTTTTGCTTTAGCTGCAGTTCTCAAGTTCTTAATCATTTCATTGGACAACTCCATCACTGCCTGGTGACTTTTTCATTTTTAATGTGGATATTGCCAGCTCTAGCTCTCTTTTGTGTAATGGGTATTTCCATGAATTCATGTGCGGTCTCTTCTTGTCTTGCATTTTGTTGTTTTAAACGGGTCTCTTGTAGTTTCTCTAGGCTAATTTCAATATTATTGTCATTTGCAAAGGAGTCTGCAAAGTGATTTGCTGCATGCTTACCTGTTAGGATGTTTCCATCCTTCTTCAGTGTAATTTTGGTGTTCCTTTCTGTACCCTCATCATTCAGCTGTTTTACAAGCTTCCACACTTTTCTTGTATCTCGTTCAAGATTCAAGGACTCTGTTGTTTTCTCTTTCCAGCTTCTCCGTCTGGCTTGTAGTTTAGCCCATTGAAATTTGGCTTTAGCATGCTGATAGTTATTGTGGTGTTCCTGGCAAGGGTTATTTTCTGCTTGCTTTCTATCAATGTTCTCAGGATGTATATTGCTTTATTGGTGCCCTTGCCTTCCAAAAATCCACATTATTCCTCACTTATTTCTGGTTTTATTTTGTTCCTTATATGTCTCATGATGATTCTTAGTAATATTTTCGTCCTATGGCTCATGAGACTAATAGTGCGATGGTCTTCACAATCAGTGGTGCCTAACTCTTCGGTATGGCTACAAAGATAGATTTTAGTAGATCTTTGGGTATGTATCCACTGTTATATATGTCATTGAAGACAAATAATAATAAATGAATATTATTATAGAGGGAAACTTCCGAGGTGATAATTCAGCGAATCATAGGAGGAAGAGGTATGTTTTACAGCACTCAGAAAAAATGACAAATAAACAATAGAAAAAAAAAACAAAGAACAATATATAGTCTGAAACAGGATCGAACCTGTACTCCTTGGCACTGCGTCTTGCAAATATTATATATGTCATTGAGTAGTTTTGTTATGACTTGTACTCCCAGCTCTCCGAATGCATTTATCTTTTTGATTGTTATATTGTCGGGACCTGGAGCTTTGCCTCTTTTCATGTGTTGAATTGCCTCCTCCACTTCACTCTGCATTATTGGTGGTCCTGTGTCTTCATTTGAATTGTTTAGCTCTGATCTTTCATCATCATAGAGTTGACTAATATAATCTGTTCATCTTTCCATTGTCTTCTCCTGTCTCATTATTATATTTCCTTCCTTTGATTTCATACATCCTGAAACTTTGACTTCTTTTCTTCCTGTTAATTTAACTGACTGCATAAATTTTGAGTCTTTCTTCTGTTGTTTTTCCATTTCTTCACATTTCTGCATTAACCGTTCTTCCTTTGCTTCTCTGCATTTGTTTTATATCTCTTTGTGCAATATTTTGTATGTCCGTTCTTCTTTCTTATGTTTTTGTCCATTAGTTGTAATATTTCTTCTGTCATCCATTTCTTTTTGTTAATTCTTTTAGTCACTGGTATTACTTCTTTTGATGTTTGTTGAATCGATTGTTTCAGCATTTCCCACTGCTCCTGGATGTCCTGTATTTTCTCAATAGCATTATATCTATTTTGTACTATCATACAGTGCTTATCACTCATCTGTTTTTATACTCTAACAATATCTAATTCTAATTTTATATTTCTTGGAGATTTCTGTGCCTTCCGCAGATTTATTCTTATCTTTCCAACTACTGGTACATGGTCACTATTTCAAACTGCTCCTGGCCTTGTTTTAACAGATGTTAGCCCATTCCTGAATCTTCTCTGTACCAGTATAAAATCAATTGATTGTGTACTTTATTGTCTGGGTTTTGCCATGTCCATAGTCGCCTAGGGTGTTGTTAGAACCAGGTGTTACCTATAATCATTTCATGTGTCTTTGCCCAATCTATCAATCTACCCCCTCTGTTATTCGTCTCTCCAAGGCCATGTCCCATTTTGCTGTCACTGATGATAGAAGATTTAAATTAGCCATTGAAGCAAAATGCTAGAAGTCCAATACAGTGGCACATCAAATGTGGCACTTACGTTAACTTATAAACATCAATATAGCAAAAAATTGACAAATGATCAATAGTATATTTCTGTGACATACACCCCCCCCAACCAAACCAATGTCAAACATGATCCTTACCTAAGATACAAAAAGGGGAGCATGAGCTAGGTGATCTTTAGTCACTATGATAGGGTTAATATCTAAATATGGCATTGAAGACCTCACTTCACATCCCAGACAGGTTTCTTGGAAACAGTGTTAAAATAGACTGGCTGACAAGAAGGGATGTAATAGTCTCAGCAGTCATGGGTCTCTTGATATAGAAGTTCTAGTTTTGCAGTACTGTAGGATGGATAAGCTACAGTTTCTCCAGCAGAACCAAGAAAATAATGAAAGTCATTACAGTTAATTTATTCTATGAATCATCCTCACTGCAGGTTGGACATATCCATAAGTGCTCAGATCTCCTCCCCAATAAGTCCTACAGTGTATATATAGAATGACTACTCCAGTTCTCTGTTGATTTGTTATTCTTCTGAGTCTTCCCACATAGCGCTCCTATCTAGCATCTCCCGTTTTGACCTGATGTTCACGCAGTCTGGACATGGCAGTAGATTCATAATCATTGATTGAATCAGCTCACCCTACTTCCCTCAGTGCATTCAGAATATCAGCCAGGCCCATTGCACATCTGCCAACCACGGCAGCCGTTCTAGCCAGCTCATTCATTTCCTTTCATGCCCGAGTGTCCAGGGACAAAAATGAAACACTTAAGTCATTACAGTATATCACATCAATGTGGTCAAAGAGTTTAAGCTTAGTGTCAACTCTGTGGCATTGGATCAACATTTCAAGACACAAGAATGAAAGATCACAACATTTGAGAAGAGATGCGTGTGATCTGTTGGTGATGATCTAAAAAAAGATAACTGCTGGTATACTATTAATTCTGCTTTTACCTAAGCTCTGCCCTGTATGATAAAATGTAATTTCTTACCATGTCCTCTTAGATCAACGGCAACACACCTACATTTTACTAATGCTGTCACACGAGTCTGCAAAACAGTAATAAAGTAAATTTGTAAATGTAGCAACACTGTTACCTAGCATAGCCAAAGTCAATTAATAAAATGTATCTAATAAATATTCACTGCATTATAATCACAATAATGTGATAAAGATAACTGATAAAAATTTACTTTTATGAAGAGTTCTTTTAAATTGATATTTCAACATTTTTATACAAATAATGATAAAACTATATTGTAAATAAAACTGTAAGCTACAATTACGTGAATCATGTGGGTTTTTTTTTTCGTTCGCCAGCTTTCACCTCTGATGAAGTCCCTAGAGACTAGGAACTGAACTGCGTGTGCACAGGGGTTCCTCGCTGCACAGGCAGATAACTCCGTCTTTGGAGGTACTCATATTTTTTCAGTCGATGAGTTATTGATGCTTCAAGCCGGACCATGCTGCTGAGACCAGGGGTGGTTGTCACAGAGAGAAATCACAAATAAAAATCCCAATTGGTGCAGCCGGGATTTTAACCCACAACCTCTCTGTTTCAAGGCCAGCGTCTTGCCTTGAGACCAACCAGTCCCTTAATCATGTGGTTGAATTCTTCTATCTCTCAGTTATGTGTGGACTCTCTTGCCAGTCAAATTAAAGTGTTACAGCCACTGAACTCTGGAGCTATCTCTGGATTTAATGAGCTACTTTTATGAGACAATTCACAAGACTACCATCATCATCATCATGTGCCATACCGGTTGGAGTAGGCTATCATGTCCTTCCACTATCTTCTATCTACAGTGCATCGTATCAGTTCTGTTGTTGACTGTTTTCTATGCCATGACACCAAGCTATCCAGTATTTTTTCTCTTTGTCGTCCGCAATCTCTCTTTCCTTTTATTTTGCCAGTTGTAACCAAGTATTCCAACTTTCCTCTTCTCTTGATGTGCCCGAAAAATGTTGATTGCTTCTTTCTGATGTTTTTTAGGAGCTACCTTTTTGTGTTGGCCTCTTTGAGAACTTCCTCATTGGTCTTTTTAGCTGTCCAGGGAACTTTCAACATTCTTCTGAGAAATCCCATCTCTGTGGCCTCTAATCGTCTTTTCATTTGTTTGTCTACTGTCCATGATTTGCTTCCATAAGTCAGAATTGGTTCTCTATAGCACCAATGAACTCTCTTTCTCATTACTATTGACATAGATTTGTTGCATAAGATATTTTTCATTTTCTGAAATGCCATTTTGGCCTGAGCTATTCTGCTTTTTATTTCTATGGTGCATCTCCCATCTGATGTTATTATTGTGCCCAAGTATTTGATGATTTGCACTTGTTTTAAATTTGTCCTGTTTACTTAAACAAGACTATATGTTAAATGTATGGTTTGGGAACTCTGTCTGTAGACATTTGAAAGAACTATAGTTGAGTTATTTGTGGGTTATCATCATTACACTCCAAAAATGTTCACATGTGTCCTCAGCAACTGGTAACTACAGCTCTGCACTAGCTGATAAGTCCTCTTGTGCCCCCACTAAGCATCTTGTTTTTGGCTGTACTCATCTTAACTCTCATCTCTTTCATCTGAAGGAGTGATTTGGCCTCATGGCTGTCAAAGCCCTGTGCCCTTCATGCATATCGAAGGGCATTAATGATGTCCACCTGATTCATTAGTTGACTGTCTTCGATGACAGTACAGCAAACTGGCCTGTCTGTTCCTACATTTTCCCATACTTCCACATGACCAGGAGCATAGACAAAGGTGACTTTGCATATTGACTTCTGCAATGACTCAGCCCACTACCTGCATATAGAGCCCACCTCCACTTTTCTTACCATGCTCATCGAATCACTTAGTATACAGGTGTGGATGTAGTCTTGTGACTCCCAACCAGATGAATGCCCTAGTCACTGCCATCACCTTCATTGTCTTGCTATCATGGTCATAAGGTATGTTGCTATCTTCTTTGACTGTTCTGCCTGCAGAGCATGCTGTAAATGCCCATAAACTCTTTTGGTGTCATATTAGATCTGTCTGTGTAGATGACTGCATAATAACTACTAGTGTTCATTTTTAAAAGAAGCGACAATTTATGATTATATAGGTGTGTGGGAAAAAATCTATTTAATAATAATAACAAATGATGAGATTTTAACCAATCTGACATGCTTACAGTATTTGCATTTTAGTATTTTAATGGTCAACCATTTTTGCATGCAGTTAACAAATTTTGGAAATATGTTGCTATTTTTTTTTCTTTTCTTTTAAAATCTTATTTATCAAATTTGAACAACCTTTTGTAAAATATCAAATATATTTTTGTCAAAAACTGAAGATACTGAAAGTTTAAAACCAGCTATCTGAAGCAATGCGGTTAGCGGGGTAGAGTTCTGCCCTACCAAAGGAGGAGTAAGACGTCTCCTTTCCTCCGCTAGTCTTCGGGACATCCCTGGGCAAGGTGGAGCTCCCGTTTAGCCCCCCTATCAGGGTTATGTGAAGTCATTGGAGCAGGTGGTGGATGGTGTTGTGGGAGCAGCCGACAAGTAGTGCCGGTTATGGTCCCCACACCGCGATGGCAGGCAGAGGATCCCATGTATAGAGACAATGGTTGCGATCTCCGACTAGTACAGTCACTGCCAAGAAGGAAAGGAATGGCAAACTACCTTCTTAAATTGCCTGGAATAATCATGACAAATCACAACCTTCTATTTACAGCTAACAACGTTACTGGGGACTTCACGGCCACCTCGTCCGGTAGGGAGCGTCATGTGCTACAGGTGACACCCGATCGTCTACAAGCAACTGTATGCAAGATCATAAATAAAGAGACACTAGCAATAGGAACTTCGAACATTAGATCAGCATTCCAGGTTGGAAAACTAGAAAACATCAGCCAAGAAATGAAGAGAATGAAACTGAACATCTTGGGACTATGTGAAATGAGATGGACAGGAGCAGGATTATTACAACGCGACAGTGGAAATGTAACTTACTCTGTTGGAACCACACATGAAAGAGGAGTAGGCATCATGTTAGATAGAGAAAGAAGCAAAACAGTGAAAGGATTTTGGCCAGTATCAGACAGAATTCTGCTAGTAAAATTGAGAGGCAGACCAATGGATATTAACATAATTCAAGTTTATGCACCAACAAGTAATAGCGAAGAAGAAGACACTTTTTATGAGGAGCTAGAGGCAACCATGGAACAGTGTAAACCCCAAGATATAACTATTATATTAGGGGATTTCAATGCAAAGGTAGGAACAGCTAAAGTGCAAAATGTGACTGGGGGGCATGGCCTTGGAGAGACGAATGACAGAGGGGATAGATTGATAGATTGGGCAAAGACACATGAAATGATTATAGGTAAGTAACACCTGGTTCAAACAACACCCTAGGCGACTATGGACATGGCAAAGCCCAGACAAAACAATCAAATTGATTTTATACTGGTACAGAGAAGATTCAGGAATGGGCTAACATCTGTTAAAACAAGGCCAGGAGCAGATTGCAATAGTGACCATGTACCAGTAGTTGGAAAGATAAGAATAAAACTGCGGAAGGCACAGAAATCTCCAAGAAATATAAAATTAGAACTAGATATGCTAAGAGTAGATAAACAGATGAGTGATAAGTACAGCACGATAGTACAAAATAGATATAATGCTATTGAGAAAATACAGGACATCCAGGAGCGGTGGGAAATGCTCAAACAATCGATTCAACAAACATCAAAAGAAGTAATACCAGTGACTAAAAGAATCAACAAAAAGAAATGGATGACAGAAGAAATATTACAACTAATGGATGAAAGAAGAAAACATAAGAAAGAAGAACGGACATACAAAATATTGCACAAAGAGATCCAAAACAAGTGCAGTGAAGCAAAGGAAGGATGGTTAAAACAGAAATGTGAAGAAATGGAAAAACAACCAAAGAAAGACTCAAAATTTATGCACAATCAGTTAAATGAATTAACAGGAAGAAAAGAAGTCAAAGTTTCAGGATGTGTGAAATCAAAGGAAGGAAATATAATAATGGGACAGGAGAAGACAATGGAAATATGGACAGAATATATCAGTCAACTCTATGATGATGAAAGACCAGAATTAAACAAATAAATGAAGACACAGGGCCACCAATAATGCAGAGTGAAGTGGAGGAGGCAATTCAACACATGAAAAGAGGCAAAGCTCCAGGTCCTGACAATATAACAATCGAAGAGATAAATGCATTAGGAGAGCTGGGAGTACAAGTCATAACAAAATTACTCAATGACATATATAACACTGGACACATACCCGAAGATCTACTAAAATCTATCTTTGTAGCCATACCGAAGAAGTCAGGAGCCACTGATTGTGAAGACCATCGCACTATTAGTCTCATGAGCCATATTACTAAAATATTACTAAGAATAATCATGAGACGTGTAAGGAACAAATTAAAACCAGAAATAAGTGAGGGACAATGTGGATTTGTGGAAGGAAAGGGCACCAATAATGCAATATACATCTTAAGAACATTAATAGAAAGATCTATAGAGGTAAAGAAAGACCTATATATGTGCTTTATAGACTACACGAAAGTATTTGACAAAGTAAAGCATGTGGAAATAATCAATATGCTGGAGAAATTAAACATTGATGGCAAGGATCTGCGAATCATAAAAAAACATGTACTAGCAACAAACAGCAGCTATACGAATTAACAACCAAACAGGACAATTCCAATATATAAAGCAAGGAGTCAGACAAGGATGTGTTCTGTCGCCGGATTTGTTTTTACTTTACAGCGAATATATTATGAGATCAATAGTAGACAAAAAAGGAATTGAAGTCGTCAACGGTCACAACATAAATAATTTGCGATATGCGGATGACACAGTCTTAATAGCAGAGAAAGAGAATGAACAATAAGAAATGATAGACATAATAGTAAAAGAAAGCAACAAGAAAGGTCTCAGTCTGAATAGTAAGAAAACAGAAGTAATGGTTATATCGAAGAAACAATCACCACCATCATGCAGTATAAAAATAAACGAGACAAATCTGAAACAAGTGTAATGTTTCAAAAACTTGGGCACAATAATAACATTAGATGCGAGATGCACCACAGAAATAAAAAGCAGAATAGATCAGGCCAAAATGGCATTTCAGAAAATGAAAAATATCTTATGCAACAAATCTATGTCAATAAAAATGAGAAAGAGAGTTCATCGGTGCTATAGAGAACCAATTCTGACCTATGGAAGCGAATCATGGACAGTAGACAAACAAATGAAAAGACGATTAGAGGCCACAGAGATGGGATTTCTCAGAAGAATGTTGAAAGTTCCCTGGACAGCTAAAAAGACCAATGAGGAAGTTCTCAAAGAGGCTAACACAAAAAGGGAGCTCTTAAAAAACATTAGAAAGAAGCAATCAACATTTTTTGGGCATATCATGAGAAGAGGAAAGTTGGAATACTTGGTTATAACTGGCAAAATAAAAGGAAAGAGAGATCGCGGGCGACAAAGAGAGAAAATACTGGATAGCTTGGTGTCATGGCATGGAAAACAGTCAACAACAGAACTGATACGATGTACTGTTGATAGAAGATTGTGGAGGGACATGATCACCTACGCCAACCGGTATGGCACATGATGATGATGATCTGAAACAATAAGGTAAATCATCAGCTGAAGTTTCAGAAAATATGTAAAAATTTTACAAGTTTCCATAGTGTAATTACCATGAGGCACTGTTTATCTTTTCTAACAAGCCTAGTGGCCTAACAAGCTACCTTCGCAAAACATAAATTGTTACCGAAATGGAAAGTCTGGTCCAATTAAATGGGTTTATAATAAACTCTTGGAAGATCTCAACTTTGCAAACGACTCTTGAGCTCAACACACCCTAATGCTTAAGAAAACATTTCTGGTCTGAACTGAATATTACCAACATAGATTCTGATATAACAATTAACAATGAAAATTTACAAAAAGTTACACATTTTACCTACCTAGTATGTCAAGAGGTTGAGACATACTATGACAAGTCATGATGAGGAATCATGACATGCATCACACTAGCATCAAATGCTTTAAACAAATTTATGAACATCTGGAGATCCACCAAAGTTCTCAGTGAATGAACAAAACTTAGATAGTTCAACTCCTGCGTGAACAAGTACTAATATATGGATGTGAAAGTTAGATTCACCAAGGCTTTAAATAGGAAATTAAATGCCTTTGAAAATAAATGTCTTCATAGGATCTCAAACATAACCTGGAAAGAATACATTTCTCTCTCTCTCTGCGATCAAGACTCAATCAGAGTAGAATTCCAAACTCTCTCATGAAGTCAGCTGTCTGTTTAAGCGAATCGATTGCCCCATATAGTTTTACTTCCAGGGAGGTGGGTGTGGACCACATTGCTCTTCTCAGGTCTGTGTACTGGGGGCAATCCTGTAGAACATGTTTTGTAGTCATATTGTCCAGTGTACAGTGGCATAGGCTGGTTGTATCTATTTTGAATTTGGTGAACATGTGATTTCTCATTCTATTGTGGCCAGTGCGTAGGCGAAGTATGATGACTTGATCCCTCCTTGATAGTTGGTGGTATCCGTCGACTCTCGTTATGCTTTGGGTGTTCTTGTTTTCATTTTTCATGGAACTGACCCTTGAGGATGGATTTGGCTTCATCATAACTGAGCGGATGGTTCTCTTGTGGTAATCTCTCTCCCTCCCTCTTTAGCTAATTTGTCTGCGCGTTCGTTCCCGTGTATATTACAGTGTGATAGTATCCACCGAATGACTACTCTCTGGAAGTTATTGCATAGTTGGTCCAGGGTTGTTCTCAAGTCATCTAGTTCATTGTTCTTGGGGCTTTTTAGAGCTGATAATACTGACAGTGCATCAGTCAGAATCACCAATTTATTGTGCATGTTATTTTTGTGTTGAGTAGCCAGTGTTGCAGCATCTCTGAAGGCCTCAGTTTCTGCTTTAAAGTTGTTTGAGAATTTTCCACTAGCTATTGACTTGGTGATCTCGTCCTGATTATTCAGCATCAAGAACACACCTCCCCCTCCATTTCTGGTAGCATTTGTAGCAGAGCCATCTGTATATATGTGGGACCAAGAGTCCTGTGGGTAGGTATCGTGTATGTGTTTTTCTGCTACATGTTTTCTTTCTATGTCTGATTGGGTGCCTTTTTTCATGATTCCTGTTATATTTTCCTTAAATTCTAGTATTTTATGCTTTCCATGAGGAGACATATCAGATGGGCCCAAGGGTTTCAATATTGTTTGGGAAAGTACTGGGTCTGCAGTAGTTAGTTCATTGGCAATTGCAGCGAAGTTGCTCCTCTTTAGTCGTACAATTGCGGAACCAGTTATTCTTTGGTGCATGGGGTGGCTAAGGAGCCTTCTATATTTCTCCACTTGTTGCAATACTTTAGTGACCCGTCTGTCATCTAAGGGTTGTAAACCTGTTAGTGTTTCTAGAGTTTTGATAGGTGTAGATTTCATAGCACCAGTGATGATACTGGCAGCTTGGTTCTGTGTTCTGTTAATTTTGCAAAGGTGTGATTTGGAGGCCATAGCCCAGGCTGTGACTCCATACTCTAGAACTGGTCTGACTCTTCCTACGTATAGTCTTTTCAAAATATTGCTGTCTGCCCCCCAGTCCGTTCCTGCCAATTTCTTCATAATATTTGTTCGTTTTCTGGCTTTTTTCCTTGCTCTGTTTATCTGATTTTTCCAAGTCATTCTGTGATTCATGGTGACGCCAAGATATATTGGGTTTTGGTCAATAGGGAGTGTATGGTCTTTTATCTTCAAGTTTGCAGAGAGTGTGTTTCTTGATAGGCTGAAAATTGTATATGTAGTTTTTTTTTCGTTGATTGGTAAGAACCAGGTGTTCTTCCATTTTTCAAGTTCACCTAGGGCATCTTGCATCCTGGGTCCAGCCACTGATATACTTTCTTCGCGAGCCCATAACGCCAGATCATCTGCATATATTGCTGAGTGTATTCTGGGTGGAATGTCCATTACGATGTCATTTATGAAAATTAAAAAGAGTTTTGGGGACAAGACTCCGCCTTGTGGGACACCTTGTTCGATAGAGACCTTCTTACTTAGTTGACCTTGAACTTATACTCTGGCCATTCTATCCTGAAGGTATTGAGAGATCCAATTGAATAAACAACCCTGAATGCCAAGTCTGAAAAGCTTGTTCATTAAACCCTCTCGCCAAACCCTATCAAAAGCCTTCTCCATGTCGACCCACACTGCCAGTGACACTGTGTCTTTTCTTGTAGAGCATTCTCTATTTCCTGTGCAATGTAGGTGACCAGGTCTTCAGTTGATCTGTGCTGACTGAAGCCACTTTGTTGTGGCACGATTTGTTGTTTTGTCTCCAAATGCCACATAAGTCTTCTGTTAACCAGCCTTTCCATGAGTTTACTCAGGCAGCTCAGTAGGCTAATTGGTCTATAGCGACTTGGGTCTAGTGGGTCTTTTCCATGCTTGAGGATGGGCACCATAATAGCTTCTTTCCAGATTGCCGGCACATGACCTCTCTTCCAGCTAGCATTTATTATCCTTAGAAGCTGGCTCTTGGCTTTCTGTCCCAGATTTATAAACATTTCATTGGAGATTTCATCTTTACCAGGGGAACTTTTGAGCTTCAATCCTTTGAGGGCAATATCTAATTCAGTTGGTAATAAAGATGGTCGTCTGATGCTCTTCTGGTGCTGAAAGCATGTGTTTTGCATCCTGGTTTTCCCGTCTTGCAGTTTTCTGTTTGTCTATTGGAATGTTTATTCTACTAATGTTTTTGTAAGTCTCTATCAGTAAATTTTCTGCCCTTTTGCCTGTGAGGATGTTCTGATTGTGTGTTAATGATATTGGAGGTCGGCAGTTGTTTTCGTCGCTCAGAGCTTTCGCAAGTTTCCATAATTTATGACCATTTTTGTCTAGATTAAGGCTCTCTGTTTTGTCTATCCAGCTCTGTCTTGCTGATATCATGACCTCACGTCTGTATTTGGCCAAGGCTGCTTTGTAGGCAATGTTGCTCCCTGTGCTGTGTGATGTTTCAGCTAGTTCTCTGGCAGAGTCCAGTTCCTCTTCCTTGTCTTTGTATTTATTTGCTCCAGTATGGCCTGTAGTTTCTTCTTGCTCCTCTAGGAATGGATTCTTTAGCAGCTCTCAGGATTCCATTTGTTAACCGCTCTATCATATTATTGACCTTCTTTTCATGGGTGTTGATGGGCGCAGTATATGCATCAGTGAGCCTTGCAAACTTTGCCCAATCTGCTCTCTTATAGTTCCAGCGGGGAAGAGGTATTTGCAACTCCTGTTTGTGAGCAAGAGCTACTGAAAGTTTGACTTGTCTATGGTCACTATCTCCAAGTTGGTTCAGCACTTTTGGTTATTTTGATAGATATGTCTCCAGTTGCAAATGCTAGGTCGGGAGTGGAAGTTGTTTTCCATCTTCTTGAGTAGAAGGTTGGGAGGTCCTCCCTAGAGTTTATGAGGAATAGGTTGTTGTCTATTTCCCATTCTTCCACTTCTTCACCTCGAACATTGGACTCCTTATATCCCCATCTTTCAGAGTGGCTGTTAAAGTCTCCTACTACCAGACACTTTGATGGTGTTATTTCCATTGACTCCAGCTTCAGTAATTTGTCATTTGGACAGTATATATTAAATATCCTTATACTAGTGGAGTAATATATAGATCTGTACCAATGATCTCTGCCTTCCCTGTCCTGTCTAAATGTTTGGTAGCCCCTGATCATAAATCTGTACTGAGGATTAAGATGAGTTTCCTGGATGCAGGCAACGTCTATCTCCTCCTCTGCTAGTCTGATTGATAGAGCTTGTTTTTTGTGGTATATGCCCTCCGCATTCCAGTGTATTATATTCAGCTGTTTCTTGAAGCCTTTCCTGTCAGCGGTTTTTTCTATCATAATTAGAGTCTGTTAGATCTAGTCTGATTGATTACTTGTGAAAACATTGCACTGCGTTCTGCACCAGTGCATCCGATTTCAGCCAGCATTTTATTCAGGTTTGCTTTCCTTAGCCTTTGATTGTCCCCAATCTTCCAGCAAGGCAGCAGATTGTCTTTTCTGTAGCGGGATTCTGCCCTTAGATGGTCGGCCCTCTCAGGCTTACGAGCACCATCTGCCCAAGCTTGATGTAGTAATTAGTTGGTGATTAGACCATCACCATCACACATCAAACAACAGACTATAAGACCGTCCTAACTATCACAAACTTCTGGGAGTCTCACCGATGCTGACAAGTCACATTATGATAAGTATCTTAAACTAAAAGTTCTACCAGATATATATACAAATATATGATGAAACATGTATATATGAATAAATTTGAAATTAATAGATAAGAGATGAATCTAAACAAGAATATGCATTGAGCTTTATAAGAAGAAGGCATTGGAAACAGATCGGTGATGTGCTGAGAATAAAGAAAGAAAGGCTTCCCCATCAGGCATTCATGTGGAACCATCTGGTAAAAGAATACAAGACAAACCTAAAGTATCACTATTCAGAACAAATTCTAGGGAAGGCTCAACCATAGAAGTAGAAACAACCAAGAACTACAAGAACTAGTAAAATATCAATCTTGGAGAACTATGACTTCCGCCCTATGTGTTGTCTTCGGCTCAAGAGGAAAATGAATGAATAAATTACTAGGATGTAACCACTTTACTTATTCACGTGAAAATTTGAAGGTTAATGCTGCAGTGTCCTGAGTCTGTGTGTCACTTTGACTACAAAACCCATCCCCAGGTTCTTGACATGATCAAAATCAGACATCTTTACCTTCAGTTGCATGTGATGGCAAACAACAATAAAACTTTCATCTTTAGGATCATCATGGGCTATCTATCTATCTATTGACCATTCTGGCCGTAGCCAGCCCATTGGGCATAGACCCAGATATTCTTTCTCTTATCTAAATTTTTATTCTAGCAGTTTTCAATCCTTCTAAAGATATTTTATCAAATCTCGCCATTTGTCTCTGTTCTGTGCAAGCAACTCTATCTCATTGAAGGAGCCGATTCCTGCTGCTCTTGCCTCTCTGATCAATATTCTTCTCAGTGTCTCTCTGGGTCGGCCTCTTTTCATCTTACCTGTTGTTTCCCACATGAGGGCTTGCTTTGATATTCGGCTATTGTCTCTCCTCATAACACATCCAACATATGACCATCGTCTTTTCTTGATTACTGAATTATTATTAGTGGTTGATTGGAGATTTCTCTAATTTCCTTGTTTGTTTTTAATTCGTTCCACACTATACCAAGTATTTTCCTTAGACATTTATTTTCAAATGCGTTCAACTTTGTTTCTGTCACTTGTTGTTTTCCAGCTCTCATATGCATACATAAGGGTTGATCATCATTGGCTAGAAAAAGTTATATTTACAGTTACAACCTGAGTCAAAACAACAGTAGTCACAGTGGAAGAATTCGTAGTGACCAAGATAAAAGAAAATGTGTCAAGTCCAAAAAGGAAAAAATACATTCTTATATATTTTTCTGAGGGGCATCATTCACCCAACATTTGTTTCTTCTGGCACTTTAGTGAATTCTGAATTCTAAAGAAAGATATCATGCAGCCTGTCTTAGTCGATGGAGATAAAAGAGTCCTTCAGTACTATGTAGAAATGGTCTTGACATATTGATCTGACAGCAGGAAAATAATTGTAGGCCATATAGAAATGTGGTATAATAGAAGAATGTTGAGAATATCATGGACAGCTAAAAAGTTTAATGAAGATTAGGGAGGCCAAGGCAAAAAAAAACTTGTTGCCAACATCATGAAGAAACCAACATTTCTTGCCATATTGAGAAGGAAACGGCTGGAGAAGTTGAAAGATGAGAAGTAAAGATATCACACAGTTTCACAGAATGGTTTGGTAGAAAATCAACAAAAGACTTAATCAGTAGCAGTTGAAATAGAGAGTTGTTTAGATCACCTACATGATCAGAAGCGCAGTTCTTTTAAATTGTAATTTTTACATTATTATAATTGATATGATTTCTGAAATAGATGACTTGAGTGGGGGATGTATGAAAAAAATTACTTGTCCAACATCCATAACTTTTGTTTAAAAATGAAACGGACAATAAATTTTAAACATTAAATTATTAATAGTGTAACATAGTAAGTGACATGGGAGGAACAGTTCTTGTATATGGGACTATCATTACTATAGTAAGTAGTAGAGCCCCCGTCACGTCAAGTGGCGTATAGGTAATACGGTGTTAGTGACCATAAATTTTAGACCTTCAGCACATGATTTTTGGGGTAATGTGGTTGGTATTATGCCTGTGCCGCTTTACTTTCCCAGAAAAAATCCAGTACCCATTTAAGGCTGGGTGAACCTGGAAGCCGTCGGTTGGGATCGAACCCTACCCCTTGTCATTTGTAGTCCAGTTCAATAACCACTGAGCTATCGTGGCTCCCTATCAATTCTATACTAGAACATTATTCATTTATCTCTTTATCTAACCATTCAGGTCTACCAGTGAACAAATTCCATACCACAAACATATTTGGGTAATTTTTGAAAGAAAGTTGATTAATATCACTTTGATGATGATAGAAGTTGTATACTCAAACAGTAGAACCTGCTGGTAATATATCTGGAGATTTATTTGGGCCCAGTCTATTCAAAAGAGTTCTTCAAAGTGCTTTTTCCATCTCTTCATTTTTTCCTTTATATTACTAAGTAGATTTCATTTCTTATCTTTAATAAAGGCATTGATCTGTTTGTATATTCCACTTAATTTATTTGCGCTGTTGTCATCATCATCATCATCGTGTGCCTTCTCCGCAACGAAGGTTGGCTACCATGGATCGCCATTCTACTCTGTTTCTTACTTTGATGGTGCAGGCTGACATAGATTGACTTGTCCATCTTTTGATGTTACTCGTCCATGTTAGTCTTGGTCTGTCTCTGCCTCTTTTACCTGGAATTTTTCCTTACAATATTACTTTTAGTAGGCTGTTGTGTCTTTTAACATGCCCCAAAAATTTCATTTGTCTTGTCTTAATTGTGTTTAGTAGTTCTCTTTTTATTTTCAATTGTTTTAAAACTTCATCGTTTGTTACCTTTTGTTTCCATCCAATTCTACCTATTCTTCTATAAATCCACATTTCAAAGGCTTCAATTTTCTGTTCTGTTTTCTTGTCTAATGTCCATGTTTCTGCACCATACAGGAATATTGAGAAGACGTAACATTTTGAAATTCTTAGTTTCAGCCCTGCTGATATTTGTTTTGTTAGTATATTATGGCATTAAAATTATTTTTTGCCATACCTATTCTTTTGTTTATTTCAGATATGCATTTTCCATCATTGGTTATAGTATGTCCCAGGTAGTTGTAGCTCTGGACTGTCTCCAGATGTATTCCCTCAACTGTGATATTTAATTGTAGGTCTTGAGAATTTTCTTTGTTTATGATAATAGTTTTAGTCTTTTTGATATTCATTTCCAGTCCATACTTTTTGCTTGTTATGTTTATCACATTAAGTAATTGTAGGTTTTTAGGATTTTCTGCTAGTAGAACAGTATCATCAGCATATCTTCTATCTATTCTCCTTTTGAGCCGAAGACGGCACATAGGGCAGAATCACAATCTCAAAAACAGAAACCTTGCGTGCCAAAGTGGCACATATTGCGGAGATCACTGCTTCTAAAATCTATGGCTCTGTTTCCATAACAACACTTTTTACAATGACAGCTTGTCAAGCCATCGATCAACCTCCTTAGTCGCCTCTTACGACATGCCTGGAAGGTCACAGTGTCACTATTCTTTACTTCCCTCATAATGAAGCCCCGGTAACACACGGGAAAGCATATCTTAGGTTATTGATTATCTTTCCATTAATGTTTAGGCCTGGTATCTCTAAGATGTTTTTAAAGATTTGCTCAGTGTTTAGATTGAACAAGCTTGGTGATAGGATGCATCCTTGCCTTACTCCTCTTTTTATGTCCATGGGTGTAGAGTTCTCCTTGTTATATCTTATTATTTCTGTTTGCTCCCAGTACAAATTACATATTAGTCGTATGTCTGTGTCGTCTAGATTTATATCCTTTAGGCAGTCTATGAGTTGGTTATGGTGTATTCTATCGAAAGCTTTGGTGTAGTCTATAAAGCAGGCATATATTGGTTTGTTTACTTCTGTGTACTTTTCAATCAATGTTCTCATGCTGAATATGGCTTCTTTTGTCCCACTGTTTTTCCTGAATCCAAATTGTGCTGTTGTATAGTTCTTATTTGTAATGAAAGCAGTGGAAGAAGTAGATAACTTTATATATTTTGAAAGTTGCATAGATCAAAAAGCATGAATCACAAATAACGAAATTAAAATCAGAAAAGGCACCAATGCCTTTCAGAAAGCATGATAAAATATGGAAATCAAAATTACCACTAAGCACAAACACAAAGGTTCCAGTCAATACGGCGGTAGGTGGCAGGAACGTTAAAGGCTGTGTCTGAAAAGCGTTCCTTGTTGCAGTTTTCTCATATTCCAAATCCGGCTTGCTGCCGCAGCTACTGAGTTAGGTGCTCTGTGCACATTGTGAGCTGTGTGTTTCATCCGTTTTTATCATATTTTGATATTCCTATTGCTTACGATGAATGATGATATCGTATGATGGGGAACAAATGGCTGTGTTCACTTTCTGTGCGGTTTTGCCTTATGTCTTTTAGTGTATGCTGAGACTGCTATAATGGGGACTGCAGCTACCTTTCTTTGGGAGATGAGATATTAATTCGGATGATTCCACTGGCACGGGCGGTTGAGCAATTATGAATTTTAATTCGTTTGCAGTGACACCAGGGCCTTTCATAACCATAACCAAATATTGTCATATCATTGGGTTATTAATTACTATAAAAATTTCTGCTTCCTCATGATAGTTTATCTTTTCCACTTTACAGAATAATTGCATTGTCCTAGTTCTGTCAATATCAATCAAGTATCAATCTATCAAATCCCAAACACACTCCTTATTTATTGCACAACAATAGGTTATTATTGACCTTTGCTCACATTCTAGGCGATTATAAATGGATGTGAATGTGGCACATTGATCGTTGTGGATTTCTTCTTCACTCCTATCTAGGATCTTCAACCAGTGATGGTTACAAATCTGGTTTGGTCAGATAACTTACATCAAGTTACCCATTCTCTACACACTAATTCAGTTGGTTCTTAAGAATTTCAATAAAAATCACCAGAGTAGTGCCAATGATGCCCTGAAGACAATATTTAGTTAACTCACTTTACCATTCCATAATTGCAATGCTGTGGTAAAGCTGGTAGCAAAAAGCCAGTGGTGGGGAGTGTTAGACACTTAAAGGTATGGTGACAGCTTTACAAAAAAGGAACACAACACAATACTGATGTTTTGGCCTGTGGCCTCCTTCAGAAAACAGGGAAAACTACAACAAACGATGAAGCACAATTATCTATAACTACATGGTAGATGATCAGGTGAATGGAGAGGTGGACAGAAAATAAGAGAAGAAAGTAGGATGTTGAAATAAGAAAGGAGGCTACATGAAGGGAGGTAGGATGAGTCAAGATGTGTAGAATAGAAGGATAGGAAAAATGAGGAAGAGATAGAAATGATAATAGTACAAAGTGGATAATATATCGTAAAACGTATAAGAAAAATCAAACACCTAGCTGGGATAACTTGACTGTCCGCCGTGAAGCAATCAACCGAATGGACACGAGACCAAGAGCAGGATTGTGGGGGAAACGATAGAGAGGGGAGGAGGGGGGGTAGATTGGGAGGGATGGGGGGAGAAGAAATGGCGGGTAGCCAGACTAGTGTAACAACACTGGTGGAAATAATAAAGAAAGAAACCACAACCGAGGCTCAGGTAGGGCATGTCAGCGACCAGACAAAGGGCGGAAGGAGGAGAAGATAATAGGTCCCATAAAGTTAATGGGGCCTAACAGAGAGGAAAAATTCAAACAAAGGAATCAGAGAAGCAAAAGACACGGGAGTAAACTGGAGGATGAGCAACAGAGGTAGTCTATGGTGGGCTAAAAATAGCTGGATGGAGAGGTGAGAGGAGGGAGGAAATAATAACCAGGGGAGGAGAAATAGAGAGGAAGACTAAGAAGGGTAAGAATAAGGTATGGGTAAAGTAGACAGGAGGAGAGGCGGTGGGTCAGGAGTGAATAGATAGAGGGGGAGTCCAAAAGAAGTGGAGTAATAGAGGGACTGTAAGCAAGAAGTTGTGCCTATAGAGGTAGAGAAGTAGGGAAACGGAGAGACTAGAGGGGGATACAAAGTAAGGTGGAGAGAGGTAGAGAAGTAGGGAAATGGAGAGACTAGAGGGGGGATACAAAGTGAGGTGGAGAAAGAGTGTGGGAGATGAACAGACAAGTGAAGTCCTAGAAGAGGGCTGAGAGTAGACAAGCTGGAATAGTGAGAGTAGAGAGGTGGTGACACCAGAAAAAAGAAAATAGAGAATGCTAGTAGTGTATAAATAGAGGGGAGTAGGAAGTACACACTCTTTAGATGAAATTACCTAAGTCACGATGATGCAAACTAGGCCCTTCCCCTGACAAAAAGTCCAATATTTCTAATCTACATTCAGGACTACTGTTTTCACAGTTTTCATGAATTTTTCCCTCATTCCTGTTACAAAAATAATTAATGTTTATATAATACCAATTACATTGCCGTGTCTGTTGTTTCATTTTATCTTGCAAATTTGCTAAAATAACAAATGTCGCTTTATAGCCCAATGTTTATGTCTTTACCAGCACAAGCACACAAAAACATAAACCTACTTCAAATGCACATTTCACAAAATTGCAGTGCTAAAAAAAAAATTATAACAAATTTTTAAAACTTTATATATCGCTATATATATATTATAAACTTGTATTATTGTATATTACTGAACAGAGACAAATGGCGAGATTTTACAAAAGATATTTACAAGGATTACAAACTGCTAGAATAAAAATTTAGATAAGAGAAAGAGTATCTGGGTCTATACCCTATGGGCCAGCTACGGCTCGAAAGGTCAACAGATTGATAGATTATTGTATAAACATATAGATTCAAATGTTAAATTGAGCAAATAAATGTTCTTAATTTGAACATTCAAATGCTCGTAATATATATTTGCAAACATCTTTGATTATTCTTGATCATAATGAGATCAATCATAAAAAGACTAAAGTCATGAAAAGCTTAATTCCAACAGATGACAGAATATACATGGAAAATAAACCAGAGGAAGAGATTGACCACTTTATCTATCTTGGAAGTCACATTGATCGGGAATGGGATACAAGTAAAGAAATTAGAATCAGAATAGCTAAAGCAGCAATGTCTTTCAGGAGCCTTGAAAAGTTGTGGAAATCAAAACTCAGCAGCACAAACACAAAACTTAGACTATTCAAATCAAACATACTATTTACTCTTACGTATACAAGTGAGAGCTGGAAAACAACGAGAAACATAGAAACAATGTTGAACGCATTCGAAAATAAATGTCTAAGGAAAATACTTGCTGCAGCGTGGAACGAATTAAAAACAAATGAAGAAATTAGAGAAATTGCCATATCAACCACTAATATCTTCAGTAATCAACAAAAGACGATGGTCATATGTTGGACATGTGATGAGGAGAGATAATAACCAAATAACAAAGCAAGCCCTCATGTGGGAAACAACAGGTAAGAGGAAAAGAGGCCAACCCAAAGAGACACTGAGAAGAACATTGATCAGAGAGGCAAGGAATCGGCTCCCTCAATAAGATAGAGTTGCTTCCACAGAACAGAGACAAAAGGCGAGATCTGATAAAATATGTTTAGAAGGATTGAAAACTGATAGAATAAAAATTTAGATAAGCGAAAGAGTATCTAGGTAGCCGGTCAAGAATATGGGCCGGCTACGGCTTGAAAGGTCATTAGATAGGTAGATAGATAGATAGATAGATAGATAGATAGATAGATAGATAGATAGATAGATAGATAGATAGATAGATAGATAGATAGATAGATAGATAGATAGATAGATAGATATTATATTACTTTTGAAAACTGGTGCTGAGAGCACACAAACTTAGATCATCTTCAAATTTCACAAAACTGAAGCACTAAAAAAAATTATGACTCACTTTTACTCACAGAAATTAGTAAATTGTACTGCTGTGTAAATAAATATAGATTAAAAATTTTAATATGAAAGATTAAATGTGGAATTAAGTGGATAATTACGTAGTCCAAGTGTAATTTTTCTTGAAGTGGCAGGCTAGACAAACTTTCAGGTCAAACTTTATTGAGTTATTAGCGGGACATCATCATTGCACTCCGAACATGTCCATAGGTGCTCAGATCCCCTCCTCAGCAAGTCTCGAAGTGTCCAGCGACTGATGGCTCCAGTTCTGTGTTGGTTGATTAGTCTTCTTACACGCCCACTAAGTTTCTCGTTTCTGGCTGTGCCCATCTTAACTCCCATCTCTTCATCCGAAGAAGTGACGTGGACTCATGGTTATTGAAGTCCTGTGTCCTTCCAACTTCCCGGAGGGCATTGATGATGTCTGCCCGATCCATTGGTTGACCGTCCTCAACAATAGCACAACTAGCCAACCTGTCCGCCCTTTCATTTCCCCATACTCCAGCATGTCCTGTAACGTAGACAAAGGTGACCTTACATATTTTTGACTTCTGCAATGACTCTACCTATTGCCTACATACAGATCCCGCCGCCACTTTTTGTATCATGCTCATCGAATCACTCAGCACACAGGCGTGGGTGTTGGGTGTTGTCTTGTGACTCTAGCCAGATGAATGCCTTGGTCACTGCCATCACCTCCATCGTCATGCTACTCTTGGTCATAACATATGCACCACTGTCTTCCTTGACTATTCTGCCTGCCGAGCGTGCTGTAAATGCCCATGCACTTCTTTGGTGTGGTATTACAGATCCATCTGTATAGATGACTGCATCTTTCTCATCGGTGTTATCCCAGATGAAAACGTTGACCTCCGCATTGACCATGACTGAGTTCTGTTCCCTACATTTCCTGTCGAGCGTGACAATACACGAGAATGTCCCCTTGAATGATGTAGGCACCGGTATCCACTCCTCGCCAGCGTTGATGTTGGTAAGCCCACAGACCTGTTTGATGACATCTTCTGCTCGGCCCACCCATGATTTGCCTCTTTTTAGCCTAACACCCTTCCCTGTTTCGCGTTCATGATGCGATGGATGCTCTTTATCTGCACTAATCTTCAGGTATGCTCGTGTCCTCCAGATCTTGATCATCTGTCATCCATGGTTGGAAAGTCAAGAAGATACCTCATTGCTACACAGGGAGTGTCCCTCGTACACCCCAAGGTAATGCGCATAACTTCATTCTGTATATTCTCCAGCTTGTCAATTTGTGTCTTACTGACTGTAAGAACTGCCAGGGCATACTCGATTGGTGCAAGGACTAGTCGCTGGAACAGAAGGGTAAGTAGCCTCTGCTTGATGTTGGCAGCTGCCATGACCTTCAAGGCTGCTAATCCTTTGTGGGATTTTGTTATCACATGGTCGATGTGGTCTCGAAAACACAGGCTGCGATCAAACTTAACTCCGAGGTATGTCATCTCCCTGTCCCTGGTCACCTCATCAGCTCCCATTCGTACCACCGGTATTTCCATTTTAACGATATGATTGAGTTATTGAGATATTTGTGGGTCATCATCATTGCACTCCGAACATGTCCATAGGTGCTCAGATCCCCTCCTCAGCAATTCCCTCAGTGTCCAGCGACTGACGACTCCAGTTCTATGTTGGTTGATAAGTCTTCTTACACGGCCACTAAGTTTCTCATTTCTGGCTGCGCCCATCTTAACTCCCATTTCTATCATCTGAAGAAGTGACGTTGATCTGTGTTTGTCGAAGTCCTGTGCTCTTCCCACATCTCGGAGGGCATTGATGATGTCCGCCCGATCCATCGGTTGCCCGTCCTCAACGACAGCGCAGCTAGCCAACCTGTCCGCTCTCTCATTTCCCCGTACTCCCGCATGTCCAGGGACATAGACAAAGGTGACCTTACGTATTTTGGATTTCTGCAACGACTCTACCCATTGCATGCGTACAAAGCCCGCCTCCACTTTTTTAATCATGCTCATCGAATCACTCAGTATACATGCGTGGGTGTAGTCTTGTGACTCTAACCATTTGAATGCCTTGGTCACTGCCATCACCTCCATTGTCATGCTACTCGTGGTCATGGCGTATGCACCACTGTCTTCCTTGGCTATTCTGCCTGCCGAGCGTGCTGTAAATGCCCATGCACTTCTTTCGTGTCGTCTTACAGATCCGTCTGTATAGATGACTGCATCTTTCTCATCGGTGTTATTGCAGATGAGACCGTTGACCTCAGCATTAACCACGATCGGGTTCTGTTCCCTACTTTTCCTGTCGAGTGTGACAATACATGAGAAAGTCCCCTTGAATGACGTAGGCATCGGTACCCACTCCTCACCAACGCTGATATTGGTAAGCCCACAGACCTGTTTGATGACATCTTCTGCTCGGCCCACCCATGATTTGCCTCTTTTTAGCCTGGTACCTTTCTCTGTGTTGAGCATGTGGTGCAATGGATGCTCTGTATCTGTACTAATGTACATGGCTTCATTTTGTATTTTCTCCAGCCTATCAATTTGAGTCGTACTGACAGTAAGAATGGCCAGGGCATACTCGATTGGTGTGAGGACTAATCCCTGGAACAGAAGAGTAAGTAGCCTCTGCTCAATGTTGGCAGCTGCCCATGACCTTCAAGGCGGCTAATCCTTTCAGGATTTTGTTATCACATGGTCGACGTGGCCCCGAAAACACAGGCTGCGATCAAACTTAACTCCAAGGTATGTCATCAACTTGTCCCTGGTCACCTCATCAGCTCCCATTCGTACTACCGGTGTGGTCGTATTAACGATATGATTGTTAAGGGAGAACCATGAAACTGATGCTTTATTAGGATTAACCAATGCACCTGAAACCCCACACCAGGAAGAAATGCGATCGAGTTTGTCTTGCATTGTGGAGGCAATTCCCCGTCTGTCTCTTCCCTGTCGATATACCAGAATATCATCAGCAAAAGTCATAGTTCTTCCCCTCCCATCCAGCTGTTGGGCCGTGATCGTTATTGTGTGCACGTTAAATAGAACTGGTGACAATGGTGAGCCTTGTGGCAGCCCAGGACAAATGGATGTTGGCTCGGAAGACCAACTTCCACATTTGAGTATCACCCTTCCTTTGAAACAGTGCTGCAGCAATCCATCTAATGGGGAAGGGGTGCACTGCCAGTTTGAGAAGCATATGCATGAGATATTCAAATGGTACCCTGTTGTATGCATCCTCCAGATCTATAGCAGCAGCACATGTCTCCTCTCGTCTGTGGAAGCTTTCACACATGACTTTTGGCGAAGACTGCCGCATTGAACCATGTCTCTTTGTTATATCTATAACCTCCGAGTGTGGGTGGGAACGCTCGTTCTGACACGGGCAACTATTTTCTCCAGTAGCTTGCCTGCAATGTTCTGCATCATGATGATTCTGTAGACACTGATCTGAGAATGGTCCTTGTTTGGCTTCGTTAGCATTAGTAAGTAGCTGTGTAGCCACTCCTCCTTAATCTGGCCACTCTGAATGCTGGCATAAAACTCATTGGCCAGTTTTTGCAAGTCGTCGTCAGCTAAATCGCCTATGTCGCCGTACCGAACACCATCTGGACCAGGAGAAGTGTTGTATGACCTTTTAAGTGTTGTGCGAATGGTATCAGTTGTGATAGTGAGATTGTCTCCCAGGACTACATCCTCACACAATTTTGAAAGGGACCTTCGTATCCTCATTCTTATAGCCTCATTTATGTGGTCAGTCTGCTCAATGTAGCGGGCAAGCAGGGCCTTCCCTTTGCTCTCATCAGATTTGTGCCATCTCTGGCCTGTGCTCTGGAAGTCTGGTATGCCTCTGTGTCGTGTTGTGCCATTCATGCACTGATGAAGGCGCCAGAATGTGGCTAGCAATTTTTCTGAGCACACTTCTATTTTACAGAAATCATCCTACTTGGCATCCTTAGCCTGCATAGCGCACAGTTTAAAGTGTATCCTTTTTTGGTCAACCTCTTCTTTCAGACGCTCCAAGAGCTCAGGTTGTGTTCTTCCATTCCTTCTGGCCTTTTGCCATATCTTGGCCATTTGTCTCTTGTTCCGCCAAGATTCCTCGACTTCTACATTCCACCAGGGTGGCTGCGTTCGTCTCTCCTGCGAAGGGCGCCCTGTTTCCTATGTCTGATTTTGCTAATGACGTCCTGGTCTGTGTTCTCATAGTGGAATGTGTGAAGCTTGCTTTTCTGGCTTCTATTTCTGCCTTTCTCAATTAGGAAGACACATGGATAGTGATTACTTCCATGGAATTCCAGTAGACTCCATCTGCAAACCGGTGCGAAGACGGAAGACACCAGTGCCAGGTCTATGACACTATCAGAGTCCCCTGTTCGAGTGTCCATTATGGTTGCCCTTTCATCATTCAAGCACACCAGTGTCCTCTCTAGGGCTTCTCCCTACTTGTTGGTTATGACATTACCCCACTGGTTGCCTCTAGCATTAAAGTCTCGCAGAAAATGACGTTCTCCTCCTTCAATGCGAACAAATTCTGCCATTGTTGTATGGCGTACACATTTACAACCACAAAAAGAACTGGGGTCTGCATCCTAACCTGCAATTCTGCATTGCCCCACGCAGACATATGTTGCTCTGCTGCCACTATATTGTTTCACACAAGGATGGCCTGTCCAAGGTGTCATCTATTGTAGAAACAATGAAATCCAGGTGCACTAACTGTTCTATCACCAAGAAGTGTTTCTTGCAAAATCATTATATCGGCATCCACACAGTAGCTTATCAAGAATGGGACATTGTTGATTTATAGATGCACAGTTCCAATATGTAACACGCGCATACTAGGCCTAGCCTCTCACACTTTGAGTTTCATACCAGAATGCTTACTGTTTCTAGTTTTTCTCCTTCGTTGTCTTTTGGGCTTCATCTAAATACTTAGTGTCATCATGATTGATTTGGTTGCTGAACATCGATGCTGTGGATGATCTAGACTTACATGCACTCACTCAGTCACACAGTCCAGAACCCGTTTCCACGTTATGGACTGGCCTACCAGTCTCCAGTCAATTATCTCTACGCCACATGGAGGCACCGTGTGCATTTAATTTTCTTCATTTCTTAAGGAGAATGAGAATTGGTGAAACAATGATGTACACACTGAGGAGTCTAAAGGTGGAAAAGTGGTCTGGTCAATCTGGAGTGCTTAGTGGGAAAAGCAGTTGTATCTAGACATTGTGAACTCCCACAGGAATGCTGGATGACAAAAACAACCTTAAAAAAATTACCCTGAATCTGCAACTACGAAGGGACTGAACAAATATCATGTCAAGGAGGGAGATGCCAGATGGGAGAGTTACACAGGAAAGCAAAGAAGATTTATAAGGGGCTACGAGCATCTGGATGGCAATTGGCATTGAAAACACTGAACTGATAATAGGTTTCTCAGGCATCCCTCTACTCATACAAAGAATATGAAATGGATTGATGATCTATCTTTCATTCATGTGAAATTTTGTCTATATCTACAATGTTGTTTCTTGTATAAATTTTACTGTTTTTTTGTAGTTCTTGCATATAGTTTTGCTTGTAGTATTGTATCTATGGGCCAATTGGTTTTCCTCAGTGTATTATATTCAATACAATCTTGAAGTAGGTGTTCAGCAGTCTGGGGCGCATGTCTTTGTGACCTGTCATGAAAATAACCACATATCCATAAATGATCATCTAATAATATAGGCACTAACACCATATTATCCATATGCCACAAGGCATGACAGAAATTTTAGTCGGGCTACACATCATATGTATCAAAATGGATGTGCATAAGACTCATTACATTATGCTTAAATAATGAATGGTAGCAAATCCATGTACAAGTCCATGCAGGGTAAATCATTTTTATAAAATGCTGTTTCCCCTAAATTTGAAAATTACTTCTTGTTTTCATACTGTACTCTGTTAGTTGCATCAATAAGCACAATTTGGTTCTGTCAAATTACATTGTGTTAAGCAAAAGCCTTTGTTGCTAAGCCTAAAATCACAGTTAATTCGTACAGGCCAACATAATTAACAATATTACCTTTTATTTAAAAGACAAGCACAAAATAGTAAATATTCAGAAACTATTCACCGAAAGTAGTGCCCATGACAATGCTGAAAATCCACCACCATGAAGGAGGAATAATACTGGTCCATCATGTCCTCTTTCATATACTCTGAATGTCTGTAGTTTCAAATAAGGAAAAAACAATGACATAGTGTATGCATTTATTAGCAAAACTCTGAGTGTCTATAGCTTTAGGTAAGGAAACACAATGACATAATACAAACTGTATGCATTTATTAGCAAAACTATGCATACAGCATAATTTCAGAAAGGTATCTATATTTAAGATCAAATTAGTATTTTTAATCATGTCAGCTCTATGATAATGATCATCATCATCATCAAGTACTGGGACTACTGGCGTAGGTGATCATGTCTCTCCACAATTTTCGATCTCCGCAGCTATTTATCATTTCTGTTGTTGACCTTCTGCCAAGCCATTCTCTTAAGCTATACATGATATTGAATATAAAATAAAAGTATAACACAAGCTAATATTAATATATGTCCACATATTTGGTATAATTGATAACATAAAAGATACACAGAGCACATCATTTATTTGAACAAGTACACTAAGCTATAAGTACGACAGGAAAGTTTAATGAGTATAAATGTCCCACCATCTTGCAACCCTCAAAACAAAAAGTGCCAAATTGGAGAAAAGACTGCTTTTCATTATGTATCTATCAGCAGCTGATTTTGTCAGTGATCAATTAGAGATTGTCCCTGTCACGTAGTGCACAGTTGGAATAGATAAAAATAAGGAATGTGAACCGTGCAGAATGTTTTAGAGATACCAACATTGCAAAAATGAGATTTCTGCTGGGTCTACTGTCCATCTATCTTCTAATCTGGTGCTGCGAGTTATTCACTTTCTGACAAACTGCTATCCATATAATCAAGAAATTTAATTGCTCAGGCCAAATCCTATATAAGAGATATTGAGATAATAAGACATATTCACTGCACAAGATACCAACTGATACCAAAGACACAATGATCAAGAGTGAAATATTATGTATGGCATAGTTCGAAAAGATGATCTACCATAAGTCTGTAACATGGTGATGTAGGGGAAGACAGATGACATTCTGTGGCCTCTCTGCCACAGCCAGCAAGACACCTTCTCAGCTTGTTTCAGCAATAGCTTTCATTGTTCTTATTTGAGACCTTATTTGGGGGGACTGGTTGGTCTTGAGGCAAGACGCTGCCCCCCAGACAGAGAGGTTGTGGGTTCAAATCCTGGCTACACCGGTTGGGATTTTTATTTATGATTTCTCTCCACGGCAAACACCCCTGGTCTCAGCAGTGAGAGCCGGCTTGAAATGTCAATTGCTCATCAACGGAAAAAATATGAGTACCTCCAAAGACGGAGTTATCTGCCTGTGTGGCGAGGGACCCCTGTGCACATGGCTGCCAGGGAAAAATGGATTAACACACAAAATTCAGTTCATAGCCTCTATGGACTTCATCAGCTGGCGATTGCAAAAAAAAAAAATTTGAGACCTGCCATTTAGTCCTAGGTGCTTTAATAGGCAGATATGGCCACCAAACCCCAAGTCACAGAAGACAGATGATGGAGTATGTTCTTAGCACTAGATCAAAGATACTATTTGTGTTGACACAATAAAGTACTGAATGAACTGGCTGCCATCATATACAGGGCTTGAAAGAAGACAAACAGTAAGGTCCAACTAACACCTACATTTTGACAGAGGGACAGACTATATTCCTGAAGCAACCCAACGGGAACGACTCAACAATCCTGAACATAGCAAGTGACTAGGAGTTGATGTGTACCTTCTAGAAAAAAGAGCATACTCATAGTAGTGCATCAAGCAATCTAAGATGTACCCAGATATTGCTCTATATAAGTTGTTCTTAACTGGGGGCCTGCGGAGGGGGGGGGGGGGGGGAAGAGGAAACAAACACCCAAAAAATGGCATAATTGGGGAGCCACAGCACTAGACTAGAGAACCATGCATAGGAAGACAGATGCTCATAGAATACATCCGCAGATGTCACTTTTTTTTAACTGTTTCATTAGCGGCACCTAAAACAATTCCACATCAGAAGTATTTGGTGGACTTCAAAAGAGACTATCTTCGATGGTGGGATCGCTTTTGATGTCTGCAGCAACATTATTTTCCTTTCCTACTTCTCTCTTCCTCCCCTATCCCCACCCCCTCCTTAAGTTAACTACTGTTTAACATAGATGTCCTCTTCTCTTTAGTCATTTGCACAGTGTTGTGGGCAAACTTCAAAGGAATATCAGGCTTACGAGTTTGTCAAATCTATGTGTTACGGAACAACAATTTTGTCAGTCAGCTGCTGTGTTTAATTTCTTAGCATCACAAAAATCTGTCATGACCATTGTAATCTTTGATTTGTGAGTATATACACAAATATATAGTTACATATTTTGTAAAAATAAAATGTATTGATAGCATTATGCACTTAAAGTACATAGATAGCTATTTAAGTTTTGCAATGTCACAATTTTTCATTGTCTTTGTTTGGGAAGTTCTAATACTGCTTTATTTATGAAAAAAGTTATTTTTATAATTTTTCAGCTGCAAACATGTGTAAAGCTGGTGGATGGTAATGTGGGAGCAGTGACAAGTAGTGTCGATTATGGTCCCAACTCTGTGATGGTAGGCAGAGGATCTCAGTTGTATAGACAATGGCTGCAAACTCTGACTAATACAGTCTGCCAAGAAGGAAAGGAATGGCAAACTACCTTCTTATATTGCCTAGAAAAATTGTGTAAAAATAAATTTAATATCTACAGCTAAAGATGTTAATGGGAACACCACAGCCACCTTGTCAGGTAGGGACAATTTTTAAAAAAGAAGAAAAAAGTGGTATGGTAACAGCTTTATGTGGTAATTAACAAAACAAAAGTCAACATTTCAGCCAAGTAGGCATTCAGCTGGAACAGCAAACAACACAAAAATATATATAAGGATATGTACACAAATGAGGAAGCCGCGATAGCTCAGTGGTTAGTGAACTGGACTACAAAGGACAAGGGGTAGGGTTTGATCCCAACCGACGGCTTCCGGGTTCACCCAGCCTTAATTGGGCACTGGATTTTTTTCTGGGAAAGTAAAGCGGCACGGGCGTAATACCGAAGTAGTACTGGTAGTACAAGTCATAACAAACTACTCAATGACATATATAACAGTAGACACATACCCAAAGATCTACTAAAATCTATCTTTGTAGTCATACCGAAGAAGTCAGGCAACACTGATTGCTAAGACCATCGCACTATTAGTTTAGTCTCATGAGCCATATGACGAAATATTCGCAATACTTAGAATCATCATGAGACGTGTAAGGAAAAAAAAATACCAGAAATAAGTGAGGAACAATGTGGATTTGTAGAAGACATGGGCACCAATAATTCAATATATATCCTGAGAACATTGATAGAAAGAGGTATCATCATCATCATGTACCGTACTGGTTGGCGATCATGTCCTTCCACAATCTTCTATCCACAGTGCATCGTATCAGTTCTGTTGTTGACTGTTTTCCATGCCATGACACCAAGCTATCCAGTATTTTCTCTCTTTGTCGTCCGCGATCTCTCTTTCCTTTTATTTTACCAAGTATTCCAACTTTCCTCTTCTCATGATGTGCCCAAAAAATGTTGATTGCTTCTTTCTGATGTTTTTTAAGAGCTCCCTTTTTGTGTTGGCCTCTTTGAGAACTTTCTCATTGGTCTTTTTAGCTGTCCAGGGAACTTTCAACATTCTTCTGAGAAATCCCATCTCTGTGGCCTCTAATCATCTTTTCATTTGTTTGTCTATTGTCCATGATTCACTTCTATAGGTCAGAATTGGTTCTATAAAGCATCGATGAACTCCCTTTTTCATTTCTATTGACATAGATTTGTTGCATAAGATATTTTTCATTTTCTGAAATGCTATTTTGGCCTGAGCTATTCTGCTTTTTATTTCTGTGTTGCATCTTCCATTTGATGTTATCCCTGTGCTTAAGTATTTCAAACGTTGCACTTGTTTTAGATTTGTCTTGTTTATTTTTATACTGCATGATGGTGATGATATGTGCTTTATAGACTACACAAAAGCATTTGATAAAGTAAAGCTTGTGGAAATAATCAATATGCTGAAGAAATTAAACATTGATGGCAAGGTTAATCATAAAAAACATGTAATGGCAACAAACAGCAGCTATACAAATTAGCAACCAAACAGGACAATTCCAATATATAAAACAAGGAGTCAGACAAGTGTGTTCTGTCGCCGGATTTGTTTTCACCTTACAGCGAAAATATTATGAGATCAATAGTAGGCAAAAAAAAATTAAGGTCAACGGTCACAGCATAAATAATTTGCGATATGCAGATGACACAGTCTTAATAGCAGAGACAGGGAATGAACTACAAGAAATGATAGCCATAATAGTAAAAGAAAGCAACAAGAAAGGTCTCAGTCTGAATAGTAAGAAAACAGAAGTAATGGTCATATCAAAGAAACAATCATAACAATCATGCAGCATGAAAATAAACAGGACAAATCTGAAACAAGTGCAATGCATCAAATACTTGGGCACAATAATAACATCACCAGCTTTATAGCGAACACAGAAAACATCACAGGATTGTGCTGTTCTGAAACAGCTATGCCATGCTACCCTAGAATTGACTTTAATGGGATTACTGTGACCACAAACCACTCTCCATGTGTGTGCCACATATTTACACCCCAGAAAGAAATACTGATATAACAACACCATGTGCCGTCTGTGATATTAATGACCACAGACCAGGAGTCTCCAGTATGATTGATACAACTGTTGCACCAAGCACTTCATCAGCAGAGCCATATCTATGGAATGTTAATCTGACATTGTTCTTGAATGATGTCCAAGTTAATGAGACATCAGAATCGTGTGGCAGGAGCTACAAGAAGGGAGCGGAGAACATCAAGTTCTGCTGCTATAAAGGAGACTTGCCTTGCTATCCCAGAATTGCCTTAAATGGAATCACTGTAGTTGAAAACTTCTCCTCTTGTGTAAACTACACATTCACATCTAAGAGTGAATCAGTGAAGGTCACAAAATTATATTCTCTCTGTGGTTTTACTAACTACAGGTCATGTGGCTTCTGTTGGATTGGAAATGACAAATTACCACCACTGTGTGTCTATATGTTTGGAATTGGAGTCATCAATGACGGCCTAACATCATCAAGTGCTATGACGATCATCAATTTCGGGAGGACGTGAACTCCCATGGTATATGGTGGATAGGCGGCAGGAACCATTGAAGGCTATGTCTGAAAAGTGTTCCTTCTTGCAGTTTCCTCATATTCCAAGTCCGGCTTGTTGCAGGAGCTACTGAGTTAAGTGCTCTGTGCACACCGTGAGCTGTGTGTCTCATCCGTTTGATCCTGCTTCGATATCCCGCTTGTTTACGATGAATGATGATATCGTATGACAGGGAACAGTTGGCTGTGTTCACTTTCTGCGCGGTTTCGCCTTATGTCTTTTGGCGTGTGCTGAGACTGCTACGATGGGGACTACAGTTACCTTTCTTTGTTTGGGAGATGAGTTGGTAATTCGGATGATTCCACTGGCACGGGCGGTTGAGCAATTATGGATTTTAATTCGTTTGCTGTGATGCCGAGGCCTTCAATAACCAATAACAATAACAATAACATCACATGGAATATGATGCAAATAGCATTTCAGAAAATGAAAAACGTCTTATGCAAAAGTCTATGTTAATAGAAGTGAGAAAGAGAGTTCATCTGTGCTATATAGAGCCAATTCTGACCTGTAGAACCGAATCATGGACAGCAGACAAACAAATAAAAAAATGAATAGATGCCACAGAGATGGGATTTCTCAGAAGAATATTGAAAGTTCACTGGACAGCTAAAAAGATCAATTAGGAAATTCTCAAGGATGTCAACACAAAAAACATCAGAAACAATCAACATTTTTCAGATACATCATGTGAAGAGGAAAGTTTGAATACTTGGTTACAACTGGCAAAATACAGGGAAAACAAACAGAGATGCCAGACAACAAAGAGAGAAGATACTGGATAGCTTGGTGTCATGGCATGGAAAACAGTCAACAACAGAAATGATTTGATGCACTGTGGATAGAAGATTGTGGAAAGACATGATTGCCTATGCCAACGGGCATGGCATAATATGATGGTGAAACATATGTACAGTTTGTCTCAATCTGTTTCGAAAATTTTTTCCAATCGCCACTACATAATTTACTGAGTACATTGCATCATGATTACATCAACCAAGAAGAAATGTCAACAATACTCAGTCGAGTATTTTGGCTACGTATTTATCACATCACTGCAAAACCAAACAAAATCCATGTGCTTAATGTGAGATATTACACTTATCAATGAAAGTATCAATGACAGGAAACAGTCTGAGAGATAAGATCAGAAATGAAGAACTGAGAAAAAAGCTAGGAATAGCCCCCGCCATAGAATATATAAGGAAACAACAGATAAAATGGTTTGGCCACGTGACAAGGCAGAAAGAACAAAACACAACACGAGCCTTCAACAAACGTTGTGAGAACACCAGACCCAAGGGTCGACCATGAAAAAGATGGTCGATGGAATATTAGAAGCACTACGAAACATAACAGCAGCAGAGTAAAAGACCGCAAATTATACGGTGGGGGTGGAGTTATTGAGTTATTTGCGGGTAATCATCATTGCACTTCGAACACGTCCATAGGTGCTCAGATCCCCCTCCTCAGCAATTCCCTCAGTGTCCAGCGACTGACGACTCCAGTTCTATGTTGGTTGATAAGTCTTCTTACACGGCCACTAAGTTTCTCATTTCTGGCTGTGCCCATCTTAACTCATTTCCATCATCCGAAGAAGTGATGTGGATCTGTGTTTGTCGAAGTCCTGTGCTCTTCCCACATCTCGGAGGGCATTGATGATGTTCGCCCGATCCATTGGTTGCCCGTCCTCAACAACAGCGCAGCTAGCCAACCTGTTCGCTCTTTCATTTCCCCGTACTCCCGCATGTCCTGGGACGTACACAAATGTGACCATATGTATTTTTGACTTTTGCATTGACTCTACCCATTGCATGTGTACAAAACCTGCCTCCACTTTTTTTTATAATGCTCATCAAATCACTCAGTATGCAGGCATGGGTGTAGTCTTGTGACTCTAACCAGATGATTGCCCTGGTCACTACCATCATCTCCATCATCATACTACTCATCAATGAATGGTTTTAGAATGAAACAGGGGTGAATCAAGAATATATTTTATTTCCCTTGTTTTTAAGAATTGTCATTAACCTCATAATTTAGAAATACTGTAAAACCATTGAAAGAATGCATCTTTGCTATTGCAAAATGAAGCATATTGTTTTAGCGAGCCTAAGATGACACACAGAGCGAAGATGACACACAGAGCAGAATTTCTAGACTATGTCCAACAATCTTTGTTATTAAGTGTCAGACCCTGAACAGGACCCAGATTGTATCTTGCCATACATCCCTATCCTGGACGAGTCACTCAATCTCAATGAGGGAGCTCATGTCTGCTGTTGCTGACTCTCACCTCAGTGTTCATTTTAGTGTTTCTCAAGGTTTATCTTTTTTTTTTTACCCTCTAGTTCCATTTTGAGGGTTTACTTTGAGATTCTCTAGCTGTTTCTCCTCATCACATGGCCAATATCTTATTCTCATAATTATAGATTATATTTTTCGGGGAAGCTTTGTCATTTCTCTTATTTCTGCCCTAGTCTTGAATTCATTACATGGTATTTAAAGTATTTTCCCGAGGCATTAGTTTTCAAATGCATTCAATTTATTTTCTATTTTCTACATTTTTATTTAGAATGCATGGGTTTCAATTAATGGGCTTGATTTCCCTGTGAACTTAGTTCTTATCAATAGTAATGTTAACATGATGCAAGGAAAAACAAATGCCGTTTTCAACAGTTAGATAAGACTTGATATCAATCAAGAAAAGATAAGAGTAATAAAATTCAAATTTGTCAAAAAGATAAAATATACCTTGAAGGAATATTAGTGGAAGAGGCTTTGTATATCTTGGAAACTGTACAGATCAAAAAGGAGATACAAAGAAAAAAATTAGGATCTCAATAGCAAAGGCGGAAATGACTTTTAAAGACTTTGAAAAAAAAATAGGAAAACCAAAACCCATAAGCACAACAAAAAAAAAAAAAAAAAAGGAGATAATATTTAAATCAAATGTATTATCCACCCTTACTTATGATGACAGAGCTTGAAAACAACAAGAGAAACTGAAAATAAATGTGATGTCTTATGAAAATACTTTGTACACCATGAAATTAATCATGACTAGTGCTGAATTTAGAA
Organism: Megaustenia siamemsis; assembly: GCA_032433765.1. Lineage (NCBI taxonomy): Eukaryota > Metazoa > Mollusca > Gastropoda > Stylommatophora > Ariophantidae > Megaustenia > Megaustenia siamemsis. The sequence goes on from JAVIAB010000001.1 coordinate 44,482,062, forward strand.
GTGAGAGAAATTGCCACGCAACCAACAATATAATCTATAACCAAGAAAAGAAGGTGGGTATATGTGACAAGGTATACTGCAGGTCCTGTGCAAAAGTCCGATGATACTGAGAGGATAACAGTAACAAATTATCAGAACTCTTGTCTTATCCCAGATGCTACTGTAAATGGTATTTTATCATCATGATATCCACATCAGTCGGCGTAGGCAATCATGTCCTTCCACAATTTTCTATCCACAGTGCATCGTATCAGTTCTGTTGTTGATTATTTTCCATGCCATGACACCAAGCTATCCAGTATTTTCTCTCATTGTTGTCCGCGATCTCTCTTTCCTTTTATTTTGCCAGTTGTAACCAAATATTCCAACTTTCCTTTTCTCATGATGTGCCCGAAAAATGTTGATTGTTTCTTTCTGATGTATTTTAGGAGTTCCCTTTTTGTGTTGGCCTCTTTGAGAATATCTTCAATGGTCTTTTTAGCTGTCCAGGGAACTTTCAACATTCTTCTGAGAAATCCATCTCTGTGGCCTCTAATTGTCCTTTCATTTGTTTGTCTACTGTCCATGATTCGCTTCCATAGGTCAGAATTGGTTCTATATAGCACCGAAGAACTCTCTTTCTCACTTCTATTGACGCAACGAGAAAACTAAAAAGTAATCCCTGCAAATATTATACTTATTACAAACTGATTCATGTGGGCCAATTAATTCTCATTACAAATTAATTAACAAATAAACTGGATGGCAAGAGTGGGGCTAAGAGATATTTTTTTAATAGTAATAATATTAACAGGTAGTTCACTTTGTAATTAACTATTCAAGTCCTAAGACAATCTAGGTAAAGGATACATCTCCAGAATCTGTTGTCACATCAAGTTTCGTTTCAAAGTACTTGTCCCAATAAACAGGTGAATAGTCTTTTCTCCTTACTATATTACGTTTACCAGTTGTTCTACAGAATAAAACAAAATTAATTAAGCATACATACATTAATCTGCATCTTCCTCTACTGCTGTGTGCACTTTTAAGTAGGGAACAGGCAACAACTAACTGCAGTGCTGCAGTAAAGCTGGTAGCAAGGAGAAGGAGCCGGTAGGAGAGGGGGGGGGGGGGGGTGTTAGCAATGTTCCTGAGTGGTCACCCAAGTTGAACAGATCAGAGAGTTTGAACCAGAGAGACACAAGAAAGTTGAAACTTTGCTCTGGGTTACACGTCTTACGTAACAGCACATCATACTACTTTGAGGTTACAATCTAATAGAAAGTGCTATTACATCTGCTCATTTTGTGGAGTCCCACCAGGTTGAGTGCTGGACTCCTAGCCTTGAAAGGATCTAACCAAAACTACTGGTTGTGACCTTTCTCTATATTGTGGTATTGTTGTATAAGAGAATGTTCCCAATGTTAGGTAGAGACAAGCCACATCGAAAAACAGTCATGTGGTAAGACTGAGGGCAATCAGGCGAGACACAGACCAGGGGTTGTAAAATAGGCTAGACAACAGGGAGCAAAGCCCGGGACTGTTTTTCCATGTGGCTTGTCTCTACCTAACATTTGGGAACATTCTCTTACCCAGAACAGCCAAGTCACTCCAGCTGTCATTTTCATTATATTTTAATATATATAATATACTTTTTATTCTTCATTTCTTAGTTTTCAGTTCCTCATTATTGCTCTATACTTATGATTTTATATCTCTACACTTCATCTATCCACAATATGTGACACATCTCTTTCCCATCTCACCATCCCATCTCTCATCCCTCTGTCCACCTCTCCCTAACTTTATCACCTGACATGTAGCTATAGATATCTGTGCCTCACCGTTTGTTGTCGTCTTCTGAAGAAGGCCGCAGGCCGAAACATCAGTATTTTGTTGTGTTCATTTTTTGTAAAGTTGTCACCATACCCTGGAGTGTATACTACACCCCACTACTGGCTCCTGTATGCACTTTTAAACATGAATCTTAATTAGTTCAAAGAAAACAGTTGTCAACTCAAGATTGTTGCTATTTCTATAAAAGTTCTCCTGGTACTGGTAATGATGACAAGTCTGCCACAATATAGAGAATGGTCACAACCAGTAGCTTTGGTTAGATCCTTTCAGGCTAGGAGTCCAGCACTGTTCTTACCTGGTGGGACTCCACAAATGAGCAGATGTATGAGCACTTTCTATTAGATTGTAACCTCAAAGTAGTAAGAATTATGATGTACTGTTATGTTAGATGTGTAACCCAGAGCAAAGTTTCAACTTTCTTGTGTCTCTCTGGTTCAAACTCTCTGATCTGTTCATCTAGGGTGACCACTCAAGAACACTGCTACACTTCCCCCCTCATAGTTTTAAGGGTTATGGGTTACACAGGCTTCTCTACCTCTTCACAATGAAGCCATGTTAGAGAAGCATATTTTTACAGATACACTACAGATAAAATGAAAATTTTAATACATAAAACTTTTTAAAACATCTGTGATATAATACATACTGGATGGTGTCATATCTGATCAATCATGGGAGAGACCATAATCATGCCCCTCTTTTCTACTGTTGCCAGATGGATCGACTAGGTGGTACCAGATTGAAACAATGTGGGGAAAAAAACTATTAATGCAGATGGATTGATTAGGTGGCGCTAGACAGAAACAATGTAAGGACCTAGTCCTTCCTTCAGAATGCTTCAAAGGGGAGACGAGAAGGGGGGGGGGGGAGATTAGTGCATTTTGGGCAAAACAATATCTCCACATTATTGGCTCAGGCATATCAAGCAAGCTTGAAATGTCAATTCCATTCTCATTAGGACCAGTGCTGATGTCAAATTCAGAAGACAAAAGGCGCAAGAGAAAGGAGACAGCTGGGTACTGCGAACTTGCTCGTTCTGTGGATGGATAGGTCTGTCCAGGATTGGCAAATTCAGCCACGAGAAAAGATGTTCAGTAAAGCAGCACCCAGTATGAGACAATAATGCTTTACTAAACTACTGACTTATCATGATTGCTTGCTACCAACCGTCTGTCAAGATGCCAAAGGCCATATATATATATATATATATATATATATATATATATATATATATATATATATATATATATATATATAGACAGAAACAAAGATGAAAAAGCTACAGCTAGACGGATCAACTGCTTGGGGTGAAATAATGCAGACCCACTGGATGGAGGTCAGAAAATCTACCACATGTCCACAGCGGTATTTGTTTGACCTCCATCAAATAGAGTGGCAAAGCTCCAACCTAGCTGTCTTGGGAAGGAGCTATCAGCACAATACTTGCAGGACAGTGGCTAGTCCAGGTGACTACAGAAAGCTTGGGGTCATTGAGGTAGCACATAGCCTACCCCTACCACCCAGGGAGAACTCCAAGGAAAATAGAGTATATATAGAGTATATACTGGGACCCACTCCCAGAGATGTTATAAACATTCTTATGTATTTGTACACAATGAGGATATGTAAATCATGTGTTAGTGGAGTGGTCTTCTACTCTGAACTGCGACAGACAATGCAATACTTATAGTAAGGTTCACCTCATAAGGCTGCGGAAAAGCCCAGGCACACAACCTTACGAAGTATGTGGTAAATGTGTAAAAAAACTATATGTTATGTCTGCTGAAAACCAATTTGGGTCTGAGTAAATATTTCATATATTATTAGACATGCAGAGTTATCGAGTTATTGAGTTATTTGTGAGTCATCATCATTAAACTCCGAACATGTCCATAGGTGCTCATATTCTCTCCTCAGCAAGTCTCACAGTTTCCAGCGACTGACGCCCCAGTACTGTGTTGGTTGATAGTCTACTTACAGGCCCACTTTTGATAGAATACACCATAAACAACTTATAGAATGCCTAAAAGATATACATCTAGATGACACGGACATACAACTAATATGTAATTTATACTGGAAGCAAACATCATAAAATATAACAAAGAGAACTCTACACCCATTGATATAAAAAGAGGAGTAAGACAGAGATACATCCTATCACAAAGCTTGTTCAATCTATACACTGAGCAAATCTTTAAAAACATCACAGAGATGCCAGGCCTAAACATTAATGGAAAAATAATCAATAAACCTAGATCAATAATCAATAAATGACAATATGCTGATGATACTGTATTCATCATCATCATCATCATCATCAAGTACCATGCCTACTGGCGTAGGTGATCATGTCTCTCCACAATTTTCGATCTCGGCAGCTATTTATCATTTCTGTTGTTAACCTTCTGCCAAGCCATTCTCTTAAGCTGTCTGTTATTTTTCTCTTTGCTTCCCTCTATCTCTTCGTCCCTCAATTTTTCCAGTTGTTACAATATATTCCAGTTGTTCTCTTCTCATTCTATCTATTGACCTTTCGAGCCGTAACCGGCCCATAGGGCGTAGACCAAGATACACCTTCTCCTATATGAATTTTTGTTCTAGCAGTTTTCTTTTAAAGATATTTTATCAAATCTCGCCATCTGTCTCTGTTCTGTGCAAGCAGTTCTATCTCATTGAGGGAGCCGATTCCTGCTGCTCTTGCCTCTCTCATCAATGTTCTTCTCAGTGTCTCCCTGGGTCTTCCTCTTTTTCTTTTACCTGTTGTTTCCCATATGAGGGCTTGCTTTGCTATTCGATTATTATCTCTTCTCATCACATGTCCAACGTATGACCATCGTCTTTTCTTTATTACTGAAGATATTAGTGGTTGATTGGCGATTTCTCTAATTTCCTCGTTTGTTTTGAATTCGTTCCATTCTATACCAAGTATTTTCTTAGACATTTATTTTCGAATGCGTTCAACTTTGTTTCTATATCTCTTGTTGTTTTCCAGCTTTCACACGCATACGTAAGGGTTGATAGTACATTTGATTTGAATAGCCTAAGTTTTGTGTTTGTGCTAATGAGTTTTGATTTCCACAACTTTTCAAGGCTTCTGAAAGACATTGCTGCTTTAGCCAGTCTGATTCTAATTTCTTTGCTCGTATCCCCTTCTCGATCAATGTGACTTCCAAGATAGATGAAGTGATCGATCTCTTCTACTGGTTTGTTTTCCATGTATATTTTGTCACTTGTTGGAATTAAACTTTTCATGACTTTAGTCTTTTCATGATTGACCTCAAGCCCAATTTTGCTGGCTATTGATGATAGTTCATTTGTGTTTTCCTGCATCGTTTTTATCTGATTGCTGATGAGAACTATGTCATCAGCAAAGTCCAGGTCCTCCAAATGGTCTCCTTGTATCCATTCGATGCCTTTATTACCAGTGCAGCATTTCTTCATTATGAAGTCCATAACAATTCCAAATAACAAGGGCGATAAAATACATCCTTGTTTAACCCCAGTTTCTATTGGGAAACATTCGCTCAGTCCTTCCTCTGTTCGAACTGCACATGTGTAACCATCATACATGTCTTTGATAATATTTATGATTTTTGATGGTAAGCCATATTGCTTCAGAATTTTCCACAAAGAATCTCTATGAATACTATCAAATGCTTTTTGAAGTCGATGAAGTTAAGTACAAAAGGTTTTTGCTTTTCAATGTGTTCCTCCAATATAAGTCGTAGAGTGAAAATGTGGTCAAGACAGCTTCTCCCTTTTCTAAACCCAGCCTGTTCTTCACGCATTACTGTATCTATTGAATCCTTTATTCTATTTAGGATGATTTTACAGAATAATTTTGAGGCAACTGACAAAAGTGTCACGCCTCTCCAATTGTTACAATCTCTAAGATTGCCCTTTTTTGGGATCTTAACAATGATTCCTTTTTTCCATTTATGAGGCGTCTTCTCTGTTTTCAAATGATGTTGAACATTTTTTGGAGATGTATTAAATTATGGCTATCAATTGCCTTGAGGATCTCAGCTGTTAACTTATCCTCTCCAGCAGCCTTGTTATTGGTCATTAGCTTTAAGGTGGTTTCTATTTCACTCAAGGTGAAGTCATCTAATTTTACATCTAATTCTGCTGCTGGTGTTTCAGCTTCAAAATCTATTAAACTGTGAGGTAGTGGACGGTTAAGAATTTCTTTGAAGTGTTCCGCCCAACGGGCTTTTATGTCTGCGCTTGTTGTTAGCATTAATCCAGATTTGTCTAGAATTGGTGTTCCACTGGATGTATAGGTGTTTGTCAGCATCTTTTGTACAGTATAAAGAGTTCTGCTGTCTCCTGTAATTGCAGCTGTCTCTGCTTTCTCTGCCAAGTTGTCTATATAAGCTCTTGTATCTCTTCTTGCCGAACTTTTCACTTTGTTGTCTAATTCTTTGTATGTTGCTTTTGCCAGAACCTTTCCAAGATCTGTCTTTACATTAGTCATGGCTCTCTTCGCTTCTCTTCTTTCTTTGATGTATTTCCATGTGGTGTCTGAGATCCAAGCTCGTTTTTCCATTTTCTTCAGTCCAGCACTTGCTTCTGCTGCTGTCATTAGTATTTTGCTCTGTGAGTCCCACATTTCATTGATATCTAAGTCTATTTCACCAAGTGCTGAATAACAATTACTTAGCTCTATGTTAAACTTTTCCTTTATTGCTTCATCTTTCAGTTTATGACTATCAATTTTATGTGTAATTGACCTCTTATGTTGGTTTCTAAATTTTAATCTTATTTTCCCAATGCACAGGTTGTGGTCACTATTAACATCAGCACCTCTGTATGCTCTTACATCTATTAATGATGATCTGAATTGTTGTTTAATACATAGGTGGTCAATTTGATTTGATGTTCTATCATCAGGAGATATCCATGTTGTTTTGTGGATATTTTTATGTGGAAATAATGTCCCACCTATAACTAAATTTTCTATTAAACATAATTCTATTAATCTTTCTCCATTCTGACTTGTTGTATTACAGCCTTCTCTCCCCATCACATGTTCCACTCCTGCGTTATCTTGTCCTACTTTGGCGTTGAAGTCTCCCATTACAATAAAAGATCGTGTTTTGGTATTTTGTTATAAGTTGTTGCAGTTGGTTATAAAAATCATCCTTAACTTCATCATCAGCTTCGTTAGTAGGCGCATAACATTGAATAATTGAAAGTCTTCCATGTTTTGTTTTGTATCGTGTTCGTATCAGACGGCTATTTACCGGTTCCCATTCTAATAAACTTCTTGCAGCTTTGTCTGTCATCATTATGCCTACTCCTTCACGGTGTTTTCCATCTTCCCTTCCAGAAAAAACTACTATTTTATTATCAATAGATCTCCTACCTGTTCCAGGCCAGCGCATTTCGCTTAATCCTAAAATATCTAGATCGTATCTGTCCATCTCGCTCGCGACCTGTGCATGTTTCGTCGGAGCGGCCATTGTTCGCACATTCCAGAATCCTATTTTTGTTGTTGTTTTAGGGCCGAAAAAACTATCACTACTATCTACTGCTAATTTACACATTCTGTATCAGGTCTACGTTTCATTAACAACATCGTTTTTACGATAGCGGCTTGTTAAACCTCTGATCAACGGTTCTATACCAAGCCGGAGAAAAATAATTCCTCCATTTTGGAAACAACCGGAAACGATCTTTCATTACATGGCCAAAAAATGATGATTGTCTGTCTCTTTCTAATATTGGAAATTAGTTCTCTTTTTGCTTTGACTCTTTCAGAACTTTATCATTACTCTTCTTAGCTGTCCATGGTACTCTCAACATTCTTCTGTAAAACCACATCTCTACAGACTCCAGTGATTTTCTTGTCTGTTGTCCTATTGTCCATGATTCGCATCCATATGTTAAGACTGGCTCTACGTAACATTTAAGAACTCTTTTTCTTGTTTCTATTGTCAAAAATGGATTGCATAGTATCTTCCTCATTTTTTGGAAAGCTGTTTTTGCTTGAGCCATTCTGCATCTCACCTCTTTTGTACATCTTCCGTCTGAGGTTAACAAAGTTCCCAAATATTTAAATTCATTTACCTGTTTTAATATTGTTCCACTTGTCTTTATTTGCACTGAGGTGATGTCTTTTTCTTTGTCGTTACCATTACCTCTGTCTTTTTGCTATTAAGGCTGAGTCCTTTATTTTTGCTTTCCTTCACTATAATGTCTAACATTTCTTGTAACTCATTTTCACTCTTAGCGATTAAGACTGTATCATCAGCGTACCTTAGATTATTTATATTATGACCTCCAATTGTTATTCCAGGCATGTCCCTTATGGATCTTAAAATAATCTCACTATAAATATTAAACTATATGTTTGGAATTGGAGTCATCAATGATGGCCTAACATCATCAAGTGCTATGACGCTCATCATTTTCGGGAGGACGTGAACTCCCATGGTATATGGTGGATAGGCGGCAGGAACCATTGAAGGCTATGTCTGGAAAGTGTTCCTTCTTGCAGTTTCCTCATATTCCAAGTCCGGCTTGTTGCAGGAGCTACTGAGTTAAGTGCTCTGTGCACACCGTGAGCTGTGTGTCTCATCCGTTTTGATCCTGCTTCGATATCCCGCTTGTTTACGATGAATGATGATATCGTATGACAGGGAACAATTGGCTGTGTTCACTTTCTGCGTGGTTTCACCTTATGTCTTTTGGCGTGTGCTGAGACTGCTACGATGGGGACTACAGTTACCTTTCTTTGTTTGGGAGATGAGTTAGTAATTCGGATGATTCCACTGGCATGGGCGGTTGAGCAATTATGGATTTTAATTAATTTGCTGTGATACCGAGGCCTTCCATAACCAATAACAATAACAATAATAACCCTGTCTAACACCCTGTTTTATTTGTTGAAACATTCCCAATTGGTTTCCAGTTCTTATGGCCGCTGTTTGTTGCCAGTACATGTTCTTTATTATTCTTTGCTGTCTACGTTTATGCTTTCTAAAATTTTGATTATTTCTTGGTGCTTTACTTTATCAAATGCCTTGGTGTGATCTATGAAACACAGGTATAGATCTGTTTTCACCTCTATGGCTCTTTCTACTAAAGATCTTATGATATAAATGGCATTGCTAGTTCCTTTATCTCTAACAAAACCACACTGTTCATCGCTAATTTCTAGACTGATTTTGTTTTGCACTCTTCGCATGATGATTCTTAGTAATATCTTAGTCATATGACTCATAAGGCTTATTGTGCGATAATCATCACATTCAATCGCACCCGATTTCTTTGGTATGGCGATGAATATTGATTTGAGCATGTCGTCTGGTATATATCCGCTGTTGTAGATATCATTCAATATTTTTGTTATTATTTCTATTCCAAAATCACCCATGGCTTCAATCTCTTCTTTAGTTATATTATCTGGTCCAGGAGCTTTGCCTGCTTTCATATTACGCAAGGCATCTTCCACTTCTTCTCTGAGTATTTCTGGTCCTTCTCCATTATCCTTAATATTTACTTCCGTTCGTTCATCATTATAAAGATCTTTAATGTATTCTGTCCATTGTTCCCTTATGTTTCTTGATCAATCAACAGTTCTCCTTCCTTTGATCTTAGACATCCATTTTTTTTAATTGCGTTTTTCTTCCTGTTAATTCCTCAATTTGTTTGTATATAGCTTTAACATCTCCTTTTTGTTGCAATTCAATCTCTTTACATCTCTCTTTTAGCCATGCTTCTTTTGCTTCATTGCATTTTACTACAATTTCTTTATTTAATCTCATATACTCATCTTTATTTTCTTTATTTCTTCTTCTTGTATCCATTAGCTGCAATATATCTGTCATCCATTTCTTTCTTGAAATTGTCCTCACTGGTGGTATGAGCTCTTTTGATGTTTGTTGCATTGATTCTTTTAGCATTTCCCACTGTTCATCAATGCTTTGTATCTTCTCTATTGCATTGTACCGGTTCTGAATTGTGATTTTATATTTGTCTTGCAGCTTCTTGTCTGATTTGAGTAAATCTAAATTTAACTTGATGTTAACTGAGGCTCGTTTTGTTGTTTTTAATTTTACTCTAAGCTTTCCCACAACTGGTACATAGTCACTATTGCAATCTGCCCCTGGTCTAATTTTCACACACACCAGACTGTTTTCTAAATCTATTGCTTATCATTATATAATCAATATGATTACATGTGTTGTCCCCAGGGTTTTTCCACGTCCACAGACGTCTTGGATGTTGCTAATAATAAGTTTCTCACCTCTTTCAATCCTCTTGCTTAAGCCATAATGACCAACTACTTCTCAACTCTTCCTTTCCTACTTTTGCGTTAAAATCCCCTAGAACTATGGTGTTTTCATGTTGTTTGCATTTATGAAGTGCCTCATTTAACTCATAAAATTTATCAATTGTTTCCTCTAGACTGTCTGCTGTTGGTGCATAAACTTGTATAAGATTTATGTCTATTAGCTTTCCATTCAATTTCACTAAAAGGACTCTGTCAGATATTGGGTAAAAGCCTTTCACTGTTCTTTCTCTTTCTGCATCCAAGATGATACCTACTCCTCTTTGGTGTTCAGTACCTCCAGAATAGATTATTTTGTGTTTATCAGAATACATCTCCCCTGATCCGGTGTATCTCATTTCGCAAATAATAGTAATTTAGTAATTGTGAACCCATTCTTTTCATTTCTTGTATGATGTTTTCTAGTTTACCCTTCTGCATGAGTGTTCTCACATTCCAAGTACCTATCTTTAGAGTTTGTTTTATCTTTATTTTGCTTAAAGTAGCTTGATGACGATCGGGTATCACCTGTAGCACATGATGTCCCCTACTGAACGAGGGTTTTCTATTGGAATCCCCCTTAACGTTGTCATTATTTCTAATGTTGTGGCAATTCATGATTGTACAAAGAAATTATGACAGTGGTTTTCTGTTGCCTTTTCCGTCGGTTTGTTTACGGTTGGCTCCGCTAGCCTTTGTTTAGTCATATAAAAAATAATAAAATAGAATAATAAAATTAATAATTATAAATATTACTGCTTACAGTAGAAGTATATGGATCCGAAACCTGGACAACATACTCAAACCAGGAAAAAAGACTAAATGTATTCCACATGCGATGTCTCCGCAAAATAATGCACATCAAATGGCAAGACAAAATAACCAACTTAACTGTCCTGCAACGTGCTAAGACCTTAACAATCATGTCGATGCTCAGAAGTCGAAGGCTAAGATGGCTGGGGCATGTCCAACGGATGGAAGAAAAACGCATTCTAGGCAAATACTATATGGTGAGCTAAAACACGGAAAAAGACAAATCGGCAGACCTAAACTACGATATAGAGATATCTGCAAATCATCTCTGAAAGACTTCTCCATCTGTGAAAACGACTGGCAACATCTGGCAAGTGATCGCACATCATGGAGAGCATGCATAAGGAACGGTATAACAACATTTGAGACTGTGCTAAGACAGGACTTTGAAGAGAAGAGACTCATGAAAAAGGATGGTAAACCCTGTGGATCAGCGAGCCTGACCTGTTCATTATGTGACCGCGTGTGTTTGTCAAACATTGGTAGAATTAGCCACGAGAGAAGCTGTTCAGCAAAACAATACCTAAAAAAAATACGCAATAGCCTCCACTAGACCGTCTGACAAGACGAAAAGGGCCATAGCCATATATATATATATATATATACAGTAGAAGTTATATTAGTATATTATAAATTAAACTACAAGGATGTTTAGTGTCATAAATTAAAGTAAATGAGGTAAAGTTCAATTTAAGCAGTTTAGGGTCTTTCTGCTAAACGAATGATCTCTCCTGACTTAACAATACATGTATATAATTATATATCCACTGCTTCTAGTTTTTGTGAATTATTGACATTTTTTCAAGGTTTAGTGTATTCCTAACCCTACCCCAGAGGTCTTCTAATGACAGACTAGTGAACGACCGAATAAAGTTCAAGAGGTCGTTATTCTGAGCAAAAGATGCTAAACTAGAAAGTTACCAATAAGCCTAATTGAACCAACTTATAACGTATAAAATCTAATACAACTTTTTAGACTTAGAACCTTAGATTAATTAGCTAAAATTAGCAGCTTCTATCTTATTCGTAATATAATTCGTAAATATAAATTATAAATATATTTATATATTATAAAATTATTAATAATTATATTATATAACAGTCAAATTACGAATTATTACAAATTATTTACTAATAATTAAAATAGCATTTATTTTTAAAATAATATGATTGATTTATAATATATTACTATTATTATATTGATTCAATGATTGAATAACATCATAATGATAATGATAATAATGATGATTAATAATCAATTAGTATTTTAAATTAATTTAGTCCAATATCAATCTCAATAAAATATCTTTTCATTATAATAATTATATTATATATTATTGCATTGAATTTTGAATAAACTAAAGACTAAAGTATTTTATTAGTGTTAGCGTTTGAAATGTGCAAAAAATGTTCACCCTCACCCTGGTACAATCGGAGGTAGACCAAATTTCTTTTTCAATATTTCCTTTTCCATGTTTGATATCTTTGAACAAAATATCCTGGCTTGTTTCCACCGACTCGCACTGGTTGACTTTCCTTTTAGAGAGATTTAAGTAATCAGAGAAAGTGACCTCCCTTGTTTTAAATTGTGTTCCTCTTCGGACATGAATTATAATTATTTGTGTGTGTGTATAAAAAGGATGTTTGGGGAAAAGGGGGAGGGGTAAACTAGAAAGTGATTAATGTAATGTGACTTAATGTAAAAAAAAATATATCGTAAAATAAAAATGTAGTATCAAACTGTCACATCAGTTCGCGTAATGACCGTGTCTATCCACAACTTTCTCTCTACAATTCTGTTATCTTTTGTTATTGACTTGCAACCAAACCTTGAAATAATTATGTGTACTGTCTTTTCTATTTATTTCCCGTTACCTTATCTTCCTTCAAGTCTTTCAGATGTCATATAATATATTCCAGCAATTCAATGTTCAGTCCCAAGACCGCCCACCCACCACATACACACAATATATACACAATTTAATTGATCACATGGGATGAGACCTTTTAGAGGACGTTAACATGTAATGACATATTGCATATGTCACCGGTGCGGCTCAGCTACATAATCAGATCTATATACGACCTTCTGCCGTCAGCCTGCAACCTTGTGAAATGTGGAAAGTCAGATGGCAATCGATGTCCTCTTTGCAATGGAAGACAGACGATGGAGCATGTTCTTTCCTCATGCAAGACAGCGTTAGGCCAAAGGTGGTGGCACAAAAAACTGCTTGGGCTGGCATCGTGGACAGGGTGCGGATTAAGGCCAACACTAAAGTTTGACCAACTACAACAAACACCTATTTTGTTGGGAACCATTCAACGATCAAGGACATAGATAGCAAATGACTGGGAGATGGCTGTTGACCTCCCAGGGCGACCGAAGTCCCCTGAGTCTATCAAGCGATCTAAAATGCGCCCGGAGATTGCACTTTACACATCAGATATGACCGACGTTATCTTAGTAGAGCTCATAATGCCATTCGAAGAACAGTTTATATTTAAACTACAAGTACAAAGATCTGGCCACCGAGCAGGGACATCAGAGGTTTCAGGTTAGAGTGTTCACTGTAGAAATTATTGCCAGAGGCACACGACCTCATCCCTCTACGACCTTTTAAAGAGGTTAGGAATTAAGGGGGGAATGTGAACAAGAACGATGAAGGCTAATGCTGAGTCAGCCGAATGAGCATCATGGTGGCTTTGGCAAAACCGAGACATAGCAACAATCTCAAAATAATTTAATGTTCAGACGATTAGGCGACTAATTTACACAATCACCACTCCTGACTCCCACATGAGTCAACAGCATAGCGACAGTTTAATCCAGGAATATTCGAGGCGCGGACGGTAAGCGATAAGAAATTACATCATCAACCTAGGTGAGCTACACCGGACATATGCAATACCGACAGCTCAAAAGATAACTGGGCCACTGGCGCAGAACACAGTGCAACGTTTTAACGGGTGTTCAATCAGAGTGGATCTGGCAGACTCTAATTGTGATGTTCTGTCTGTGGGGGCGATCAACACACTTAACCTGACAGCTTACTTCATTTGAGAGTCTGGAATCCTACTCTGATTGAGTCCTGATCGCAGAGAGAGAGAGAGAGAGAGAGAGAGAGAGAGAGAGAGAGAGAGAGAGAGAAAGAATGAAGTTCCAAGCTCGACCTATCTTTAACACTTATAATCATTTTCTAATCCACTCCTTCCCGTCGAATTAGCGCCATTCCAAAGCAGCTTGTACACGAGTGTATAAAATAACGGTGCAATTACAGGTTACTTAGACTGCTGCCACCACGAAGAGAACATCAATGTGTTGGGTTAAGATAAGACATGTAAGTATACCACGTTTATAGAGACCGTAGATTCGACCAGAAGTGTTGCGTAGAGTAAGTGTAGTTATTTTGTGCCGAACATATATTGTAAGCTTTAGAGTCGATGCAGCAGGCGATCGACGCCTGCGAGTCATGACCAAGGTGGGCCCACCTCCTTTAGAGTGTCAGGAAGCTAAGGGTCGAAACACGTGGCCTCTTCGACCGGGCCTCTTCTGATGATCAGAATGCCTCCTGCTGCGAAGCTCTGTATAAAGAGATTCTTATTACTTTTATGATTGTTTATTTCTGACGTTGGTGCAAAAAGGTGTTTTTGCTTTGGCTTCTTAGACAGTTTTCGTTGCCCTTCTTAGCTATTGCAGCTGACGGTTTTCTCAACATTTTCATGTGAAACCACATTTCTGAGGCACTTCACTAATTTCTATTGTCCGAATGTCCAGGATCCATTTATATATGTCAGGACTGGCTCTACGCAAAATGAATGAACACCTCTTTCTCTCTTGTCAGAGATTAATTTATTAATTCTGTTTAATTCTTTTAGAATGCAACCTTTGTCTGTGATATTCTGCATCTCACTTAGTCAACGTTGTACTTCAACATTTGAAGCTAAAGTCGTTCCCTGGTATTTTAATTCCATGATATGTTTCAATGGCGCCCCATTTAATTTAACTGTACGTTTAGGGGACTTAGTAAATACTTTATTTTTTTATTACTGATCATTGCGATGTATTAAATATTAAAATGTCATCAAATGGTAGGTCGACTAGGAGAAGATGATATCCCTTAAACCCACTACACTGACTGCAGTATGCAGGTGTGGTGTCTTATGGCACAATCTCCTTACAATATGTTCGCTTCCTTTCATGGTCCATGGTTATTTGACTTAGACTCCTTGCTATGGTTGAGAGTGGCTTCTAGGTACACTCGAACAGGGCAGGTGTTTTCAGAAGCTGAAATCGAAGTATCGTTGAGAGATACGTCGACTTGCGAGATTAGACTGTGCAGGTAATAGTTCACTGCGGCCACGTCGGTATCAGCTGGTAAATTGTCACCGTAGGACAACGTAATTTTTGCTCTCTTATGCAGCTACGTGTTGAAAAAAATCGATGTATTCATCCGAATTTCCGCTAATTGAAAATTCTATTGGTTCTTCGGGGCCAGAGCAGCCAGTGCATGTACTTTTATAAACTGAAGCTCGTCGATGACTGTCTGAGTCGGTGGTACGCTGAAAAAATCTAGTCCAGTATGGAAACATTCGCAAGACTTGGCGTGCATTAGAGCCATATTGCTTAACCGAATATGTCCGAACACTACTTCTTATAGACTTCTTGCGCGCGAAATGAGCGCGTCGTATCATCGTTTTTATTTTTTCTTGCCTCAACTGACATCTCTGGTGGCGCTGCCTGTCTTTTCCTTCTACTGTCGCTTCTGGTTTGTTCGCCTGTATCATTACCGGCCAGATGTTCGATGGCTCCCTGTATTAAACGCTGACTGAATTCCTTATCCTCTTTCTTAAATGCCTCTCCAATGTTTCTTCTCGCCAATGCGACTTGTAGCCCCGTACCGTCACCTTCTCTAAGTAAGGCCTTCATCATCATCATCGGGTGCCGTCTCCACAACGAAGGTTTGACAACTTGTCCATCTTTTGATGTTACTCGTCCATGTTAGTCTTGGTCTGCCTCTGCCTCTTTTATCTTGAATCGTCCCTTCCAATATTACTTTTAATAGACTGTTGTGTCTTTTAACATGCCTCAAAAATTTCATTTGTCTTGTTCTAATTGTGTTTAGTAGTTCTCTTTTTATTTTTAGTTGTTTTAAAACTTCATCGTTTGTTTTCTTTTCTTTCCATCCAATTCTATCTATTCTTCTATAAATCCACATTTCAAAGGCTTCAATTTTCTGTTGTTTTCTTGTTTAATGTCCATGTTTCTGCACCACACAGGAATATTGAGAAAAATGTAACATTTTGCCATTCTTAGTTTCAGCCCTTCTGTTATTTGTTTTGTTGTTAGTATATTTTTCATGGCATTAAAATTACTTTTTGCCATTCCTATTCTTTTGCTTATTTCAATTTTACATTTTCCATAATTGGTTATAGTATGTCCAAGATAGTTGTAGCTCTGAAATGTCTCCAGATGTATACCTTTAACTGTGATATTTATTTGTAGGTCTTGAGAATTTTCTTTGTTTATGATCATAGTTTTAGTCTTCTTGATATTCATATCTAGTCCATATTTTTTGCTTGTTTGTTATGTTTATCACATTAAGCAATTGTTGTAGGTTTTTAGGATTTTCTGCTAGTAGAACAGTATCATCAGCATATCTTAGGTTATTGATTATCTTTCGATTAATTTGTAGTCCTGGCATCTCTGAGATGTTTTTAAAGATTTGCTCAGTGTATAGATTGAACAAGTTTGGTGATAGGATGCATCCTTGTCTTACTCCTCTTTTTATATCAATGGGTGTAGAGTTCTCTTTGTTATATTTTATTATTGCTGTTTGCTCCCAATACAAATTACATATTAGTCGTATGTCTGTATCGTCCAGATTTATATCTTATTGGCAGTCTATAAGTTGATTATGGTGTATTCTATCAAAAGCTTTGGTGTAGTCTATGAAGCAGGCATATATTGGTTTGTTTACTTCTATGTACCTTTCAATCAATGTTCTCATGCTAAATATGGCTTCTTTTGTGCCACTGTTTTTCCTGAATCCAAAATGCTGCTCATCTAATTCAGTAATGATTTATTCTGAATCCTTCCCTGTATAACTTTTAGTAAAATTTTTGTTACCTGGCTCATTAGGCTTATTATTCTAAAAGCCATGCATTCAACTGCACCATTCATTTTAGGTAATGCAATGAAAGTTGATGTTTTTTTGGGCTTAAGGTCTTACCGCTGGTTTTTAGCCATGGTAATATTTCTCTTCCGATGCCTCAAAAATAAAAATACTACCGATACCGGTCCATTGCTGAGTCCTACATTTGACAAATACCGGGAGGCCGTGGCCGACTTGATTATAACAACACTCTTCGTATAATTTGGCATTTCAGTGAAGCGGCATGTGTCTCACCATTATTCCAGCTCGAAATGCTTCCGGGCTTTGAAATGTAACGTCACTATCGACGTTTCTGGTATAAATGGGATAGCAACTCCCCTGTCGTTCTTCTTCTTCTTCTTCTATCCTTCCTCTGCTGCCGTTGGCGTCAAGGGAGAAACAATCTGCGATTCTTTGCTTTTCTGTTGGCCTCTTCTGATGTTATTCCTCCTAGTGACTCTAGTGTTCCCTTTATCCATTTCTTTCTCGGTCTTCCTCTTAATCTGGCGTTTTCGTAGCGTTTATTTAAGGCTCTTTGAGTCATTGTTAGTTCTTTTTGTCTTGTTATGTGGCCGAACCAATTTATCTGTTGTTTCTTTATGTATTCAATGGCTGGTTCAATTTCGAGTTTCTTCCTCAGGTCAGTGTTTCTTACTCTGTCCCTTAAGCTGTTTCCTGTCATTCTTCTGACACATTTCATTTCGGTGGTCGTATTCTTTCTTATTGTTCTAGAGTCCAGCGTCCAATTCTGGCACTGATAACTCAGAGTTGGTAGAAACATTGATTTGCATATTGCCCTTTTTGCTTCCGTAGTTATTGCTTTGTTTTTCAATAGTATTGATACTTGGCCTATAACTTGGCATGCTTTGTTACACCTTACATCTATCTCTGTCTCTTGGTTATTGTCTTGTGTTAACGTGCTACCCAGATATTTAAAATTGTCTACTTGCTTCAAAGATGTATTATCTATTATGATGTTTAGTTTTTCTTTCTTTCTCGCTATTGCCATTACTTCGGTTTTGCTTATGTTGATCTTCATGTTGTATTGTTTACAAGTGTTGTTTAGCCTGTTGATATGTTCTTATAGGTCCTCAGTTGTTTCATGTATCAGAACTTGATCGTCTGCAAATAGTATTTCATTTATTTCTTCCTCTCTTCTGTTGTTTTCTGGTACGTATATTTCGTCTTCTTTTGTGTTATCGCTTGTTATCATCCGTGTTGGTATATTTCCTTGGATTGGGCATGCTAATTTGCATATATTGTCCATATATGTGATGAAAAGTAAAAGGGAAAGCACGCAGCCTTGTTTTACTCCGGAGTTAATGGTGAAGTGTTTAGAGTAGCCTGCTAAAGATCTTGCTGTAGTGCGGCTACTTTCACAGAAGCTCTTGCATAAGTAGTATACAATGTTGTATTTGACCCACATTGGGCCCATAAATTAACAAATATATATAGTAGGTGCGCAGCGCACCTAATGTACTCTAGGTGCTGGGGGAGTTAACCATGACAGCTCGTGTCCGGATGTTGACCTCTAGTCCCGGTGACCCTGGAAGTGACCTGTTTATGTCTGGTGTATGCTGACTTTGGAGTTCTTGATGTACTTGATCGACAGTGATAGGTTAGTAGATTATACAACATATAAAAGATATATTTTATTCTTTTATTATCTCAATAGGTGTACAACATACAATGATATTATATAACACTACAAACATATTTAGTACACTGAGTAAATATATAGTACAAGGATAACATTTATTTATAGCTATGTAGTTGGGCGTCTGCTTAGCTATATATCATAAATGAATCATAAGGGGTGAAACTGTTAGAGATTTCTGGTCAGTCTAAGCTGGTAGTGTAAAGAGTTAAATATGTTCCTCGGTGTTAGTGGTTCGCTATCTCTCTCTCGCTATCTCTCTCTCCCTCTCCATCGCTGTCTCTTTCGCTCTCGATCATTCTCTCTCGTTCTCTCTCCCTCTCCGTCTTTGTCTCTCTCGCTATCTCTCTCTCCCTCTCCATCGCTCTCTCTGTCTCTCTCTCCCTCTCCATCTCTGTGTCTTTCGCTCTCGCTATCTCTCTCTCCTTCGCTGTCTCTATCTCGCTCCCTCTCCATCGCTCTCTCTCTCTTGCTCCCTCTCTATCTCTGTCTCTTTCGCTCTCGCTATCTCTCTCTCCATAGCTGTCTCTATCTCTCGCTATCTCTCTCCCTCGCCATCGCTCTCTCTCGCTCCCTCTCCAGCTCTGTCTCTTTCGCTCTCGCTATCTCTCTCTCCCTTTCCATCTCTGTCTCTTTCGCTCTCGCTATCTCTCTCGCTATCTCTCACTCTCCCTCTCCATCACTGTCTCTTTCGCTCTCGCTCGTTCTCTCTCCCTTTCCATTCTCTCTCTCCCTTCGCTCTCGCTACCTCTCTCTCCTTCGCTGTCTCTATCTCTCGCTATCTCTCTCCCTCTCCATCGCTCTCTCTCTCTCTCGCTCCCTCTCCATCTCTGTCTCTTTCGCTCTCGCTATTTCGCTCTCGCTATTTCTCTCTCTCTCTCCTTCGCTGCCTCTATCTCTCGCTATCTCTCTCCCTCCCTCTCCATCGCTCTCTCTCTCGCTCCCTCTCCCGCTCTGTCTCTTTCGGTCTCGCTATCTCTCTCTCTCTTTCCATCTCTGTCTCTCGCTATCTCTCTCCCTCTCCATTGCTCTCTCTCTCGCTCCCTCTCCAGCTCTGTCTCTTTCTCTCTCGCTATCTCTCTCTCGCTATCTCTCTCTCGGTATCTCTCTATCTCTCCCTCGCCATTTCTGTCTCTCTCCCTCGCCATCTCTGTCTCTCTCGCTATCTCTCTCACCCTCTCCATCGTGCTCTCTCTCTCCCTCTCCATCTTTCTCGCCTATTTTCTCTTAGACGTCTAAACTATCAGGCCATCCCCCCACCTCTCCCTTATCTCTCTCACATCGTTCCGCCCTCCCGTATATTTTTACCGTCCTTCCTATTGTAACACTTGATTATTCTCACTCTATACCTAGCACCTCGCCTTCCTTCTCCTAGACTTCTCTGTATCTCTCTCACTCTCTCGTTCTCTCTCTCTCTCTCGCTCTCTCTCTTCTAACCCCTACTAGACTTCTTTCCTACCATTCGTACTTTATACACATCACCATTAATACAACCGAAATTCCTTTAATGATAACCTACCACATCGTTATGAGATAAGAGAAAAACAGAAGAAAAAAAATTCAACTTACACCGTAAAATATACCACTACAACACAGACCGCTAGACTGAACAGTACTATGAAAATAAACTCCCGTGAATCAATCGCGCTTATAACAAGAAGTCTCACATCCGACTAGTTTAAATATAATCTGGTAAATAAAAGTTGGACGACACTATTCCACCCTCGACTAACATCTAGGTTAACCAATCAGAGAAGAGGATTTCTATCGGACACCCACCAACGAAATGACTGACCTCTGGATTAACTAATCATAGAAAAGGATTACTGTTATCGTGATAACTGACCTCATTTCAACTTGGAGTGCTGTCGAGTCTGACGCATGGGTTACTTTAAATCGATTCGGCCCCTGATACAATCCACCTAGCGGGTCAATGGTGGGAGGAAATAATACATGTGGCGGGTTACTTGAACGCGCTTTGACCCCTGATGCAATACCAGGAGTTCCATGACAGTCATAAATAGTTGGACAAAACGAGCAGGAAGTTATATTCAAGGTCCAAAAAAAAGTTAGGCCAAATCACAAAAGTTTAACCACAGAACACGAAAATAAAGGCTCATATTTAAAAAGTCGACCTCAAAACCCTAAAAAAGCTACTCATATAGTCATAATAGTTAGATACAAGGAGCAGGAAGTTATATTCAAGGTCCAAAAAATTAGACCAAATCGCAAACATTTTATCCCCATAACAGAAAAAGTTAGGCTCAAATTAAAAAAGCGACATAAAATACCCTAAAAATCTACGTCCATACTCAGACTAGTTAGAAACATCGAACTGATAGTTATATTCAAAGTCCCAAAAGTTACGCCAAATCGCAAACATTTTACTACCAGAACACAAAAATGTAGGCTCATAATCAAAAAGTCGACCTAAAAACCCTAAAAAGCTACTCATATAGTCATAATAGTTAGACACAACGACCAGGAAGTTATATTCAAGGTCCAAAAAAGTTAGTCCAGAGCAAAAAATTTTACCCACTTAATTATTCAATATCAAGAATTTTCTTAAAAATCACTTTATGATTGTTACCCCCATGGCCATTTTTGAGGGATACGCCCACAAAATCGGTAAAAATCGTAAATTTTCACTCTAGGCAGACCCAAAACTTTATTTTATACATCCCCATAGCAAAATTTACATTAAAAAACAACTTTAGGATTTTACCCCCTGACCATTTTTGGTGGCTACGCCTCTGAATTCGACGAAAATCGTAAATTTAGCACGTAGGCTTACCTAAAACTTTATTTTAGACATCCCCATGCCAAAAATTTACTTAAAAATCACTTTTGAAATTCTTACCCCCCCTTACTTTTTTTGTGGGATACGCCCATGAAATCGATAAAAAATGGAATTCAACCTCAAGGCATACCTCAAACATAATATTTGACACCCCTACATATCAAATTCCAACAAAAAAAAAAACAACAAAAAGCTAGTAGTAGTGGTGGCGGTATACCATACCAAATGTATTTTTTTTGCCCTATTGCAGTGCAGTTTCGGTGCATGCATGTGCACTTTTGGGGCGGCTATACCGCCACCACTACTACTAGTTTTTTGTTGTTTTTTTTGTTGGAATAGCGCTTGATGATTCTAGGACATCACCTTGACTCCAAATCCGAATATCTGAAGCACAGTCATCGGACTATCCCCGTCGCACATCAAACAAAAGACTGTAAGATCTCCCTGCAATTTGAATTTGTGAAATTATGAATCCCAGCTGACTAACATGAACCTTCGGGACTCACCCCGGTGCTGTGAAGTCATGTACGAAACTCCATTCCGCCTTTCACGAATAGCGTACGGCCGTTTTAGGGATATACAATCAGGCATTGTGATGTCGTAGCACACACAACAATGTTATGCTACTGATTGTAGACAGTTCTTCTGTCCACTCTGGGATATAACCTCGTTTAAATGTCTGTTTGGCTAAGGCGACTCCCACACGATCGCCTTCTTTTATTGATTAAGACGTTTATTGATCACCATATCTAGTGGTTTATCGTATACTGTTTCCAGACCTCCTCTCGATTGACTAAGTTTACATAGGCGGTGGCATTCGAATACTCCTGTTCACTCCAGTGAGCG